>OW796111.1:7825479-9051387 GCA_941860345.1 Chrysodeixis includens | reverse complement strand
CGAAATGAACGGAATGAACGATTTGAAGGATCCAAGACGAAATGAACGATTTGAAGGATTTGGACGCAATGAACGATATGAACGAAATGAACGATTTGAAGAATTTGGACGAAATGAACGATTTTAAGCATTTTTATGAATTTTGAAGGATTGGGACGATATGAACGAAATGAACGATTTGAAGGATTTGGACGAAATGAATGAAATGAACGATTTGGACCAAATGAACGAAATGAACGATTTGAAGGATTTGGACGAAATGAACGATATGAACGAAATGAAACGATTTGAAGAATTTGGACGAAATGAACGATTTTAAGGCATTTTTATGAATTTTGAAGGATTTGGACGATATGAACGAAATGAACGAAATGAACGAAATGAACAAAACGAACGAAATGAACGAAATGAATGAAATGAACGAAATGAACGAAATGAATGAAATGAACGAAATGAACGAAATGAACGAAATGAACGAATGAACAATGAACGAAATGAACGAAATGAACGAAATGAACGAAATGAACGAAATGAACGAAATGAACGAAATGAACGAAATGAACGAAATGAACGAAATGAACGAAATGAACGAAATGAACGAAATGAACGAAATGAACGAAATGAACGAAATGAACGAAATGAAACGAAATGAACGAAATGAACGAAATGAACGAAATGAACCGAAATGAACGAAATGAACGAAATGAACGAAATGAACGAAATGAACGAAATGAACGAAATGAACGAAATGAACGAAATGAACGAAATGAACGAAATGAACGAAATGAACGAAATGAACGAAATGAACGAAATGAACGATTTGAAGGATCCAAGACGAAATGAACGATTTGAAGGATTTGGACGAAATGAACGATATGAACGAAATGAACGATTTGAAGAATTTGGACGAAATGAACGATTTTAAGCATTTTTATGAATTTTGAAAGGATTGGGACGATATGAACGAAATGAACGATTTGGACGAAATGAACGTAATGAACGATTTGAAGGATTTTTAAGGGTTTTGAAGGATTTGGACGAAATGAACGATATGAACGAAATGAACGAAATGAACGAAATGAACGGAATGAACGATTTGAAGGATCCAAGACGAAATGAACGATTTGAAGGATTTGGACCGAAATGAACGATATGAACGAAATGAACGATTTGAAGAATTTGGACGAAATGAACGATTTTAAGCATTTTTATGAATTTTGAAGGATTGGGACGATATGAACGAAATGAACGATTTGAAGGATTTGGACGAAATGAATGAAATGAACGATTTGGACCAAATGAACGAAATGAACGATTTGAAGGATTTGGACGAAATGAACGATATGAACGAAATGAACGAAATGAACAAAACGAACGAAATGAACGAAATGAATGAAATGAACGAAATGAACGAAATGAACGAAATGAACGAAATGAACGATTTGGACGAAATTGACGATTTTAAGGATTTTTATGGATTTTGAAGGATTGGGACGAAATGAACGAAATGAACGATTTTAAGGATTTTTATGGATTTTGAAGGATTGGGACGAAATGAACGAAATGAACGAAATGAATGAAATGAGAAATGAACGAAATGAACGAAATGAACGAAATGAACGAATGAACGAAATGAACGAAATGAACGAAATGAACGAAATGAACGAAATGAACGAAATGAACGAAATGAACGAAATGAACGAAATGAACGAAATAACGAAATGAACGAAATGAACGAAATGAACGAAAATGAACGAAATGAACGAAATGAACGAAATGAAACGAATGAACGAAATGAACGAAATGAACGAAATGAACGAAATGAACGAAATGAGCGAAATGAACGAAATGAACGAATTTGAAGGATCCAAGACGAAATGAACGATTTGAAGGATTTGGACGAAATGAACGATATGAAGCGAAATGAACGATTTGAAGAATTTGGACGAAATGAACGATTTTAAGCATTTTTATGAATTTTGAAGGATTGGGACGATATGAACGAAATGAACGATTTGGACGAAATGAACGTAATGAACGATTTGAAGGATTTTTAAGGGTTTTGAAGGATTTGGACGAAATGAACGATATGAACGAAATGAACGAAATGAACGGAATGAACGATTTGAAGGATCCAAGACGAAATGAACGATTTGAAGGATTTGGACGAAATGAACGATATGAACGAAATGAACGATTTGAAGAATTTGGACGAAATGAACGATTTTAAGCATTTTTAATGAATTTTGAAGGATTGGGACGATATGAACGAATGAACGATTTGAAGGATTTGGACGAAATGAATGAAATGAACGATTTGGACCAAATGAACGAAATGAACGATTTGAAGGATTTTAAAGGGTTTTGAAGGATTTGGACGAAATGAACGAAATGAAACGATTTGGACGAAATGAACGATTATTAAGGGTTTTGAAGGATTTGGAAGAAATGAACGAAATGAACGATTTGGACGAAATGAAACGATTTTTAAGGGTTTTGAAGGATTTGGACGAAATGAACGAAATGAACGATTTGGACGAAATGAACGATTTTTAAGGGTTTTGAAGGGATTTGGACGAAATGAACGAAATGAACGATTTGGACGAAATGAACGATTTTTAAGGGTTTTGAAGGATTTGGACGAAATGAACGATATGAACGAAATGAACGAAATGAACGAAATGAACGATTTGAAGGATTTGGACGAAATGAACGAAATGAACGATTTGGACCAAATGAACGAAATGAACGATTTTTAAGGGTTTTGAAGTATTTGGACGAAATGAACGATATGAACGAAATGAACGAAATGAACGAAATGACCGAAATGAACGAAATGAACGAAATGAACGAAATGAACGAAATGAACGATTTGAAGGATTTGGACGAAATGAACGAAATGAACGATTTAGACCAAATGAACGAAATGAACGATTTTTAGGGTTTTGAAGGATTTGGACGAAATGACGGTATGAACGAAATGAACGAAATTAACGATTTGAAGGATTTGGACGAAATGAACGAAATGAACGATTTGGACCAAATGAACGAAATGAACGATTTGAAGGATTTTTAAGGGTTTTGAAGGATTTGGACGAAATAAACGAAATGAACGATTTGGACGAAATGAACGATTTTTAAGGGTTTTGAAGGATTTGGACGAAATGAACGATTTGAACGAAATGAACGAAATGAACGAAATGAACGATTTGAAGGATTTGGACGAAATGAACGAAATGAACGATTTGGACCAAATGAACGAAATGAACGATTTGAAGGATTTGGACGAAATGAACGATATGAACGAAATGAACGATTTGAAGAATTTGGACGAAATGAACGATTTTAAGCATTTTTTATGAATTTTGAAGGATTGGGACGATATGAACGAAATGAACGAAATGAACGAAATGAACGAAATGAACGAAATGAACAAAACGAACGAAATGAACGAAATGAATGAAATGAACGAAATGAACGAAATGAACGAAATGAACGAAATGAACGATTTGGGACGAAATTGACGATCTTTAAGGATTTTTATGGAATTTTGAAGGATTGGGACGAAATGAACGAAATGAACGATTTTAAGGATTTTTATGGATTTTGAAGGATTGGGACGAAATGAACGAAATGAACGAAATGAATGAAATGAATGAAATGAATGAAATGAACGAAATGAACGAAATGAACGAAATGAAACGAAATGAACGAAATGAACGAAATGAACGAAATGAACGAAATGAACGAAATGAACGAAATGAACGAAATGAACGAAATGAACGAAATGAACGAAATGAACGAAATGAACGAAATGAACGAAATGAACGAAATGAACGAAATGAACGAAATGAACGAAATGAACGAAATGAACGAAATGAACGAAATGAACGAAATGAACGAAATGAACGAAATGAACGAAATGAACGAAATGAACGAAATGAACGAAATGAACGAAATGAACGAAATGAAACGAAATGAACGAATTGAACGAAATGAACGAAATGAACGAAATGAACGAAATGAACGAAATGAACGAAATGAACGAAATGAAACGAAATGAACGAAATGAAACGAAATGAACGAAATGAACGAAATGAAACGATTTGAAGGATTTGGACGAAATGAACGATTTTAAGGATTTTTATGGATTTTGAAGGATTGGGACGAATTGAACGAAATGAACGAAATGAACGATTTGAAGGATTTGGACGAAATGAACGAAATGAACGAAATGAACGAAATGAACGAAATGAACGAAATGAACGAAATGAACGAAATGAACGATTTGAAGGATTTGGACGAAATGAACGAAATGAACGATTTGGACCAAATGAACGCAATGAACGATTTGAAGGATTTGGACGAAATGAACGATTATGAACGAAATGAACGATTTGAAGAATTTGGACGAAATGAAACGATTTTAAGCATTTTTATGAATTTTGAAGGATTGGGCCGATATGAACGAAATGAACGAAATGAACGAAATGAACGAAATGAACGAAATGAACGAAATGAACGAAATGAACGAAATGAACGAAATGAACGAAATGAACGAAATGAACGAAATGAACGAAATGAACGAAATGAACGAAATGAACGAAATGAACGAAATGAACGAAATGAACGAAATGAACGAAATGAACGAAATGAACGAAATGAACGAAATGAACGAAATGAACGAAATGAACGAAATGAACGAAATGAACGAAATGAAACGAAATGAACGAAATGAACGAAATGAACGAAATGAACGAAATGAACGAAATGAACGATTTGAAGGATTTGGACGAAATGAACGATTTTAAGGATTTTTATGGATTTTGAAGGATTGGGACGAATTGAACGAAATGAACGAAATGAACGATTTGAAGGATTTGGACGAAATGAACGAAATGAACGAAATGAACGAAATGAACGAAATGAACGAAATGAACGAAATGAACGAAATGAACGAAATGAACGAAATGAATGAAATGAACGAAATGAACGAAATGAACGATTTGAAGGATTTGGACGAAATGAATGAAATGAACGATTTGGACCAAATGAACGAAATGAACGATTTGAAGGATTTGGACGAAATGAACGATATGAACGAAATGAACGATTTGAAGAATTTGGACGAAATGAACGATTTTAAGCATTTTTATGAATTTTGAAGGATTTGGACGATATGAACGAAATGAACGAAATGAACGAAATGAACAAAACGAACGAAATGAACGAAATGAATGAAATGAACGAAATGAACGAAATGAACGATTTGGACGAAATTGACGATTTTAAGGATTTTTATGGATTTTGAAGGATTGGGACGAAATGAACGAAATGAACGATTTTAAGGATTTTTATGGATTTTGAAGGATTGGGACGAAATGAACGAAATGAACGAAATGAATGAAATGAAGGAAATGAACGAAATGAACGAAATGAACGAAATGAACGAAATGAACGAAATGAACGAAATGAACGAAATGAACGAAATGAACGAAATGAACGAAATGAACGAAATGAACGAAATGAACGAAATGAACGAAATGAACGAAATGAACGAAATGAACGAAATGAACGAAATGAACGAAATGAACGAAATGAACGAAATGAACGAAATGAACGAAATGAACGAAATGAACGAAATGAACGAAATGTACGAAATGAGCGAAATGAACGAAATGAA
The DNA here is from genome assembly GCA_941860345.1 of Chrysodeixis includens. NCBI lineage: Eukaryota > Metazoa > Arthropoda > Insecta > Lepidoptera > Noctuidae > Chrysodeixis > Chrysodeixis includens. The sequence goes on along the minus strand of OW796111.1, from coordinate 9,045,704 downwards.
CGATTTGAAGGATCCAAGACGAAATGAACGATTTGAAGGATTTGGACGAAATGAACGATATGAACGAAATGAACGATTTGAAGAATTTGGACGAAATGAACGATTTTAAGCATTTTTATGAATTTTGAAGGATTGGGACGATATGAACGAAATGAACGATTTGGACGAAATGAACGTAATGAACGATTTGAAGGATTTTTAAGGGTTTTGAAGGATTTGGACGAAATGAACGATATGAACGAAATGAACGAAATGAACGGAATGAACGATTTGAAGGATCCAAGACGAAATGAACGATTTGAAGGATTTGGACGAAATGAACGATATGAACGAAATGAACGATTTGAAGAATTTGGACGAAATGAACGATTTTAAGCATTTTTATGAATTTTGAAGGATTGGGACGATATGAACGAAATGAACGATTTGAAGGATTTGGACGAAATGAATGAAATGAACGATTTGGACCAAATGAACGAAATGAACGATTTGAAGGATTTTAAAGGGTTTTGAAGGATTTGGACGAAATGAACGAAATGAACGATTTGGACGAAATGAACGATTATTAAGGGTTTTGAAGGATTTGGAAGAAATGAACGAAATGAACGATTTGGACGAAATGAACGATTTTTAAGGGTTTTGAAGGATTTGGGACGAAATGAACGAAATGAACGATTTGGACGAAATGAACGATTTTAAGGGTTTTGAAGGATTTGGACGAAATGAACGAAATGAACGATTTGGACGAAATGAACGATTTTTAAGGGTTTTGAAGGATTTGGACGAAATGAACGATATGAACGAAATGAACGAAATGAACGAAATGAACGATTTGAAGGATTTGGACGAAATGAACGAAATGAACGATTTGGACCAAATGAACGAAATGAACGATTTTTAAGGGTTTTGAAGTATTTGGACGAAATGAACGATATGAACGAAATGAACGAAATGAACGAAATGACCGAAATGAACGAAATGAACGAAATGAACGAAATGAACGAAATGAACGATTTGAAGGATTTGGACGAAATGAACGAAATGAACGATTTAGACCAAATGAACGAAATGAACGATTTTTAAGGGTTTTGAAGGATTTGGACGAAATGACGGTATGAACGAAATGAACGAAATTAACGATTTGAAGGATTTGGACGAAATGAACGAAATGAACGATTTGGACCAAATGAACGAAATGAACGATTTGAAGGATTTTTAAGGGTTTTGAAGGATTTGGACGAAATAAACGAAATGAACAATTTGGACGAAATGAACGATTTTTAAGGGTTTTGAAGGATTTGGACGAAATGAACGATTTGAACGAAATGAACGAAATGAACGAAATGAACGATTTGAAGGATTTGGACGAAATGAACGAAATGAACGATTTGGACCAAATGAACGAAATGAACGATTTGAAGGATTTGGACGAAATGAACGATATGAACGAAATGAACGATTTGAAGAATTTGGACGAAATGAACGATTTTAAGCATTTTTATGAATTTTGAAGGATTGGGACGATATGAACGAAATGAACGAAATGAACGAAATGAACGAAATGAACGAAATGAACAAAACGAACGAAATGAACGAAATGAATGAAATGAACGAAATGAACGAAATGAACGAAATGAACGAAATGAACGATTTGGACGAAATTGACGATTTTAAGGATTTTTATGGATTTTGAAGGATTGGGACGAAATGAACGAAATGAACGATTTTAAGGATTTTTATGGATTTTGAAGGATTGGGACGAAATGAACGAAATGAACGAAATGAATGAAATGAATGAAATGAATGAAATGAACGAAATGAACGAAATGAACGAAATGAACGAAATGAACGAAATGAACGAAATGAACGAAATGAACGAAATGAACGAAATGAACGAAATGAACGAAATGAACGAAATGAACGAAATGAACGAAATGAACGAAATGAACGAAATGAACGAAATGAACGAAATGAACGAAATGAACGAAATGAACGAAATGAACGAAATGAACGAAATGAACGAAATGAACGAAATGAACGAAATGAACGAAATGAACGAAATGAACGAAATGAACGAAATGAACGAAATGAACGAAATGAACGAAATGAACGAAATGAACGAAATGAACGAAATGAACGAAATGAACGAAATGAACGAAATGAACGAAATGAACGAAATGAACGAAATGAACGAAATAAACGAAATGAACGAAATGCACGATTTGAAGGATTTGGACGAAATGAACGATTTTAAGGATTTTTATGGATTTTGAAGGATTGGGACGAATTGAACGAAATGAACGAAATGAACGATTTGAAGGATTTGGACGAAATGAACAAAATGAACAAAATGAACGAAATGAACGAAATGAACGAAATGCACGATTTGAAGGATTTGGACGAAATGAACGATTTGGACCAAATGAACGAAATGAACGATTTGAAGGATTTGGACGAAATGAACGATATGAACGAAATGAACGATTTGAAGAATTTGGACGAAATGAACGATTTTAAGCATTTTTATGAATTTTGAAGGATTGGGACGATATGAACGAAATGAACGAAATGAACGAAATGAACGAAATGAACGAAATGAACGAAATGAACGAAATGAACGAAATGAACGAAATGAACGAAATAAACGAAATGAACGAAATGAACGAAATGAACGAAATGAACGAAATGAACGAAATGAACGAAATGAACGAAATGAACGAAATGAACGAAATGAACGAAATGAACGAAATGAACGAAATGAACGAAATGAACGAAATGAACGAAATGAACGAAATGAACGAAATGAACGAAATGAACGAAATGAACGAAATGAACGAAATGAACGAAATGAACGAAATGAACGAAATGAACGAAATGAACGAAATGAACGAAATGAACGAAATGAACGAAATGAACGATTTGAAGGATTTGGACGAAATGAACGATTTTAAGGATTTTTATGGATTTTGAAGGATTGGGACGAATTGAACGAAATGAACGATTTGAAGGATTTGGACGAAATGAACGAAATGAACGAAATGAACGAAATGAACGAAATGAACGAAATGAACGAAATGAATGAAATGAACGAAATGAACGAAATGAACAAAATGAACGAAATGAACGAAATGAACGAAATGAACGAAATGAACGAAATGAACGAAATGAACGAAATGAACGAAATGAACGAAATGAACGAAATGAACGAAATGAACGAAATGAACGAAATGAACGAAATGAACGAAATGAACAAATTGAACGAAATGAACGAAATGAACGAAATGAACGAAATGAACGATTTGAAGGATTTGGACGAAATGAACGATTTTAAGGATTTTTATGGATTTTGAAGGATTGGGACGAAATAAACGAAATGAACGAAATGAACGAAATGAACGAAATGAATGAAATGAATGAAATGAAGGAAATGAACGAAATGAACGAAATGAACGAAATGAACGAATGAACGAAATGAACGAAATGAACGAAATGAATGAAATGAACGAAATGAACGAAATGAACGAAATGAACGAAATGAACGAAATGAACGAAATGAACGAAATGAACGAAATGAACGAAATGAACGAAATGAACGATTTGAAGGATTTGGACGAAATGAACGATTTGAACGAAATGAACGATTTGAAGGATTTGGACGAAATTGACGATTTTAAGGATTTTTATGGATTTTGAAGGATTGGGACGAAATGAACGAAATAATCGAAATGAACGAAATGAACGAAATGAACGAAATGAACGAAATGAACGAAATGAACGAAATGAACGAAATGAACGAAATGAACGAAACGAACGCAATGAACGATTTGAAGGATTTGGACGTAATGAACGATATGAACGAAATGAACGATTTGAAGGATTTGGACGAAATGAACGATTTTAAGGATTTTTATGGATTTTGAAGGATTGGGACGAAATGAACGAAATGAACGAAATGCACGATTTGAAGGATTTCGAAGGATTTGGACGAAATGAACAAAATGAACGAAATGAACGAAATGAACGAAATGACCGATTTGAAGGATTTGGACGAAATGAACGATTTGAACGAAATGAACGATTTGAAGGATTTGGACGAAATGAACGATTTGAACGAAATGAACGATTTGAAGAATTTGGACGAAATTGACGATTTTAAGGATTTTTATGGATTTTGAAGGATTTGGACGAAATGAACGAAATAAACGAAATGAACGAAATGAACGAAATGAACGAAATGAACGAAATGAACGAAATGAACGAAATGAACGAAATGAACGAAATGAACGAAACGAACGCAATGAACGATTTGAAGGATTTGGACGTAATGAACGATATGAACGAAATGAACGATTTGAAGGATTTGGACGAAATGAACGATTTTAAGGATTTTTATGGATTTTGAAGGATTGGGACGAAATGAACGAAATGAACGAAATGAACGATTTGAAGGATTTTTAAGGGTTTTGAAGGATTTGGACGAAATGAACGAAATGAACGATTTGGACGAAATGAACGATTTTTAAGGGTTTTGAAGGATTTGGACGAAATGAACGAAATGAACGATTTGGACGAAATGAACGATTTTTAAGGGTTTTGAAGGATTTGGACGAAATGAACGATATGAACGAAATGAACGAAATGAACGAAATGAACTATTTGAAGGATTTGGACGAAATGAACGAAATGTACGATTTGGACCAAATGAACGAAATGAACGATTTTTAAGGGTTTTGAAGGATTTGGACGAAATGAACGATATGATCGATATGAACGAAATGAACGAAATGAACGAAATGAACGAAATGAACGAAATGAACGAAGTGAACGAAATGAACGAAATGAACGATTTTAAGGATTTTTATGGATTTTGAAGGATTGGGACGAAATGAACGAAATGAACGAAATGAACGAAATGAACGATTTGAAGGATTTGGACGAAATGAACGATTTGAACGAAATGAACGATTTGAAGAATTTGGACGAAATTGACGATTTTAAGGATTTTTATGGATTTTGAAGGATTGGGACGAAATGAACGAAATGAACGATTTTAAGGATTTTTATGGATTTTGAAGGATTGGGACGAAATGAACGAAATGAACGAAATGAATGAAATGAATGAAATGAATGAAATGAAGGAAATGAACGAAATGAACGAAATGAACGAAATGAACGAAATGAACGAAATGAACGAAATGAACGAAATGAACGAAATGAACGAAATGAACGAAATGAACGAAATGAACGAAATGAACGAAATGAACGAAATGAACGAAATGAACGAAATGAACGATTTGGACGAAATTGACGATTTTAAGGATTTTTATGGATTTTGAAGGATTGGGACGAAATGAACGAAATGAACGATTTTAAGGATTTTTATGGATTTTGAAGGATTGGGACGAAATGAACGAAATGAACGATTTGGACGAAATGAACGAAATGAACGAAATGAACGAAATGAACGAAATGAACGAAATGAACGAAATGAACGAAATGAACGAAATGAACGACATGAACGAAATGAACGAAATGAACGATTTGGACGAAATTGACGATTTTAAGGATTTTTATGGATTTTGAAGGATTGGGACGAAATGAACGAAATGAACGATTTTAAGGATTTTTATGGATTTTGAAGGATTGGGACGAAATGAACGAAATGAACGAAATGAATGAAATGAATGAAATGAATGAAATGAATGAAATGAAGGAAATGAACGAAATGAACGAAATGAACGAAATGAACGAAATGAACGAAATGAACGAAATGAGCGAAATGAACGAAATGAACGAAATGAACGAAATGAACGAAATGAACGAAATGAACGAAATGAACGAAATGAACGAAATGAACGAAATGAACGAAATGAACGAAATGAACGAAATGAACGAAATGAACGAAATGAACGAAATGAACGAAATGAACGAAATGAACGAAATGAACGAAATGAACGAAATGAACGAAATGAACGAAATGAACGAAATGAACGAAATGAACGAAATGAACGAAATGAACGAAATGAACGAAATGAACGAAATGAACGAAATGAACGAAATGAACGAAATGAACGAAATGAACGAAATGAACGAAATGAACGAAATGAACGAAATGAACGAAATGAACGAAATGAACGAAATGAACGAAATGAACGAAATGAACGATTTGAAGGATTTGGACGAAATGAACGATTTTAAGGATTTTTATGGATTTTGAAGGATTGGGACGAATTGAACGAAATGAACGAAATGAACGATTTGAAGGATTTTAAAGGGTTTTGAAGGATTTGGACGAAATGAACGAAATGAACGATTTGGACGAAATGAACGATTATTAAGGGTTTTGAAGGATTTGGAAGAAATGAACGAAATGAACGATTTGGACGAAATGAACGATTTTTAAGGGTTTTGAAGGATTTGGACGAAATGAACGAAATGAACGATTTGGACGAAATGAACGATTTTTAAGGGTTTTGAAGGATTTGGACGAAATGAACGAAATGAACGATTTGGACGAAATGAACGATTTTTAAGGGTTTTGAAGGATTTGGACGAAATGAACGATATGAACGAAATGAACGAAATGAACGAAATGAACGATTTGAAGGATTTGGACGAAATGAACGAAATGAACGATTTGGACCAAATGAACGAAATGAACGATTTTTAAGGGTTTTGAAGGATTTGGACGAAATGAACGATATGATCGATATGAACGAAATGAACGAAATGAACGAAATGAACGAAATGAACGAAATGAACGAAATGAACGAAGTGAACGAAATGAACGAAATGAACGAAATGAACGATTTTAAGGATTTTTATGGATTTTGAAGGATTGGGACGAAATGAACGAAATGAACGAAATGAACGAAATGAACGATTTGAAGGATTTGGACAAAATGAACGATTTGAACGAAATGAACGATTTGAAGAATTTGGACGAAATTGACGATTTTAAGGATTTTTATGGATTTTGAAGGATTGGGACGAAATGAACGAAATGAACGATTTTAAGGATTTTTATGGATTTTGAAGGATTGGGACGAAATGAACGAAATGAACGAAATGAATGAAATGAATGAAATGAACGAAATGAACGAAATGAACGATTTTTAAGGGTTTTGAAGGATTTGGACGAAATGAACGATATGAACGAAATGAACGAAATGAACGAAATGAACAAAATGAACGATTTGGACCAAATGAACGAAATGAACGATTTGAAGGATTTTAAAGGGTTTTGAAGGATTTGGACGAAATGAACGAAATGAACGATTTGGACGAAATGAACGATTATTAAGGGTTTTGAAGGATTTGGAAGAAATGAACGAAATGAACGATTTGGACGAAATGAACGATTTTTAGGGTTTTGAAGGATTTGGACGAAATGAACGAAATGAACGATTTGGACGAAATGAACGATTTTTAAGGGTTTTGAAGGATTTGGACGAAATGAACGAAATGAACGATTTGGACGAAATGAACGAAATGAACGAAATGAACGAAATGAACGAAATGAACGAAATGAATGAAATGAACGAAATGAACGAAATGAACGAAATGAACGAAATGAATGAAATGAACGAAATGAACGAAATGAACGAAATGAACGAAATGAACGAAATGAACGAAATGAACGAAATGAACGAAATGAACGAAATGAACGAAATGAACGAAATGAACGAAATGAACGAAATGAACGAAATGAACGAAATGAACGAAATGAACGAAATGAACGAAATGAACGAAATGAACGAAATGAACGAAATGAACGAAACGAACGAAATGAACGATTTGAAGGATTTGGACGAAATGAACGATATGAACGAAATGAACGATTTGAAGGATTTGGACGAAATGAACGATTTTAAGGATTTTTATGGATTTTGAAGGATTGGGACGAAATGAACGAAATGAACGATTTGAAGGATTTTTAAGGGTTTTGAAGGATTTGGACGAAATGAACGAAATGAACGATTTGGACGAAATGAACGATTTTTAAGGGTTTTGAAGGATTTGGACGAAATGAACGAAATGAACGATTTGGACGAAATGAACGATTTTTAAGGGTTTTGAAGGATTTGGACGAAATGAACGATATGAACGAAATGAACGAAATGAACGAAATGAACGAAATGAACGAAATGAACGAAATGAACGAAATGAACGAAATGAACGAAATGAACGAAATGAACGAAATGAACGAAATGAACGAAATGAACGAAATGAACGAAATGAACGAAATGAACGAAATGAACGAAATGAACGAAATGAACGAAATGAACGAAATGAACGAAATGAACGAAATGAATGAAATGAATGAAATGAAGGAAATGAACGAAATGAACGAAATGAACGAAATGAACGAAATGAACGAAATGAACGATTTGAAGGATTTGGACGAAATGAACGAAATGAACGATTTGGACCAAATGAACGAAATGAACGATTTTTAAGGGTTTTGAAGGATTTGGACGAAATGAACGATATGATCGATATGAACGAAATGAACGAAATGAACGAAATGAACGAAATGAACGAAATGAACGAAATGAACGAAGTGAACGAAATGAACGAAATGAACGAAATGAACGATTTTAAGGATTTTTATGGATTTTGAAGGATTGGGACGAAATGAACGAAATGAACGAAATGAACGAAATGAACGATTTGAAGGATTTGGACGAAATGAACGATTTGAACGAAATGAACGATTTGAAGAATTTGGACGAAATTGACGATTTTAAGGATTTTTATGGATTTTGAAGGATTGGGACGAAATGAACGAAATTAACGATTTTAAGGATTTTTATGGATTTTGAAGGATTGGGACGAAATGAACGAAATGAACGAAATGAATGAAATGAATGAAATGAAGGAAATGAACGAAATGAACGAAATGAACGATTTTTAAGGGTTTTGAAGGATTTGGACGAAATGAACGATATGAACGAAATGAACGAAATGAACGAAATGAACGAAATGAACGAAATGAACAAAATGAACGATTTGGACCAAATGAACGAAATGAACGATTTGAAGGATTTTAAAGGGTTTTGAAGGATTTGGACGATATGAACGAAATGAACGATTTGAAGGATTTGGACGAAATGAACGATTTTAAGGATTTTTATGGATTTTGAAGGATTGGGACGAAATGAACGAAATGAACGATTTGAAGGATTCTTAAGGGTTTTGAAGGATTTGGACGAAATGAACGAAATGAACGATTTGGACGAAATGAACGATTTTTAAGGGTTTTGAAGGATTTGGACGAAATGAACGAAATGAACGATTTGGACGAAACGAACGATTTTTAAGGGTTTTGAAGGATTTGGACGAAATGAACGATATGAACGAAATGAACGAAATGAACGAAATGAACGAAATGAACGAAATGAACGAAATGAACGAAATGAACGAAATGAACGAAATGAACGAAATGAACGAAATGAACGAAATGAATGAAATGAACGAAATGAACGAAATGAACGAAATGAACGAAATGAACGAAATGAACGAAATGAACGAAATGAACGAAATGAACGAAATGAACGAAATGAACGAAATGAACGAAATGAACGAAATGAATGAAATGAATGAAATGAAGGAAATGAACGAAATGAACGAAATGAACGAAATGAACGAAATGAACGAAATGAACGAAATGAACGAAATGAATGAAATGAACGAAATGAACGAAATGAACGAAATGAACGAAATGAACGATTTGAAGGATTTGGACGAAATGAACGATTTGAACGAAATGAACGATTTGAAGAATTTGGACGAAATTGACGATTTTAAGGATTTTTATGGATTTTGAAGGATTGGGACGAAATGAACGAAATTAACGATTTTAAGGATTTTTATGGATTTTGAAGGATTGGGACGAAATGAACGAAATGAACGAAATGAATGAAATGAATGAAATGAAGGAAATGAACGAAATGAACGAAATGAACGATTTTTAAGGGTTTTGAAGGATTTGGACGAAATGAACGATATGAACGAAATGAACGAAATGAACGAAATGAACGAAATGAACGATTTGGACCAAATGAACGAAATGAACGATTTGAAGGATTTTAAAGGGTTTTGAAGGATTTGGACGAAATGAACGAAATGAACGATTTGGACGAAATGAACGATTATTAAGGGTTTTGAAGGATTTGGAAGAAATGAACGAAATGAACGATTTGGACGAAATGAACGATTTTTAGGGTTTTGAAGGATTTGGACGAAATGAACGAAATGAACGATTTGGACGAAATGAACGATTTTTAAGGGTTTTGAAGGATTTGGACGAAATGAACGAAATGAACGATTTGGACGAAATGAACGAAATGAACGAAATGAACGAAATGAACGAAATGAACGAAATGAACGAAATGAACGAAATGAATGAAATGAACGAAATGAACGAAATGAACGAAATGAACGAAATGAATGAAATGAACGAAATGAACGAAATGAACGAAATGAACGAAATGAACGAAATGAACGAAATGAACGAAATGAACGAAATGAACGAAATGAACGAAATGAACGAAATGAACGAAATGAACGAAATGAACGAAATGAACGAAATGAACGAAATGAACGAAATGAACGAAATGAACGAAATGAACGAAATGAACGAAATGAACGAAATGAACGAAATGAACGAAATGAATGAAATGAACGAAATGAACGAAATGAACGAAATGAACGAAATGAACGAAACGAACGAAATGAACGAAATGAACGATTTGAAGGATTTGGACGAAATGAACGATATGAACGAAATGAACGATTTGAAGGATTTGGACGAAATGAACGATTTTAAGGATTTTTATGGATTTTGAAGGATTGGGACGAAATGAACGAAATGAACGATTTGAAGGATTTTTAAGGGTTTTGAAGGATTTGGACGAAATGAACGAAATGAACGATTTGGACGAAATGAACGATTTTTAAGGGTTTTGAAGGATTTGGACGAAATGAACGAAATGAACGATTTGGACGAAATGAACGATATGAACGAAATGAACGAAATGAACGAAATGAACGAAATGAACGAAATGAACGAAATGAACGAAATGAACGAAATGAATGAAATGAACGAAATGAACGAAATGAACGAAATGAACGAAATGAACGAAATGAACGAAATGAACGAAATGAACGAAATGAACGAAATGAACGAAATGAACGAAATGAACGAAATGAACGAAATGAACGAAATGAACGAAATGAACGAAATGAACGAAATGAATGAAATGAATGAAATGAAGGAAATGAACGAAATGAACGAAATGAACGAAATGAACGAAATGAACGAAATGAACGAAATGAACGAAATGAACGAAATGAACGAAATGAATGAAATGAACGAAATGAACGAAATGAACGAAATGAACGAAATGAACGAAATGAACGAAATGAACGATTTGAAGGATTTGGACGAAATGAACGATTTGAACGAAATGAACGAAATGAACGAAATGAACGAAATGAACGAAATGAACGAAATGAACGAAATGAACGAAATGAACGAAATGAACGAAATGAACGAAATGAACGAAATGAACGAAATGAATGAAATGAATGAAATGAAGGAAATGAACGAAATGAACGAAATGAACGAAATGAACGAAATGAACGAAATGAACGAAATGAACGAAATGAACGAAATGAACGAAATGAACGAAATGAATGAAATGAACGAAATGAACGAAATGAACGAAATGAACGAAATGAACGAAATGAACGATTTGAAGGATTTGGACGAAATGAACGATTTGAACGAAATGAACGATTTGAAGGATTTGGACGAAATGAACGATTTGAACGAAATGAACGATTTGAAGGATTTGGACGAAATGAACGATTTGAACGAAATGAACGATTTGAAGAATTTGGACGAAATGAACGATTTTAAGGATTTTTATGGATTTTGAAGGATTGGGACGAAATGAACGAAATGAACGAAATGATTGAAATGAATGAAATGAAGGAAATGAACGAAATGAACGAAATGAACGAAATGAACGAAATGAACGAAATGAACGAAATGAACGAAATGAACGAAATGAACGAAATGAACGAAATGAACGAAATGAACGAAATGAACGAAATGAACGAAATGAACGAAATGAACGAAATGAACGAAATGAACGAAATGAACGAAATGAACGAAATGAACGAAATGAACGAAATGAATGAAATGAACGAAATGAACGAAATGAACGAAATGAACGAAATGAACGATTTGAAGGATTTGGACGAAATGAACGATTTGAACGAAATGAACGATTTGAAGGATTTGGACGAAATGAACGATTTGAACGAAATGAACGATTTGAAGGATTTGGACGAAATGAACGATTTGAACGAAATGAACGATTTGAAGAATTTGGACGAAATGAACGATTTTAAGGATTTTTATGGATTTTGAAGGATTGGGACGAAATGAACGAAATGAACGAAATGATTGAAATGAATGAAATGAAGGAAATGAACGAAATGAACGAAATGAACGAAATGAACGAAATGAACGAAATGAACGAAATGAACGAAATGAACGAAATGAACGAAATGAACGAAATGAACGAAATGAACGAAATGAACGAAATGAACGAAATGAACGAAATGAACGAAATGAACGAAATGAACGAAATGAACGAAATGAACGAAATGAACGAAATGAACGAAATGAACGAAATGAACGAAATGAACGAAATGATAGAAATGAACGAAATGAACGAAATGAACGAAATGAACGAAATGAACGAAATGAACGAAATGAACGAAATGAACGAAATGGACGAAATGAACGAAATGAATGAAATGAACGAAATGAACGAAATGAACGAAATGAACGAAATGAACGAAATGAATGAAATGAACGAAATGAACGAAATGAACGAAATGAACGAAATGAACGAAATGAACGAAATTAACGAAATGAACGAAATGAACGAAATGAACGAAATGAACGAAATTAACGAAATGAACGAAACGAACGAAATGAACGATTTGAAGGATTTGGACGAAATGAACGATATGAACGAAATGAAGCATTTGAAGGATTTGGACGAAATGAACGATTTTAAGAATTTTTATGGATTTTGAAGGATTGGGACGAAATGAACGAAATGAACGAAATGAACGATTTGAAGGATTTTTAAGGGTTTTGAAGGATTTGGACGAAATGAACGAAATGAACGATTTGGACGAAATGAACGATTTTTAAGGGTTTTGAAGTATTTGGACGAAATGAACGAAATGAACGAAACGAACGAAATGAACGATTTGAAGGATTTGGACGAAATGAACGATATGAACGAAATGAACGATTTGAAGGATTTGGACGAAATGAACGATCTTAAGAATTTTTATGGATTTTGAAGGATTGGGACGAAATGAACGAAATGAACGATTTGAAGGATTTTTAACGGTTTTGAAGGATTTGGACGAAATGAACGATTTGGACGAAATGAACGATTTTTAAGTGTTTTGAAGGATTTGGACGAAATGAACGATATGAACGAAATGAACGAAATGAACGAAATGAACGAAATGAACGAAATGAACGAAATGAACGAAATGAACGAAATGAACGAAATGAACGATTTGAAGGATTTGGACGAAATGAACGATTTGGACCAAATGAACGAAATGAACGATTTTTAAGGGTTTTGAAGGATTTGGACGAAATGAACGATATGAACGAAATGAACGAAATGAACGAAATGAACGAAATGAACGAAATGAACGAAATGAACGAAATGAACGAAATGAACGAAATGAACGAAATGAACGAAATGAACGAAATGAACGAAATGAACGAAATGAACGAATTTTTGTGGATTTTGAAGGATTTGGACGAAATGAACGATTTGAGGGATTATTATGGATTTTGAAGGATTTGGACGAAATTAACGAAATTAACGAAATTAACGATTTGAAGGATTTTTAAGGGTTTTGATGGATTTAGACGAAATGAACAAAATGAACGAAATGAACGTAATGATCGAAATTAATTTAGAAATATATAAGTTTGTTTATCAGTTGTGACTTACAGCCTTATTGCATTCGTGTCACTCGTGTGACAGTCGCATGCTACGAATCGCAGGCTATTTGGAGCATGCGATTCAAGGCAAATTAGTTTTAGCATATGATTCACAGCATGCGATTCATAGCATATGATTCATTGCCTGCGCTTTGTAGCAAATTATGTGTAGGTTACCATTCGTATCACCTGGTTCGTACCACACGATTCGTAGCATGTAATTCGTAGCCTGTAATTAGTAAATAAGTAAATAAATTTATTAAATAAAATGTATTCTTTAACATTCACACAACGTCGTTTAAAATTCACACAAGTACTAGACAACACATATATATTTCTAAATACATACATATAATACATAGATAAATTACACCCGGACACAGAAATAAGGATCGTGCTCATCACAGTAACATTTGTAGGCAAGGAACAAACCAACGACCTCTAGTATAGCAGTCAGTTTCACCAACCGCTGGACCTACAGGTCAGTCCTACACAAAAACTAAACAAAAAAAGATGCCTAGAAGAGATATTCTACAAGTAAAAGCATAACTTTGCGGATAAATAAACCTTACTATGGTTGACAGACTTCTGAATCATTCCTTATAATAAACATAGTGGGATAATCTTGCTTTTGATGTGTCAAGCACAAGTCACAGTCACGTGTCGGCATTGTATAAGACTGATCTTTTGAGTAATGAAGTACCTTACCTATACACGAACTGAATACCAATATCAGATATAATTTTATTTTTATTATATTTCATCCTACCAAAAATGAATCTAATCCTACTAACATAAAATGTTTGGTCGTGGTCAAGCAAACAGGTTACTATGATAAAAGAACTTTTAAAAAATCCCAAAAAAACTGCACTTAATATAACATTCGGTATCCAGAGGGATATGAGAGTATGAAGGTGGGGGAACAACATGCAAGTCACATGACCTTCAAAGTAATTCGTAGGATATGATTCCGTAGCATGCGATTCGTAGCATATTATTATGAATCGTTTCATGATTCGTAGCATGTAAGTTGTAGTATTTTATTGGTAGCTTGCGATTCGTAGCGCATATGATTCGCCACATGTTGTTCGTAGTATTCGTATTATTTACAATAGCGGTAAAAAAGCGCCGTCGCTGCAGTCAGTGCACAGCGCGCTGTTTTTGTAAGTAGATGGGACCGTTTGTGTCAGTAGTATTCAGTGTTACACACAACATAGGTCTTCAATCAACCCTCATCTATAAATCCAGTACTCTGACCCAAATTCAACTTCACAGAGTATTCTGCAAACAGCCACTCTACCAGTTTTAATTAATACAAGCGTCTGCTCGAACATCCACTATCGAATTATCAAGCTCAGCAATGGTTCAAAGCCCCGTGGTTGAAAACTGTGGGGTATTGCCACAAATCTTCGTATAGTATTACAAACTGCCTTTTTATGTATATCGGCTTATTCCGAGGGTGTACCCAGAATGCCTCCTGTTTCTTTTTTCGGTTTGCGCCACAAACCTATTACTATCTATTGTTAGTAATTTAGCTAACCATTCTCACAACTTACTTCAGCGCGAGACGAGCCAAGAGTGATTTAAAACTATGCTAAATATGCGTAGTAAAATAATGAACGTTATAAAAGTGCCATCACTAGGTTTTAATACAACGCTTTTGTAACTTTCATGCAAATGAGGCCTTAGTAGATGGATTTCTAACTGGCGATAATTACAGCATTAATAAAACAGTATTACTCAACCAGTTCCCACTTTTCCAGTAACTAATCAATCTCAGGTTGGCGTAGTTAAAGTAAACCACACGCCTGAGACTCCAAAAAATACCTTGAATTGTGAATGACTAGAATCCTAAGACCTAGCCTAAGACCTAGTCTGACACTTAGTTTCCAGATGATAGATGAAAAATTTTTCTTCTTACGAATCTTCATGTAACCAAACCATAGCGCGATTCAGGATTGGGGAGTCAACTAACACCGCCATCTATTGGTAGACCCAAGAGAGAGATCAGGCGCCACACAACATTTTTACAAACATTCCACAATACAGAAGTTTCGAATATTTATTTCCAAAACGCACAAAGTAATTGACAGCTCGGTAAGCGTCTTGAGTACCCAATTCAAGGCTTTTGACTTGGCAAACCTACGATCTTACCAGTAGTGTGATATTAGCTTCAGAATCAATGTTCAATGTCGACTTTTTCCATTTTGACTTACGTTACATTCAATATATTGTGTTAGTAACGCCTGTTTTCTTTCTAGCCTATATTATGATCCCACAGCTGCGCAAGGGCCTCTCCTTCTTCTTCCAGAACTCATCTTTTGTGATTTTTGGCCAAGTGCGGCCTGCATATCTGACAAAGCGTGTGTATCGAATGTACATAATATATAATAAACGTGACGTTATATTTACGTGTGTTGTGATCACATAGCATCCATTAACATTAAAAAAATCGCCTCAGGCGACCCTAGCGCCGTTTACTTTAAAAGTTTCCGCGCGCTGCTAATAGATGGCGCTGTTAGTTGATTGCCTAATTCTAAATCACGGTATGGTTGGAGATGCGTAAGACGCCATCTCATGTTACCATCAATAGCTAATTATTGTAAAGTCTCAAGTGTGTGGTTTACCTACTATAAACATATCAGCTATGTATCCATCGCCGAACATACCTAAAATGAACTTAAAGACTAAATATACCAATTGACACTATTTTTGGACGCATACAGAGAGGTATTTGATAGAAGGAAATGGTAGGGGGTACAGCGACAAGTGTCAGGTACTTAAATCGATATACTTACTAGTTGTTACCCGCGACTTCATTCAAGAAAAAAAATAGGAATGAAAAATAAATAAGTAGCAGCCGATTCTCAGACCTATAGAATACGCACACAAATTTTAGCAAAAACCAGTCAAGCCGTATCGGAGGAGTACGGTAACTAACATTGTGACGTGGAAATTTTATAAAAAAATATAAAATATTTCGTATAGTTGTATCTTGTAAATCGGTCGACGTAAATCAAAGCCGATATATCTATAGAGTTCCAAATTACAATTCTAGTTCTAAATTGTCATAAGTTATTGAAGGAATCGGGTTCGAGGCGCCGACCGGACCGAATCGGAGACCAGTTAATAATAACTAGAGGATTGTAGTTAGAGGTTAGTAATAGTGGGGTCAGTTTCATCTTTATGACCATTAGAAAACTGAGATAAGATGATAAGTGTGATATATACCTTCGTCTATACAAGGGTAGTTACAAATATCGCTATTCGTGGATAATCCACATTATTTTAATCTAGCTGTTACCCGTGACTTCGCCTGCGTGAGTGTCGATAGCTCGAAAATTGAGAATTACGCAATGGATTTTGATACGGTCTTTTTAATAGATAGAATGTTACAAGAGGAAGGTTTATATTAATAATACATCAGAATTGCACCCGCGCGGAGCTGGGACTAGTTAAGTAATAAGAGAATATGGAAACTATAACTGCAGTATAAATACATACAGAAGTTTAAATCGGTCGTTTCTAAAAAATAATTACCTAGCAAGTAACAGCAATAGGGCTGCCCAACTACAGCATCTATACATATAATAAAATTATAAAAACCTCATGTCTGTACATTAAAGATATTAAAGAAAATCTTAGATGGGGGATCTTCATACAACCCATAGAAGCCAAAAATATGAAAAAAAAATTTTTTGTCTGTCTGTTTGTTGTCCGCGATTCACGCAAAAACTACTGGACGGATTTTGATGAAACTTTTTTTATTATGTAGCTATTAGTCCTCGCTAACATCTAAGCTATCCTTTTTTTGGAATTTTGCTCTTTAAGGGGGTAAAAAGGGGTGGGTAAGTTTGTATAAAACTCCGTCAGTTTTAAAGCTAATTCGATTAAAATTAATATTTGGTTATTTAGATAGAAGTTAAGAATGACGCAATAAGGATTTTTGAAAATTCTGCCTTAACGGGGGTGAAAAGCGGGAGGTACGTTTTTTTGAAACTCCCGACTGTTTTCGAAGCTAAGTCGATGAAAATTAAAGCTGTTTACGTGAATACTAAGCTTTTCTGCCCATCGTTTTGTGACGGTTACCTGTTTAAAGAACTATTGTCATAAAATTGTTAAACTATCCGTAAATATATGTCCGGGATAATCCCAAAAAAATAATGTACTGATTTCATTTTCATTTCAAATTTTCAGATTATATTGACTAGAGGTCGTGACAACATAAATTCTACATATTATTGCGCTATTTCATATGGAGGGTGAGCAATCACGAATTTTATGACAATTACCGGCTAAACGAAAAAACTACTCAATATACATAAGTATTCAAATTTTGCATGAAGATTAAGGACATGTCTAGACAACATATATGCTATTTATTATCAGGTTATTAACCATGGGGTCTTAGCAATAAACCTTTATTTTTAAAGAACACTTATCTGGTGTAACTGAAAATGTCACCATAGCGACCAAAATACTGTTGCTATGGTTTTATGTTTTGACATTAATATTAACATGCTATTTGGCTTACAATATAGAAATTAAAATAGCGGGCTCAGGAAGTACAAGCTTCGTATTTTTTTACTCTAAGTTCAAATTTCATTTCGACACAATTTTTTTTAATTTATTTTTTAATAATTTTTGAGTACGAATCGAATCTCAGTCAAGCATATTTTTTTTTTCATCTATCGTTTTTGGTAGCTATTGTAAGAAGCGCTTGGATTTTTTTTAACATACCTAAAATTGTTCTTTAAAAAACTTTTATATGGTATCTGGTATATGATACTTACTGTTTAAGCTAGGACAGTTTCATCCAATTTAGGAGGAGCTGTGGATATGAAATGAAAGAAAACCAACTACACCAAAACAAAAAATTGTGTGGACGGTAAATGATTTACTATACTTAATTATTAACACGTGGTTTTGAAGATTTGATAGTACCTATACGCTACAAAATTGTGCACCAATTGCAATGGTATAGGGTAGTTGCATAAGTGAAAGTGTGTTGATATTCGAGCATTCATGTCTATTAAATCTCGAGAACGAGTATGCCCCGCACGCGTACTCCCGCGATTGTTTTGTATATGTACTAGATTAACATTAACAGGCTCAGTCGGGTCAGCTCAAACTTCTTGAATTAGAAACTTGGAACTTTGATAATCATGTAAGTAAGCACTAAGGCATGATTTAAAAAAAAACATCTGTCAAAGTTAGAAAGAAAACGAAATAGAAGATGAATGAGGAGCAGCGCCTGCTGTTCTCCGCACCACAGCGCACAGTGCAAACGTGTCGAATAATATCTGGCTGTTAAGGACCAACCCCGCACAATAAGTTCTCCTCCTGGTTGGCATTGCTCTACCTGACGTTAGAAGAGACTTAAATCGTGTAGACTTAAGAGCCAAAAGAGCTTCTTCCAGTTCCGTCTCAGAACCCAAATAGGTAGGCAAACAAAATTTGGCAAATTTGGGTATACAGACCCCTCTCACACCCAGTGCGACATCTTCGTAACGACGATGTCACATCGCCTGGAGTGGCCAAAGTGTCCGCGGTTAGTTAGTGCGCCGTCACCAAGTTCTGCAAAGAAGTGATGACGCTCAAGGAAAAGTGGAAAGAGCACGGCAGGCTTATCCATGTTCGATGAGCAAGGGATAGAATAAGGGCCTTATTTGCCCTCCTCCAACCACCGTAAATAACCTACGCCAGTAGTCTCAGGGCAGTCTACTTTACTGGATAAAGGCAAAGACGGAATGCGTGGTGCTTCCACGCGCCTCTTAATAAGGGCTGGCAAAAGCTGGCTCCACATTAATGAAGAAGCTCCCGTTAAAAAGAGCTCTCCTGTCGGGGCTTGCGGGAGATTGCGAAAGCGTTCCCGTGCCCCCCGACAATAGAATATGGTGAAGCACTCCGGCGGTTAAGCCAGTAAGAGACCAGCACACTTCTTTACCATCGCCCGTTCTCAAGTCATTCAATCCAAATTGTCAAATCAGTGCAAGATAGTGGCCACAGCAAAAAACTAGCAGTGTTAACTAACAGTCAAATATGTTTGTAAGACTAGAGGTTAGGATTAGGAAGTTAAGAAATTAGGTAGTTTGGAACGGAACAGGATTAGGGAGCTGGCATTAAACATTATTTAGCTTTACTTTTTGTACAGCACTACACATCTTGAATACCACGCAGACGAAGTCGCGGGCAGCAGCTAGTTTTAAATAAATCAACAACACACCGTTCATTCGTCACTGCGGCACGCTCGCGACTGTATCATGCCACGGTCATGCCACGATCCAATAGCGTAAGCATAACTCGCGTTTATATGAAAACTTCATACTTTATATATTATTATACTCAATACTCAATACTTTATTGCTCTTCACAATGTATAAATAGGTCTTATGCTAAGTATATAAGTAACAATTGTGAACCCTGTCGGGCACGGCAGAAGTTAAACAAGATATAAGTTATACTGTCCTAAAGCTTCGTCTGAATTAAAATACCCACGCGTTTCGGTCAAATCGACGTGCATTTTTTCAAATGATTCACTGAAATAGTTTCAACTTGTTTGGTATTCCCAGTAAGATGGCGTGGTCTGTTTGGCGCGCCGCCATGTCTGATGTGGAAGGGCAGCCCACGTCGCTGTCAGATATCGCATCACGTCAGATTACGTAAGAAGATATAGTGACAAATATGTCTGATTTATTACTTTGAAAGACCTTTGTTAGTTTTTTAAGAGAATTTTAGTGACTCTACATTTTATAACAATGTAGAAGTTACCCAATAATTACGGCTGCTGTTTCAATTATCTGTCATAGACGTTAAAGGCCACTGATGATGATGATAAGTTACCCAATAATTGTAAAGTATGTTACTTAAGAAAATGCTATGTTAAAATTGACATTTTGGATTTTCTTGCCGATTTTTCTCCGTAAGAATGACGCATTTTGAAACTGCGCAACAAGAATCAGTAATTTAAGTTTCGAAAACGCTTACAAAGGCCTACTCGATATAAACACATTTTGATTCTTATTTTTTTAAGCCAAAATTACAATCAATTTGTTTCTAACATAAAACAAACATCAGTCAGGCAGACCCAGATGAGATGACTTGTATTCATTTGTACTGAACTGATCACCCGCGGCTAATGAGAAAGACAAGTGGAAAAAGACTAGTTAGGTTCTTGCCCAGCTGTGGGACGTTTTAAGCTTGTATATTGTATGAATTATTTACTCTGGAATAATCAGAATGATTTAAACAAACCTCTTTTAATTAAATAGAAACATTTTAACCTTAAGGGCCACTGAGACCGCCAAACATTGTTTATTGAAACCGTTTGAAATCCCTTTAAATGATCTTTGAGTTAAACTTCCAATCCAGTGCAAAATAAACTAAAAAATCTCAAACAAGGTTCAATTTAAATTTACAAACTACCTACTAACTTTTCTCGCGGCCTCGAAAATGTGGGATTCGGTTAAACCTGCAAAAACATTAACCATCTTTTACACAGTCGAGTAAAAAGTAACCTGTGTGTTAATATAGGAAGTCAGCTAACTAATGAGCAAATTCCATCAAGGTTGGAAGTTTATAAAGAGACAACAAACATACATATGTACATACATGATGATGTCTTTCTATTATTCCTCATCAGCCATTAAATTTATTCTTTTAAATTTACTCAAAACGGGACATTTGTTTATTAGGTCAAATAATAGGTAGTCAATGAAAAAAAGGCTTTTTTAACCAACT
The DNA here is from genome assembly GCA_941860345.1 of Chrysodeixis includens. Classification (NCBI taxonomy): domain Eukaryota; kingdom Metazoa; phylum Arthropoda; class Insecta; order Lepidoptera; family Noctuidae; genus Chrysodeixis; species Chrysodeixis includens. Next base: position 9,023,905 of record OW796111.1, on the reverse strand, counting down.
TTAAAAAGGAGGAAGTTTCTCAATTCGACCGTATAAGCTTTTTTTGTTTTTTTTTTTTTGCGGATAGCTTTATCGTTTTATTTTGGAAAGTAGACATATCCAAAGTTGTCTCATGATAAGGAAGTCCGGGTCTGATGATGGAAGACTAGAGAAATCGAGAAGAACTTCTGAAAACGGGACAATTTCGTGTCCCACTGTTCATTTCGGGGACACCGGGACCCGTATTTGTAAAAAGGGACAGTCCCGTTCAAAACGGGACGTCTGGTCACGTTACTCATCAGGGACATATGGTTCGCAGAAGATTTTTCCACTCCTTTCGATCTGGAGCAGCAAGTTCGATGACCTTCCAGCCGAGACCAGTTGAGGGAGCCTCTTTCTCAACTGAGAGCCTCCAGGTGGTCTGTGGGCAACCCGGCCGGTCTTTTCCCATGCCCTTGCCACGTCAGACTCTGCTAGGACCTCGAAGTGAAGTCGGCAAATTGGCGGGGTCCTTAAGGGCGAGAGCCTACCGGGGCTGCGGGATGTTCGTGAGAGTTACCGTGACCCTGGCGCTCAAAGGGCTCCAGGAGGAACATAGTGGGTTTTAGTCAGTAAAAGTCTACCACTCCTTCCAGCGGCCCCCACAGATGATTACCCACGAAAAAAAAGAACCTGCTTGGACAGATGGTTGTTTGGACTCCTCATGACATGCCCAATCCATATACATACATACATATTTTTGCCTGTATAACATAAGTGTAATTTTTTTTCGGGTAAAACTAAAACCTACGTCTTCTATCATCTCGGCAGTAGTTTGACGTTCTTAATTCCTATCTGTAGATACTCTACACCTCAAAGTGACAAAGACAGTATAAAAATTAACGGTGATTTAATACTGATTGACGTTTTGGTATTCCATTAACCTGTCACCTTACGAAAGGCTGGATTTGAAAGGCGATTTAATTTAATCTTTCCTCAAACCTTATTACAATTGTGATTGAGCACAGTCTTGTTAAAAGGTGATGAGCTTTTATAGGACTGACTGTTATGGAAACTGAGAGTCCGTTTTTCAATCTGTTTTTATTCTCCATATTTAGAACTGTTATTGACTATGTAGATGGTTTATATTACTGGAGACCAAAATGCTCCTGTTCTGCAAAGGACCTTCTATTTCTTTGTTGTCCTTCAAATGGTCTGGAAGAAAACACCTCTTCACCGCAGAACTCTATATTAATGAGTGAGCTACTGACTCTACTGATGGACAAAGAGTTATATTAGATAAAGAAATTAAATTTTCTACGACTTTCACAACGCCATCTAGTCTCAAACTAAACAGAGCTTATATTATAAGTAATAGACAACTAATAAACATATTTATATACTTCTAAATACATACACATTATAGATAAATTACACCCAGACACAAAACAAAAATGGTCGTGCTCATCACACAATCATTTGTCCTGGGTGGGGATCGAACCCACGACCTCTGGTGTAGCGGTCAGGGTCACTAACCACTAGACCAACAGGTCAGTCTAAACTTTGCACACTGAGTATTGCTATAAGCAAGTTGTCGATTCCGCAATAACAATTCGGAATACATTTCATATTTTCGATAGAATTAAAAAACGAAAAGAAATATGTTCGTACAAATTTTGATTATTCCTGTCATGTACGAGTATTTTTTAAGAACGTTTTATTTTGTTTTTGCCTAAGCTAACTTGAAAAATGTATTCATAAATAGTCCAAATTCACAGTGTGCAGTTTTTGATTAAGAGTTGAATCAGCAATACAGTTTTCTCATGAAAAAATACATGCTAATACAAAATAAATGTACAGCTTCTTGAAAATTCCTTATACAGTGTGATTTAGTATATTTTTGTCATACTTGTATGAATAATGTAAAATAATACAATCGAGTTTGAGAAAAATGTTGATGTGTTTCACGGCATATTTATTATTTACTTCAGTAAGCTGAAATAAATATCAAATTAAAATGTAATCAATTTATAAACATATCTTTGAACGGCATCTTTAAAAAAAACAGTATTGTACATCATTGAGTAAAAGCTATTTTTCAATATTACAGATTAACATCGAAAATCTAAGTGTATTTTTTTTAAAATATGGTATAAGAATTTTACTATCGACGAAAGCAGCCTTAAACTACAAGGTTACCTTTGCGCTCGACTGTACCTCGACAGTTCATTAATAACATGTTGTGTGCAACTGTACTCCCATCCCACGTCCCATGATCTGTAGCAGAGTGACGTCACGGGAGATCAGAGCAACCACATAAAATGCTACGCGCCCCAGCTACGGTCACCAAAACCGTAGAGAGACCGCTACGGCGTAGACGCGCTACGCACAACCGCGATAACTTTGTTCGAGTGTTATTTTCGGGTATGTGTTATATTTTTAATCTGTGTATTTATTATTTTAGTGTGTAAGTGTATTTTTGAATTTTACTGGACGGCTAAAAAGTTAGTTTTTTTATATTTTTTTTATTTAAAGTAACTGTATAAACAAAAGGACCAGTTTAAACTATGAAATAAAATCATATTATCATATCGTACTAATGAACAAATAAAAAATATATTTTATATAGGCAATGACAAGAATAAAAATTAAATACCAATGTAATATAAAAGGCTACTATTAATTTGAATAATATTTAAATATATAATTTATTTATCTAGAAGCAGGCTATAATTATTGAATTGATAAATTATAAATCCAAAACTTAAAAATCCAAAATAATTTCAATCGAGATAAAACAACCTTTCACTAATTATTAGACTTTAAAACACAATTTTTACTACACCTAACATTTATATTATATTAAACCATGTTATAGCATACTTTTATTATTAATTAACATAAGTCAATTAAATATTTACTGGCTTATCAGGCACCAAATTAATTGCCTTTTAACCTACAAAACGATAATAATCTTGATAACGATTGACGGAAATAACGCAATTTATTTACCATCACAAATATTCAACATAATTTATTATTTATTTAAATATTTCATTTTTTTCGTTACGAATATAAAATTTAAAATTAATAAGGAGAATATTCTAATCATTACTTTCGATTCATAAAAAAACAATAATTTTTGTCCTTTATTAAAACTTGGTGTTTTTGCTAATAAATGATACTTAAAGATATAATACAATTATTATAATTATGTGATGTAGAAAATAACTTTATTTTATTTAAATATCATCTCATATTTTACATACGGGTACAGCAATACGCGAGTAAAAACGTGAAACTGTTTCTATTTCAGTATAGTCATTAACCGTTTAGGTCCATTTAGATTGACAACATACCTAATGTTAATTTATTTGTTTCAATGTAAGTTCACAATAGTTATGTTAATTCTCTGTAGTTCAAGTAACAAAAATCTTGGCATGGAAACTAAAACGAATTATTTTTAACTTAAATGGTATGAAACCATTTTAGAACTGATTGAATCACAACTTTATGGGAATTAGAATCCTTTTCGACAAATAATAACGAGACTTATCAAAACATTAGAGCAATTTGATTTACGTTCTACACTACAATATCCACCAACTACCGGTCATTATTATTCATATAGAGTTTTTTTCCTTAACCGATATAATAGTGTCAATTCCTACCCTGATGTTGGCAAAATCTTCGAAACGAAATAGCCAAATACAAATAAGAAAATTTGCGTTAGTATTCGGTGAAATAATAGTAAGAAATTTATTTTCCAAAAATATCATTTTATGTTATGCTGTCATTAGCCTTAAACTAGGCAACGCCTGTATCTTGTGTTAAGTTAGAGAGGGGTTACCTATACAAATTACAATACATATGACTAAAAATACAAATTTGAATAAAGTGAGAAATAAGGCATATTGCGGGTTAAGTACGGAGATAGTATTGGTATAGTACAAGGACTCTATGTTTGGCGAATAGCCAATGTTAAAACTCAAGGCAAGTTTACCAAGGAGAAATATTCAACATCTTCAGTTTTCTCTGCAATCACATTTTAAAACAAGTGAAAACAATCGTTCTATTAATTAAATGGTTACATTTTAATTGAAGAGTAAAACATTCTCAGGAAACCTACATTCGAAATACTGGATATTTATTCCACTTTAAAACACATTTAGATTAAATAAAACCTCAAACCTCAATGCTCAAACCTTCCCTATATGGGAAAAGGCCTGCGCCCAGTAATGTATTCTGATATCATTATAACTATAGTGTGCCATTTTCATTACTTCTTATAAATGGTAAACATGAGTTGTATTATTAAAATCAAAATTAAACTCCGTTTAAGAGAAACAATCGGGTGTTTGAAATTATAATGTATCCGTTTCCGGATAACATATTATTATAATTATAAGATTTGGACAATTTCGTGTACGATCGGAGTTTTAAACAGAAAACATTGTGACAGATTCTTAACGGTTTAGTCATCACACAAGCTTTCCGACCCTTGATTCTTATTGTGTGTTTCTGTAAGTCCTTAATAAATTATTTCTTTAACCAAAACCATCCGAAAAATACGGATAATATAAATTTTATTTTATTAAATTTATATTCGTAACAATAACTTAAACCTGAAAATAATTCTTGTCCATACATTATTGCACATCCCTAGTGTTAATATACTGAACAATTTAGTACTAACGTTTTTCAGAACTAAAAGTCCAGTGATTAATGTCTCCTAAGTTTTAAAACTTTATGTCAAACATTGAATTAGATCCCGCATCTTAGTAATACCACAGAATAATAGTATGTACAGTATAACTTCTTTATACGGGCGCAAAACGAGATATGAGACGCTTTCGAATCGTGGCATCTGTTTAGCATCCTAAAATTGCAAGCATGTCGCAGTGACTAACAGACGGTGTGTTATTAAAGTAATGTAGAATGTAAAATGCTGTAGGTGGGCAGCCCTATCGCTGTTACAGACCGCGCGGCTTTAGGCATTTAAATTTTACAAACGGCCAATCGCCCGAGTCGTACTACTGTAAATATTTATACTGTGGATGTACTAAACTTAGTCAAGTTCTTCTAAACTTGGTTATATGATTAGTGTGATTACGCTAGTAAATCATTCCAGTCTAAAGTCAAACGGCGAACTATAAAATATTTATTGAAATTAGTCTGGGTATAACACTAAGTTACAAAGTACTAGCTTTTCACGAGTCTTCGTTCGCATGAGTGTAGGTTATAGCTGCGAAACAAAAACCTCCTTTTACATAATCGGGTAAAAAGTAACCTACATGTCAATCCAGGGTGTCAGCTAACTCTATAGCAAATTTTCACACAAATTCTTGTCCTACGCGTAGATCGAACCCGTGACACGTCGCGCACAGTGGTAATTGACGTGGTGACCTATACCACTTGGCTATCCGTGCAGTCATTTAAAATTGTATATTAGATTTATACATTCCTAATTAAGTTTTTTTAAACAGAAAATAAAATAATAACAAGTTAGTCCAGTCAGTAAAAATTAAATATGCCTCTAGGCTACAGGTGAGAAAATAATTCTTAATTAATTAAAGTATTCCATTTTTAATGAGTTAATAAGAAGTCTTGTTTTCTTTATGAAACCTGAAGTCAGTTTTAATAAACACAAAAGCGAGGAAAATGTCTGAATAAAAGTAAACCTTTTTCGCTTATAAATATTTGCAAATAATGGCGTTATAAACTGTTTATCTTTTTCGCCAAGTTAGGTTGAAGTTAGCTTACATTTTTACCAGATTTAGCATGAGGAGATATTTAATTTTGTGTTCAACTCTCTCATAGTTATGATAAACAATATAAACTTTAATAAAACTAAGAATGTTTGGCTGTCTATGTCCAATTGTCCAGTACATTAGAATGCACTGAGCGCAGTAAGAATATATTAAGAATATGCAAATATGTGTGTATGATTTTGTATTCCAAGCAATATCTAATAATAATAAAATGTGTAAAGATAGAAAGGATTCTAAATAAGAGAATAACTCGCAGTAAAAGCTTTTCCACTCACCGTAAACTTGTATCTATATTGAATCGTTTAATAATATTTATGTTCAATTTCCTAGTGTAAAATATTAAATTAATTATTAAATAAAAAAATGTTTTTTTTTTCAGTTCATTTCCACAACGTTTTTTTGAAAATAGTTTGTAATCAAAATTATGAGTTAAGTAACATTTTATTCTTTTCATAACTTGTTACAATCTATAGTTACTGTTTTTTTATCATACACTTTAGTCACATTGTACCTTAAATTATTTCAAGCCAATACAATAAGTAATATACATAAACGTAACTATAGTATCTTAATCATAACGTTTATCCGACAAAACGAATGTCCATTGATTAACTAGCATGCATATTAAAAGAGTTATCAATAAAGCACTGCCTTTTTTAGGGTTCCGTACCCCAAAAGGTAAAACGGAACCCTATTACTAAGCCTCCACTGTCTGTCTGTCTGCATGTCTCCAGGCTGTATCTCATAAACCGTGATAGCTAGAAAGCTGAAATTTTCACAAATGATGTATTTCCGTTGCCGCTATAACAACAAATAAAAAAAATATTAAGGGGATTCAACAAACGTAATTTTTACTCGATCTTAATAAACAGGAGGATTAACAGACTAAAAATTAGTATATCTACAAACCTGATTTTCTATTATTGATAGTCCCTTCGTGCACGAGAATTATTCTCACTTGGCCGGTTTTTGTAAGACAATCAACATATCGTATATAAGATTACTCTGGTCTCAGACCGCATTACTTGTAATAAAGGTAGAGTAAACATAAAGATGTTTTCTTACTGCCCGTGTTACATTGCTCTCGTGTGTATTAGAAGTTATTAAGGTAGGTTATACATGTGATGATTAAGCAATATATTAAATATTGTAGTTTCGTATTGTGGAAGAAAATGATAAAAGTATGACGGGTGAAAATAGGGATAGAATGTGTTGGATTTTTTTCTTTAAACGTAAAAAGTGTTAATCTATATGGTTAGATTTAGATCAGTAACGAAGTAGTGGCCTAGCTAGTAGTTATATGTTCTATAAATATAGTCTTCATTTCCATTAATATTTATTAATGATATTTTTTTAGTATTCTGGTGAGAAACGATCACTCACACACAACTACTTCACAACTAAACACTTATTATAAAACTAGTTTAAAATTACTTTGATCTAAAACATAAAAATAAGAAAATTATATTAGAATTAGTGAACAATATCATAATCTCATGTTAAACGCTATGATAGTTTCTAAGTCCTATTAACACAGACACGACAAGTGCCAGTTGACAAATACTATTCTTCAAATGCTAACGAACGAACAAATCAAAGGCATGTCACTTGTCAAAAAGAAAACGTCATTCCCATATAGAACTACAAGGACCTTTTGTCGCGTGTATGACATCAACTGACGTGCATATTCACCACAAGAATCTACTCAATTCGGTGTCAAAAGTGATGGTTTTCATATAAGATGGGATTAAAGAGAATTAAACATTAAAAGTGAAGAAAAAATGGTATTATACATTAATTTTCATTTAGAGAAAAAATAAACTAAATTAAATTAAAATAATAGAAAAAAGATATCAGATACATAGTTCCATAGGCCTTTCTATATAAAGATATGTACATAGTTATATAGGCCTTTTATTATTACTTTAATGCTAATTAAAATACTCTACATAATAAAATCATTTTCATAGAGGAATTCACTTATACTTACCTATTGTAGTAAGTTTTATACAATAGAATTTTTCGTAGCTTCTTTTTAACTTTCAATATGGGTAATTTTTTCCACTGTCTAGGTATTTTATTATGTTAGTTCCGGTTTCAACTTTGTGACAAAAGATCCTTTTACCACTATACATTTAAAGGTTTTATTTCATTGTTTTGCCATATCGTCCAAGATCTCACTTGATTCGACAATTTAAATCGTTTCAACCTCCCAAAAAACGGTGGCTAACTATTTATATAACAAAAACCGTTACGGCTGACCTTAATTTAGTTAATTGTTCAGTATAACAGATCTATCCTTAGTTGTAAGGTCAGTAATTACATATCATTAAACGCATTGACGAGCTGGACACGCCTATTGTCTGTAAAACAAATGACGTTGGATTGTTTGGCGTATCTCACTAATATTATAAATGTAAAAGTTTGTTAGTATTTGGATATATGTATCTCTTTCACGCTTAAACGACTGTAGTAATTTTAGTGGAATTTGGTATGGAGTTAGGTAATCCCTTAGATTAACACATAGGCTACGTTATAACCGACCGCATTAGCAGAGGGTAATGGTTGTTTTACATCTACAACATATTATATTTGTGCGAGCTACGGCTAGTTTGTCATAAGATTCTGTTGGTGATAGCTCACATACAGAATCTTATACCATAGGAGATGTTGTGCAATCTGAGACAAAAGTCATATTTTAAAGACTGATTTCGTGAATTCAAATAATCTATTTTATTCTAGAAAGTGATGAATTCCGGGATAATTTAGGTCCCCAGGTTACGTTAGCTATTTTGATCCTATCGGCTAAAGTCAATTGGCATAGAAAGAAAGTCACTATTTTCCTTATTAATCGTTGTTAATTCTTATTGTTGTGTTTTTGCATGCTGCCAGACGATAATTGCTAATGTCCATGATCTGTCTAAATGAATTAGAGTCTAAAAAAATATATTTCGCTAAAATAAAGTAACGATATCAAAACTACCTAGGTCACTTCTTTGATGTTTTCCAAGACTCAAAATATTTCCATATTTTCTAAAGTAAATTCAATATTTTCATCAAAAGCAGCAAAGTTTTGAACGACAGTTGAGTGATGACCATAGATATTTAAAAAGGTATTACTTTGCTTACTTTAAAAATTAAAGCTCAGACAAAATTGTTCCTGTCACCTGTCAAAAATGTCTTCTACCAGTATTTTTTTAAGTAAAATTATGTAAACACTTGCTAACAGACTCTCGAAAGAGATTCAAGTTACATTTGTGTTTTTGCTGTAAATAAATGTCACATAGTAAACTCCAAAACAATAATATTATCTCAGGATAATTGAGAATAGGAAACATTATTTTTACTTTTCAAATACCGTGTTATATGGGACTATACGTAATTTTATCACCAAACAGGTAAAATTCACAAATTTTGTAGGATATCCATTACGAAAAGGGGTGATCGAATTTCAAAGATTCTTAATTATACTGACCATCAAAACATTTATCTTTTTTACGAGAATCATTATAACTTAATACATTAGAAACATCATATATTTAAAACGTCGATCAATAAACACAAGAAGGTTTCAAATTGACTCGTATTTACTTTTGCGAGTTCTCCTATAATACATTGATTTGAGAAATCGCATGTTGTCACACAGGTCTAGAAAATGTGACGTTAAAATGACATAGACCTCACACCCCACTCAGTAACTTGAATTCACTATATCTAAGTAGTTTTTTGTGATTTCACGAAAGAAAAAAACCGACCAAGTACGAGTCGGACTTGCGCACGAAGGGTTCCGTACTATCATCTATTAATAATGGAATATCACATTTGTTGTAGGTATACTAATTTTTAGTCTGTTAATCTACCTGTTTATTAGGATCGAGCAAAAATTACGTTTTTGTATGGGAATCCCTTTAATTTTTTTTACTTTTTATGCCCAATTAACATGCCTTTTGCCATTACGTAGGTATTCAAGTGCAGCCGCACGCAAAAATAGTAGATATAAAGGGAAAACAAGCTTGTTCTTTCGAGATTTCAATCTTAAATTATTAAGGTTCGGTTTCTGAGAATAAGTGTTATTAGACTTGCTTAGACAGCTTTATATTGTCTGAAAAATATGGATATACATAACCTAATACAAATGCTTTGTAAAGCAGTGTTCGGTATCCATAAAAATGAATTGATGTTGTGGAAAAGAGAGGCCGCTCTATGCAATGTAGAGCGCTGTCTCAGTTCCACAACAGTTTAAAGAATGAAGGTGGAATCAACGTTCATAAACGCATTATTTAAGAATGCCTGGTTTTGGCAAATCTGTTTTTAAAATGTTCACCGAAATAAAAAAAGGCGATTCAAGGAAAAATATGGACTTTAATGGAAGGGGTATTTTGTGTGGGGGTTTTTATCCAACAGTGAACTACGACATGGAGTATTGGTTTATTTAGCAAGCCTGTCTTAAAAGCTATGGTTCCTCAAACACAAATGTTCTCGATCGTAACTCTTACTGGCTTAAATCGGTAGGTGGAAAAATCTGCATTTTCTTCTGCCCTGGATCAGGCAAAGAGTGGATAAGGGAAGAAACCGAACAATATCGCGGTAATAAACCCATTTGAACTTAATCATTAGTCACAATAAATAAGGAAAAAATAATGTGAATACAAAAATTAAAAGCAGGCTAAATTGTAAGGCAGCATACATAACTATTGACCTGTAACATAACTGAAGAGAAAATTGTTTTGATTGACTCTTTCCCAATTAATTCCACATTTTCGGTATGAACACACCACATTTTCCATGAATTACAGTTGCGGGCTACCATAAATAGTACCAAATCTATAAATACACCATTGGCGAAGGGTATCACACCATAATTCGATTCCGGAGGAAGTTACCAAAAACTTTTGATGGATAGCTCTATAATAATATTAACGAAGGTTAGTTTACCGTAACTACTCCAAAACTGGTAGGCATGCACTTATACATTATATAAGTAACTATTTATATTTTGTAATAGGATCAAATATCCATTTGAAAGAGGGGAAAGAAGAGATTTGATCTACAGCTCTATTTCACCTCTTATCTTGGGGTATCCCTCCTCAAACCGTGGTTTATTGAAATGAAATGAAATCATTTATTCTGTAAGTAGGATAATTATATCACTTTTACATGTCTTAAATTTTAATTTGTTTCGAGCTCGATGGATTCGGCATTTCTCCCTAACTGACTACCCTGAGAAGTAATGTCGAAACAAACTTAGGGGTTTAATCATGTGATGAGTTAATCAGAGCGCCTCAAGACCTGTACAAAGCCACCGATATTCTGTTAGCGTGGCTTAGTTTCACTGTAATCAATGCATAGAATAAAATAAAATCGCTTCCTACTATCTGTCCCTATGAATGCTTAAAACTTTAAAACTACGCTTTAGATTTTGGTGCGGTATTAGACAAAATGTTTCAAGAGTAAGGGTTTATAAATGATAGTACATCAGTACTGCACAAACGCAAAGCTGGGGTAGGTTGGAAGTTGTACATGCCTGAGAAATCTAGAAATATTCTACAACTTGTTAGCGATTTAAACCCAAACCGATTTCATAAAAATAATCAAGAGTTTGCAAAATAAAATGTTGATCTGCTCTTTTAATTTCCTGCCATACAATTTTGAACTGTAAAACTTTATCAACTAAGCTTAAAGCCACGTAAAAATATGGCCAACTTACCAAGCAGTCTAAAAAGGTAGAGTCAGGAAAAAAGTAAGACGTCCCTTACATGTGGATATATCGGATTAAGAAAATTACATATTCAGGAAAGGATGGACACAGAAGTAATTTAAAACGGATTTTGTGGATCGGTAAAGTATTTTATACTTTAAGAAAAAGTGTTGTGGTTTGCGTTCACTTTATTTGCAAGCATTTTATTTTAATAATTACTAGCGATCGAATATGTTTATCAGTTGTCTCGTACTTATAATACAAGCTCTGCTTAATTTGAGAATAGATGGCGTTGTGAGAAAGTTGAAAAAAAAAGTTTTGGGCAATCAATTCATTGACAAAAAAGAATTTAGCGTTCCCGTGTTACACTTCAGGACAATAATTTTGATTTATTGTAGCACAAAATGGTTATGGATTTTTTATACGCCTATTGAATACGTTTCCTATTTACATAATATCAAAAAAACGTTTCGTAAGCGTGTATTGAAAGAACAACGTTTTTATGAGCTAAAATGTGTATTGAATAACAATTCTGAATTCGTTCTCACATTTTCATTACAAAGTATTTATCTTGGCTCCTAACAAAAAACTTCAGTGACGAATACCTAGGCATACATTGTGAGATGCACTGGATTCTTTCTTACCGAACTGATCACGGTTCTTAAGAGAGACAAGTGGCAGAAGACTAAACCCTTTGTCCAGCATGTGCGTGATACATTGCCGCGCACCGACCAAACGCGGATGACGTAGCATGGCGGTTCAGGTTTAGTCAGTAAGAGTCTGGCACTACGCACTTCCTCCCCCGAGGAGGTGGGTGTCCATGAGGATTCCCCCACCTTACCAAAAAAAGGCCTTTGTCCAGTATGACATTTTAGTCTAGTAATAACCAAGGCAACCTTACACTCATTAAAATACAATACGAAGAAGCACATAAGACACTTTAAAAAAAGTATGGGAAAGACATTCGGTGGCTGGTCGATCTGCTGACCTTGCTTTCCGTAGTCACTATCTAGTTTAATTTCATAATACTTTGAAGCTATCCTCAAATATTTATCTATCTGGCACGATTCCTATTATTAAAATCTTAGAATATTGTAATACAAGACAGTTTTCTGCTGGGAAGTTTGATGCGCCGTTTTTCTCCCGTAGCGAAAGCATAGGACGCGGCGAAGGGTGGTCGATGGGGTGCTGTCCATAATTGATTAATCTTGACGTTCAAAAAGTGCTACAATTTAGCCTAAATTGAATAAATGACTTTTGATTTTGATTCCTTTTCGTCAAATGCGGTGACTTTGGCTTGTCACATTACGTTATGGATTGTGAGCTATTCAAATATAGCGCTTAGAAAATTCTGTCTTGCCTAGTATGGGAATGAATAAGAAACATCCTAGGTATTGAATATAGGTCACATAACAATAAAACCTTTATGGTGACTTCTGCACAAATATTTATACGTTCGGTTGTGTTTATACCAGCTATGAAATATTATCAACTTGTTCTTTATGTCTTCCTAAGGATATGTCATAAACTTCGATGTTACGCATGAATTGTCGTGTAAACAAAATAGATATGTTTTGATATTGCTTACGTACCTATAGAATTTTTGCAAGATTATTGTAAAGAAGTCGTAAATAATATATTTAGCGGAATTATTGAATGGTAAATAAGTCGTAAATGAATGACAATTCATTTTGAATCGTGTTTATCATTGTACAAGAATCCTACTAATGTTATGAACGTAAAAAAATGTAAGTATGGATGGCAGTTTGTTACTCTTTCATGTGCGAATGGACATCAATTTTGATAAAATTTGGTATGGAATAAACTATATTAAATTAACACATTTACAGCTACTTACTAGCGTTGGAGGAAGTAATGTTTTTGTAGCTTTAGCAGCTAGCATAATCATATTTTAGTGTGTAAAACTGCTTTAATTATGAAGAAAAATAATATTCTCAATTTTTACTTTCTTTTAAAAATAGATCTTATTTAAATAACTAAACAAAAACACTAGAAAACATTGTTCATAAATGTTTGCGAGTTGATTGTTTAACTTATAAATATTCAATATTAAAGTGCTCTAGCTAATACAAGAAAGGTTTTCTATTTAAAATATGAAAACTTCATAAAGTTTCACTTTAAAACAAATGGAGACTGAATTTCAGACATTACAGAAATTCAAAATAAGAATGACAAGTGAATACAAAAAAATAAAAATCGATTAGTCCGCCAGATAGATAATTAAAAAAAAAAACAAATATTTTTGCCTCCTGAACAAAACTACCTAAATGTCAACGATTAAACTACTTAAAGAACATTTAAGTAACGTCACTTGTAAGTTCTATTCATTGTACTTTAATGCATTCATGTTCGCCTAGTACCTAAATTTAAAAAAGACGTATTCAATATTTTGCATTAAACTACCAGACAGGCATTCAGGCAAATAAATTTCAGTAATCCCTAAGTATTACGTTAAAAACACATTAAAACGACCACGTTAAAAAATATTCATCACATATAGGCGCAGAGCTCCTGTCCTATAGTGACCTATTATAGTCAAAGAGCCAACACAATCTTGGCGGTTGTCACCGCGCCGGCAAGCGAAGACGTTGCATTTATATTGTTTATTACGGCCGCCGTTCCCGGTTTGTCTCCGGTTCGCAACGTGACAATAACCGTATCCGATCCGTGATGTAGAGGCTAGCCTTTTGTTTTTGCATAATAGTAAGTTATGTACTGCTGCTGCTGTTGCTGTTTATTTTATATTATGAATGTTTAATTTTTAGAAGGATTTGTGACTGTTAATTGTATGTTAACTCGTGCGTATTTATCGGTATAAGGCAAAACTAGTGTGTAGTTAAAGTAAATTCAACTAATCTTCATCACGGTGTCATGTGGGTAACCCTTGTAAATATTTAGTAACATGCACACAACACACAACACATTACAACACAACAAATGAATGCTGTATTCGTATACAACGAATAGAGTATTCATTTGTTTCACTATCACACAAATTAAAAATACATTATTAAACAATCGCTGTCATATTTCCAACTCATTCTATTTACTATTTCTGATCAATTTCGATGCGATTTCGACGAATTAAACAAAATATTTATTTATATCGCTATCTGAACTTGATTCCTTTGTTTCGTATTCACCTATTAGACTTGTAAATTCATATATTTGATACGCAGATTCCTCTATTAGTTATAACAAAGGGAACAACGTTATTAAGAACAAAGTTATTTGTTTTGCAACAATCGGAGTGTAAAGTTTAGAGTATATATTATTCAAGTCAGATAATGGATATCAAATGCCATATTTGAGTGCCTTTAAAATATTTATTTTGCTACAAGGGACTGTAGTCTTTAACTGATTTTTTTTATCTTACGCACTAAAGAATTTAATCCTTGTATTGCGGGGGGTTTTACAGACATTCAATTCACGTGCACAAACACACTCAGACTCAGAAGAAGCTTTTGTGGTTCGCACAAATTCTTGTCCTACACGGGGATCGAACCCGCGACATGTCACGCACAATACGCACAATGGTGATTGGCGTGGTGACCTATACCACTCAGCTTGAAAAGTATCAATTACAGTTGCAATTGATACTCTTCTGTGCTTAACCAGCTAGATTAATATTGATATAATTTTGTATGGAGTTAGTTGCCAGTCTGGATTAACACAGGCTTCTTTTTAACCGACTTCAAAGGGTCGTATAATTTTTGCAGTTTTAATTGGCATTAGCGCTACCGTTGTCACGGGCAACAGCTAGTATTTAGTAAAAGTTGAGGTAAGATATTAAATATCATATTTAAGTGCCCCCGAAATGTTTCTTCCTATTCCGGCACTGATTATAATACTGATATTATCTAAGCAAATACCTTATTATATCTACCAACTTGAGGAATTGTAGAATTCAACCAAAATATTCATCGTAGGTACGTAATTTTACATCGAAACCCATTTGAAAATAAACGCCAATCAGACTTATCAATAAATATATTTCTCCCGGCCGCAGATATGTGAAACCTCATGGGTATATTAGAATACGTTTTATTTAATCACAATATGCCTCCAGCGATGTCTAATAAACGACTCAAAGGAAATCGCAATGGATAAATATTAAAAAAAAAAACAGTGTAATTCTTCAAGGTTCCGTAAATTCACACGAGCTCTTAAACTAATGGTTAACTAATTTCTAAGCAGAGATTTAGAAAAAAAGTTTTACAATTGAAATACACTTTTTTGATTATTTATCTACTTTTAATACGATTCACGAAATACAGTTAGAATGTTGATTCAGACGCGCGAGGATAGACAGGTAGTCCCCTATCTTTCATGATACCAGTACAATTTTTAAGGCTCCCGTCCTACGGAACCCTAAAAAATCCTCTTGTCGTTTTCGAAAAGGTACGTTTTCCGTCGGAATGCGTGAGGTAGAATATCAAATGTGATCAGGAATGTCTTTAAGGATTCTAGTTTTGTGGGATTGATGTATATGGGCTTTTCGGGATCAAATTTAATTCCGGAGAGCCCCTGTCTTTGCGGAGAAAGATAAAAGCATTTTAATACGTTTTGGTTTCGATAGACGTCGTGTATTTATTTTTGTGGAAAATAGTTTTGCTTGTATATTGTTGGTTAAATAGTAGTGTGATGGATGTGAGTTCGTATTCAATTTTCTTTGATTTGAGATTGTAAAGAAAACTGATTAAAATTCATTTTAATAAAAGTAGGTTTTCCAAAGAAAATTCTTGAAAATAATTTACCTGCCAGTCAATTTACTTATTTGCCACAATTTTTATATCTTTAAATAACATTTAAGCTTTCCTAACAAAGAAACCTGTTATTTTGAAAATCTGTGTAATATTAGTAACAATAACAATTAAGATTTTCCTCATTTTTTCTAAGGACCATTTAGTGTAATATTTACATCTACATGCCTAAAGATCCTTATAGCTCTATAGTGGACTAAATCAACAAAAAAATCAAATCCAATTCAATCTCTACCTTAAAGAAGGTTAGTACAAAATAAAACCTCATTTCTAGATCATGCAAAAATATACAAAAACCTTTGTAATACACCATTACGCTGATTATACTCTTGCGTGTCAACCCAAAGTTATTCCAGACACTTTTCTTTGACAATCACATTAAGAAAATGCCCTTTATTTTATACCCAATGATGAGTTGATTTTTTCCTAAAAGAATTTTAAGGGCTCACTATTTTTGGATGTTTATTAACTTAGTCCACCCGAGAGCACGAACAAGTGAACGGAATGTAAGAATTAATGAAAAGGAAATATCAAGTAGGTCTGTATTTTAGGCAGCACGTATTTCTTAAGAATTTCTAATGCCAGAATTATTAATAGAATGAAAAGTTATTAAATTAAACGATTTTCGCAACGATGTCGATACCGATATTGTTTTTTTGTTTTAATATGGCTTTGACTATAAATGTTTTTATTTTTTTTCTAGCTGTATTCTTAAATTAGTTTTCTTAGTGTCATTTTAATTGCCAGTTTGACTCTACATAATAATATGTATGTGCATATGTATAACATATTAATTCTTTGCCATTAATTACGTTTGGAGTTGGTTAAGGGACCTTAGGAACTCACTTACTTAGTATAAATTATACATTTTATGCACTAGATTATACAATAACCATGTTATTGCCAACTTTCAAAAACTTGTGTTGAAAGCCAAGTTTGAATAAATATGTTAATCTTATCTAAACATAAAAAATAAATTGAACTTAGATTGCAGAGGTCTGGACCAGTGCCACGCATAAGTGAATTTAAGTCGTAAAAAACAATGTTTTGTTGAAAGCCCAGAAATGCAACGTAGCTGCCAATTGCTCTACTAGAAACTAGACACAGATTTTTTTTTTATAAAACATACAATTCGGGTGCAGATTAACGTTACTTGAAATAGCAATGACTGCCATTCCCAAGAATGAAACTAGCAAAAACTTGGATAAAATATTTCCATTTTGTTTTTATTGCCGCTTGTCTTAGTAACCTACTTTAAACATTATGTATTTTTAATGTGTCCTTCAAATTCATACTTATATTACAATAAAATAAAATTTGTGAATTGGGCAGTCAACTGGGAAATAATGTGATATCATCATTCCCCTGCCCTAATCCCAATTATTATTATTTGGGGTCGACGCAGCATGTCTTCTTCTTCCACACGTTCCTATCTGACGTCATCTCGCAAGTCACACTCTTTACAGTCTAAAAATATTCATGCAGTTTTTGGTATTGTAACTTTAACATCACAAAAGTGCGATCAATAGATTGAAACCGTATGGTACTTACATATAAATGTCCCATTACTGTTTAAGGACCCGTAAAACACCTATAAAACCTTCTTGAAAGATGTTTCCTAAGCCAAGTATCGCTCATACAAAGTAAGATTTATTTGATGTTGATGCTATTTAGGACGACCTTAGCTTCTGTTAGCTGTACACATTCCTGCTTGTATTTGTTTATGTTATAAATACAGTGTAATGCAAATGAATGGATGTAGTTTAAATGCCGTTTTTCGATGAAATTAACAACTTAATTCAAGACCATATTAGTTAACCGTATATTACAATGTGTGACAAAAACTATACTTATAACAACTTATTTAATTTACAAAGCGTCAACAAATATATGTCATCATCTCCGTTCATGACGAGAAACGTGCCCAGGAGGCTGGCGTATTTATCGTACAAACAATTTATCACCTGATGAAAATTAAAGTAGAAAGTTAAAACCTCCATAGTGAAGATTGGAAAAAGGCATCCTCCAGTTTCATAAGGGATTTGATGAAACACAAGTTTTGGACTTCAAGACTTATGGTTATTATTTATGTTCAGAAATTTGTACACACACAGAGATGAACAATGAAAACATTATTCTCCTGTTATAAAAAGTAGGTGTTACTGAAAATTGGAAACATAGGCTACTACTGGTAGGTTTAAATATGAACGCAAATTTATTCTATATATAGAAGTAAATCTGGTACAAGTTAGAATTAAATCATAGGTATAATGCATTTATAAACTTAAGCTGGAGAGAATTCATTCATCGCAAAATATTACTAGTAATATTTCATCCGTCTCCCTGCATTGCGAAGGCTTCTTATTCATCCTCTTTTTTGCTCTATTCTGGGATAATATTATCAGGAATAAACCTTATCTACCTGGAAACCTCATCTATTTAGTTCATTCATAAAGTTTATTGAATAGTACATCAATGTTTTTGGCATGAAATGGAATTGCCCCACGGTGGGCGCCATTTACGTCTAGCAAGAATACCGCTAAAAATC
Organism: Chrysodeixis includens; assembly: GCA_941860345.1. Lineage (NCBI taxonomy): Eukaryota > Metazoa > Arthropoda > Insecta > Lepidoptera > Noctuidae > Chrysodeixis > Chrysodeixis includens. The sequence continues at coordinate 9,005,146 of OW796111.1, read as the reverse complement.
TTTCAAACCAATACTTACATTGAGCGAGCAGTGCTATCTCCTAAATATTTTAACTGGAATATCATTTACATAAGCTACCTAGTCTACCTACCCTTATCTAAAACCCTAAAATATCACAAAAACTATTTACACAAAATCTATATATATAAAACGCTTCCGTTACTGACTGACTGACAGACAACGCACAGCCGAAACTACTGGTCGTAGAAAGCTGAAATTTGGCATGTAGGTTCCTTGAGATATGTAGGGGTGCACTAAGAAAGGATTTTTGGAAATTCAACCCCTAAGGGGGTAAAAAGGGGTCACAACGTTTCTATGAAAAATCTTATTCCTTGGGTTTATAAACTTGAAACATAGCACAAACATGTATATAGTCAAGTAAATAAGTTTGGCATTATAATTTTTTCCAAACTACCCTCCAATAGTGATTTAGGGGGTTGCGATTGGGTGACTGATTGACTGTCGCGCAGCCATAACCACTCGGTGTAGGAGTCTAATATTTTGAACAAAGCTTCCTTTACTGACGGGAACGAGCATTAAAAAAAGATTTTTGGAAATTGTACCCCTAAGGGGGCGAAAAGGGGTAAAAACGTTTCTATGAAAAATGTTATTCCTTAGGTTTATTAACTTGAAAATTGGCACGAAAACGTACATAGGCAAGTAAATAAGTCTGGTAATGTAAGTTTTTCCAAACTACCCTCCAATCGTGATTTTGCGGGTGTGATTTGGTGACTGATTGATTAACGCACAGCCGTAACTTCTCGGTATAGAAGCCTGATATTTTGAACAAGGCTTCCTTTAGTAACACAATTGACCACTAAGAAGGGATTTTTGGAGTAGCAAGCCCTTAGGTAGCGGGCGGGGGGGGGAGGAGATCAACTTATACTTTTAATTTTTCTAGACGATGTTTTTGTCTCGCTTTACTTTTTGTTACATAACGTAATCGACAAACTCCACCAACTCCAACTACTTATTGTTTTCAAATATTCACCATTAGAAAGCTACATCATCCCTGAGTAAGTAACTCAAGCTGTATAATATAATTCAAATTGTAACATTTTTTAGCCTATAAAAGAAAGTCCTGTCGAGATCATTAAAAAATGCCACAATCCCAAATAACACGTGGGCGAAGCCGAGAGCGGAAAGCTAGTCTAATATAATAAGGCACGTTTCCCGCCATTGACGGAGATGAGGATATTTTTTTTCGACGCTTTGTAAATATGTAATTTTTTTAGTTACATAAGTTTAGTCATAAATGTAGATATTTCTTGTTTTAGTATTGTTTCTGTTAAATAAACCTACCTACTTGTATATAATAAGTAATGGTATCATGACTAAGCATCAATTTCTCTTTTAATTATTCTTGATTGAGGCACTTAAGTGCGTAGGTAGCAGTACATAATCTCACATAAAGCTATTGATGACGTCATAACGTGTCTGCGATGGATATCTCTTGCCAAACATTAGGTCAATGTAACAGACATGGCGGGACGGAATAAACTATACTTAATAAGGAAGAATTACATTGTTTGAGTGTTTGTTCAGAAGTTCAACATTTTAGAGAAGGAGTCAAGTAAGACTAAGGGTTGCTAGAGTCGCGCAGTGCATATGCGAGCGATCTCGCGACTCTGGTTTTGGCAATAGAAGGGGCCCGGGGTGTTTTTGGTCGGTGTGAGTTCGACATATCTCCATATGTTGAAGTAATTAGAATTTCACCCCGGAAACAAAAAAAATATCAAAAAAGGGACCGGATTTTTCGGTCAGTGATATTGGTAACCGTCTCTCATTATCGTGAGAGCATATAGCAACTCGTAGTACGGCATAAAAGCCTCAAAAATGTTTTTTCTTTCATCCATTTTACGAGATTAAAGTGAGGAAAACGTTTCATCCTAATACTCGACATCCACTCCGGTATATAAGCGACAAATCTACAAACAATACATATAATAAAAATCGCTGCACCTTAGGTAAATGTCATTCTAATAAATCACATGCTTAAATTTCCCACTTCCATAAAAACTGCCAAACAACTCGACACTCGCAAATGTCATGGTCACTCCGGTCAAGGGATACAATATAACCTCCCACATATTTTCAACAATTTAGCAAACTTGTATTTCTGTAAAGTCCTTGTATATTTCCTCAGTGTCCACGCATGGCGCCGCCGCGTCTGGTGCTCCGACCTTGTAAGAGAGATCAAGAACGTTCTCTTTTACAGGAATTTATAATAATAGATAAGGAAATTACACTTTCAATTGATAGTATGGAGTTAATGTAATATTTTTACCGTTGAAACTGGTAGTTTTAGGGATGTTAAAAATCGGAATTGAGGTTGAAGTTTTTCCTGGTGTTTAGTAGTGTTATTTTTTAACCTTGTTTGAATAAGTGTTTTTTTAATTGGATTTTTCTGTATATTCTTCTTCTTAGAGAGCCGTCTCCTTTTGAAAATTGGCCATCATTAATGCTATTTGCAATCTGGACTCTGTCGCATGGAAGAGCGACTTAGTAGCACCTATTTTTGCTGTACCAATCACGTGGATTTCATAACCAAGAAATTCTAACTCTACCAGGTCTTCTCCTGCCTCAAATTTGGGTTATATTAGACAAGGGTATGTATAGAATATTCGACAGTATGCTGGACAAAGATTTCTTCTCATATAGAAGGTAAACCACAATGCTTGTTATTGCGGTTTGGCGATTGCAGATTCCATTTCAGAACCTAGGTTTCCTTGACTAAATGGTCAGCGGTGTGTCTTAAAATATGATCGTTCTGATAGTTTACAAAGCCTACGTTTTCTGATTTCTATATTATTGCACAATATTTCGTCTTGTCTTAAAAAAAGGACTCTTGCGTAGAGGAATTTAATCTTTGTGTACAGTGTTTTACAGACATTCAATTCACATGCACAAAGACGTTTCAAATCAGTTTCAAATGGAATAAAAAATACATAGTTATGGCTTGAGAACAGCATGTTTATTCATCTTGCTTCCCCTTACAAGGTCATTGTTACAACAAGTAATAAGCTTTTGAAAATTCAACCTTTACTGAAATTTTAGAACCTAAATTAAACTTGATCTGAGAATTAAAATTAATGGTCTTAGACCACAAGGCTTAATTTCCTTAGCCTAATGTTTATAAATTGGACTATAATTAAAGGTTTTACTCGGTTTTAATTTTAATAGCTTAGTTTAGCAAGCTCTTAGGTTTATAGTGATAAAAGTGATTAATTTTCAATCATAGTATTTAATATTATTCATTTAGAAATAGTTTTCTGTTGGACCAAGGCATAAAACACAAAATTAAACAATAATTTCACCTTTAATTAGACTTAGTTATTATCACAAACTCTATTAATATAATTAAATTGTATTTGACATAATTGACTTAAACTTAATTTGTCAGTGCAATACAAACGTAAAATAATACGTAATCTACTTAAAAAGTTCCGCTTCGTTGAATGATACTTAGTATTATGCCTTAATACGCTTGCCATTGTAAAAAGTGAAACGACATACCACACAGCATATAGCGGCGTCTCACTTCAACAACAACTATTATTAGCCAGAACAAAATTAAAAATCTCTTTCGATCTGTCTGTGTGTGAAATGTTTTTACCCCACTTTTCTTAAAGGTGTTTGTGCGTGGGTGGTTCTACTTTTTATTATAGCTATCAGCCTCTGTCATTACAACAAACAAGGGTGAATTAATTCACGTGGACAAATATAATAGGTTCTTAATTTCACTACGCCTACACAATTTGTTAACACATTTTACATTTAACTTAATTTTAAACATTGTACTAGAATTTGATGGAGAACGCACATTCATCCGAGTCAAACGAAACAAATTTTAGAATTCTGTATGTATAAATTTCTTTGGTACCGGACGATTTGACGCGGAGAAGTGTGTGAGGCTTTTAGAGTTTTTTTTTTCTAGCCTATTAATAGTGTCCCACTGCTAGGCAAAGGCCCAAGACTTCCACGATTCTCTATCTTGCGCCGCTTCGAACCAGTCCTCGCGGTGTACGTTTAGTTCATCCTGCCACCGCTTTCTTGTTTTTTTATACATTTAAGAGGCAAAATTCTTAAATTCACTTTGTGTGGACTCGTTTGGCGCGTTTGGCTCGGATAGACGTGTGTATGAGTTCACCATAATATTATATTTGCGATTCTGACTGAAACATTAAATTACTTAATTATTTGATTTGCATAGATAAATGTGGATTTCCATCCGTGATTGTTAGAGCGCGAAATTTCTCGCGGCTTATGATTAAATTTTGTAACAAATTATTTTAACGATGGCGTTTGTTGTGAGTGTTGGTTATAACTGAACAAAAATTGGACATGTTGTTCATTCGTCATATCTAAACTACCTTTTTTTCTACGTGTATTTGGAATATTTCGAATATAATCTTAGATTAATACATTTATCTAATTTAATTTCCATTGACGGAGATGGCGACATATTTTTTGACGCTTCGTGAAAATGTTATTTTATAGTTATGTAAGTTTAGTTTAAAATGTAGGTATTTTTTGTTCAGTGTAGGTAGTTTCTGTCTCACATCAATATTACTTTTTAATTTCCCTTTTTTTTTCAATTTTACAAAAAATAGTCTGAATCGAACCTCACTAAAAGTACGTTTATATGACCAATATTTTATCAATAACACTCGTTCTAGATCCTTTGTCCAGTAAACTGGGACACAAACTAAAGCCAAAAACCCGAACAAAAAGAAAGTCTTTCTTGACTTTGAAAGTATCCTTTTATTACATACCTAGTAGAAGTCTGTAAGGATTACATCATATTAAAGAAGTTAAGTCATGTTACATTATTCCCTAAGTCCAGTTTCCTATACAAACATGATAATATTGTCAGGCTTGACTGGCCTGTTGGTCGAGTGGTTAGTGGCCCTGACTGCTATACCTGAGGTCGTGGGTTCGATTCCCACCCAGGACAAATGATTGTGTGTTGAGCACGATCATTTGTTTTGTCTCTGGATGTAATTTATCTACAATATGTAGGCATTTCGAAATATATTAATATGTATATCAGTTGTGTAGTACCCATAGCACAAGTAACTCTAGTATTGAGACTAGACGGCGTTGTGCTAATGTTGAGGAATATTTATTTTTGACATTAAATATGAATTAAAATCAACAAGCAAATATTAAGTATTACACAAATCGATAAAAATCAAAATCAAAAGACTTTTATTGCAAGTAGGCCTTTTCAGGCAAACGTTACTGACTCTAGTTGTGCATATAGATAACAATAATCAGCAAAATACAAATATTTCGATAAAAAAATGCATCCTGTTACAGCGATCATGTAATAGGAAATATCGATTTGCAATCGAATTGCTTCTGCAAGTTACGTAATACCTACCGCTGCCGGATTTCTCGTGAAACCATAGAATTTTACACGTGTTTGTCGTTATGTGGTAATTAATTAAGTATATTGGGCTATTATGTATACAGCTAGGTTTGTCTAGACGTAGTTTGTTGATGATAATTGTGTTATTTATCTTAAGGATTAATTGTTGTTTGTTAACTTAAGAATAGGCCTTAACACCGCAATTTTTTTATACGTCTGCTAATTTTTTAAGACCCGTTTTAGTGAGAATTTTAGCTTGTTCACTATGACTATAGTAAAGTGACTGAACGAGCGATAAACTTTAAGCCGTAATCGTCGTAGATGTTACTTGGATGGGTGACCACCATTTTTAGTCTATTGCAGCCCACTGCTGGACATAGGCCTCTCCAAATGTACGCCACTGAGATCTGTATTCAGTCACTTACACAACCCATCAGGTGTGGGTGTATGGATGACCGTTTATTTGTAGTCACTCATGAAATGTCGGAGCTTAAATTGTAATGAATTACTTACACTTACATAATAATTTACAGAAATTAGTTAAACCAGCAATATTCAGTCTTACTCTTTAACAAAACTATGGTAAAGAGTGAGCGAAGAACAAATACAGGGGCTTACTAAGATTATTGCAGTTCTGATAACGAGGCAGTGCACTGCATAATATAAAGTAGAGCGACACTGCAATAATATTACTTTGGAACTGGTGCTGATGCTGTCCAGTATTTGAAAAAGTAGTAGTATTTGCCAGGATCGTAGCAAATGGAAAGATGTGATCTCTGCCTACCCCCAAGGGAAAGTGGCGTGACGTTTATGTTTAGGTATGTATTTGAAAAATATTAATTAATGTTTCTTTCCAGTTTCCATCTACCAACAATGAGTTGTTCCCGGAGCGTGGCGTTGTTGGCGGCGCTGTGGCTGATGGTGGGTGCCACAGCCACCCCGGTCAGGAGGTCTCCAGACCTGGAAGCCAGACGCAGGAGTGCTATAGACAGGAGTATGATCAGGTAAATTCTAGCGTGTTTTTAATACCAGGAGGTGAACCACTGGCTTTTTAAGTATGATTGTTTGTTGTGGAAGAGAGATGGCGAATAACTCACCGTTTCACGTCCGTAACTTGGTTGTACTTTAAGAGGTGATAGGATGCAGGATAAGATGCACAATTCTCAGCCACGATGATACTGTCGAATAAATGTCTGAAGATTAAGTGGCTGTTAATACAAGTATTTGTGAACGGTTTCTATCGATTTGTTGTTTTTTAATTAGAAAATTTTAAAGCAAGCAGACATTTTAACACAAAATGTTTAATACTTTGTGTTTACCTCCCGTTAAGTAAGACCAAAATCCCTAATGTCCGTCCCGAAGTAAATATTTACGATCGCATAAACCATTTGTTACGAGTTTTATGTGACTCTTAATTAAGCAAATATCTCGGGCACACCGCAACACAAATACTTTCCGCAAATTTACTTAGAAGTCTTTTCTGGCTGTCCTAACAGGTTTGGTCGATCGTACCCCGCGGAGCCATCAGCTGCTGATCTCCGAGAGGCCTTCCAGCGTCCCACACGCCGCGGAGACAGCTTCCTCCGCTTCGGCCGCTCCCAGCCCCTCACCCTCACCGCGGAAGACCTGGTCACCCTCCTCAGATCCTATGAAGAAGACTACGACAGCCCCATGACCAAAAAATCCGCCAGCTTCGTCCGTTTCGGACGGGATCCTAACTTCATCCGCCTTGGAAGGTCGACTGAGGAGGATAAGAGCGCTTTTGAGCAGAATTCTGAGCTGGTCGTCAGCGGATACCCTCAGAGGAAAAGCAGGGCCAGGGACCACTTCATCAGGCTCGGCAGGGACAGCGAGGAAGTCAATGAGAACGAGTTTGAGGAAACCGAGGAGAGCAGAAGGAAGCGATCCGCCGAAGCGTGTCACGACTGCCAGTCGTAATCTCATTGTTACGTTTACATTGCCGTTCTTACCGCTGTATGAGATTTTTATTGTAAACTAGACCGGCAATGGATAGCAGTTTCTGAAATACACGATGGACAAATTGATTTAGTTTGAATTTATTAGGATTTGAAACTGCTATGCATGCCTCTGTTTTAACCAGTCAATTTTAATACTATATTCGTGGAATAAATAGGCCGTTAGTATTGAAATGTATCGGTTAGCCATGGTTTCAGTTTATATATTTCTCTTCACAATATTTTAAACGGGCTAAAGATTTCTAATGAGGCTAAACTATGTGGTGCATTGACGTTTTAAAAAAAGTATAAAAAATAAAAATGTATTTAATAGGTTTAATATTTTAGAATGAATACAAATAACTGAACATTTTATTAACAGATTCTTACTATTAGAACGATGTCTTTCGAAGCAAAATACGCTTATATTTTGACCTTTAAAATACTCTGTAAATTGAGCCCTTTTGAATCAAAATGTTTTACTATTTAGCTTGTATAAAATCTTCTTATAGTATAAATCAAAATTGGATATTATTTATTGAAGTTCAAATATTTATTTATTTCAAAATGTAAGTTAAATAAAATATACATTTAAGTGTTAGCATCTGAAATAGGCTGGGTGTATAAATTTCGGATACTTACACAATAGAAATAGTTAAAGATTACTCAAATATGTATTTAAAGTTAAATTGATGTTAATAAAATAGTAAATATTATGTATTAAATTGTTGCAGCAATTAATAAAGCATTATTGTGTAATGATGAACATTCATTTAATATTTTATTTATTGAAAAATAAAATGAAGTTTGTCGAAAAGGTTTTGGTCACTTCCCGTATCCTTGCTCCCGGAATAATTTAAATGAAATAACTTATTAGTTTAGAAACATTACAATTTGTTAATACACGAATCTATAAAAGTCTCTGACATTTATCCATTTGAGTCTGTATGCGACACATAGAAGACTGCACGGATAACCGAGTGGTATAGGTCACCACGCCAATTACCATTATAAACGTGTCGCGGGTTCGATCCCCGCGTAGGACAAGAATTTGTGCGATCCACAAAATTAAATGCTTGTTCTGAGGTGTATTTGTGCATGTGATTGAAATGTTTGTGTAACTCCCAGCGATACAAGAATTAGGTACATTCCTGCAGGAGTCGTTTTTTTTAAATAGAATTATACACTAGGATAATTATTAAAACAAATTGGTTTTAGTAACCGTCTGGTTAGTATAAGGATGTTGACTGACTTGAAATTGGTTGTAAGGGGAAGCTTAAAAGAAAAAAACGCAGAGTCAGGACACATTCTGCGAATAAGCGAAGATCAGGCTTCTATCACAGTATACATGCGTCGTATATCATATACATATCGTCGTTGGAGTCTCCTTGCGTCAGACATCGAATACTAGGGTTACTTGCATTGCCTCATGTATGAAAGCCTTTACAGACGGTTACAGGTGGTTTATATCATACTCAGTTTGACCTTTCGCGGGGATTAGGACCCTAAATGTCCAAGTGAAGGGACGTTTGAAAAGTAATAAAGGCCTCTCCCTAGCAAATACTAGCTGTGCTGAAATTACTCTTTAGTACAAGTGTAAGATAATTCGACAGATATAAAATTGAAAATCGTGAAGATTTTTAATGTAAAAGTAAGCATAAATTGGGTGGTAGAGTTATTGTTGTGTGGTATTCAGAGTTGGATTCTAGTCTTACCAGATTTAACTCAATTGTATTTTTCTAGAACAAGTGCCTATGTGACTTACACAACCCAATTGATTAGCCAACTTAGTACACCATAATGAGAGACGACATTAACTTTTTACATGCTTTTTTGCCTATTTAACTTACACAGTTGACTTAATAAACCATCATGAGAAACGAAACCAACTTGTGACGAGTCTTTCGAATAGAGCTATAATTAATGCGACTATTCATAAATATGAAACTACATAGGTTCTTCTCATACTAAACTTGGTTATTATCTCAAAAATATTACTTCAAAAGATCTTAAGCTTCCACTAGATTTTTCTCTACAATCATAAATTTATTTCAAACATTAAACATTTTTCCACTTCACGTCCCACTGACTAGACGTTTGCGAACACAAGTAGGAGTAACGAGGGTTCTGCAACTCAGCAAAAACTCACGATGTGTTCATAGAAATAGTAAGAAATTGTTACTTTAGAAAAAGAGGGGAAATTCTTCAGAAAGTTTTCAGAGGACGTGATAAATTTTACTATGTGGAATTATTTGTATTCAGCAAATTAGATAGTAAAGAATTGGTGCTTGTATTAATTTTAATATAGGGCATGATCATTAAATAATAAAAAAAATGTTCTTACAGTGCTGAAAATCAGCGCTACATACAGCATTATCTGAACCACCTACTTTTGTTACTAGTTTTAATTAATTAGTACTAAGTTTAGTTACTTACATTAAGATACTCGTACATACGCGGGCAGAATCGATATCGGTGTTAAGTTATACATACATACATACACGTCACGCGTCTTTGCCTTAGGGGTAGGCAGAGACCACGACAGACGTTCCATGACCAAATAGGGAAAGTCCTAAACAAGGGTCAGGTCAGGAGTACCCTAAATCGACGGGCGTGTATGAAGCGATTGATTCGTGTGGATGAAGCTAAAGTGGTATGCCAGGATCGTAGAAAATGGACAGATGTGATCTCTGTCTAAAGTTATAGATCCGTCTAATAATTATTTTACTGAGCTTCATCAGGTTGTAACCAACAACCTAAATTAATCTGAGAACTTTCCAAGCAATCTTTGTCCCAACAGGAGAGCAACAAGTCGTAATAATAATAAACAAGCGTTGTATGTCACGATGTAAACTGCGGCCTTACGACTCACTTAGAGCCTTTAATTGGCACTTATCTTTGTAAATATCGTATTACGTGCAGTTAGCGTTATAATGCGAGTTCGTGTACAAAAACCTTAGTGACAAAATTCAAAAGGATAGCTTAAGATTTTTTAAATATATGGGCATAGTTGTATACAATTACACAGTCGAATACAAGAGGGTAGTTGTTGTGATTCGACTGGCCTGTTGGTCTAGTGGTTAGTGACCCTAACTGCTATACCGGAGGTCGTGGGTTCATTTCCCACCCAAGACAATTAATGTTTGTACCCATTATAAATTGCATTTTTTTCTTCGAATCAAGGTCTCCGTTTAGGAGGAGTTCGCGAAGAATGAAGTATATAAACTTCGCTCGTTTAATGATATAATTTACATATCGTCATGTTGTATGTACCCAGGTCATCTAGAGCCTGATTTAGATATAAAAATGATTTCATACAATCAATAATCTATTTCGGGAACATTATCTAATTAGGACCCACGAAGTGCTATCAATAGTATCAAATTTTGAAACAAAGTTTTGATGGATTGAACCTAATACCTCTTCATTTATTGATTTACATCAGTAAAGTAGGTATTGTTAACTGTGATGTCTAAATATAACATTATTTAAACTTGTGGGAGGTTCAAAAACACATTTTCAATGTATAGAAGACCCTTATCTAAAGGCAAGGCATTTTATTTTTAACTGTGCTAGAGGTAATGTATGAAAACCTCGTGTCACGATGTTTGTTTTCAAACTCCAACGCATAGTGACCGATTTTTATAAGTCTGAGAATAGGTTGTATGCAGTTTTTATAGCCTTATCTAATATCTAATAAGTGGCCATAAATATGTCAGGATAGAAGTATACAAATCTGATATTAAATCATTCATACCATTCCTGTTTTGCTTTTTGATTCCATCCTGTGCCTGCTATCATTTTTATATCGTCCAGGGCCATTTCATCCTCTAACGGGATTACGCCGTGAAAGTCTTGAAAATATGGGTAAGAATGGTGGATTCTTTTCCACATTTTCACAAGGAGACAAAAAATTCACGTGTCCCACACGATGTCGACGTGGCTTTGAACATTAACAGGTGGCACAAATCGCCATTGGTGACTACTGTCCAATGTGGAAACGAGTCATATTATGTCCAAAATGTAGTAGAATTAACAAAATCGAACTTTAATGACATCCCACAGCACACGTCTTCCTCCTTAAAAAGGTCGAAACAACACTTGAAAGTGAATTAATTAAACACACAGAACGCTATTGTTATGGTAATTGAGAAACAATACGCATGATCACGAACGACTGGAAAGTTTCAATTTGTTTAGAGTAGGCTGGCTGTGTTATTTATTTATATACACATGAAATAGATAAAATATCATATACACATAATTGTACTAAAATGTTATGTCTGCGTTCCATAATACTGGACAATCAATAAATGTAAGAAATTCACTCTGTATTAGAGAAATATCGACTAACTTGTTTAAGCGCAAGACCTACACTGTTAAGTGCCTTCCAAAACACGGAAACTTTGATACTTACTTCTAAAATACTCACAACATTGGCAATAATCGCTGCGTGCTTGGAGATCGAACCATCGACTTGGCAGTTCTGCGGTCTTACCACGAGGCTCACAGCTTCAATTACCGAATAATTTTTAACACAACTCAATATATCTAAAATATAATCTCTTATTCATTAATTGAAGTCTGAATGGTCTTCTACAGAGTAAAAACATTCCTTCCTTTCACATTTTCCAATAGTTTATGTAATAAATGTTCTATAAAAATGGAAATGCAACGCACAGGTCGTGCGAGTAGGAAGCATCGGAAATGGAAGAGGATGTCGGCGTCTGCCTGTTGTGTTATTGTTTGTAGTTCCATCTAATTAAGGAAATTTTACAATAACGTGTAAAGGCTTTTTGTATATAAGAGATAATAATAATACTATCATCATCAATAATATAGTCTCAAACTAGGCAAAGCTTGTATTATGAATACTAAACAACTAATAAACACACTTATATACCTACTTCTAAATACATACATATTACAGATAAATTAATAATACACACAAACAGAATAAATGATCGTGCTCACTGCTCATCACACAAACATTTATCCTGGTTGGGAATAGAACCCACGACCTTCGATATAGCAGTCAGGTTCGCTAACTACTCGACCAACAGGCCCGTCGAGATAGATTAGATAGGTCTATTAGACCTTTAAAAACAAAAGGTTCTTCCTTCATTTTAAACAATGAATTATATTGCACAATGATATACATAGCTTTAGACCAAAGTTAGAGCTAGTAATTTCAAAGTAATTTAAATCTAGGTATACGTCATAGTTTCAGTCTCTCTAGTCCATTACATAGAAATAATCGATTTTGTATAAGAACAACAGTATTGTTGCACAGTACATTACAAAGCCTCCCTTGCTATTGTGTCGATACATTGAGACCACGTTGATTAATGACTTCACAAGCCTTTGATCAGCTGATGACGCGATATCATGGGAAACTGTATCTGATCTACATACTATAGGAAAGTCTTCATCCGTCATTGTTATGCTTAAATGCAAGATGGCCGCCTGACGTTTAGGTGCATTCGGCAATTTTCGGTTTTTATCGGAATATGTAGTTTTGTGGTGGTAAATTAATGTTCGGGTATATTCGGTAATTTTCGGCTATCATCGGAATATGTAGTTTCGTTGTTTTTGTTGTTTGTTTGTTTGTATTGAATTATTGTTCGGGTGTATTCGCCTATTTTCAGTTGTTATCGTAAAATTTTCTTCGTATTGATAAAGAAGGTTTATTATTGTTTGACAAAAATAAGGAAGTATTACAGTAGAATCGGTACTGATTGATAAATTTCTAAAGACTCTTTTTACGTTTTTTGTTAGAAAACTGTTTTAGATACTCTGGTTGCTAGATAAATGAACTACAGGCTCAAAAATTTAAACGTCTGCGCAAACAATTATTTTTTTTTTATGTTACCTACGGCATTTTATAAATTTAGTGACGTCCCGGCCATTTATTTGGGTATTGTTTATTACCTCAAAAATGATTAATTGTTAAATGCATTTAGGAACTTTAAACAATTTATGTATCGCAGTAAATAAATACACAAATCTATCTATTTATAAGTGAACTTTACCACTAACTCGGTAAGTAACAATACAGTATCACGTAACGCCATTTAAGTGACGGTCCGGCGCTGAGATTTATCTCTGATCTTATAACATAGGGGTGGGAAACTGTAAGAAAACTAGCTGTTAGTTATCGATGGTTTTTGAGAATTCCTGAAAGATTTGCTTCTTTTTTATTCCATTTGATCCTGAAATCGAGTTCGAGAGAGAATCGAGTTAAATTATTGATTTCTCGATCTAGTGCAGTTCTAACTCATGCCACTGCACGAAATAGCGCTAGTGTCGGGTTTCAGAGAGCCAACTCGATCTTAATACAGTTTTAACAGAATTTGATTGTATCGGGAGTAAGCCGAGAATAAGAATGTAGACCACGAGGACTGGTTCGAAGCAGCAGAAGAAAAGGATTCGTAAAAGGACTTGGGGGAAGCCTTTACCCAGCAGTGGAACACTACAGGCTAGGAAAAAACAAAAGCGCAACTCTATGCGGTTAGCTTACGCAGGGGCACTACGAAAAAGTTGAAGATGAAGTTGTTGTAAATTATAACTCCCTAAACAGTTGTAGGTAAATGAATTTGGTCACAAACATATCGAGATGATTTAAACGTTGTCAGTGTAACTACACTGACAGCGATTTCGTTATTTTCCCAATATATGTTTTACATGTTTGCAGAAATATGACATATTATTTAATTTGAATATACTACGAGTATATTGTTAATTCGAATTTATAGCTGCGACCGTTATCAAAATGGCGTTAGTAAATTGAACGTTTATTATTTTAAACCAACACAATTTTTTCAAAAGCCTAGGCTAGATTAAAAGTATTTTTAATAAAATCTTGTAACATAAAAGTATAATACTGTTGTAGAGTACTAAAGTATTATATTGTTATGTTCGGCCATAATAATATACCACGTCTTCAATTAAAACATTCCGTATTAAAACTTCCAATAACATTATTTATTTAAAGAACCATTTTTAATAAAGCTTAATTTAAATGTCATGTTTCAATACACTGTTTTTTTGCAATAACTATAATTGTGAGGTAGACTCGCGACACCGCCGCGTCAGCTCATGATTAAGGACTCCGATTGGGTCCGAAACTAGTCGGGCCATCCCGATAAATGCGAGAGTAAGCCGTTAATACAGAACTATCGATAAACTAATTTTTTCCATCTCTATTACAACAAGGTACATTGGTTTCTCCAAGGATAGTGCATAAAATATATCCTCTGAACAAACTGTTAGCAAGCCTTACTCTACTTACAAGTATACAATAATGTTTATCCATTCATATCTCTTATTGTACTATAAGAAATAATATGTAAGAGAATAACCCTACTGATATTATAAACGTGAAAGTTAGTAAGTATGTATGGGTATTTTGTTACTCTTTCACGCTCAATCGGCTGGATCAAGTTTTAAGAAATTTGGTATGGAGTTAGCTAGATTAACGTATTAGCCTTTTACTTTTAGCATTTATTAACCAATTTCGTTAGAGGGGCTAATGTTTTTTTAAGCTATAACCGACATTCGTGCGGGCGAAGTCGCGAGCAACAGCTAGTAATATCTAAAATTACTTAGAAGTGCTTTATTGAGAAGTTTGTGTAAGTTTCCTTATAGAAAACCTTTTAGGAAAATGGTTTTAGTTTTACTTATAGACATGTATTTATGAATATGGTAGTTTAGTGTTGTAGTGACCAGATTTAAATGCATAATGTTGGAGGTTGAGAACTACGACAGTATGAATATTATACAGTTCGGCCAATTATCGACAGTTTAAATCGGCCGTTTCTAAAAAGTAATGCCTACAACCATGCGGTACGTAACAGTGATGGGCTGCCAACCTAAAGCATTTTAATTTTGTCTACAACTCACTGTCCGTTCACTGCGACGCTTTTGTGACTGTATTATGCCACGGAATTAATACTGCGCAATTGTGCATACCTTTTATACTCGTTTACAATTTAGAAAATCATGCGCAGCACAATCATTATTGACCTTAAGTAAACCATTTGTCAATAACCCGTACTTAATTTACTTTAACAAAATCGTTATTCGTTTGTTGACCTTATTACACGTAAAAGAAAATCATACAAATATTATAAACGAGAATAATATTCTCACGTCTTTACGCAATACAATGTATCTTTATTATACATCGTTTAACATACAAGAATAACACATACATACATTATATTTATAAACCCTTTCAGCAAAACTTGAGCATTTAAGAAACGATTTTCGTTCATCAATCAACTACTGTTACAATTTGTCAGCCTCTCCGTCGAATGGTAGTGATAAGAAAATAAATTAGAAAACGATTTAAAGGGGCTTCAATATTTTAGATCAAGGTTTAAGTAAAGCTAGGTTTCCTTTTCTTAGATATCAAGGTTTTTTAAGGTTTTTTTCCTAGATAGATTTTTTTTTTTTTGTGCTTTCAGAGATGTTTTTTTCTACTGCAAGGTTTTTACCTATGGGAACCCTTTTAGAAACTTTATATTATTTTGTAACTCTCAACCTACTGTGCCTTTTATGGCTTACGAGAAAAAAAAACATTGTTTATGATGTTTACAAACATTAGCGATTAATAGCGATTACAAAAACCAGTCTTGGAAACGTTTCTAAGAGAGTTTCAGAGATGTGCGATGTGTCGTACGAGGATGTCTAGCTGTGCTGTGAAAATGTGTAGGAGTTTCCACCGAAGCTTTGAGATTTAAATGTCCCTACGAAGATCTGTAGCAGAGCAGTGAAAATGTAATACCTAATTGTTGACAAAATGATACAAATAACTAAATACAAGAACCTCGTAACCCTTCCTTCTCAACACACATCCCTCGTACACATCTCTCGCAAACATGTCTCGCTTGTTTTGTATGCGTTAAAATTTAGCTCCGCTGAGCCGTTTCCACCAGAACTGTGCTGACCGAAGCGAGATAAATTATGTAATTGTTTTCTTTACAAACACATCCCTCGCTACGCATCCTCACACATCTCTGATGGAAATGCAGTCTTACGATGAGTCACGTAACTAATTTTCTACACATTCGACCCAATTCCTTGTTTTTTTTTTCGAGAAGTCATAGATTTTTGAAAAAAAGCTTTTTGTTATCCAAGCGCAAAAGCAGTATTTAAAGTAGGTACCTATACCTAAGGTCTGTTTAATCACATTGTGCAGTCACGAGCAAAAACATGTAATAAACGACCAAACAATTGAAGTTTAAGTCCTAGTCAAATGATTTACGAAATCGTGAAATTTTCTTTCAAATTAAACATTTTATGTTTACAATCTCATAAATATTCCATAACATAAAAGCTTAATTTTCGCTTAACAAATCTACTGCAACTGTTTGTTCGTGTAAACATTTACTTGTGGCTATACCTGTAGTACCTACCTACAACTTGCCCGACATGTTTATCCAAGCATGTTAACTATGCAAATGGACTGAACTTGCTAAAGACAATACAGCATCGGAATCAGAGAGCAAACCACCACTTCACAAAGTAATATTATTACAGCTGTGGAAAAGAGATAGTACTATACGCCGTGTAGCGCGCTATCTCGCTTCCACACTTGCAATGATATTACTTTAAGATATGGTAGGCTTTCAAAACTAAATTATTGAATCAACAGTAACAGTTATCTGAACAGGTATATAGTTTGGGATTATTATTGTTAATTGGAAAGTGATCTGCATAGTTTTATTTGTTCTTACATCATAACTGTGTTAGCTTCAGAGTTATTGAATCTTGATTCAATTGTTTTAAAGGTCATTGCTGTAATCACCCCTCTGCTGAGTAGCCTCCCTCATAGACAATGAACGACTATTGATCATCACTCTCTCTTGCAAATGGATGATTTCAGATTCATTTATTTGGACTCTTAATTTGTCCTTCTCAGTTTGCCAGAGACATCTTAGGAATAGTACAGAATTAAAATAAGACTTCCAGAGCTCTTTCTACGTACATCGATTTGTACAAGCGAAAAAATATATATTAGACCCACAACTGGGCAAGTTCTTCCTCCAGCGTCTTTTGGCACGTCACACACAAGGAATCATTTTTTTTTTACCATGTATAAGATCCCACAGCTTGGCAAATCCTGTCAGGCGTCCATTGGACCTGTCGTTGACGATATTTGCCCATCGTTAAGTCTGCATTCGTGCTACGTGACCAGCCCACTTCCATTTATGCTTGGCTGTCTTTCGACCGATATCCAGTACTTTAGTAATAGAAAGCAATCTGGTGCTCTAACTCGATCCGTCGACAGTCTAACACCAAATATACCGCTCTCTAAATAATAATTAAACTCTAAAATTACCAAAAACGGTATCTCCTGACATGCTCTATAATAACTATTAATAACCTTACTTGCCCATATTTTAGTTCAAGTTAGTTTCCGCATAGGTAACATAATAAAATACATTCAACCACACATCCCACTAACAAATATCTAAAACCAACCTTATGCCGTTCACATAAGGGTGATTTTATACTAAACAGTAGCCATATATTCGTGTGACTATATGTAATCTAATTATAAGCTAGTCGATGTATTGTCGGCGTCGCAGTGAACGGTAAAATCGCCGGACGGTGAACGTCGGTCCACGGAACATACAGTAATGTTTCTCAAAGTTTTTGCAGGATTCTGAAAACTATTTTCATTTTGCTACACATGTGATTATAATATGCCATATTTTATTAATACATAGTATTATATCATCATCATAAGACCTGCGTAGCTTACTGCTGGGTAGAAGCCTCCCATTGTTAATACCATTTTCCTCTGTCGCTTGCTCTACACATCCGTCCAATTCTTCTTGATGACTGATCATTTTCTCATACTCATATTTTGATTAATATAATTTGCCAAAGAAAAAATACCTGAAAGGTTTAAGAAAATGCCTGTCGTCATTCCTATTATTAAGTTGATATATTAAACTCAGCTGTTATTAACAAATACAATTAGGCATTAATTGCTCTCAATTTACAAATACGTCACACAAACAAAAAACGATTTTATTTCCCGTCTAACAGTTTGAGAACCACAGTTTGACATAATTAGCTTAAGGCACAACGGACCTGAAAGCTGTCTATGTAAACCTTACCTGTGGACACGACACAATCTGGTTACCTGCTGTTTATTTAACTACATTGTATACAGCATCCAGTGCGGACAGATGCATCTTCCCAGTTCATTAGGTCTCATCGAGAGATTTAGGATAAGATGGTTGAAAGTTTTTTGGAGTGATTTATTTATTTGTAGGTTGGTTATAGGACTTGATTTTTTTTATTATTTAGAGTTACAAACACAAAGATGGCCAGTAGTTTGCAAAAGAGGAGGATAACCTCGATGACAATATGTTCTTTAAACAACGTTTTGTTGATATTTTAATGACATTTAGTGTTACACGTATCTCGTTTTGCACAGATGTAATACTAATGTATTATACATGTAAACCTTCCTCTTGAATCGTGCTTATAAAAAAAACGCATCAAAAATTATCGCGTAAATTTAAACGTCTATACATGGGGGCGGATAGCTACAAGAAGCGACTTTGTTTTATACTATGTAATTATTTTGCTACTGTTTCCGGACCACATATATTTGGAACTATTTGTATTCTACTAATAGACCGAATTAATCCATCACAATGAGAAGGGCGAATGACCCTTTTAGCAAAGTTATGAGTAGCAAAAATCCATCCTAAATAAGGAACTGGTCAGTGACCTAAAACAATTTAGAGTCATCAATATTTGACACCATATCTTAGATCCTTTGTATATGAGGCAACGCCAGTATCCAACAACAAATTACTGCCGTGATAATGATACTTGAGAGGGACTTGTTTAGTGTCGGGCCGAAAGAGAGTTGTAATTGAACGCAGTACTTAAATGACGGGCCTGTTGGTCTAGTGGTTATTGGCCCTGACTGCTTTACCAGAAGTCGTAGTTTTGGTCCCCACCCAGGACAAAAGTTTGTGTGATGAGCACGATCATTTGTTTTGTGTCTGGGTGTAATTTATTTATTATATTTTACTATGTATTTAAAATTGTTTACGGATGTTTATCAGTTGTCTAGTAGGTACTCATAATACGTTGTCTAGTAGAAGCTGTGATAGCTTAGTGGCGAGACCGTAGGACTGCTAAGTCAGAGGTCTTGAGTTCGATCCCCACGGCGCGCACCGACTTTTCGAATGTTGTGTGCGTTTAAGAAATAAATATCACAGCTTCCGTGTTTCGGAAGGCACGTAAAAATGTGGGTCCTGCGCCTGATCTCTCTCCGGTCGTGTCGGATTACCGTCCCATCGGGCTATGAGAGTAAAGGAATAGAGAGTGCACCTGTGGTGTTTGCGCACACGCTTGTGCACTATAATATGTCCTGCGTAGCTGGCTGGTGTCATAGTAACACTGGCCGCCGTGGCCGAAATCGGTCGGACCGCTATTATTACTCATAATACAGGCTCTGCTTAGTTTGAGACTAGATAGCGTTGTGTGAAAGTCGTGGAATGTAAAAAAAAGTTTCCAAGCCTCTACTTTACAAACTCATTGATTCTAGTACAATTTTTCATTAGATATAGCTAAGCCACAGTTAAAATCGACCTTTTTATTGTTCCGTATCTCAAAGGAGAAAACGGAATCCTTTATAAAATCACTTAACTGTCTGTCCGTCTGCCTGCCTGTCAGTTAAGACCCTTTGCCTTTCTAACTTGTTAATTTAGAAAGCTAGAATTGATATCAAACCCTTAAGTCTAATATCTCTTAGAGCTGTAAAAATCAGACTTCTAAGCCAACGCAATCAAAGGATATAGCCGTTTATGCCGTAAATTTCCGAGAATTGTCAAAACTAGCAAACTAGATTACCCGAAAACTCTGAATCTTGAAATTTGGTATTTGGTCTTATA
Source organism: Chrysodeixis includens (assembly GCA_941860345.1). Taxonomy (NCBI): domain Eukaryota; kingdom Metazoa; phylum Arthropoda; class Insecta; order Lepidoptera; family Noctuidae; genus Chrysodeixis; species Chrysodeixis includens. Next base: position 8,984,888 of record OW796111.1, on the reverse strand, counting down.
GCACAGATAGACGAAACATTGCAGAATTTGTTTTTTGTTATATTCTTCAACATACAGACAACGTCATGTAGTCTCTAGTTAAGCATACTAACTAGCTTGTGTAAGGAGCACAGACATTTGTACTGGGTGGGGATTGAACCCACGACCTCCGGTATAGCTGTCAGATTCACTAACTACTAGATCAACAGGTCAGACATATCTTAGATCATTAAATTAAAGATTATACAGATTAATTTTCTTTAGCTCTACTTTCGCGAGTCAGACTCGCACTTGAACAGTTTTTTTAATAGCTAGAACGAAATTCATTATCAGTCATTAAAGATTTAAATCTTCGTGTATTTGAAAAAACGTTGATTCATGTACAAAACTCTTTACGGAAAAGCAGTCCTTATTGCAGGATCGGTTGTCTTATACAAACCCTTTTGAATATCTCTTTTTTGTGACCAAAAGGTCAGTCCTCTTCAAACGGAGACTGTTATTACAACATTTTATTCCCAGCCATTTGTTACGTTCGTTCACATTGCAATAGTTTTTACAGTATCCCTTGTTAACGGAAAGCATGGTATATAATTGATGTTGGTCTAGTGGTTAGTGAGCTTGAGTGCTATACCGGAGGTCGTGGGTTTGATGCCCACCCAGGACAAAAGTTTGTGTGATGAGCACGATCAATTGTTCTGTGTCTGGGTATAATTTATTCATAGTATGTATATATTTAGAAATATATAAGTATGTTTATCGGTTGTCTAGTACTCATAACACAAGCTACTAAGTATGCTTAAGTTGAGACTAGTTAGCATTGTGTGAATTTTGAGTAATATTTATTATTTATTTAGGTACCAAATACGATGTTTTTTTCTGAGGTATTTTAGTTAGCAGATCCATTAAAGACTACGTAGTCTTAGTATACTTACTGTATGTATTAGATCGTTAAATAATCTATCTTGTAGCGGGGTTGTTGTAAACTTCGACTATAATTTAATTTCGCAATTTACGAACACAAATAAATTAATAGAAGCATTTAAATAGGAAAGAAGTGTACAAAGGTACTACACAAATATTTTTGCCTCTTACGTTTATTCTCTTTGGTTTAAACCTACACACGTTTCATGTCGAGATCAGTTAACATTCAAAGATTTTTTACAGAAACGACCATAAAAAGGCGGGAATATACTTAACTGCCTCGTAAGTATACTTACTGTATGTAGATTACAATTTAATAAGTATACTTGTTTATTCGCTAAATCATTCATCATTATTCTCCTTATACCAATGATTAAATTATTTGGGGTCGGCGCAGCATGTTTTCTTCTTCCACACGTTCCTATCTGACGTAATCTCGCAAGTAACACTCTTTGCAGCCATATCATCTTTTACACAATCCTTCCATCGTTTCTTTGGTCGTCCTCTTCTTCTATATACATCCACATTCATGTCCAGCATCTTCCTTACCACGTGATCTGCTAAATCATTAGATTATTAATTTACAAGCACAACATCACAAATCAGATCTCGTTGTTAAGCAAATATGAAATTAAATAAAATACAATGGGTATTAGGACATAAAAAAACAAACCGCAGTCGGCATAATTTCCTATTTCGACTACAAGCAAAAAGATCCTTGTAGCAAAATATATTTGTCACAGACAGGTGCAATGTAGATACATAATAATATAGTCATTTTAGAACAACGCTTAGTCATGTTCGAAAAGTCATCACTTTTGACAGACAGTTGAGTTAATTCTTGTTACCAACACCCTCAAGTTAATGTCATCCACGTGACAAAAGATCCTTATAGCTTTATATTCCCCTTGGAAAATGTAAAAGAAAATATACTGCCTATTTCTCTACTAATAGCCTAACAGTATCGAATAGTTTGATAAACAGTACAAAAAGACAGACGAAATAAATCTGGTTAGTTAAGCTAATTGGTAGGAAGGTCGAAATGATGTCAAATTAGACAATCACATCGAAATTTTAAGCTGTCTTTAATAAATCGATAGTTATTTGAATAATCCTGGAATACTATTTATAAAATGTTTATTAAATGATTTCTTAAAATTCTTCTTAACGAATCCAAGGCAAGTGTTGTCGTTCCAGAAATTTTTTCTAATAATATAATTGTCTTTAGGTTCAAATCAATTTTGATTTCATCTTTAATTGGACAAATTTTAATTCCAAACTTACAACTCAATAGTTAGTTTTAAGAAAAAAAAATTAAAACCCACTTTAAAAACAACGGCATTAAAAATTAGCTGATATGATAATAATCCAAGCAAGTTGAAGTGTATGTTTTAAATTCTCTTAGGGTTCAACACCGACTCGAATTAAGGAACCTCCTCCTTTTTGAATTCTATTAAAACAATTACAAAACCGAAAAAAATATAAAATGTACATGTTAAAAACAAAAATCTAAGGTCAAAATTTAAGTCACAACCGTCAGTATTTCCTACTAAATGACAGTCAACAACAAAGATAAAAAAAATTTTTTTTTGCCCAAATTGGTTGCTAAAAATATGCCTAAATAATTGAATCCAAGTTGATATAGCAATTAATAGCGTATAGTGTGTTTGATAGCGATTCGTGCAACTTAAACAACCGATGGATGGCCGGCATGCGGACTTACTTTAATGACATTAACGTGGGCCAGTGGTGTCCTAGTTGGATTGTGATATCGATAGATTGAGAGCGTAGAAACATCTTTTTATATGTAGTTGGTGTGAAAAGAGTTTGCGGTGAGGGATTTGTTTTAATTATAATTGTATTGTTTTTAGTTTATATTTGTAAGTATTGGTAGTGAATACTAAGGGCATTACATTTTTGGGCTTTTTAAAGATTGTTTTAGCGTGCGCAAATTTAACAACGTTTCCTGTGAAACCGAAATCTATACCCAAAAACAGTACCTCAACTATACTAATTAAGAGTAGCATGATTACAAATATAAAAAAAAAAAACAATAACAAAAGACTTGATTTTAATTTACTACATTTTTTTTCAGAGAAAATTTATTTCTATCGACAGAAAAATAATTTATTTTATTCCAAAATCTATAACGAAAGCTTTTTTAAGACGACATTATTACAAAACCTTAAATACCCACAAAATATTCAACGCATACAAAAGATAGTAAGTACGTCTCATAACAAATGTAATAATACAATATACTTATTCAATTTCGTACTAAAAACGCAAATGGAACAACAGAGCAAAACCGTGAATACCGAATCGATCACACACAAAACACATAAATAAAATCTCCATTTTACATACGTTCGCAAAGATTTTTCTAGAAATATAAACATGAATAATAAATCTCTGGAATCCATTCATCAACGGTTATAAAATATTTTTATTTAGATTTGTTTTCTTATAGATAAAATAAACATACAAGTCATCGTTGTAGAACAACATAGTTTAAAATGGACACTTTCTGTTGAAATACTTACTCAATTATTTTTGGCGAAGTTTAAAATATATTCAGTGAATTCACCTCTTTGTAATTGTCAGCTCCGCGCTAATGGAATCTAAAAGCGGAATTTTGTCTTTCTGAAAGCAGGACACTGTTACCGTCTCGCTCTATCAAAGCTTATGAATAGATGTCAACTACTTGATATCTCAAGCAGCATTATTGGATATAAATCAAGATTATTACGCCATCTCCGCCTGGGCCTTTTTTTTTTTGGTAAAGCGGAATCCTCATGGACGCCCGCCACCCCGGGGGGAGCCGCGGGTAGTGTCAGACTCTTACTGACTAAACCTGAACCGCTGTGCTACGTCATCCGCGTTTTGGTGTCGGTGCATGGCAGCGCATAGCATTACTTCATGCACCGATCTCTGCCTGAGCCTACCAAATGGTCCCTGTGGTGTTGAGGTATCCATTCGGATGTTATTTTGGCCCACCTGTCTGTCGCCATTCGACAGTCATGGTCTTTTGGTCCCATTTTAGCTTTGCCGCTTTGCTCCTCGTATTAGGAATTTCGATTGGATTTAATTGGATATAAGCAACTGCAAAATAAAAAAAAATAATAAACAAAAATGCTTGAAAAAGAGCAATGCAACATTCAAAATATCATTGAACAAAAATTGCCAAAGTGTCGACTAAGTTATCGATAACTTACACATCACTAGCGACGAGCCCTCTTTGAAAATTCGATTAACGTGGTGTACACTTACAATATTGTCGGTCCAGTGTCCCGTAGGACAAAGCGACACATGGACAACTCGTGTCCGACTAGTTTTGTGTTCACAAAAATATATTATGAATTTGTAAAGCGCTTCGAGTAATGGTAAGTGACTTTTGACCTTTGTTTTTTTGCGTTTCCTGACTCTTATTGGACCTGAGAAGGGTTTTTTAGGGATTAGTTAGATGTTATATTATATCGCATTAGAGTAAGTGAGTGAAAAAATCAAATCTATTAAAAATGAAATTAGTTTTCAAAAAATGACTTGTCAGTTTAGTATATTTGAGTAATTCGGCGAAGATGTGATTGACCAGGGTTATACCGAAAATATTTTAAATAATGAAATTTGGAAAGGAGTTTTATATTATTATTTTTTTGCTAAAAGTGCATATATTTTGTGAAGGCTATAATAATATTATATCATACTCCTTTTATGTGTGATCGGTTTTGGAAAAAAAGTGTGTCTATTCAGTATGTATTATCGAACAGAGGTGAATGCTAATCCAATAAGGGTGAATGTTCCAATCGTTTCCGATCTAGTCTTTATATAAGGTCAGTAGCAAGGTAGACTGTAGTAATAGATTATGTTTAACTTGGTTCAAGGTGAGTGGAAGACTTTCGTTTTAAACGGTGGTATTTTGCGTGTTTAGTACAGCTATACTTATATGATTCAACGCTTATTTATCGGGATGGCCCGACTAGTTTCGGACCTAACTGGAGTCCTTAATCGTGAGTCGAGTTCGACTTGCGATCATGATTAAGGACTCCGGTTGGGTCCGAAACTAGTCGGGCTATCCCGCTAGATACGCGTGAGTAAACCGTTATATCATTTCAGTATGAATAATTTTCACGAAAGTTACTATAAAAATATGTTTAGTACTTTTCTCTCATACCGGTGTGAAGGTTTTTGACCGATACTGATTGAAAAACATTTTTTAATTTCTTTACTTGGATTATTCTACGTCAGAAGTTTTGGGGATGTTTTCGTTGGGCCCCATTTGGCTAACATTAAAGCCTCAAATATTGAAATCGTTAGTTCATTTAGAGACTGTGTTGGATGTTTATTCGTCTCTATTTTAAATCTTCGAATGACGGAGAAACTGTGATACAAAGCGGTGACGTGAAGCAATTGGAAATTTTAGATTTCGGTATCGAAAGATATCTAAATTAGTGAAACTATAGAAATTGAAACACAGCTGTGTGGAAAACGTCCATTTTAAACAATGAAATGTCGTACAGTCAATTAGTTTAATGTTTTTCTGGAAACGACGATTTTATAAGATCAGTGTCGGTTTTCGAATTTTCTAAAGAATTTCGCATCGAGAAAAAACGAAGATTTCTTTGATTGAATCTTCTTTTAAACTAATATTATTGCATATATTAAACAAAAGAGAGACGCAGCTCTATATTAGCCGTGTAGACCGCTGTTAAGCTTCCAAAACTGCAATAATATTACTTTAAGACGTGGCAGGCTCTCAAAAGTCAAGTACGACTTACATTATGAATAATAGGGGACTCTACAGGGTGTTTGTTTATACCATAAAGCTTACAACCTCTTTACAGACGTACCTATAAATGACCCTTGTACACATTCATTATATTAACGTTTTGCAAACAAGACACCATACAAACAACGATACAGAAGCTATACAACCTTACAACTTTATTACAAGGCAATAAGGTTCGTTTTTGAACGTTTTTTGTTCACTTACGATAGAACAACCGCACATTGGCTACGTAAATGCAACTCTATTCCTAATCGTTAAGGTCGAGTTTTGAATGGTAATTTTAAGTGACTTACAATACATTTGGTTTTTATTCTTCAGGGAAAGAATTCGTTTATTTTTTATACTAATGCTTTGTTGCATTGGTGTTGTGACTATTAAATTAACGTGTCTGGCTATTATTTTGCAAACGTTTATATTTAATGAGTCTAGTAGATATTTATCATTCCTTATTAGTTATTACCACGAAAACAATATTGTCACTTACATAGGTATATGATTTATTTTTCGTTTCGTTATTTTTTTTTCAAAACTGTGAAAGCAAACAATTATTAGGCCAGGGTTAAAATCCGCCCATTTTAACTGTATGATCTTCGCCCTTAGGCTATTGAAACAATTGAAAAAAGAAATACCAGGAAAAGCGAATAACAATTTTAATATCGTGTTCCAAAATTCTTTGAAAGTCCTTTTATATTAGACAAAAAGGTACATAGTTTTCAAATAACGTTCTACTTAGAAATCGTTAATTGAACCATGTAAAAACAAAACACGATTTTACTGTGTCGCTAAATTTATTTATCTTTTTTTCTCAAAGGTAAGTATTTAATAAGCTAAGTCCCACAAAACCGTAGCAATGGTTTGACTGTTGGATTAACGAATCTCTAGACATTACAATTAAATGTACTAATAGTTAAATATTATATAGGTATAACGTACACTAATGTAAACTTAAACACTTCTAATTCATTTGGCTTTTATTTAAGTTTAAACTTATTTGAACTTGTTTCACTCCTTATTCGACTCGCGTCCCCGTTGCCGCGTCAGCTCATGATTAAGGACTCCGGTTGGGTCCGAAACTAGTCGGGCTATCCCGATAAATACGCGTGAGTAAACCGTTATATATCTCTTAAATATGAATCATTCTCACGAAAGTTATTATAAAAAATCACTCCTTATATCTGCCGGCAGACTATTTTTTGATTTTCTTTTTTCTGTACTATGTTGTAATGTATGTGTATGTGTAGCAAAAATAAATGGTTTAAATGGTTTATTCAATAGTTATGCTCTTATATAAAGTCTTGTCACCAAAGTAATTAGTGACTTTAGGTACATTGAATCTCCCAGCAGCCACAGATCGTGTAATTTTGGTCGAATTGCAGTAAAACTTTGACGGTCTTCACTTGTGAAAGTTTTGGTCTTAGAAACAATGTGTAACTAAACACAGTTTACAACAGGGTAACGTAAAACCTTGTAAGTTAATGTAAAATAAATCAAAATTATTGGTATAGAGTAAATAATACAGCATTTAAACTAAAGTTGCTTTAAGTGACTTGTGATCTCCACAATATTTTTAACAGTATAAAAAAATTACACTATAATTAAACATTAAAAACTATTTTTTTTTGTCTTTTTGTTTATACAACGCCGTCTAGCAAATTCAATTCCGTGTGGTGTCCGGATATAAAGAATAGCACCACCCCATATCCTCCACTGGGTGTCGTAAAAGGCGACTAATGGACCTTAAGACCCAGTGCCCTGTACCAACCACCTTGGGTCACCCGAATGGTGGCGGGTAAACAACCAACAATCGCATTCCCAAAGAGGGTTAGTGTCAGGCAGGCGGCCGACTATAAAACCATAGCCAAAACTTTAAGCAACATGTCTAGAGGACGTGTTGCGCCGACCCCAAGTAAAAATTGGGATAAGGGCAGGGGCATGATGACAACGCCGTCTAGCCTCAAACTAAGCAGGGCTTATATTGTGAGTACTAGGCAACTGATAAACATACTTATATACTTTTAAATACATACATATTTTATACATAAAATTACACCCAGACACAGAACAAATGATAGTGCTCATCTCACAAACATCGAAGGGATCGAACCCACGACCTCTGGTATAGCAGTCAGGGCCACTAACCACTAGACCAACATGCCCGTCAAACGACCGTCGCCGCGGACGACCTCGACGACGAAGTCCTTCCTCTGACATCCAGTACAATAATCTATTGACTATTATAATATTATATAGATTCCCTATCAGCAACAAAATCTCAAACCGGACAGAGAATACTCGCTATATGAGTCACAATCGCAAGTCCACTCGAATTCCCTCCAAATAGACGTAACATTTGGAATTGAGCCCAACTCACTGATTTATATATTTAAAGTATAAATCATTGGATATTTATTACCCTGGTTTCCCACAAGTAACGATATAAACGAGTAAAGCTGTATTAGCTATGGAGTTCCTCTGCGTAGGAATGATATTTTGAAGCTGTTCACGTAGTGTCTGTAACTTGTAATTTAAATGTTTCTAAAGTGTCATTTTAGACCTACTTGAAATATCAAGTTTTTTATTTTGTTTTTGAATGCTAGTTCGCGAAAAACAATAGAGAATCGTAAAAGGATTTAGGAGAGGAATTTGCCCAACAGTGGGACTCTATAGGCTAGGAAAAATATAATATATACAATTACAATTATCCATATCAAGTTTTCTAATTTGCTTATCCTCACTTTACTACCTATACATTTTTTAGTAGCAATTATTGCTTACATTTTGCTAACGCTCTGCTTCTACTCCATACGTAATACAGCTGCTGATATAACGACTATGATATAAAATTAGATGTTGTTTCGATTATGATACGTCATACCGATGATCGGCTCATCTCAGATACGATTTCTTGCGCAAGAGTTCCACGATTGTCCGAATTGAATTGAGAATTCGATTACGACCTTTTTTATAGCCTTTAAGAAGTACTTAAACAAAGAATGTTTTTTGGTACAAAATGATGGAAAGAGAGATAGAATAATCTTTATTGCACACCACATGAATACATGATTTAATGAAATATGCTTTTAAATAAGACTAAGAATATACCAGTCACTTAGAAGTTACATATACGAGAGGAGAACATTATCAAATTATGTAACTAAGACAGTGACCTCTTTAACACAAATACTGCTTAAAGTAAGTGCGTATAAATTGCCATCAAATTGGCTTATAAGTATCCGACTGGGCAATAGCCTTTTTTGTGAAAAAAAAAGAAGAGTCAACATTTTTCTATATATTGATGATTTCAGATTAAGATTTTTAGTGTAGAGGTCTCGTCATGTACCAAGCGTGACAGTGCACTAAACGGCGTAAAGCGGCGTCTCCCTTCCAGAACTTATAATATTGATTATGTTATAGGTAAATCTACGTATAGATCTATAGATATAACATAGTCGTATAAGTAGGTAGGTATTATTATTTACAAGTAAAGTACAAAGTGTGCTTCAGTGTTAGGAATGGCCAGCTGGTATACAATTGTGGACAAAGATGTTGAGTTTATTGGAAAGAACACTTTTGTTTTTTGTCCCGCCCTGGAATTTGGTATTTACGCAAAAAGAATGTCAAAAATGTTCTTACACTGAAATAAAATGATTTTAGTAGCCTTTAGGTATTTTAGTAGGCCGGTATAACTAAGTTCACTAATGGCAGGCCTCAACTAAGTGCGTTGCTAACTATCTAAAAAAAACAAAAAGAGCTGGATCTGAATTAAATTATTTGAGGGCCTTTGTTTAATTTCTGGTAGTTTCTAGCCGGATTTTTTTGTAATACGACTCTCGCACTAAGGAATTTGATCCTTGTATCGCGGGGACTTTCATAGACATTCATTTCACATGCACAAACACTCCCTGACTAAGCATTTGTGGAACGCGTAAATCTTATGTTATCGATTCTGCGACACGTCGCGCACCTTGGTAATTGGCGTGCTACACCAGGCTATTCTATCCTATTACAGAGAAAAGGGCTCTTTGCTCTACTAGAAATGGAAAGAAAGTCTCTATCTAATATTAAACCTATTGAAATGCAAAGAACGCTCAATAACATTTACCGCTTCCATTATCAATACATCTGTGTCACGCAGTTTCGCTCCATTCTCCTTTGATCAGCACATTTAGCACATTTGGCGATGCGAGCTTGTTTATATTATAAAAAACGGATGGCCCGACCTATCTAAAAGTATTTTATAGATCCTCTAAATATAATGGTTGGTGATTAATCGATGGAAACGGTGATTAATGAAGATTACAATGTAATTGATTATGATAAGTGTGATGACTGAATTATTGTGATTGATGGTGATTTTAGTTGTGTTGGCTGGTGTTAAGATGATAGCGAGGTTTTAAACGATTTTGACTCGTGACTGTTGATTTTCGCTTATTTTTGTGGCAATTTATTAGAACAAGCTGTTGTAAGCGAATAACTTAATAAGTGTGTTGAAGTCGCTCAAAAACTACAAAGAACAAAAAAGAGCTCTTTTTAAATGCAAATTTTGTAGCTCCAAAATTTGCATTTGCATTTGCTTTGGGTGCTAATTTTCATATAAACTGGATGGTTTATTGTGCATTCGATAGAATGTTTCAAAAGATTATATCTAATAAAAAAAACTGCACCAAAACTCATCGCATAGTACTAAAGATCGAAGCACACATAGGGACAAACAGACGCGGGATGCGACTTTCTACACTCTTTATGTTGTAATAGTAATATTTGAACTAATTGAAATCAACAGCAAAATATTTGTACCAGTTCATTTTAAATTGCTTTAAAACCAGTTCCAATTTATTCCTTAAGCCTAAAACATTCATTCACAGAACCAGAGTTATTTAAAAATAGAATGAACGCAACGCAACTATATTCTCGGTTTAGTCCGGTACCATCCGCGATCCGAGCAGCGCTCTAAACAAACAGTTATCAATTATAAACAATTACGAATTAAATCGAGTGATTTAATCGAGTAAAAGTGAATTAGTCGATAAAGAAATCGAGTAATCGTAATCGGTTGTTTGAATTCGAGTTGTGTGTCTAGTGTTCAACTTTTAAATTTTATGTTCGTTTTCTTTTCGATTATTTGAAAATAGAATGTGTTTTGGTTTTAATTTGTTATTGTCTTAATAATGGCTTTGGATGAAAGTTTTAAGGCCTGTTTGCGAATGAATGAAAATGAACTAGTTTTAAATGTAATTTTGTTTAGCTTTGATTCTGTTGATATAATTGAGCTGGGTGGATACATTTATACTATATTATTATAAACTTGCTAAATATATTACGTACTGTTTTTATTATTTGTGTAAATTTTTTATTCTTATACTTTTCTGTATTTTATATCGTCTTAAATTGTTTAACTAATTTTACGACATAACACAAACGTAAATATAATTTATCGTTTTTAAAGGCAAAAGTAAATAACCAAAACACAAAAAAGGCTTAAACAGAAACTGAACTAAAGTTACACATAAAATAATGACTAAGTGCTTTAAAATATCGCATCTATAGGTAAGTGCAAATGCGATAGCAGAGTGAACAAAACGTTTGAGTGACCGAATATAATGGGTTAAGTGAATTTAAAAGACTGAATATTCAACAAAATGAAAAGGCGAAAAAAAGACAGTAAAGTACGGGTTCGATTTAATATCACCAATGTGGTAAGTATCATAAATATTCATGTCCATATTAGAGAGAGAGAGAGGGGTAATGGTTTTGCAGCTATAACAGAAATTGCGCAGGCGAAGTCGCGGGCTACGGTTAGTCTAGGATAAAATAAGTTTGCACTCTAAAAAAATAATTATATAGGTCTACTTTTTGACCGATCGTCGACATCCGCAGACGGCAAAGCTGCAATTAAATGCCAATGCCAAAGGCACCAATAAATGTGTTTCTAGGTGTTTCTGAATGATTTCATGTAATGAAACCTATTGAAGATGTAAAAAGAAGAAGTAAGCGAGAGGATGCGCTACATGGCGTAGAACAGGGATCGCAAACTAATGGCACGGAGCACAACATTTCGGGCATGCCCACTATCCCATAAAATACTATTTTTTAATAATTTCACGTTGTTAAGTTACGCTTCGCCATCCTGGGCATAGATCGTCCTCTCCTTTCCATTCTTACGGGCTAGAGAACTCTGCTTCAGCCTAAGCCAGGTCATATTGTGAACACGTGGTCTTATACAAATAAAATGATCTTACTTATCTTATAGACAAAGAGCCCACAACTCCCAGATCTTCATCATGTTATAAGAGTCGAAAATTTATCTGTGCATGTCTCCTATATAGGCAAGTACAGGTTGTAACTCATTAGGTAATATCAAACAATTTTAAATACCACCAAATAATTCAAAATTCCCCTATTTTAGCCAAAAACTAATTCGAAAACAATTAGTAAGTCTATTAGTCTAGCGAACTTAACAGACGGTTATCACTCAGCTATACCGAACCAATCAATTGTTTTGTAATAATTATCCTACAATCAATCTAGGTTTAATAGCTTTTAACCTTTATTTATTTTTTGGACTTTGTAGGTCTCTATAAAGTTCAAAAGGTATTTAAATTGTGGGAGTTATAGGACAAATGTTTGTGTGATGAGCACGATCATTTGTTCAGTGTCTGGGTGTAATTTATCTATAATATGTGGGTATTTAGAATATAAGTATCTTGATCAGCTGTCTAGTACTCATAATATAAGCTCTGCTTAGTTTGGGAATAGATGGCGTTTTGTGAAAGTCGTCGAATAGAATTTAAGTCCTTGTCAAATAATTTATGAAAACGTGATTTTTTTTTCAAATTTAACATTTTATGTTTAGCTTACAACATCAGGAATATACCATAACAGCTTCAGAAATTTCGCATCAGAAATCTACTGCAACTGTATACATGTTTTTGCTCGTGACTTTACTTGTCTGAATCTTAGTCTTCCCTACTTCAGTATTTACGTCGCTAAAGAGTATCATATCTACTTAAGTATTTACGACGCTAAAGAGTAATGTTTTAAATTCATAGAATCTGAAGAAACATCAGTATCACCTCCTTTAAATTCTCTATACATTGTAAAATACTATGAGATTCACAAACATTTAGAAACAGCAAGATCATGTATTTCAAGAGCTGTCAATAGGAAGGTCTTATCGATGGGATTAAACGATTTATAAACATCGTACAAAATCTTGCTGATTGGTCAAGGCTAAAATAACAAGCACAGTTACAATATACGCATTATGAATGCCATTTTGAATCTGTTCGAAGTATCATGGTATGAACCATTTTGTTTTATAAGGGACTAATGTGATCTACAAAAGCTCTACAAAAAAATTGCTTAAAGGAAAAAAATACTTGATGCAAATGATATGGTGAAAAAATATACAATCCTCAGATAGGACTCGAACACGCAACTTCTGGCTAAACGCCCTAGCTGAAAGTCACAAGTTCGAGTTCATTTACGTAAAATTAAATATTATTCGTAAATTGTAAAACATATTGTGTTAGTATTTAACTCTAATTCGATTCGCAACGGTTTCTACTTTCGGTTTCTTAAAAACTACTAACGGTTCCTTAATAATTAATTACAAAAAATACGCAGATAAAAATGACCCCAAAAGTTACTTCATTTTATGCTAAAATGTATCTCGTTCTATAGTTTTTACTGACATCATTGTTTTAAAACTCCATAACATATACGCTCTGAAAATGACTAGACGCTTCGTAATTTTGCATATTACAATTTCAAGGAAACCGTTATTCATCCTTAATACTTATCTATCAAAATTCCGTTCAGCCATAAATTCTTAGAGCTTTCCAACTTCATCGGTAAATTGGGCCAAACATTAGTTTGACTCAATTCAACTCCCACGGCGATCACGTGGTCTTGTAGCCTAAGAGCCCACGGCTAGTTCTTTGTAGTTATATAAAAGCTGTAAGTTTATCCGTGCTTGACTCCTAGACTAGCAAGAATGGCCACTGACTTTAGAGCTTGGGTTGTGGTTATTTTGGATAGTAATAGATTTATTTCTCTTTTACAACGGTTGATGTAAACCTGGTGTCAGAGTATAAACCATCCGAGGCTTCTGACGTTGCTAAACATACCCTTGAAAATAATTCTGATGAGCTGGTTAACTCTTGATGTTTTTATTTACCGTTTTTAGCAAGTGATAACTATTCGGAAAGATAGTGCGTACAAGGATTTGAATCTACGACCTTTATCTTCATACCACTAGACTATCACTGCTCGAGGCAATAATAAAATTAAGCACCTTAATATCTTTACGGTATAAAGCTCAAGTTATTAGATAACGAAGATTGACCGTCGCGGGCTCCTGCTCTATAAGAATTTAAATAAAACCTAAGAAAACAAACATCGGTATTGGGTGTTCAGTTCGCAATAAATTCAATTCAAAAGTGTTCTGTTTATAGGAAATAGTTGTTTGAATTGCTTTCTAATTGCGGATTTAGTGTGTTACGTTGTGCAGTAGTTTTCTTCGTTCGGAAGTTTGTAGAGGTTTTTGTGGTTCTTTTTGTGTGATTTCTTCTTCTCTTTTCTTGGATTGGTTGGAGATCATGTAAGGGACTTGTTTTAAAATTTTGAAGGTGAGTAGAATCAGAATCGAGGTGATTTTTTTCTATCCTTATATTTCAAAAAGGGACAGTTTGTGATGTTGTGGAGAGTAAATTACAGGAACTATTCATTGCCCGATTTTGAAAATTGTTTTACAAATAAAAAGCCACATTATTTGTAAGTGTCATAGACTATAAATTAACTTAAAAGATAACACCTAACGATTTGAGCACGTGACAACAAATTTCATGGGTTGGGTTTGATTCTGATATTTTAAACAGCGGATTTTGCGTTAAATACGAAACAATAAAGATTACAGAGCTTATTTGCCGTAAACGTTTTATTAGTTACAGTTTGATCAGATATTATTTTTACCCAATTTATAAATTAAGGCTTTTCACTTGATACAAACTCTTTTCGAACAAGTGACTGCTAAAATCTGGAGAAGAAACGATTGTATTTATGTAAAAATCGATTTGATGTAAATACCTACGGTCACCTTTAGCTGTTTCTCAGTAGTATTTTCGATTTCTAGGTATTTTGTCTAGTCAATTAATATTAATCGTGTTTTTTACTGTTTTATTAATAATGTATATGCTATTGTGACGGTTGATTAGTAGTTAACCCCTCAGGGATATAATGGCGAGGTGAGAAATTGTATATGTGATTCGTATAGTTTTTGCAAGCATCACGTAAATTAATATGTAATACTTTAGAAATAAAACATTTTTATCTGAAATCTATGTATCGTTTCCTGATAGAAAAAATATTCAGATTTAGCTCGCAATCATTATTTTGGTTTAACCTAATGTAACTAAGTCATTGATCTAAATATTTTTTTTTTCACAAAATATAAAAGTGTTAGTATATCATACCTCTTTACCAAAAGACATCTTTACAAAATTGTAGAACATTTCTAATCCCTCGATCTATTATAGTGCTACAAGGATCTTTTGACACATGGCTGAAATTGGAACTAATGCCATCATATATGAAAAACTATCACTTTTGACAGACAGTTGAGTTGATTCTTTTACATCCACATTCCCTCATGTTCATGACACCCACATGTCAAAAGATCCTTGTAGCTCCATACATTTTTCACGTCAAAACGCAATGCTCTAAGCGAAGCATACGAATAAGGTTGTAATAATACAGAAACATTCCATCATAAGTTAAAAACGGTAAGCAAGCAACGCCAGCCATTAAGACACTCCTCTCTTCGTTATACACTTATTGATATTACATAATTTTCTGCCTTCTTTGATAAATTACCTGCATATGCAAACACTATTAGTGAATGCTTGTGTATTTAATACAACGACGTATTACAGAAACCGGTTATAATTTATTATATCCCTGCATATTATATGTATGGAAATGAACAACGTTCACTAAGAAAGAGTTAGCCTTTTCCTGAAAAAAAAATGTTTTCCCTATAAATTTTGATCAGCTGATGACAATTTGGGAAGCTCTATTTGTTTTTGAGTAGTGACTAGTTGTCTTAAAGAATATTGCTCAATTGTTTGCCATTTTGTCTAAGAGATCACTGTAACTCGTCCATGTATCTACAATATTTTGGACATATGACTCAATTATCAATAATGGCAAAACCATCATCTCTTTTTTCTTCTTTTCAAGTCGACAAAGGGACAAAAAATTGTGGAAATGGCATTGATATATCGGTTACATCCCCTAATCTATCCCAAAAATCCGAAACACCGACAATTATTATACCTTTGTCATACTCCTGTCTCCTAGCTACCGATTCCCAAAAAGTCCTCGTTACACAATATTTGTATACCATTACCATGTTAGCTTTTACTCTTGACTTTGAAGGGCTACAGTTAGGACAACTATTTCAGTTAGCTTTGGGCTATCGGTGGCAAAAGATCAGTGTAATACAGACGGGTTATACTTAAGAGACTGCTTGGCAAAAACGTTTTTTCTAGGGGCAGGAAAGATCTCTTTTTGTGTACTAGGATCATATTTAAAAGTGTTGTTTTTTTTTTTGTTAAATGTGACATTATTCTTTAGTTTTTCTTCGTGTTCTTATTGTGTCTGTGGGTTATAAAATGGTGTAAAATTTGAAGACAATGGAAATGGTGGAGTCGGAGGTAATTCTATGGCGAGAGTCGGTTTTTGAATTAAGCTTTATAGCTGTACATGCAAGAACAAATGTTAAAAAATGTCTTCTTCTTAGAGTATCCATCAAACAATCATAGGTAGGTATTTGCGAGTGCAGGTGGTAGGGCTGGGCAGCTATGACTGAGGAGACCAAACTTGGGTCGAGTGGTCTTTAGCCCTAACGGCACATATCTTCCTTTCACCGACCGACTTAGGTTTGAAGACTACTTAAACTGTGATGTCTTATGACTCTTCAAACTAACTAAAGACTTATCTACCATAACACAACATACATAATAATATAGTATCTCTTTCGATTCACGTGATAACTTCAAGGGAAGAAACCCGGTCTTTTTTAAAAGGCGTACACGGGGACATAGGTCCAACATGCAAAAGCCTTGTTAAGAACTTTAATCTAAAGTATGATGGGGCATCTACTGGTAGTATAGTTATTTGTACTGTATTCTAAAATAGACACGTGGAAATGTATGTAAATTCAAAATCTCATCTTCACGGTCCTAAATAATTTGATTTTTTTAGCGTTACTATTGAACTTACCTACAGACTAATCAACTATCAACCTGACTATAATATCATCGTATAATACCACCATCTGTTTAAGTTAAACCAAAGTAAATATCGGAAGTCATCAATATATTGGAACGAACCATTTGCGAAATTATTTCATATCGATAACAAAGTGGGTATCGACAGGCTTACGATACGCTTTCCATTAAATAGAAACGCTTAGTATCAATAATTTACTTTGTAAGATCTAGTTCAAGGTGCAAAAATATTTCATTAGGCTTTTTACAAATGGAGATATGGGTAAAATGGGATAGTTTCATTTTGGATCCTGAGTCAGTGAAGGATTCAAATATTAACCAAAAAAAAAGATGCAAATAACAAATAATTTCACTTCCATAATCGTTGCCGCTAATCTAATTGCTCAAATATTTGAACATGACAAGTTTATTTCGACAAAATGTCATTTCTATGCTATTCAGCAATTATGTTACCATGCACACTTTAAAAAATGTCAGTAGTTTTAAAGCCTAGGTTAAAATTCAAAGAAGTCTACTGGCTAGGTCGGCTGATCCAAGCAATTCAACTCTAGGTATAGTTAAGGTCACTTCATATTTGCTTAGAAGCACAAATATCCCAGTCTTTAATCTTCTTTTTCGTTTTAGACCGGTATGAACCGCGGCTCCCGTGAGGAGCTGCTGGGCAGCTCCCAGGAGGCGCTGCGGAACAGCCAGCACGATTTGCGGCAGGTGTACGAGAGGCCCCTCACCAAGGAGGAGAAGACATTCTTGCTGCACGCCGATAGAGGAGACTATGTTACCGTCAAGAGGTATGTAGAGGCCTGTCCGCTGTATAACTGTATCCAATTATCTTTTTTTATGTTCTCACTCATGTTAATAGAAATAAACAATATCTGTTGTTCATCATATGGCTGGTGCGCAACCTAAGGGTTATCGCCAAGTCTTAGAGAAATATGGAAATGCCGTGCACTTTTTTACAGCGTGTAGAGCGCTGCTTTCTTACCCGTCTGTTTGACTGTCCGTTCTTAATTTTTGGTTGTAAACATCCTAGTTTCATAATTTAAACTACCCATAGGACTCTGACGTGTCTGACAAATTCTCACATGTGCTTGTGTTGTTATTCTCTAGTGTTGACCTCACCGTCTTTAGCAAGCGATAATTTCTCTGTAATGCGTACATAATTTGCTATGTTTTGAACTTGGCAGACTTGCTAGTCTAACAGTCATACCACTAGGCAATTATGTTTCAATAGCAGTTTCAAAATTCATTTCAAATACAGCAGTTGTAGAAGAGAGACGCCGCTCTACGCTGTCACACTTCCACAACTGGAATAATATTACTTTGAAACGTCGCGTCAGGCCCCTAAACTTGTTATATCACTGTATCACTGACACGTACTAGGATTATGGCGGATTTATGTGGTCGTAATTCATATAATACAAGAGCGAGGTCTTGAAACTGCGTATTATTATAATCAGGCATGCAAAGCGCTATCCTATTCTCTTTGAAACTGTTAACCTTTCCCCCCCCCCTGGACTTTCTTTTTCTTTGGACGGTCTAGGCTTAAATGCAGGGTGATTTTCATTGCTGATTCTGGTGCATTGGAGTTGTATAATTATTGGGGGGAATGTGTGGCAGGCTTGTCCCATTTAAAAAATCTTGTCCCTTATTTTTGGTTAATTATTTGCGTACAGGTTTTATATATTTGTTTTTTTTTTTTTCACGATTATGACTGTAAATCCTCTTTTGTTAAGGAATTGTGCTTTCATGTTTCTGCATAATTATGTGACGTTGGACACAGTGGATTTTAGACGTTTTCTGTTTGTTTTGGTGTTACGCAAGTTAATCTTTTAGTGCCAAAGTTATTAGGGCCAGAAATAGACAGCCGTTTGTTGTCAAAGACTTCATATCTTTTGCTATATTTCGCAATGCTATATTTTAGCAATATACCTTCTTTGGAAAAGTATATGTCGGAACAAACACCAAAGTAATTGGCTTGTTATTTTATAACAATAATTTCCGTGAGACAGATTCATAATCATATGTTAACGGTTTACTAACGCGTATACGTAGATTAAACGACTAGTTTTGAACCCAACCGGTGTCCTTAATCATGAACTGACCCCGCCGCGTCAGCTCATTACTAAGAATACGGGTGAGTAAATCGTAAACATGTAATTAAGTTTTTTAGGAATTTAGAACGCCTATAAAAGACTAGTCTTTACCTGCGGCTTCGCTCGCGCAAAAGTGAAACTGTCAGCTAACTTCATACCAAATTTCATTAAAATCTTTACAGACATTTGAACGTGAAAGAGTAACAATCATCCATCCATACTTACAAATTGTCGCGTTTTTAGTAGGATTGACACACTGCTAACACATCAACAGTCACAAGTCACTAGCATACAAATTAGTTATTCTAATGTCCTAATGTGATTTAATTAGTTGGCAAGTTTACTATGCCCTTGTCCATGGGATGTCCCTTTAACGATGGCCATGGGGACACAATTGTATAAGTGCGACGCAAATCGATGGCATTGCCTTGAAAACCCACCTGGTTTTGGCAAGATCATGTTAATAACATCTATATTATGTATCTGTATTTTCTTACGATAGAGAGCTGTTTTTTGGCGTTCGAACGTGTTTTTCTAAGAAAAAATACCGTTTTTAGGTGAAATAATATCGATATGTGTTATTTTTTCTGATTCTCTTTTTTGGTATAAGAAAGAACAGATTTTTCGTGTATTTTGAATACGTGAGTTGGTATTTTTGGAAGCTTTCGTTCGTTTAACGTTTTTTTAAGTTATTTAGCCTTTACTAGTATTTTCGATATATTGAAAATATACGTAACATGTGTACGTGTTTTTGTCTCTTTTCGATTTTTGACGCAGACAGACAGCTGATATTGTTTTTTCAATTTATTTGACAATCAGACGTACCTATTCGTTGATACCATTTTATAGTACCTACTACAAGTATCTGCCAGCCACACCAGCGCTGATGCTGGTGAGCATATTTGCAACAAGAATCAACTCAACTCTCTGTCAAGTGATAATTTTTATATATTTACTTTATTGGCATTTCTTCCGATTTCAGCCACGTGCTATAACATCATTCTAGTACTATCAAAGTGATACCGATTAAAGTTTGTCTGCCTCTTCACTGCCTACTTATGAATAAAGCTTAATTTCTACCTCAAACTTATTCACAAATAGAGTTACTTTCAAAACTATTTCATATTCGGAAACTAGAAAGAATTAATCATGTAGACTAGTGATCGCGATTTTCAGATTGTCAATTGTATATTCTTTAAAGTTTGAATACTTATCAGTGGTAGTTATTAAGCTTCATGAATATGAAGGTAAATAATGTTTCATACAGTCGTTATTGCACTAATGGTGCCCCGCGGTTTTCAATGCTTTGAACTTCAAGGAGAAATTATGTTTCATAGATTTAAGTAGGTATCTATTGCTCTTGGGGCGCTTCGCGATTTTACATGAGTAAATCTCTTTTTATAAGTAGGTAATTTGTATTAATATTATAATGCTAAGGTGTAAATAGTTTCTAACTATAAGCATATATTTTGTAAATCTTTTCGAAAAATATGACTCTCATAGAGCTATTTAACAAAAAAAAGTTTTCATGAAATGATTAAAATCTTAACTAAGTAATTAATCAGTATTTCGTAAGTTTTAAATTAATTAAAGTAAATACCATCTAATACAAAGTCAACTGTGATTATATATCCGAGTGAACCTTCGAAAATTGCAGAAATCTCACAAAGTCGGAGGTGAGCCGTCAATTACAGGGAAACATTACAAGTGTAGCTTCGGCTGGTAATCCTATTTATTACGACGGCCACCTAAATACAATAGATTGATACTTTTCGGTTTTAAGGACAAAATGTACTTTAGCACGTGTAACTAAGGGGACTTAAGTCAAATATATGGGAATTGGAATCTATAAGCGTCTTGGGATGTAGGTTATTTCAGTTCATCTGGGATTGAACAGACCAAATGTACTATTTGAAGCTGTGATAGCCTAGGAGTAAGACCGTAGGAATGGTAAGTAAAAGATCTCGAGTTCGAGCCGCGATTTTTTTAATGTCGTGTGCGTTTCATAAATAAATATCTCAATTTCTGTGTTTCGTTAAAATGGTTCCTGTGCCTGATCTCTATTCGGTCGTGTTGGATTGCCGTCTTATCGATAATTTTAGTTAAGTATCTATCTTATTTATTTAATAGCTATTAGCACGATGAACATAATATGGAAGTACCACCTTGGTTTAATAAATTTAGATTAAAATACGGAACGAAAATGCCTTGAAGGAAATATTATCTTAATAAATATACGTTCGATTTTCCTTAACCGAATTGTGATACAATACTGGTTTGTAATTATAACTGTAAAATAATATCCATAATATAATAACACGTCCAGAGATAACAGAGCAAATCATAATATCGTTACTTGAAAATAAACGACTTAGTAAAGAAAAAAAAATCCTTATTGCTGTAACTTTTTTTACTTATGTAGGTAACTAAGTAAATATTACTTTAAAAAGTATATGTAACAATAGAGGTAAAAAAAATTAAAGTAAATTAAATAAAAATATCCTCGGCATTCGTTTTATGGCTCCTCTTAATAGCTTGTCTAGTATGTTCAGCAAAGGATGGAAACAAATGAAAATGCTTAGAGGAGGCCTTTGTCGAAAGATATGCTGTCAAGAAATTATTTAGTACTAGTTTTTAACAAACAAACTAGCTTCTAGACATTGATACGAGACAATTTAATTTCTTTACCCAAAATCCTTATAGTTTAGTTCGAACCTAAAGACACAAATAGCTTTATTAATCTTTAAAGTCGAAGCAATAAAGTTTTATTTTCTTTGAAAATCAACAGATTAATTTATACCATTCGAGTATTTCATAATACAAACGTTAAGTACCAGATAATAAGCTTCATTTTTGTTTACAGGTTAATAGAACAGTTCACACCACAGCCTGATATTTTGGACATCAACTGCGTGGATCCTTTGAACAGGTCGGCTCTTATCGCTGCCATAGAGAATGAGAATATAGAGCTAATCAAACTACTTCTGCAGTCTGGGATAAAAGTCAAGGTCAGTGGTCAAAACACCTACAATTTTGCGGTCTTAGACATTTATTTTCTCAAAAAATTACAGAGAAAATCGTCATGATCATCTTCCTCGGCGCAACTCGTTTTTTTTCTTCCATTTCCCCTATCAGACGTCACACTATCATTTACTCCTTTTTCATTCATATCGTTCCTTATAAGCTTATACAATCCACCCTTCTTTTCCTTGGCCTTCACTTACAGATAAAATACAATATTATAATTAACAAATACAAGAAGTCGATTTGCGTAGTGGATTGGTACAATAGGTTGAATAATAAGTTCGTATCACGTAAAACAACTCGTAAAAAATGAAAAAAGTAAGGTTATAGAACCTAGTGTTTTTAAATGTTTATTGGTTAACGGTGGCAACTACACAGAACACTTATGGACTTTTAAGTGAGTGACGTTTGTGCATACATTTAGTTACTTCTTTTACTAATACTATCACTAATCAAAAATTTCAATTCTTAAATTAATGTTTTTTTTTTTAATATTTTAGATTCCAAATCGAAGTTTAATATTACTTCAAGCTTCAGTAGAAAAATATAAATAACTACCCACGAACAGGGCCTATTGTTACAGAAATCTATGAAAAGAACACGACGATATCTCTTGGGAAATCATGCTTCCAATAGTTTGCATGATCAAATCGATCGTATATTTTCATAAAGGGGTACTTTGGACCGGCGTGTGACGTGCAAAGTGGAAGTAATGGCGAAGTTTTAGGGTTAAACGTAATGGTAGTGTTGGTTAAAGAAGGATCTATTGGTACATTTGAAGTGTAACAATTGTATGTAGAATTTTTCTTGTATTCAGATTTTTTTATATGTAAGAGATAGATTTTTTGTAACACCAAATTTTGCAGACGTATTTCAACAATTGTTGAAGAGAGTTTATGTGACATTTTTAGTTATGTTGCAATAAAGAACATGGAACAAAACGTACCAATACTTGTAGCGTAATGAAATTGAAACCATCAGAAAGGTCTTTGATTATGTACGTTTATTGTACGGGAGCAATTTTTTAGTCTGTGGGAGAAGTATGTCTTTCTTTTGTTCTGTATCTGAAGATTACAGGATACCATTGATGATACAACTAAAGTGAGAAAGCAAAAGAGTTGAGTGCTGCTCAGTATACATAGTTTACTAGATGTAGTTTACGTTTTGAAGAAATTTCGTAACAAACACCGCGACACGATAATTTTATAAAATTTTTACCCGACTGGTAACTAAACAAAATGGTGGTGGATTTTTGACGCCTAATTCGAATATTTCTCACATTTCGGACCCACATTGTAAACATAAATGTTTTTTACCAAACCTATCGAGTGGGGTATCAAGATGAAAGGTTTCAAATAGTAATTCCACAAGTATGTATAACTTGTTGTTTCAATTTCAAATAAAAGGTTAAACGAAAATAATAAAAATAATTTACAAGTTGTGAGAGGTACTTTAAGCATTCTAAAGTAGGCCACTTATTTATAAAAATAAAATAATAATACAAAAAACCCGACTGCAAAAAATAACCACTAACTAAAAGCTCTATAATTTAGTGTGAAGATTATACAGTACACCGTACATAAAAAAATATGCAGGTGGGACAAACTATTCGTAAACCATCCATTTAGACAAATTCCCAAAAATATTTATTTCAGTGTTTACCTTACTTAGTTATAGATGCAAGCACATAGGTAATTAGCCAAGGCCGCTTATAAAGTCGTTCGCGTGAAAGATAACATTATGTGTGGACGACCCGGCAGCCTAATCCGGTTAACCCGGTCATATTGGCAGCCCGGTACAACGTCACTTGTCCGTGGTACCGTCAGCAATAGAATTCAGAAGCAACGGAAAAATTGTGAACTGTTCGCAATTAAATTCAATAACTCGCTTTTGCGTTTTAAAATTAGCTAGGCTGCTAATTTGTGCTAGTATATAAAGATACTGGCACTCACCGACTTGTTTTGCTTTATTGATTGTATCTCTCTTAATACACGGGCTAATTTCAAGGAAAGTAACCCGTGTATTAAAAGTCTTTTTTAAACCCTCAAACGGGGTCATAGATCAAAAATGCAGGCCTTGTTGAGAATTTTAATCTAAAATAAGATGGGGCATCTATTAAGGGCCATCCACCCCTGCTCTACGGAAAAACAGACATGGATGACCCAAGGTCGCTTATTATAAACATATCATAATATAACTAGAATGGTTATAATACGATACAAAATATCTTGATATCATATCTATAGATAAACCTATATACATCAAAGTTTTTAACGTCACTTTCACTAATGTCAGATTGTTAATCTGATTTTGTTGCTGACTGTATATTATTAAGGATGTTTTGTATAGGGACTATAAACGGTACTTATTTTTAAACGTTTTTTCGGTTTTATTGATTTAATAGAGTATAATGTTGGTATTGTGTTCGTGGCTGGAAAGTTACAGAAAAAATAAGATCGCCGTAGACACTTTTAGCGACTAAAGCTAGCCGTAAAGAATTTAATATTTTTTTTTACTCATAAACAATCATTTTGATAAAAAGCTAACTCGGTCCTCGTCTCATTATGCCCTGCTCGCCGCTTATAAATTTCAGAGATTTGTTTTTTTTTACTTGACGGGCCTTTTGGTCTAGTGCTATATTGGAGGCGGTGGGTTCGATTCTTCCCCGGGACATACATTTGTGTGATGATCACGATCATTTTTCTGTGTCTGGGTGTAGTGTTTAGAAAATAAGTATTTTATTTATCAGTCGTCTAGTACTTATAACACAAGTTACTCGAGAGAGTAGAGTAATTTGTGTTATTCCCACAACGCCATCTGATGGGGGTTGTGGGAATATTACGTTATACCCATCAATAACCACAATAATTATAATTTTTGCCAAAAAAAAATCATCGCATCAAACAATATGGTAATAAATAAACAAATAAAGCTACTATAAAACACTAATAAAACCCAGGTTGTGTACCTTTAATGGATTTTTAACATTTTATGCCCCATAATCGTAAATATATACGCACGGGCGTTTGACCCATAATATACGCATAAATATTTTCATTGTATTGGAAAACAATTGTATGTGGCACTTACTGTATTCGCATGCTGTCAAAAGTCACTCATAAGTGACATAGAGTCTGTCACTGTCAAGTGGCATGGAGAGACAAATAGACTTTTAAGAAGTTTTTACAGTTAACCTAAATTATTTCAACAAAATTGTTTATTACCGGACACTTCCAAAACGGCTAGACTGAATTTTATGAGAAAATCTATGAATAGTAGGAAAATACCACCTAGGTCGAAGGCTATTTATTGTACCCCTTTTTTTCGTGGAAATCATCAAATGACCCCGCCCGCTGTGTCTGCAGCGGGAGGGAGTGTCAGACTTTTACTGACTAAAACTCACTATGTACCTCCTGGAGCCCTTTGAGTGCCAGGGTCGCGGTAACTCTTACGAACATCCCGCAGCATTGATTGTACCCCTAGGTTTGCTAAAGCAACGTGTTCAACTAGTAACAATTTATGAGAAACAGCGCAAAACTTGAAAAATCCAACTTTCCCAAATTGTAATCTTGTAATACCAATTCGTTTAGTTTTCGTGTAGACAATTTAACGGCATAAAAACATGGGTTATTGCTAACATTCATCATTCAACGTCATGTGAAAACAGATGCGGAAATATATCTAAAAATTACGGTTTCGACGCGAATCTTTTAAGAAAAATGGTCTAGATGTTCAAATCGTTTTGATTTTTGATGTGATAAATGTGCAATCGGAGTGGTGAATGTTATTCTCAGTAAAGCTATTTGTTGGACTTGTGTGCCCAAATTCTAGATATCAAAGACATTGTATCACGACGCGTAATGCTTATTTAAGTACAAAGAAATATCGTCCGTCGGTATCTTAAGCAACTACAGCACAATTGTTACTCAAAAGGGAGTTTAAATCAAAATCGCGAAAGGCAATGTCCTTTCAGAACCCACGACCTCCGGTATAGCACTCAGGGCCACTAACCACTAGACCAACAGACCCGTAAAAGTTAAGTTTACATAGTATAAAACCAAGTCGCTTCCCGTGTCAAGTGTATGTCAGTCCCTATGTATGCTTAAATTTAAAAAAACTACGCAATGAATTTCGATTTCAAATTTTAATGAATAGAATGGTTTAAAAGGAAGTTAATACGTATATACTTCATCAGTATTTCACCCGTGCGAAGCTGGGACGGATCACTGGTATCCGATATGATACTGATTAAACTTGTCTAACTAAGATTTCTCTAAACTTAACATGCGGGTTCACATACCTATTGTAATAAGTTGAGAAAGTCGTGAGTCAAATATACTTGGAGTATTTTAGTTCTCATAGTACAAAACTAAATAAGCACCAATTTATATAAATAAGAATAAATAAATATTGAAATATATGTCTTAAATGAGCAACTTATCGTAGCAGAAGAGATGTTATATTTTCAACACTCGATTTGAGCTCAATTTATATATTTTTTATAACTCCATCCTGTCCATCGTAAATCAAAAGGTTTTTAGTACTTTATCCTCTTAAATCCATTAACGCATAAAGCGTAAAGTTCTATTTATTTTTATCGATACTCGATTAAATTAACGCACATCACTAGCTGTGACGCGACCCTTTAAGTACATTGTTTTACTATCAATCATATGGTATGAAGGTTTTCAATATACTTACGGTACATAGATGGATATTATACGCATAGCTAAGAAGTCTACGCTGACTCCTATCGCCCTTGACCGAAATACTTTTCTTTTTAATGTAAAGAACAGGAAACAGTTAAATATACAATCTTACAACTAATAAAACAATGTGATGTTGTGGTCATAATGTAACCCACAGCGCTGTCTACGGGTAGACATACAAATTTAAAAAGCTAGAATTCTAATCGCTAGGAAGATTGATAGCAGTACGTGTAACAAATCTCAGACACTTTCAAAACGTTATTGACAGAGAGTCCATTATGCTCTTCTGATGCAGACCAACATCAAAACATCACGTAATTATTGTTAGTTTGTCCTATATACGACACTCAAATACATAATACACAATTTTTCTAATATTAGATAGCAATAGAGAGGTTACATTCAGAGTATCCTAATACACTTTAGCAGTCGATAGAGCAACGGGAATATGATTACAGGAGTAGGTACTCCTTTGTTTGGTTTACGTTTATTTTATTTGCTGATAGTTTGTCCTTGACGAGAGTGCATTCATTTGTAGTATTGGAAATAGCATTTGTATGACCTATAATAGTCTATTTAATCTATGAGCAATTTTAGTGTGGCTTGATCAAAAATATTTTCTCAATATAAGTCGATCACACGAAGTCGAATTGTTTATTAAAATAAATCTATTTTTGAAATGATTACGTCGCAGTATTTTTTATGCGTTTTAAACGCTAACCGCAACTACACGCCTCTAAAGTTTTGAATTGCTAAGCAAATGCCAATACATCTTTACTAGTTTTAACAAACTACCTTTATTAGCTAGCAAAATACGTTCTGTACTTTAAACATTAATTATTTTTACAAGTTGTTTAAACAGCCTAAGAGTCTTTCACTACTTGTAAGCTGAAACCTCTTAATTAGAGTAAAATATCACTTTTTACCATGTAGATATTAGTGCAGTTTTTACAAGTGTAACAATTTTAATTTAAGATGTATGTGTGTGGTGGTATGCCTCTGTACAGACTTAATTATTGACAGTAAAATTCTCATCAAAAGGAATAATACAATAGTGTAGGATAGTACGCTACAACAATAAATAAAGGTACTGAATAAACCTTGTTCTGTAATATTTAGGTTAAAATTGGAAATAACTTGAAATAAGCGTAGGCAAACCTTATTATCCTGAGCTATTATGGTATCATGTAATACTGTTAAGTTTGTATAAAATAATTGCGTAATCATAAACGTAAGTACGCGTAACCTAGTAAGATAATTTAAGTTAAGATTTTGAGTTACCATCAAGCACAAATAAAATAGCTTACAATGAATGAGTTTATGAGTTTATCTGTAAAATCAAATAATAAATCTAATACATAATGCTCCACAGATTGATTTACCTCGTTTTTTTGTCAAGATCAATAATATAATTAGTTTAGGATAAAAGCAATACAGCTGAATTTCGAAAACACCTTAACAGTAGAGTTTACAAAAAAGGGTTCTTTCAATTAAATACCCTGCATCGAAAAATTTAACGCAGAAATAAAATCTCACAGTGCATTTGAGCTAACTAAAACTAACACATTACTCAAAATCGTCTGTGAAAACATTTTAACTCAATTGTTTTTCCGTTCATAAACAAGTCATCAATTTTACATTCAAATTCAAAATTCAAACTCTTTTTTTTTTGCAGAATATGGGTCAGTTAACAAAATGTTCTTAAATTAAATATCAAATTCAAAATTCAAACTCTTTATTTGCAGAATATGGGTCAGTTAACACGATGTTCTTAAATTTAATGTATTTATGTTTGTTTGTCCAGGATGCTCTTCTTCATGCCATCAAAGAAGAGTATGTGGAAGCTGTGGAACTCCTTCTGCAGTGGGAAGAAGATAATCATGTTCCTGGAGAGCCTTACGTAAGTACCAACTCCTTAAATTGGCGAGGTCCTCAAGGGCCAGAGCCTGCCGGGGCTGCGGGATGTTCGTGAGAGTTACCGCGACCCTGGCACCCAAAGGGCTCCAGAAGGAACATAGTGGGTTTTAGTCGGTAGAAGTCTGACACTCCCTCCCGCTGCACCCACAGCGGGCAGGGTCATTTGATGATTTCCCACGAAAAAAAAAGTACCAACTCCTTTTTAATGTTTATGTTAATCAATGTAATTCTTTCTTAATTCACGGGCCAACTTCAAGGGAAGAAACCCGGTCCTTTTTAAAGGCTTACACGGGGACACAGGTCCAACATGCATGGGATTTGTGAGGAATATTTGTTTATTTTTTAATCTTAGTACAAGTAAAGTTGAAAGAAGCTCAAAGACTTTCCATGGTCATATGAAAACATACTTGGCATTAATATTATGATAACTAATATCATCACATCACCATAAAAAAAGGAACCCGACGTTTTTTCTAAGAGCATGTGACGATGATATATTCCCACATAGAATATTGATGGTGCCTCACAATATTAATGATTTGTATTGTCATCTCTCCGGAATAAAGGTAGAGTCAGCAACAAAAGGTGAAAACGCCATCAGATTTACAAACTCAGCTTTTTTAGCTGACTTCACTGCTTTATATATTTGTGTAAATACTTTTTTGTTTTCTCATTATTATGCATTTGTTTGAACTATACAGTTTATATATCTGACTGCATAAACATTACATTCTATTCCTTTATTTCAGGCAACTAGTTCCCATGGCACATTTAATACATAAATATTCAGGCAATTTGACAGCTATAAATTAATAACTAACCTACATACAATTTATAAATCCAAGACATCAACTTCTTTTGCTTACCGTAATAAAGAAACTTGACCTCCAGACTAAAAGGAACAAATATAGCAAAGAATAGTTTTCTGAATTAAATATTTATTACTAGGTTTACAATTATACTGTAACAAAAGAGCTAATTAGCCTAGTTCTCTCCTAGTTCAGTTACAAAGAAAATGGAGACCTGAAAATGTTAAAATATTCATACATAATGTACTTTCATCTTTCTCACCTTAGATTAGGACTTGAAACCACAAAATGGTGTGGGCGAAATGTAGTTAAGTAGAAAGAAGCAAAGATACTAGGTGATTTCACAAAAAAAGTAATTAGTCCGTCAGAAATATTATCAAAAAATACTGAATACGTACTTTTCTTTGTTCAATTCAAATCAATGGTGAATTGTATGGAAAGGGAAGTTTTAACGACATTTGTCAGTAAAAAGTGCATTTAGACGTGACGAATATTTTTTGCAAATTATTCTATTATCTTAGATAGATTTAATGAACTCACTATTTTTTTTAAATACCCTTATCAGTTAAGTACCTAATTTTAGACTAAAATGTGTATACAGAGCCACATTACCAATTAAATTATACTAACCTTTGATACAGATTCCCATCGATAAACAAAGGTTTGATAAAATGACCCACTTTTATACGATACATACTGAACTCACTGGAGTCAGTATATCAGTCAACACTTTCCTATTAATAGCAAAAACAAAACTAATCAGAGATCCCCATTTTGAAGATCTATGATGAATTAAATTGCTATGCATTGATACGCACCGACCAAATGTGGGAGACGTTGTGCGGCGGTTCAGGTTTAGTAAGAGTCTGACACTACCCACTTTTTTCCAAGAGGTAGGCGTTCATGAGAGTTCCCCCGCCAAAATAGATCAAAGAAAAAGGGCCTTTTTTCTAACCCAGCTTCAATAATACTATTCATATAGCTCTCTGGAGTTGTCATTTCTTTATTGACAGATTATTGAGACGATAAAAAAGCCAACTGTTATAGTCTCAAGGTTTCCGGGTTGTTTTTTAGAGGTAACAGAGATTCCTTTTAGGAGGTAACAGAGACCCTCACATTGTGCGGATGATTACCAACAGGGTGGTTTTAGTGAGGTAAAAATTTCACAATCCCCGGTCTTATTACTCTCCATAAGGTCGGGCGCCTTTTGAAGGTTTCCTCCCGCAAAAAAGGACTATTATAATCTTACTTTAAAGTTCATAAATAATAAATTCAAGGTATCCTCATCAATCAGTTTCGGTTTCCGACTCCTACTACTTCTTTAACTTCTCCACCAGAGCTGGGAGTCCGTGGACCCATCCTCGGCGACGTTCACACCAGACATCACGCCGCTGATCCTGGCCGCGCATCGGAACCACTACGAGATCCTCAAGATCTTGCTGGACAGGGGAGCCACGCTGCCAGTGCCTCACGACGTCAAGTAGGTACAGACTCTCCTCATCACTCTTAATACTAACGCTTTTTGAGGACAGAAGACAGTTTGTAACAAAGAATTTAGAAGTAATATAGAAGGAGATAAAGACTGGTCTGTTGGTCTAGTGGTTAGTGGCCCTGACTGCTATACTAGAGGTCGTGGGTTCAACCTCTACCCAGGACAAAGTAAATACAAGTATGTTTATCAGTTGTCTGGTACTCATAATACAAATTCTGCTTAGATTGAGATTAGATGTCACTGTGTGAAAGTCTAATATTTAAGTTCTAAGTGAAATATTCATTCATTTATTAAAGTTTCATTAACATACAACTTGAAAATGAAAATCTGACAGGACAGGTCAAAGATTACTTCTCCATAAAGGCGTAAAACTTTCAGTCTCAAGTGATTGAAAGTTTTACGCCTTTAGTATCGTAGCATCTCACATCAATTTAAGATAAGGCTGCGTAAATATTTCAAATCCTATTACAGCATCAATTTGTACAATACAAAACTTATACAAGCCCATGAAGTCGTCGTCGAAAACACTCGATTAAACAAATGGTATTTTAGGTCCTAGTCATATAATTTACAAAATCGTCAAATATTTTTCAAATTAAATATTATAAATTTAGCTTACAATATCAGAAATATTCCAGAACAACTCCAGATAATTCGCAAAAGAAATCTACTGCAACTGCTTAATCAAGTAAACATTTTGCTCGTGACTCTACAATATTTTCAACTTATTCTACAACCTCATCTCCTCACATAACAACTCTATTGACTCCTCATTCTCCCTCAGGTGTGGATGCGACGAGTGCGTCAAGTCTTCAAACGAGGACTCCCTCCGTCACTCACAAGCGCGCATCAACGCGTACAGGGCACTCTCCTCACCGTCCCTCATCGCTCTATCCTCTGCTGACCCACTGCTCACCGCTTTCCAACTGTCCTGGGAACTGGGCAGGTTGAGCAGAATGGAGACGGAATTTAGAGTGGAGTATAAGGTAAGTACTGCCATTTGAAGTAGTATTGCTTTTGGGTTTAGTGGAAGGGAGTCGCAGTATGAAATGGATAGGAAATTAGGTTTAATGGTGGATGAAGGATCAATAAAGAAGCAGTCTAATTTTGAAGGTATTTATTTTTCATGTTGGATTTCAGTGTTCCGACGATGTATAAAACACTACCTATTTATTTATAAATCATCTGTAATCAACAATACCTTTAGCAAAATAAATTCATTTCATTTCAGTTTAATCACTAACTTGAACTGTAAAATATAATATGCGGGGGAAATTCGAATACTGAGAAATCAACAGCATTCAAGGGCAAGTGAAGCAATATTTTGTCTAAAACTTAGAAAAATAAATTAAAAAAATAACCGATCTACAAAAAAAACTGCCAAGCACGCGTCCCACGACATCCCACGACATGTTGGTAACTCACAGGAGTTACCATCATGTCAGGTTAGCTTAAAGACAGCTATAAACTAACCAAATTTGTCCTCTCTAGGCCCTACGTCAACAATGCCAGGAATTCGCCACTTCCCTCCTGGACCACACCAGAACTTCCAAGGAGTTAGAGATCATGCTGAACTACAACCCTTGGGACGTGGACTGCTGGGAGCCCGGCGAGAGACAGACCTTAGGCAGGCTGAAACTCGCTATCAAATATAAGCAGAAGATGGTAAGAAGTTACGATAACCCATTTTTAAGAAAGTTTCTCTTAAAGAAGACCAGACTCTTTTCCCATCTTATTTTACGTACTTTTAGGTTTTAGGTGACCATGGCCGTAGCTGGTGGCCCGTTTACGCGAAGCCTTAAGATCCTATAGATATCGAAGGTCTATTTAGATAATCAAAGAAAGTGTTTGTCTTAAAGGGAATATTTGGAACCGTTTGGAACTCCTTCACACCAAACTGATTAACTGTCTACCAATACTGGATTGACAACTAAATTTAAATAACAAACACAAGAACTTTTTCAAAATTTCCAAAAGAAAATTAGTAAAACCAAAAACTAAACGTCAAACTTTATAGTCTCGGAGAGTCATAACCTCTTAATACCTGCCTAAGACCATCAAATTACCCGAAGTAATTTAAGGCAGAAAATTTATTAGTTCAGCAATCAAACAAAATATATAAATAGATCCTTGTCTAAATATCCATCATATTTTATAGGTTTCACTAAAACTGGCTAACGTAATTTTAAAGCTATTGAAACGTGACTTTTGGTAATATTCCCGAGTTAAGCCGATTTGATGTAGAACAAATCAACAAGTGGAACAGTTAGGTGTATTAGAGGCGATTGGGAATAGCATGCACTCACTGCAAATATCGTCAAAATCCAAAATTTTGATATTTAGTCTCGTAGCCCAGTAGTTGAGTAAACAAATTGGTACAAGTGAAATTGAGAGGTCGAATTCAGTACTTAGTATTTTTCTTAATTATAAAATTAGTGCAAGAAAGCTAACGTGGATGACAATGCTCATTCTTTCAAAAGAGAACTGATCTACAAAATAAAGAAATATCTCTATTTGAGGCGAAGCAGGTATTTGTCAACAATCATTCCTATTTTGGTTACTTCTTCACGTTCCATTAACAAAACATTATTAGCCAAGTTCTGGCAGACCCCACAGGGCGCAGCCACTTGTACTAACGACAAATGTATTGCTTCAATTAATTTAAAAAGCTCTTTACTTTTTATTCCCCGATATACAAAACATGTTTTGACACACTTCCCACTCAGCGTCCAGTAACTCACTTTAAACTGAAACGGAACTCTTTCATCATCGGAATAACATCTCTATATTTAGGTCAGCCGTCATTTTGTGATTTAAAATCCGGGAATATTTTTAGCGTATGACTATTTTTTTGGTTGTATTACTGTCGCAAAATTCTGATTCGCTAATACGCTTTTCTATAATTAACTCGGATTTGCGGATATTTTTTTTAGAATTGTTAATTACTTGTTAATTTTTAGCAGGTGTTATCAGACATTACATAAACTATATTTTTAATCTATTGTCCAGAACTCATTTATTAGCAATCAAAGACTAGGTACACAATACAGCAACCGGAATTTGTCAAACTAAACATAAGTAAATTTATAAATACTTTTTAAATCCAACTAATATCATAAACCCGAAAGTTTGTAAATACGGTTAAATGGACGGATGAATGTTTGTTATTGTTGCTATTTCACGCACAAACGGCAAAATTAATTTCAATAAAATTTGGTATGAAATTAGCTGATACCCAGGATTAACACATAGGCTACTTTTTAACCGATTGCCTCAGAGAGAGAAATTATGCAGCTATAACCGAAATTCATACAGGCGAAGTCGCGGGCAACAGCTACTCGTAGTTCCGTCATAAAATGCTTTATTTAAATCCGAATTGGTCGTTACCCAATTGAGCAATTAACAATGAGATCACTCAAACTCGGACTGTTTAGGCCATGTCTACACAGGTGGAGATAAAAGTCAATAAACATTCTATTATTAGCTTTATTTGTTTATTCTTTGATAATTGCTTTAGCGTTTCGTTGTTTTTTATGGGTTTAATGTATTCATTGTTGAAAGAACGAGAAGATGGGTCTGGATATTTTTTTGTTTTTTAAACGACTCCCATACAAAATAATTAAATCCTTGTTTCACGGGAAGTATCACATACATCTAATTCACATGCACAAAGACACCCAGACTCAGAACAAGCCTTTGTGGATCAAACAAATTCTTGTCCTACGCGGGGATTGAACCGCAACACGTCGCGTACATTG
This sequence comes from Chrysodeixis includens, assembly GCA_941860345.1. NCBI lineage: Eukaryota > Metazoa > Arthropoda > Insecta > Lepidoptera > Noctuidae > Chrysodeixis > Chrysodeixis includens. The sequence continues at coordinate 8,950,109 of OW796111.1, read as the reverse complement.
GTAATTGGCATGGCGACCACTCGGTTATCCATGCAGTCAAAAATATTTAGAATATAAACTTTTTGTTTAAGTTCTTCTTCAATTCAATTAAAATGAGTCCTCGGTGCTGCCGTAGATAAGTTTGATACAAAACAAAAACAAAAACTCGACCGGTGTGTCTGATCTAGGTAAAAAAAAACAATCGAAATAATTGACAATTTATTTACCTCTCGTACCTACCTAGGTTGTAGGATTCGCAGATTTGATTTTGATCATATGGAATCCCAACCCTTCAAATACTTTCAACCCAAACACTTATCCACTGGGTCACTTATTTTTATGTGTACAGCTGTGAAAATAAGTCTTCAGTTGACCGACATTCTTGGTTATTTTTAGATATTTAGTTAAGAGAATAATGATTTCATTTCTATCTATATTTTTGTGTTTATCATCATCATCAGCCTATCGCAGTCCACTGCTGGACATAGGCCTCTCCAAGTGCACACTACTGAGATCTGTTTTCAGCCACTCGCATCCAGCTCCTACCAGTCGTCTTGCGCAAATTTGAGCTGAGCCGTGTAAATGATAAAAATGTCACTGACAACTGAATTTCCTTAACTTGTTAAAAAATACCTTTTAACATCATATTTCGCGTAATTATACAAACAAATATCTCAATAAGTAATATTTATTTAGTGATGATCTTGTCAGATATGCAGGTCGCACGTGGCCAGAAATCACAAAAGATAGGGAGGTTTGTAAGGAAAAAGGGGAGGCCTTTGCCCAGCTGTAGGATCTTATATAGGCTACATAAAAAAACGGTTTTGGAAGAGTTAATGATTTTTTTTTCTTGCAGTTTGTGGCCCACCCAAATGTGCAACAGTTACTGGGAGCAATATGGTATGAAGGTCTGCCGGGGTTCAAGAGAAAAAACATTGTTGGACAATGTATACAGGTATGTAAATAGATTTAAACAATTTTACTTCTCTGTGGGTAGTTTGTTGCGCCGTTTCTTCTGCCGTAGCAATAGTACAGGAAGCGGTGAAGAGTGGATGGGGTACTCTCTATAATTTATGAATCATGACGTTCCAAAAGTGCTACATTGTAGCCTAATTTGAATAAATTACTTTGAATTATGATTTTGATTTAAAAGAAAAAATTATGACATCAAAATATTACTAATGAAAAGGATAAAACAATGCGGAAAGCAAACTTAACTGCAAAAGATGTAAAGGAAATAAAAAGTAATTGGGATAATTAGAAAAGCTCCATTTCTGGCAAATAAAATGACTACGCAAAAAATCGTCCCAACCCACCAACAGATTTCAAACGTATCTCATTTAATACATCATGGTATCATGATCATTTTTTATTATGACGACATCATCGTAAGTCATGGGGTTAACGTGCAAAAAAACAATTCTTGTTCACTTTTTTCAGTACAAAAAAATTTAGGCACACTATTTAACTATAAAAAAGCTATTGATAGAGAACAGCCGTGAGACGTATAGGTAAAATAACGGTCTAATCTCACTGTACCCTCGCCCCTTGCCATGCTAACATGCGCGCGCGCACCTCAGTCGTGTCCTGTACGTTCCGCTGTGTTCACGTTGTTTATCTGTGTAATATCGGCTTTTTTGCAGCTATTGCTGACCTCTGCTTGTTTATTGGGCCCTTTGATAGTAAATTAACAACAACAAAGAAATGTTTAAAAATACTAACCTAAAATGTTGTTTTTTTATCAAAAATATACATAATTACATAATACACTTGAATATTTTTGCTATTGATAACTAAAATGTTCAGCTGAAGCATTATGTGTTGTAATTAATAACTAAAATGTGGTTATTTAAAAAAAAATAACACCCTATTTAAGTAAAATGTTTTTATTTTTTTTTCAATAACCCCATATCTTTAGGGACAAAAAATTGATATTTATCTTTTTATGGGACTTCATAATTATATTGAAACTAGTCCCAAGTCTGTTGGTTCTTGGGACAGCGCCCATACAATTTTTTGCATACTCCTTTAATTAAATTCTCATTATCTAATGACATTTACCGCCGTTTACAAGGACTTCAATAATCCTTTTTTACACTTTTGGTACTTATATTTTTTGTTCTAGGTGGCGAAGTTAGGTGTAATGTTTCCAGTGTACTGCACAATATACATGCTGGCACCGAACTCTGAATACGGAAGGTTTATGAAGAAACCCTTCGTCAAATTCATCTGCCATAGTTCCTCATACATGCTGTTTCTTAGTAAGTATTCACTACATTTTTTATTTTTCTTGTTTTTTTCTTTGCAATTTATTTCCAAACTAATAAAATTGTGTATTTTTGATCCGAGGGTCTTACAAACATTCAAATCTCTTGCACAAAGAATACACATAAGACGGGCCTGTTGGTCTAGTGGTTTCCACCCAGGACAAATGTTTGTGTGATGAAAACGATAATTTGTTCTGTGTCTAGGTGTAATATTCATCTAGAGAGCAGATGTCAATGGTACATCATTTTAGATCGAATTTAAAACAAAGAATGGTCTATTCATTTCTAACTTCGAATTTTATTTTAAAGTTCTTGATAAGAATGAGTGAATCATCAGTTTTCATTCAAAATTTAAAGTACCTACCTAGCACTCGCCTGCGTGAATTTAAAAAGCATCTGAGTAATAAAATTATTTGTTTTACGACTATTGAAAATAGTGCAGAATTAAATTTTATTGATCAGAGTTCATAACACGATGGGATTACCCACAGATCTCGTGTTTACGTTTCTATATCCATGATATTACCTAACTTAGCTAAACAATACGTTGCGTTGTTTTCCGGTTCTATTGCAGTCTTGTCAAATGCATTCAAACTGCTTCCGAACTTCAAATCAAATCAAAAGGTTATTATTTCGAGTAGACCTTTTCAGGTACTTTGAAAACGTTAATAACTCTAGTTGCGCGGTTCCAAAATGTCATTCTTATGGAGAAGAACCGGCAAGAAACTTCATAAGTTACTCTTAAATGCGGTCCGTCTGTCTAGAATCTTTCGTTATCCCGCTGACGGAATATTTTCAATATTCCCACAATTAATTTAGTATCACTGGGGTGGAAAACAATATCATGTAAATAAATATGATAAACATTGAAGATTGACACGGGTTTTGACAGTCGTGGACGAAACCCCTATTACTTGTCAATAAACGAAATCCATAATTTTAATAATAATGGTGAGATACACAAAATAAATTTAATCATTTTGTATATACTGCACGGAATTCTTGCTGGTTTCACGTTTAACAAAATTAGGTCATTGGTTTAAACTTTAAACAATTGTTTAATCGCAACGTATCGCAATATTTAGACTTATGACTTAACTAAAAATCTAAACAATAGACTGACATTAAAATTTACCGCATGCTCACAATAACGACAAGTTGAAGCTGTGATAGCCTAGTGCTAAAACCGCAAGACTGCTAAGTCAACAGTTACGAGTTCTATCCACAGGCGTTTCCCGACTTTTTGAATATTACGTGCATTTAAAAGTTGTATCGCAACTAAGAGACAGAGAAATCATTTAACTCTTTTTTCAAGCATAAATCTAACAAATTCTCTACAAAGTGGTTTATTATCGTATGAAAAACATATTTCTAAAACGTTTCTCTTCTAGCATGTTTGATATTCAAAATAACTTTTAACCTCCTACGCTGACAATTACATTAGTGTTTGAATATATTTATATTTATGGATAACTCTATTTCACTCGTTAAACATACCTGAAACAAATGTGTTGTTTTTGGTATTGATTTATGTGTAGACTATATTCCATAGTTATTATATACAACGTATTTGTGTAGCTTAGTCATATTATAATTACGAAATCTGTACATAGAAATGAAGACTTTCTTTAAGAAAGCAATAGTGTACTTGGAAAAAAAGTATTATAATTATAATATTTACGTGGAAATCTCGATCAGGTAGTGACAATTTTGTATTGCAAGGTTCATACATATAATAGTTAATTTTGGCTTTTATAATGTTAAATTCTGTCAAAATTTTCGTATAGAGCTACAAGGGTTTTTAAAAACGTGAATGACGTTAAGTTGTGGGCGCTGGTGTGCATATTCACAACAAGAAACAACTCAACTGTCTGTCAAAAGTGATGGTTTTTCATATATGACGGCATTAGTTCCGATTTCGGCCGCGTGTCGATTGATTCTTGTAGCACTATCAGCAACTTAACATTCTTCAATCGACGCATATTTTCTAACAGGTGTAACTACGAATACCGGACAAAAACAAAGGATATATTTAAGATTTATGTTGACACGAAGCTTTTCTTATCTGACGAGGATTTGTATTGTGGGACACGTGCATATAAAACGACACGGATCTTTTCTACCTTTGTTTTGGGGTAACGCGGAACAGATTATAATCAAGGCCATTTTGATATGTATTTACGCAATTTTTTTAGGCGAAAGCCACTGAAAAACTGTGAAAAGAATTTAGATGATTAGTCAACGACTAATCTAAAATTTTAATTTAAACACCCATACTATGTTATCCCATTCAAATAAGTGGTAACATTTAAAATTAATATATAATATTTTATGATTTTAAGACGTATTGGATCCAAGACTATTTTTCAAACCTGAATTTATACAGTTACTTTATGACAAAAGCCATAGTGATCTTGGTACAATAAAATTTATTGACTGCAAATGCACCAAATTCAGGCCACAAAACAACCCACGAAATACAATAAAATAACTTATTTTTATGTATTTCGAATGTGTTTAAAACGACGCGCGACGTCTCCATAACAATAAAATAGTTTGGCTCTACAATACGCAGGCAAAATTTTATTCCATTTTTTTTAATAAATGTTGCTGTCTCTATAAACATCTAAAAAGTTACTAATCTTCTTAGATTATAAATATTTATAAGTTTCTTCATTTGAATAACTATATTGATATTCAAACTTATCCATCAACTCCACAAAGCGGGCCAGTGACGAGTTTCTTTGACGAAATACCTTTGAAAAAACACCAATTGTAACAATATTCTTTCAAAAAAATATTCTATTCTAAAGCCGCACCATAAAAGGTAAAAGGTGAAAAACTGTTGCTGCGAAACGAAACGGCATAGATCGTCGTCTATCTTGCACAATTGCAACAAATCTTCAATAATTAGCAGAGGAAGACTTCCTACAACAAACTCTAATATGTTGTAGACATTATTTGAACTTTTTTCTTTTCGTTACGCTTTTAAAGAAGTTTGTGACATATCTAAATCATATTTTCTTGTTTCCAGCTCTTTTATCATTAGCATCTCAACGGGCTGACTATCTAGTCCTGGAATGGTCCGGTATAACCTGGCTACAAGACCTAGTGGACCATTGGAAGGAGAGGGAGCGAGGATCCTTGCCCAGCATCATAGAATTCAGCGTCATCATCTACATAGCAAGTAAATTTGCGCTTGTTGGCATGCTTTTAATCTCTATACTGTACTATATAAAATAACTACTTAGAACTAGTGATAAAAACCTGTGATACATAATCAATAAAATTTACATTCTCCTTTCTTCTACGTTGCCGTGCCCTACATGGTACTGTACTGTATTATATTATGTCACACCTTTTAATCACATGGAGTATGATAAAAGTTTTAAGTATTGAGTATATTAACGCAATGGAACTTAAAAATAATTATGTGAATATCTAACAATGTCTAAAAAAATATTTTGCTCATTTTTTTACGTTGAAAAAACACTTTGATATTAAACTTACAACAATATTTTGGCTTACCATAGCTTCCAGCGTTAAAATTATTTACATCTATATTATGCCCAAACGCAGCTTATGCTTTTTCTTCTTTATGTCAATCTAGCACCCTAACTCCTTTTCATGCAATTTCGAATCTTTTTTCTTTCAAATCTTTCAACAACAACACTTTTTTTAATCTTCCTTATCTACCTGCGCTTACCCCATTTTACTTGGGTCGGCGCAACACGTTTTTTTCTCCCATTCTCCCCTATCAGACGTCACATAGTGTATTACACATTTACTCCTCTTCCATTTATATCGTCCTTACACAATCTTCCTTGTCCTCTAGGTTTAATCTGGGCAGAGATACGATCGTTATGGACAGGCGGTATTACGGAGTACATAAGTGACCTCTGGAACATTGTGGACTTTATCACTAACGTGTTTTATATCGCCTGGATCAGCTTGCGGTTCTCGTCTTGGTATATTGTGCAGGTATAGTACTAAAATCGTAAAACTAGAATAAGGTTAGGATGCAAATGAGCGAACGTGGAGGAACAATGCATTATCTTTCAACATACTGAAAAATCTTTGTCTCAGAAATACGACAGTTATGAGTACTATTTAATTGTACTTTTGCACATAAGGAAAATATGTTTTTTACTACTGTTTGTTTTTATCGAATTGAATCTAATTGATTCAGAAAATAAAACTAAGACAGTTCATTGAACCTTTGAACCTTACAAAATTCCTATTACTTTTAATGTCATAACATAAAATCTACACAAAAGAGTACTTTTTTTTTATGGGACTAGCCCACCACACATGCCCGTCATTGCAACTCCTGTAAGCCAGGATCTACAATGAGACCAACGAATACCACCGAAACAGTGAAGCTCGGTGTGTCCCAGGGGAAATGATTGACTGTCTTGGAACCCGCAACGAAATTAATCAGAAATAGTAAAAAAGGAGGAGTAGGAAAAATATATGTTCCACTTCCCTCCATTGCAAGCGGGAGACAAAAGGAAATAGCTAATATTAGCAAGGAATAGAGATTTCACAACAGAGTTAGGCCCAGTTGCCAGGCACCACGGATTTAAATTTACACATTTAATGGGTCCTATGATTTTAGGAGCTGTTATTTTGATTCCAATAATAGGTATGGCAAAAGCGTCTGAAAGCACGGAAATTTGCTCTGGTGGCAACAAGATCCTCATAGTAAACAACACCGGATGTCGGCTGCAAACTATCTAGTAAAGCGTTACGTTCGTCATACCAAAGACCACACTCCCACAGAATATGATGTGCACTTTGCTCATATTCACTGTTTGCTGTCGAACACTGACACAATGGTGAAACGACAAGTTTAAATGAAAATAATTTGCTTTTAAAGTTACCATGTCCCGTAAGAAACTGGGCTACACAGTGGTCAATCTCTATCCAAGTCTTCTCCAGCCGCTCATGAACGGATGGAAAAAACTGGTAAAGATGACGGCCCTTAATAGACGTTTCCCATCTAACCTGCCATTCCACCATCAGTTCCTCGGAAACATCTGTTTGCGGTTTGAATAATCTACCGATCCTATTACGTTCGCGAAGGGCTAAAAAATCGTTTTTCAAAAATTCTCTGGTTGAATAATACATAGCCGCGCGACGCTGTATTTCGAGGTCAACCGGTAAAACGCCTGCCAAGACGGGCAAGGCTTCAGTGCTAACAGTCCGATAGGCTTTACACAAGGAAATCAACGCCAACCGTTGACTTTGAAGTAATTTACGTCGTGCCGCGCCTATTGTGGCCCTATCAGCCCAAACAGGCGACCCGTAACAAATGCATCCCAGGTACGTAGCCCCGTAGACGATTTTCAAGGTGTTAAAGGAAAGCCCCCAGGTTGACGTGGAAATCCTTGTCAAAGCATAAAAGTAGTTTTTTGCTTTTTCTCCGATTGTTTTGATAATTATGTTCAATGAATGTAAAGTTCCTCTCTAAAATAAGGTCGAGATAACAAACACTATTTCGTTTTTTAACTGTTATATTATCAAATTTAATGCTAGGCGACGATTTTAGATTTCCTTTGAGAAGTAATTGAAATGTTTTGTGAGGTGCAAAAGTCAGACGGTTTCGTTTACCCCAACTAGAAATTAAACGCAAGCTTGTATCGGCTAAATGTTCAAGCCGAGCCGAGCACGAGTATTAGATTTAATAAGCAGAAGGCCATCGTCCGCGTAACCCGTAAGTGAGCAGCCGTGCGGTAGAGGTATCGCGAGGAAATCATCAAACCCTAAGTTCCATAAATGAGGGCCTAACACCGATCCTTGAGGGCATCCCAAGGTCAATGCCTTCGACACAGAATGATGACCAAGTTTAAGTTTAGCTGATCCATGTAAGAAGTAGGAGTAAATAAGCTGGTAGATGTTACGGTAGCAGCCGCGTGATTTTAATTTAAGAAGTATCATTGGCCACCATGCGTTGTCGAAGGCACCGGAGATATCCAAGAAGATACCCAAAACGTAGTTCTCGTCTGACGAGTACACCTGCCTTCTGACCGAGATAGCCGCGTCTATTGTTGACTTTCCTATCGTAAATCCGAATTGATTTTTGTGAAATTTTGGTCCGTCCGGAAGTAATCGTGGGACGATAAGGCGCTCAAGTAATTTACCCAAAGATGGTAACAGGGTAATAGGTCGATAAGACTTAGGGTCATCTGGCGCCTTATCGCCACTTTTCGGAATAATTCTAATAAAACCTTGACGCCATAGGCGAGGGAAAACGCCTTCAGCAATACACTTATTAAAAACCGTTAAAATACAATCGCCCGATACCTTGCATGCCTCCTTTATCATCCTGTTAGAGATTTTGTCTTCCCCGGAGGCTTTATTAAGAGACAGTGATCTAACAACATTGATAAACTCGGCAGCTGATGGAAGGTCTGACATTGGAGATGTAGGAATATCGGCAGCGAAAGTTCTTATTTGCTGGTGATAGTCGTCGTCGGCGCCTTGATGATCGTCCGGTATGAGCGAGTTTAGAAGTACTTCCGTGGTCTCCTCTATCCCGGCGGTGTACAAAAGAGTACTTATAAAAACATCTGACCTTCATTTTTTTTCCAGCGTGATAACAACAACGGCATGGACCCATGGTATGCTCGTGAACAATGGGACTCCTACGATCCCATGCTCCTGTCAGAAGGGGCCTTCGCGGCTGGCATGATCTTCTCGTTCCTGAAACTGGTCCACATCTTCTCCATCAATCCGTATCTTGGACCGCTGCAGGTCTCTCTAGGAAGAATGATTCTCGATATCCTGAAGTTCTTCTTCGTTTATATGCTCGTGTTATTTGCTTTTGGATGTGGTAAGTTTAATTTTAATGATTACAAGTATTTTTAATTGCACTTTTTCGGGCCTTCACTTAAACATCATCATCATTCCCCTGCCCTGATCTCAATTATTATTTGGAATCGGCGCAGCATGTCTTCTTCTTCCACACGTTCCTGTCTGCCTTCACATATCATAAGCATAAGCATTTGCGTGAGAAATTTGCTAAGATTATGTCTAATATCACGATTTTTATTAATGATGTTGGACTCTTATTTCCATAGGTTTAAATCAACTGATGTGGTACTATGCTGAACTGGAAAAGAATAAGTGTTATCATCTACCAAATGGTATACCGGACTTTGACAATCAGGAGAGGGCTTGTACGATCTGGCGTCGATATGCAAAGTAAGCATACACTTATTTTAGGCAACAAACGGGTCTTATTGCTATATAATACGATATTTCTTGTCTCCTGAACGTTTTGGCCGAGGTACATTTTAAAACCGAGTCAACCTTACAATACTTTTCAGCTTATTTGAAACATCACAATCCTTATTCTGGGCATCCTTCGGACTGGTAGACCTGACGACCTTTGAGCTGACCGGCATCAAAAGCTTCACCAGATTCTGGGCACTCCTGACCTTCGGGTCCTACTCGGTCATCAATATTATCGTCCTCCTGAACATGCTGATCGCTATGATGTCTAACTCTTATCAGATTATTTCGGTAAGTCTTTTGATCTGCATCGGCCACATAATTGAGATGTGCTCATACTCAATTCTTTATCAACATTCCATATGTTATTCAGGAGGTACATTAACCAGTCTAGAATCAATATTTTGACTGCAATATTGATAGCTGAGTGAAAAAGGTCACCACGCCAATTATCACTGTGCGCGACGTGTCGCGGGTTCAATCCTCACGTAGGAAAAGACTTTGTGCATTCTAATAATGCTTGTTTTGAGTCTGGGTGAATGCATGTAAATTGAATGTCTGTGAAATCCCCTGCGATACAAGGATAATTACATTTCTTACTACGGGAGTCGTAAAAAATAATATGGACTCTACAGGACACAGCTTAAAAAAGTTGGAAAGTTTAGCAGTAGTTTATCTGATAACTTTTTAATTATCTAAGAAGCAATCAGAGACAAAGTTTCTTCACTTATGCAACTTATCATTACTTCTATATATCTATAGGAAAGATCAGACACCGAGTGGAAGTTCGCCCGCAGCAACCTGTGGATGTCATACTTCGAGGACGGGGATACGGTTCCCCCTCCATTCAACATCATCCCCACTCCCAAACACTTCATGTGCTGGATGAAGAAGTGCTTCAACAACAGGGACCGAGGGTCTATCATTGTAAGGATGCTTTAGTTAAATATTGGAATGTTTTTGTATACTTTTACCAGTGGTCATAGGGACGGTATTAATATGGGGAACGGAAATCTGTGTTGATTGATTAATTACATTTTAATAAAATAATATGCCTCGGTGTCCTAATCTGCGGTTTGAATTAGGACAGGCTTAAAACGACAAATTCTAGGACATTATTTGAGCCCTCATAGCATTAACAAATACAATATAATATTATCACTGTAAATATGAGTAGCCGTTTACGAAATGAATCATAACTTTTTGCCACAAAATACACTTTAAGTTATTCCTTAGAACAAATCTCGCGAGAAAGCCCGTCAAGAGCACGAAGCGGTCATGAGAGTGCTAGTCAGGCGGTACGTGACAGCGGAGCAGAGGGCGCGTGACGAGGTCGGCGTGACGGAGGATGACGTCATGGAGATCAGGCAGGACATCTCCACGCTGCGGTACGAGCTGATTGATATACTGCATAACAACGGCATGAAGACGCCCAGGGTTAGCATGCAGGATGCTACTGGTGAGTAGGTGGTGAAGTAATTTTGACTGTTGGTTGATGGTAATAAATTTTTAGGTAGATATAGAACGGATAAAAGACCTATGTGTGATAATGAATTACAAAGATTATAGAATTTTAAATCTAAATATGGATATAATAACTGAAGTTTTCGTTTCATCGTTTTGAAGTAACGTTTAAAATATTCTAAGTTTAATTCTTCTTCTATTAGCAGCTGCAAAAGTTTGGGTCAATAAATTCTTCGAATAAGTCTAATTAGTGAAATTATAAACCAATTTTTTTCACAGTGGCCGGAAAGAAGGGCAAAGTAATGGAGAGGAGGATCCTGAAAGACTTCCACATCGGTATAGTGGAGGGCATCATAAAAGACGTTATATCTAAAGAGAACAAGCCAAAGGATGTGTTCAGTCAGATCGCTAAGGCTATTGTGAGGAGAGGAAGCACTGACAGGTAATCTTACATATTAATAAAGCTGTTTTATAAAGGTTAATTGGGGACTAAAACGTGATTTAGTGACAATCTGAACTAACCTGAGCCACAGTATATTAACTATAATACAGTATAAAGTCTTCATACGAACGGGGGCAAGGCGTGTTATCGAATCGTGACATGATTACGGCATGATACAGTCGCGAGCGCAGTGGCGAACAGACGGTGTGTCGTTGACGTAAGTAAAATACTGAGAGGGACAGTTCAAAGACTGTTACGTACTGCGCGGCTGTAGAAGTTTTTTTTTAGATGTGGCTGAGTTAAACTACTGTATAATAAATAAATAAATATTCCTCAACATTCACACAACGCCATCTAGTCTCAAATTAAGTATACGACAGTAACTTGTGTTATGAGTACTAGATAACTGATAAATATACTTATATATTTCTAAATACATACATATTATAGATAAATTACACCCAGACACAGAACAAATGATCGTGCTCATCACACAAACATTTGTCCTGGGTGGGAATCGAACCCACGACCTCCGGCTTAGCAGTCAGGGTCACTAACCACTAGACCAACAGGCCCGTCATTATGTGTATGCATTTATACTGTGCCTGAGCTCATCACATTGTTATTTACCACGCGTGCTGTATGCTCAAGATATTAACTTTTCGACTTTCTACTAACACAAGATAATGCAATAACATTAAAAAGCTTCCCGATAAGCTCTATAAGGAGAGGATATCGTACATTCAAATCGCAAACAATAATAAAAACTATAAAATAAAAAAGTTTCAAGCGTCATATAAAATTTAACGATCAGAGTGTTATTGAAATTGGGAACAACCATATATGCGACATAACCATTAACTCCAGCGAACTCATGCTCGAGATTGCAATAATCTTGTTTCCATAAAAGAAGATTTATGTATGAGATGCATACCATTTCATTAATTTACCATGTGCGACACGTGTCGTGGGTTCGATCCCCGCGTAGGATAAGTATTAACGTGATCAACGTATTCTTGTTCTGAGTCTAGGTGTATACGTGCATGTGATTTGAATGTTTGTGAGACCCACGTCACAACTATAAAATTGCTAACTGAGGGAGTCGTATAAAAAAGATGTAGTTAACCTTGTAATTATAGTCACAAGTCATGTACATCTCATTTCTTAAGTTGTGCTTTCTTCTACCCTGTTGTTGTGTGAATATAAAGAACTTTATAAAAAGACTGACCAAAAATTTCCTCATCATCATCATGCCCCTTATTACAATTATTATTTGGGGTCGGCGCAGCATGTCTTCTTCCACACGTTCCTATCTAACATCATCTCACAAGCAACACTCTTTGCAGCCATATTATCATCTTTCACACAATCCATCCATCGTTTCTTTGGTCGTCCTCTTCCCCTATATTCACATTCTTAAATCACACATGACTTAAATTTTCCTATACAGCAAGAAACGCGACTGGAACGCCCTAGTCCGTACCAACACGGCTCGCAAGGATCCTATCGGCACCACAGCGGAGGCGGAGACGCGCCGCAGCCGGCAGTCGCTGAGGGCCCACATCCTGGAGAACATGGCTACTAGGACTATTGACCCGCAGAAACTGTTAGGTAAGGACTTATGAAAAAATCGACAAAAATGGTTTAGGAGCAGTAACAATCTGATTTAAAGCACTGTTTTTTTCCTGTCTTAATTTAAAATTACTTGAGAACTGCGCAACATGCGACTTTCTTTCATATATTTTTACATATTATATGGCATTTGTTGAGCTCTCTTCCGTACCCAACTGAATTATTATTACAAACAGCTCAAACTTTCTGTTGATTTTGAGATTTGATCAAAAACAATTTCTTTTTTAAATTACGCATTTGTTTCTTTTAAACATTTTGCTCTCTTTCTGCCTAAGACACCCCAAAACACTAAAATTCAAATTTCTAAAAATATCTTTCTTCTTAGATGCTTTTCTCCCTTTGTGCTTAAGATGACCCAAACTGTCAACACTACCATACAAATTACTAAACCAAACTGACTATCTGTGATATCAAAATAACCCTCTTTTCAGAATACAACCCGCACCTCGCAGCCGTGTCCCCATGCACGAGAGTAGCGTACGCCAAGTTCATGAGGAGTAAGATCAAGTCGGACTTCACGGAGCGGGAGAAGCAAGGGAGGCGGTTGTCCGAATTCAGTCTGGAGGACGAGGTCTTTGAACCGCCCAAGAAGAAGGACAGTTGTAGACGATGCAGTAGTAAGTACAAGTGTAGTTGAGAGAGGATTTGTTAATAATTTAATTATTAGCCATAGCATGTGTGTCATTTTGTATTTTTTTTTTTCATGTTTGTGCTTAGATGTCTGAAATTGGTAAAAAACCGTTGTAGTTTGCAATCAAAAAGTTATGGGGTTGTGGTTTAAAAAGTTATGAGTTTGGGTGGAACGAGTCAATATTATGGTAAAGGTGCCTAACATAGTGCGGGTTCGATTCACGCATTAGGTTAAACACTTATGTGACTTTTGCGGTCTAGTTTCAAAACATGTTACTATTTTGCCAATTCTACTATTGATATTTTGCTATTAACTTCATTGTTTCTAAACTATTTGAAAATAGTTATTCATTGATTACTTGTTATCTATCACAGTTAATCTATCACATCATAATATGATGACAAACCAATCAAAATGTCTCATTTTCCTAAACGTGGAGCCAATAATTAGCAATCAAATATGAAATGCATACGTTTTGTGAATCCAATTACGATAGAATTGAATTAACATCGATCAATTTCGGTCTCATTGTTTTATGTCAAAATTGAATTAATTTTTCATTAATACAAAGTTGTTTAAAATAAAATAGGTTAGTTACATAATAAAAAGACACGATATTCGCTTTTAGTAATATTTCTCCTTTCGTTTTTATTCGACTAGTTCTGTCTTATTTCGTTAACGTTTTACGTAATTACGTAAACTCTTCCATTCAAACTTAAATAGTTCAACTAAAATTATTTCTTTTCTTAATCAAAATCCATTGCTCCTCTGTACAGTTTACAGCTTTGTGCTTCGCTACTCTTCGATTTACCTTTTTTAACATAAAATATGTACAAATATTACAATGAAAAAATTCAAACCTGAGACAGGACTCGAACCTGCGACTCCTGGCTTAACCCACCAGTCGATTTACCAAGTAAGCAATCGAGGTCACTGTCCAAAAATTTTAATTTGTTACTTTTATCGCGTTACGTCCTAGGATACGTGCTATAAAAAAGTAACATAACTTTTATACCATTAATTTCATTAAAAATACAGGTAAAACAGCAATAACCACTCACAAATATCAAAGCAATGGACTAGGTCATTATTTGACCCACAGGAATGGTCAATAGCTACAGTAACGGCACACTATCATAGATCCCCAGCCCGTTGAAACTGCGAGTCATAATGATAGACCATTTGCGTAATGAAATGGACACCATGGTTTAATTTTAAAGGGAGTTGCATAAGGGTTAAGTTAAGGGGGTTAGTTATTTTGAACCCTAGTTAGAGGAAGAGTAAATTAGTTAAGTTTGGAGTCAGTTATTTTGATCAGTAACTTTGTTAATAAACTGGTAGGTATACATAAATAAGGTGGTGTGCCGTAAAGCTGTTTAATGGGTTATATATTTTTTTATTCTTATTCTGAAGATTCAAGTGGCTTTGTTAGACTTTTGTTCTTATACCTAACCTACTTAATTATAAATAACATTCAAGAACTGAATAATTTAAGATAGTCAATCGAACGGGAGGACAGAAACTGCCACGGCCACTTATTTTCACAATTAATATCCACCTCGCAAAGTATAGAGAGAAATTCCAAATTTTCTCCAAAAAATTCCTTTACTCGACTCGTCGCTTATTAATAAAACTAACTAACCATTTGTTTTTGCCAGCTCGATCATTCCGCAGCAGAACCCCGATCCCGGAGACATCGGACGATGAAGGACTGGACGACAATGAAATACAAGTCGAAGCTGATATTGAGGACAAAGGTATGCTATAATTATATTATACATTATAATTCCAGAGCTCGAGTAGTTTATAATATGATTTATCATAGCTACAAGGACAAAATTACAAGAAGTTTAGATTGGAAGTCAAACCAGAGTTACCTCATACTAAGTAATTTATTTAAACTTGGCTAAAGAACTCTTTGAATCCGTCAAAATAACACTAGTTTATGATTTACCCACCTTCACCGCTTTTAAATGGATCTAGCGGTAAAAAAGAAAGGGAGCAACAAACCATCTCAGCACACTGTCCGTGCATCATTGTTGATAAGAGAATATATGGATTGAAAGGCATGTCTTTAGATAGAGTTCTATCTGAGCTTCACATTATCCCAACTGCTCACATAATTCCAACAAAACGTATCAATTTTTTTATACCACTCACTCTCCAAATGCAGTAAGCTCTAATTTAACATGGTCTAAATAGACTTGTAATTTAACATTTATAATTTATTAAATAATTATAAACAGATTGAAAGACAAAATATACTGTATATATTATCTATGTTTAATTCTGAGCTTTATTTTCTGAGAGCAAAACCCAAATTCGTTTCATTTTTTTAGGGGCAAACCCAATTTTTTTTTCCTAATAGCATAGTACTGAATTACAGCCTGAACAAAAAATGACAACACATCGCACGTGCCTTGCAGACAAAGCCCAGGATTAGGTAAAAGGAAACGTTATCTGAAGTAGTTGAACCTCACTAAATCTACTAACTGCGAGTATGTGCTTAGTGAAAACTAAATCTACTAATAAAACTAACATTTGCCTATTTGTGATTAAGTTATATAGACTGATAATTAAATTAATGATGATGATGATGGTTGTAGTTTGAAAAGGGATACTCTTCCCAACATATCATAAAACGAAGCCGCTGTCGTTGTCTGTTCGCTTAAATCTTTAAAACTACGCAATGGTTTTTTTATTATAAAGAGGCGTTACGAGGAAAGTTTATGACATAATACATCAGTACTTTACCCAAAGCGGTGGCAGGTCGTTTGTTTTAATTAAAAGAATTTGACAATGTTTGGACCAATATTTTTTGCATACCTAACCTATACTTAAATCGAAACGCTTCAAATACTGTTCCCGCAGTTAATAAACTATGTCTTGTGTTTCTGGCAGCACTTGATCCAACATCCATGCATAGAATATCAATCTCCTTTTCTGGCATTTGTCCGTTTACCTAACCATTTTTGTATGTCATAATCTTAACAGATTCAGCTGAATACTCGTAAAATTTACATGGAGTTCCTACAAACACTAGATTAAAATTCTAAGGTCACCTTTGATAAACAAAATTCTTCTTATTGTTTCAATTATTGAAATAAGGAAGATTTCCACTAAATGTTGTTGTTGTATGCTTCCTTCAGATATTTATTATGTTATTACAGCCTTCAATTAAAGGGTTCGACCTCAGACAGTTAAATATGATACGACTTATTGTTTCGGTTTTGATAATGAATTATTCAATGAACGGATGAATAAATTTAAGGAACAACATGGTTACATCGCGTTTGACCTTTGGCTGTGTAGGCTTAAATTAACCGACAACATCTTTTAAATCAAAAATGTTTACTTGAAAATGTCTGTGCTGTAACATATCAAAGATTATATAAATTTTAACATACGCGATTGGTAAAATAATCATTGTTCAAGTTCATCATCATTTCCCTGCCCTTATCCCAATCATCATTTCTCGGCGCAGCATGTCTTCAAGTTACCAATCAAAATTAATAGCAGCTTTATGAGCAACTAACAAAACAACGTTTAAACAAAACTAACACATCGACACATGATCTTAACACTCTTTAACCAAGTGATCTGTTTAAACAGGTTCAGAAGGCGGATCAGAACAAACTCGTCCTCTGAAATCATCCTCCCAAGAGCCGTCGGAACCGAGCACTCCAGCCTTCGACCCAGCAGACGGCAGCCGGCTACCACCACCTCTAGAATTCCAGTCCAAAGAACACGTCATCACCATCGAACCAGACACACCAACCAAGACTTTATGTATGACAGAAGACGAGGATACGAACCTTCAGAAACCTATCACGCCGACTCCAAGTGTTCATTCTCAGTCAGAGCAAATTCTATCAGCCTCTAGCCTAGAAGCTCAGTATAAAACGATGACGTCAGAGCCTCCTAGTGTCGTTGTGACACCAGATGTCAGTGAACCGAAGAAATCTCCGGAGAAATCCCCTCGGAAGCCTCCCCCTAGTTCTCCAAGATCAGCAAGGGTTACTCCAGCACCTTCACCGACTCCAAGCTATGGACGGGATAGAGGCAAGTCTACAGTCACTGGGAAAATTGTTTCTGGATGGCTTTAAGCTCTTTGGAGGATACCCACTTGCAATAAATGTTCTAGTTGCGTAGACGTATATGTGGGCTGATATTGAACGAATCGACGTATTAGTGAGATATGCTAATTATAGAGCAATAACTAGATTTTATGGATTTAATGTCATTGTGCTTTTATTTTTTTGGGCCATGGTTTCTGTTCTGAAGTTATCGCGAGAATATTTATAAATCTTAAATATTGTATCGAATAGGTTCATGTAACGTGCTTAAGGCAGTTTAAACGAATTATTTTTTAGCGAAAGATCATCATGAATATATTAAGATACCTAATTTATTCTAAAAATAAATAAAGCTCTTTGATCTTTACCACAGAAGAAATATAATTTTCTGCCTTTGATTTAAATAAATCGTTAAAATAATGTATAAATAAAACAATAATGATACTTCGCAAGTCCTTTCCATATTTCTTGGAGATTAAAAACCTAAACCTACTCAATACCATGGCTTAAAAGAGTAAAAGTAATTCTAGTAACTAAATAACGAATAAGTAGTAGCAAATGGCCATATTTATAAAAAATAATGATTGTAAGTTTGTTCTCAATGCGTTCCTAAAATAATATAATTAAACCTTGGATTAGTCTAACGACATCCGTCTTTGACGCAAACAAATTCAACAACTTATTTGCGTTATATAAAACTTAGATACACTTGCAGTTTTATACAGTTCATATTGCCAATTGCCTGCCCCCTGACCGATTTCGGTCACGGCAGCTAGTGGACACATTATAGTGCACAAGCGTGTGCGCAAACACAGGTGCACTCTCTGTTCCTTTACTCTCATAGCCCGATGGGAAGGCAATCCGACACGACGGGAGAGAGATCATACCTTGCCAATTACACGCCAAGGAAAGAAACAGGATTTATACAGTGAAGGTCAACCTATTAAAGACCCGAAAAAAAATCAAAAACAATCGACAAGTCATTTGGATTTTTTTTTTTAATGTTTTTCGATACGATCTTGACCACTACCAAATTGTTGTTATTATGTAGCCGTAGGTTAAAATTGTCCTAGATATTATTAGAAAAAAAAAACAATAAGATTCAACTGACATATTTTTTGACCGGAACTAAAATCTTACACATAGTATAGAGCTACAAGGATCTATCGACACGTTGAAACTGATGCCGATATTCATGAAAAACCATTACTTTTGACAAAACACCAACTTCAATCTGAAATTTGAATATGCACACCAACGCCCTCATAAGTCATCTTCGTGCCAAAAGATCCTTAAAGCACTTTACGAAAGTTCTACCAATTTATAACGTTAGTTAAAAGTGACCTTCTTTCAGGTGCCTTACTCTTAATAATTAAGGAAAATAAAGTAGAAAACAAATGAATATTGTGACGATTGAAGAAACGAGATATAGTGTAGGAATATATTTTGAACAGGCCATTTTAATCTAGAATTGGATAAAAAAAATAGTGAGACAAATACGTAATTTTTTCAACTGTTGAAAATAATTGAATTTTGTGAAATTATTAAACCTGAATTCTCTGTTCATTTGTGTAATTACACTGTTTTAAAATTTGTCAATTTCTTTTATAAATCTACTCTGAATTACTTTAAATAATGTTATAGCACACTTACAAGACCACTGAAACACAATAGTAATATTAAAGTATTTGTTGATGTAGTTGTAAGCTTATGTTTAGTTAATAAAACAAATTAAACGTTTGGTTTACGTTTGACACTCTTTTATTAATCCCGACCGGCCTTTGTCAAGATTACACGGGGCCAATAAAAGATCAGATGAAATCTCGTAGCGGTTTAAGAGGTAAGAGAATAGCGGTTCAAAGTTATGACTGGTTTAGATGGTGTGAGAGATATCTGGCTGTTAGAAAGAGTGGTTCAGCAGTTATAAAAAAAACACACTTCGAGTTATTGTTTAGTGACTGGCCTGTTGGTCTAGTAGCC
This sequence comes from Chrysodeixis includens, assembly GCA_941860345.1. Taxonomy (NCBI): domain Eukaryota; kingdom Metazoa; phylum Arthropoda; class Insecta; order Lepidoptera; family Noctuidae; genus Chrysodeixis; species Chrysodeixis includens. The sequence continues at coordinate 8,930,402 of OW796111.1, read as the reverse complement.
CAGTCAAATTAGGTAAAATAAGGGGTTAACCTCGGAATGAAAGATAATAAGCTGAAAATTGGTGAGAACCTTTGTTTGGTCGCCTTAAATATTGTCTCAAAAGTCACAAGTTCTATCGTGTCCGCGTCTTAAGATATTCAAGGTCAAAGGTCACGAAAAACAGTTTTTCGCGAATATCTCGGTTCTTATTGCTTAAATGATATTTTCACCAATATCAAAGTTGTAGAGTATAAAATTCTCTACAACTTTTGTCTAACCTTTTTTTTTATTCGATCAACCGTTTTTGAGGTAGAGCGCGACGAGTGCGCAGCGTACAGTCATATAATATATGAGGTAATGCAGGGTCAAGCGTGAGTTTTAGTTATCAGTACGTTGTATAAAGTCAATTATTAACAAAAAAAAATATAATTATTAAGCAATGCCCATTATTTCTGTACATAATAGGTCGGGGAAAAAGTCTTTTCGCACTATAGTATGTACGAACTTATAATAAAATCTTTCTTTCTCTAATAAAATTAGGATCTGGAATTATGTTCTTTAAAAATTTAACTTTCAATTGTACCAAAACCAGCCAGATACAAATACTATAGCCAAAAAAATATATTACAAGTTCATACATACTATAATGCGAAAAGACTTTTTCCCCGACCTATTATGTACAGAAATAATAGGCATTGCTTAAAAATTATTATTTTGTTGTCAATAATTGACTTTATACAACGTACTGATAACTGAAACTCACGCTGGACCCTGCATTACCTTATACATATATTATATGACTGTACGCTGCGCACTCGTCGCGCTCTACCTCAAAAACGGTTGATCGTTTAAAAAAAAAAGTTAGACAAAAGTTGTAGAGAATTTTATACTCTGCAACTTTGATATTGGTGAAAATATCATTTAAGCAATAGGAACCGAGATATTCGCGAAAAATTGTATTTCGTGACCTTTGACCTTGAATATCTTAAGACGCGGACACGATAGAACTTGTGACTTTTGAGACAATATTTAGGGCAACCAAACAAAGGTTCTCACCAATTTTCAGCTTATTATCTTTCATTCCGAGGTGAAACCCCTAATTTGACTGGGCTATAGTGGTTAGTGGTTAAACCCAAAAACAAATTGAAATTGCAATTTATAAAATTAGGAGACTAGTAAATTCTAATTTACTAGTCAGTAGAAGAGAAAAACGTATATGAATATATACCTATTATGTCTTAGCAAACACAAAACTTAACACTCTGTAAAAGTAAGTATTTTTACTAAAATCTGTATTTTCTGTTTACCTTACAAGTAGTAAGTTCTGATTCTGATTCTGAAGGATAGAGTGTAATTATTATACTGAGTAAAAACAATATGATTCCGCTATCAGACGCTCCACGACCATTATACTAGGAACCGCAACAAACAAGGTTTTAGTTTGGGGAAAAATCCCTTTGAAATGGTACACCGCATTGCCGAAAAGGTACGTCATATTAATTAAGATGTTTTTCTACTCACTACACAATAATAAACGTTAAAAATAGATGTAGTGTTTTATTACGATGATGACAGAACCATATGAAATATTAATATCATTACTAGCTGCTGCCCACGACTTTGTTCGCGAAAAACAAAATAGGGTTGAAAAACAGATGTTGGCCGATTCTCAGACCTACTGAATGCATATACAAAATTTCAAGAGAATCGGTCCTGCCGTTCTGGAGGAGTACGGTAACTAACATTGTGACATGGAAATTTTATATATAAGAAGTATATTTATGGATATTCGAGTATTTATAAACTAGCTGACCCGAGTAGCTTTACCAGCAATACCTAATAGAATTTGCAATTTTGCACCCTTCCTACTCGTTTAAGGTAAGGATTTCGATAAAAATATTTTATACATGTTTAATGAGTGTCAGTAAAGAGCCTTCATACTGATACATTCAATTTCATTCGAAGAACTTTAAAAATTACAAGGTTTTGAACTTATCTTGTAACACCGTTTTAAAAACACAATTATGAGGCAAGTTTGTAAAAATCTGAGAAACCCTTGTGTAAATTTTCAAGTTTCTAACTGTCATAGTTTAGGTCGTGCGTTGATACGTTATATTAGTATTTATAAAGTACTAAATGACCCCAGCTTATCTATTTATAAAGTACTAAATGACCCCTGCCTACACCATTTACAATATTAGTACAATTTAACTATATCATTTCAAAAGGTTTCTTCCCATTATAGAAAAGGGCAATCCATTGACACAAATTTTGTTCCAGTACAGGCTGCTATTATAGTAACATTCTGCGACTTTTTACACAACGCCATCTAGACTTAAATTAAGCAGAGCTTGTATTATGAGTTTACGAGACAACTGATAAATATACTTACATATTATTATACCTACTTCTAAAAACATAAATATTATAGAAAAATCATCACATCGCACCCCCAGAATCACAAAGGCGTAAGTGCAGATACGTCAATTTTTTTTATTGCATATTTGAATAGTACAAGTAAAAATACATATCCGTGAATTTTTGACGTAAAATTAGGATTTTATAACAAAAAAAGTTTTTTTGACGTTCTAAAATTAGATTATTTTATACTTAAAGAAGACGATAAACCAGCATACGCACGTAAAATTATAAGAAAATAGACCTAATCGTACTTAAGCTGTTGTTTCATTTGATAATACAAATATTTAATAAATGTAATCCCTATTATGCTATTTCATACTTAATAAAAAAAGCAATTTCCTAAAATAAAACTGATTACATTCGATCACGCTTAGAAATAGTAAAACAAAAAGTGCCGTATTCCTTGTTGAGTAATAGATACATTCGTATTACAGTTTCGAAATAATCATGCTTACGCCTTTTTTCCGTTCATAAGGTTAGGTTTGGTTTTTAGTTAGGTTAGGTTAGGTTTGGTTTTCAGTTAGGTTAGGTTAGGTTTGGTTTTTGGTTAGGTTAGGTTAGGTTTGGTTTTTAGTTAGGTTTGGTTTTTGGTTAGGTTAGGTTAGGTTTGGTTTTTAGTTAGGTTAGGTTAGGTTTAGTTTTTAGTTAGGTTAGGTTAGGTTTGGTTTTTAGTTAGGTTAGGTTAGGTTTTTAGTTAGGTTAGGTTAGGTTTGGTTTTCAGTTAGGTTAGGTTAGGTTTGGTTTTAGTTAGGTTTGGTTTTCAGTTAGGTTTGGTTTTTAGTTAGGTTAGGTTAGGTTTGGTTTTTAGTTAGGTTAGGTTAGGTTTGGTTTTTGGTTAGGTTAGGTTTGGTTTTTCGTTAGGTTAGGTTAGGTTTGGTTTTTAGTTAGGTTAGGTTAGGTTTGGTTTTTAGTTAGGTTAGGTTAGCTTTGGTTTTTAGTTAGGTTAGGTTAGGTTAGGTTTAGTTTTTAGTTAGGTTAGGTTAGGTTTGGTTTTTAGTTAGGTTAGGTTAGGTTTGGTTTTTAGTGAGGTTAGGTTAGCTTTGGTTTTTAGTTAGGTTAGGTTAGGTTTGGTTTTTAGTTAGGTTAGGTTAGGTTTGGTTTTTAGTTAGGTTAGGTTAGGTTTGGTTTTTAGTAAGGTTAGGTTATTTTTGGTTTTTAGTAAGGTTAGGTTAGGTTTAGTTTTTAGTTAGGTTAGGTTAGGTTTGGTTTTTAGTTAGGTTAGGTTAGGTTTGGTTTTTAGTAAGGTTAGGTTATTTTTGGTTTTTGGTTAGGTTAGGTCAGGTTTGGTTTTTAGTTAGGTTTGGTTTTCAGTTAGGTTTGGTTTTTAGTTAGGTTAGGTTAGGTTTGGTTTTTAGTTAGGTTAGGTTTGGTTTTTAGTTAGAATAGGTTAGGTTAGGTTTGGTTTTTAGTTAGGTTAGGTTTGGTTTTTAGTTAGGTTAGGTTTGGTTTTTAGTTAGAATAGGTTAGGTTAGGTTTGGTTTTTAGTTAGGTTAGGTTAGGTTTGGTTTTTAGTTAGGTTAGGTTAGGTTAGGTTTAGTTTTTAGTTTTCACCGCCGGCGGGCCGCTCAGTCGACACCGAGGCAGAGAGATTCCGCCGCATACTCACAATAATATGTGACGCGGCGATGCCTCGGGTCAGGAAGCGGCCGAACCGCCGGGCGGTGTACTGGTGGTCGCCGGAGATCGCAGCTCTCCGGGAGGCGTGCCTGGCGGCGCAGCGGGTATACACCCACCACCGCTCCAGGCACGCTCGTCGAGGTAGGGACGAGGCAGCGGAGGCCCCCCTTTACAGGGCCTACCGTACGGCGAGGAGCAATCTCCGTATCGCCATCCTGGAAGCAAAAGCAACAGGGTGGCAGGAGATGCTGGAGGCTCTCGACAGGGATCCGTGGGGGCGACCGTATCTAGCGGCCCGGAACAAGCTCCGGGCCGCGGCGCCCCCGATCACGGAGACCATGGAGCCCCAGCTGCTCCGAACCGTCGTCTCGTCCCTATTCCCAGCAGGGACTGATTTCGTTCCTCCGGTGGTAAGTGCGACACAACCACCGTACGAGCCACCGGAGGAAATCACTGAAGGAGAATTGAGGGCGTCCATTGACCGCCTTCGCCCGAAGAAGACCGCCCCAGGGCCCGACGGCGTGCCGGCACAAGCGCTGGCACTGGCCCTGGGACCCCTCGAGGACCGTCTGCGGGGTCTGCTCAACTCGTGTTTAGAGTTGGGCAGATTCCCTAAAGTTTGGAAGGGAGGCAGACTGGTCCTCCTCAGAAAGGAGGGGCGTCCGGCAGATTCGCCGTCCGGTTATAGACCGATTGTCTTGCTGGACGAGGCGGGCAAGCTCTTTGAGCGAGTCATTGCTGCCCGCATCGTCCGGCACTTAGACCGGACGGGTCCGAATCTGTCGGACTGTCAATTCGGATTTCGGGCGAGGCGGTCCACATTGGACGCCTTGCAGATGGTGAGGGAGTTCGCCACGGATGCGGCGGCGCGAGGGGGAGTGGCGTTGGCCGTCTCCCTTGACATTGCCAACGCCTTCAACTCGCTGCCGCATCAATGTATAGTAGCGGCGCTCCGATACCATGGGGTGCCGCTCTATCTACAGCGTGTCGTGGCGGACTACCTCGCCGAACGAAGTGTCTCGTTCGCGGGGCAGAACGGCCTGCAGCGCCATCAAACGGGGCGCGGTGTTCCACAGGGGTCAGTCTTAGGACCCCTCCTGTGGAACATCGGGTACGACTGGGCCCTGAGAGGGGCCCTATACCCCGGCATGCAGGTCGTCTGCTACGCGGACGACACCTTGGTTTTAACCCGGGGGACAGACCCCCGGGAATGCATGCGGATTGCGGCCTGCGGCGTCCAATTGGTCGTGGGTCGCATCCGCATGCTAGGTTTGGAAGTGGCTCTGGGGAAGACCGAAGCGCTAATGCTGCACGGTCCCCGGAGCCGGCCCCTGCCCGACTCGTGCCTGACAGTGGAGGACACTCAAATCCCGCTGTCAGGCACGATGAAGTATTTGGGTTTGGTCCTCGACGGGCGGTTGAGCTTCCGGGAGCATTTCAAGCGGCTGGCGCCAAGACTCCAGGCCGCCGCTCTCGCTCTCGGAAGACTCTTGCCAAACGTCGGGGGCCCAGACGTTGGGTGTCGCCGACTCTATACAGGTGTCATAAAATCGATGGCCCTGTACGGCGCACCCATCTGGTGCGATGCGCTCAAGCCCGAGCACCGGGCGGTTTTGCTCGGTGCGCAGCGGGTGGTGGCCAATAGGGTCGCCCGGGCGTATCGCACCGTCGGGCAGGAGGCGGCGTGTGCCCTGGCGGGGACTCCCCCCTGGGATTTGGAAGCGAGGGTGCTAGCGGACCTCTACACCCGCTGCACCTCGCTCCGGTCCCGGGGCTTGGACCCCTCGCCAGGGCAACGCGAAGCCTGGCGCAGACAAGCCCGCCTCGTCGTGTTCCGAAATTGGGAACTTCGGCTCACAAGGCCGACGGCGGGGCGGGCGACGGTCGAGGCGATCCGCCCACACCTACAACAGTGGGCGGAGAGGCGGTACGGAAAATTGACGTACCGCCTCACGCAGGTGTTGACCGGACACGGGGCCTTTGGGCACTACTTGTGCCGGGTGGCCCAAAGAGAGGCCACCACAGCGTGTCACCAGTGCGGTGATCCAGACGACACCGCACTGCACACGCTGGCCCTGTGTCCGGCCTTCGATGGGCCTCGCGCCGTCCTAGTGTCTGCGCTGGGCGGAGTGGACGTCTCCGCGCTGCCGGCTGTTGTCGCAGCCGCGCTCAGCAGCCGCGCAGCGTGGAACGCACTGGCCTCCTTCTGCGAGACCGTTATGTCGCAGAAGGAGGCCGCGGAGCGCGTCCGGGAAAACGATCCGGGCGCGCCCCAAATACGCCGACGTCGGGTGGGGCGGCGAAGGGCCGCGCATGAGCGCTCCCTCCCGCCCTAACCAGGGTCCGGACGGTGGCACGGGGGTGCCATCGTCCGTAGTAGAGGACCCGCGACGGGGGACCACATTCGGTGCTATGGGTGTGGTCCTAGTATCAGGCGAGGAGGCCGACGCCCTTTACACGTCGGCCTCCATCAAAAAATGCGAAATTGCATCCCGCCGGCTCTCAACTGGCCGGCGGAAGCCCGCGGTCGGTGCATGAAGTAGTACTATGCGCTGCCATGCACCGACACAAAAACGCGGATGACGTAGCACAGCGGTTCAGGTTTAGTCAGTAAGAGTCTGACACTACCCGCGGCTCCCCCCGGGGTCGCGGGTGTCCATGAGGATTCCCCCGCTTTACCAAAAAAAAAAAAAAAAGGTTTAGTTTTTAGTTAGGTTAGGTTAGGTTTGGTTTTTCGTTTTTTTTTGACGTAGCACAGCGGTTGAGGTTTAGTCAGTAAGAGTCTGACACTACCCGCAGCTCCCCCCGGGGTCGCGGGTGTCCATGAGGATTCCCCCGCTTTACCAAAAAAAAAAAAAAAGTTTTGGTTTTCAGTTAGGTTAGGTTAGGTTTGGTTTTTGGTTAGGTTAGGTTAGGTTTGGTTTTTAGTTAGGTTAGGTTAGGTTTGGTTTTTGGTTAGGTTAGGTTAGGTTTGGTTTTTAGTTAGGTTAGGTTAGGTTTAGTTTTTAGTTAGGTTAGGTTAGGTTTGGTTTTTAGTTAGGTTAGGTTAGGTTTTTAGTTAGGTTAGGTTAGGTTTGGTTTTCAGTTAGGTTAGGTTAGGTTTGGTTTTTAGTTAGGTTTGGTTTTCAGTTAGGTTTGGTTTTTAGTTAGGTTAGGTTAGGTTTGGTTTTTAGTTAGGTTAGGTTAGGTTTGGTTTTTAGTTAGGTTAGGTTAGGTTTGGTTTTTAGTTAGGTTAGGTTAGGTTTGGTTTTTAGTTAGGTTAGGTTAGGTTTGGTTTTTAGTTAGGTTAGGTTAGGTTTGGTTTTTGGTTAGGTTAGGTTAAGTTTGGTTTTTAATTAGGTTAGGTTAGGTTTGGTTTTTGGTTAGGTTAGGTTAGGTTTAGTTTTTAGTTAGGTTAGGTTAGGTTTGGTTTTTAGTTAGGTTAGGTTAGCTTTGGTTTTTAGTTAGGTTAGGTTAGGTTGGGTTTAGTTTTTAGTTAGGTTAGGTTAGGTTTGGTTTTTAGTTAGGTTAGGTTAGGTTTGGTTTTTAGTGAGGTTAGGTTAGCTTTGGTTTTTAGTTAGGTTAGGTTAGGTTTGGTTTTTTGTTAGGTTAGGTTAGGTTTGGTTTTTAGTTAGGTTAGGTTAGGTTTGGTTTTTAGTAAGGTTAGGTTATTTTTGGTTTTTAGTAAGGTTAGGTTAGGTTTAGTTTTTAGTTAGGTTAGGTTAGGTTTGGTTTTTAGTTAGGTTAGGTTAGGTTTGGTTTTTAGTAAGGTTAGGTTATTTTTGGTTTTTGGTTAGGTTAGGTCAGGTTTGGTTTTTAGTTAGGTTAGGTTAGGTTTAGTTTTTAGTTAGGTTAGGTTAGGTTTGGTTTTTAGTTAGGTTAGGTTAGGTTTTTAGTTAGGTTAGGTTAGGTTTGGTTTTCAGTTAGGTTAGGTTAGGTTTGGTTTTTAGTTAGGTTTGGTTTTCAGTTAGGTTTGGTTTTTAGTTAGGTTAGGTTAGGTTTGGTTTTTAGTTAGGTTAGGTTAGGTTTGGTTTTTAGTTAGGTTAGGTTAGGTTTGGTTTTTAGTTAGGTTAGGTTAGGTTTGGTTTTTAGTTAGGTTAGGTTAGGTTTGGTTTTTAGTTAGGTTAGGTTAGGTTTGGTTTTTGGTTAGGTTAGGTTAAGTTTGGTTTTTAGTTAGGTTAGGTTAGGTTTGGTTTTTAAATAGGTTAGGTTAGGTTTGGTTTTTAGTTAGGTTAGGTTAGGTTTGGTTTTTAGTTAGGTTAGGTTTGGTTTTTAGTTAGAATAGGTTAGGTTAGGTTTGGTTTTTAGTAAGGTTAGGTTAGGTTAGGTTAGGTTTGGTTTTTAGTTAGGTTAGGTTAGGTTTGGTTTTTCGTTAGGTTAGGTTAGGTTAGGTTTAGTTTTTAGTTAGGTTAGGTTAGGTTTGGTTTTTAGTTAGGTTAGGTTTGGTTTTTAGTTAGGTTAGGTTAGCTTTGGTTTTTAGTTAGGTTAGGTTAGGTTTGGTTTTTGGTTAGGTTAGGTTAGGTTTGGTTTTTAGTTAGGTTAGGTTAGGTTAGGTTTAGTTTTTAGTTAGGTTAGGTTAGGTTTGGTTTTTAGTTAGGTTAGGTTTGGTTTTTAGTTAGGTTAGGTTAGCTTTGGTTTTTAGTTAGGTTAGGTTAGGTTTGGTTTTTGGTTAGGTTAGGTTAGGTTTGGTTTTTGGTTAGGTTAGGTAAGGTTTGGTTTTTAGTTAGGTTAGGTTAGGTTTGGTTTTTAGTTAGGTTAGGTTAGGTTAGGTTTGGTTTTTAGTTAGGTAAGGTTAGGTTTGGTTTTTAGTTAGGTTAGGTTAGGTTTGGTTTTTGGTTAGGTTAGGTTAAGTTTGGTTTTTAGTTAGGTTAGGTTAGGTTTGTTTTTAGTTAGGTTAGGTTTGGTTTTTAGTTAGAATAGGTTAGGTTAGGTTTGGTTTTTAGTTAGGTTAGGTTAGGTTTGGTTTTTAGTTAGGTTTGGTTTTCAGTTAGGTTTGGTTTTTAGTTAGGTTAGGTTAGGTTTGGTTTTTGGTTAGGTTAGGTTAGGTTTGGTTTTTAGTTAGGTTAGGTTAGGTTTGGTTTTTAGTTAGGTTAGGTTTGGTTTTTAGCTAGGTTAGGTTTGGTTTTTAGTTAGAATAGGTTAGGTTAGGTTTGGTTTTTAGTTAGGTTAGGTTTGGTTTTTAGTTAGGTTAGGTTAGGTTTGGTTTTTAGTTAGGTTAGGTTAGGTTTAGTTAGGTTAGGTTAGGTTTGGTTTTTAGTTAGGTTAGGTTAGGTACTAAAAACCAAACCTAACCTAACCTAACCAAAAACCAAACCTAACCTAACCTAACTAAAAACCTAACCTAACCTAACCTAACTAAAAACCTAACCTAACCTAACTAAAAACCAAACCTAACCTAACCTAACCAAAAACCAAACCTAACCTAACCTAACTAAAAACCAAACCTAACCTAACCTAACCAAAAACCAAACCTAACCTAATCTTACGTAACTAAAAACTAAACCTAACCTAACCTAACTAAAAACCAAACCTAACCTAACCTAACTAAAAACCAAACCTAACCTAACCTAACTTTAAACCAAACCTAACCTAACCTTACTAAAAACCAAACCTAACCTAACCTAACTAAAAACTAAACCTAACCTAACCTTACTAAAAACCAAAAATAACCTAACCTTACTAAAAACCAAACCTAACCTAACCTAACTAAAAACCAAACCTAACCTAACCTAACTAAAAACTAAACCTAACCTAACCTTACTAAACACCAAAAATAACCTAACCTTACTAAAAACCAAACCTAACCTAACCTAACTAAAAACCAAACCTAACCTAACTAAAAACCAAACCTAACCTAACCTATTTAAAAACCAAACCTAACCTAACCTAACCAAAAACCAAACCTAACCTAATCTAACTAAAAACCAAAGCTAACCTAACCTAACTAAAAACCAAACCTAACCTAACCTAACTAAAAACCAAACCTAACCTAACCTAACTAAAAACTAAACCTAACCTAACCTAACCTAACTAAAAACCAAACCTAACCTAACCTAACTAAAAACCAAACCTAACTGAAAACCAAACCTAACTAAAAATCAAACCTAACCTAACCTAACCAAAAACCAAACCTAACCTTACCTAACTAAAAACCAAACCTAACCTAGCTAAAAACCAAAAATAACCTAACCTTACTAAAAACCAAACCTAACCTAACCTAACTAAAAACCAAACCTAACCTAACCTAACTAAAAACTAAACCTAACCTAACCTTACTAAAAACCAAAAATAACCTAACCTTACTAAAAACCAAACCTAACCTAACCTAACTAAAAACCAAACCTAACCTAACCTAACTAAAAACTAAACCTAACCTAACCTAACCTAACCATAAACCAAACCTAACCTAACCGAACTAAAAACCAAAGCTAACCTAACCTAACTAAAAACCAAACCTAACCTAACCTAACCATAAACCAAACCTAACCTAACCTAACTAAAAACCAAAGCTAACCTAACCTAACTAAAAACCAAACCTAACCTAACCTAACTAAAAACCAAACCTAAACTAACCTAACTAAAACCTAAACCTAACCTAACCTAACCTAACTAAAAACCAAACCTAACCTAACCTAACTAAAAACTAAACCTAACCTAACCTTACTAAAAACCAAAAATAACCTAACCTTACTAAAAACCAAACCTAACCTAACCTAACTAAAAACCAAACCTAACCTAACCTAACTAAAAACTAAACCTAACCTAACCTAACCTAACTAAAAACCAAACCTAACCTAACCTAACTAAAAACCAAACCTAACCTAACCTAACCATAAACCAAACCTAACCTAACCTAACTAAAAACCAAAGCTAACCTAACCTAACTAAAAACCAAACCTAACCTAACCTAACCATAAACCAAACCTAACCTAACCTAACTAAAAACCAAAGCTAACCTAACCTAACTAAAAACCAAACCTAACCTAACCTAACTAAAAACCAAACCTAAACTAACCTAACTAAAACCTAAACCTAACCTAACCTAACCTAACTAAAAACCAAACCTAACCTAACCTAACTAAAAACCAAACCTAACCTAACCTTACTAAAAACCAAACCTAACCTAACCTATTCTAACTAAAAACCAAACCTAACCTAACTAAAAACCAAACCTAACCTAACTAAAAACCAAACCTAACCTAACCTAACTAAAAACCAAACCTAACTGAAAACCAAACCTAACCTAACCTAACCAAAAACCAAACCTAACCTTACCTAACTAAAAACCAAACCTAACCTAGCTAAAAACCAAACCTAACTTAACTAAAAACCAAACCTAACCTAACAGGCCTACGACAGTCTCGGGGCAGTCTACTGTACTGGGTAAAGGCAAAGACGGTTTGTGCGGTGCTTCCACGCGCCTCTTAATAAGGGCTGGCGAAAGCTAACTCCACGTTAACGAAGAAGCTCCCTTTAAAAAGAGCTCTCCTGTCGGGGCTTGCGCTAGATTGCGAAAACGTTCCCGTGGCCCCCGACAATAGGATATGGAGAGGCACTCCAGTGGTTTAGCCAGTAAGAGTCCGGCACACGACTTTGCTATCGCCCGTTTTCAAGTCCTTCAATCCCAATTGTAAAATCAGTGCAAGATAGTGGCCACAGCAAAAAACTAGCAGTATTAACTAACAGTCAAATATGTTTGTAAGACTAGAGGTTAGGATTAAGAAGTTACGAAATTAGTTTGGAACGGAACAGGATTAGGGAGCTGGCATTAAACATTATTTAGCTTTACTTTTTGTACAGCACTACACACCTTGAATACCACGCAGACAAAGTCGCGGGCAGCAGCTAGTGATTAATATAAATGAGAATTCATGTTTTTGTTTCAGTACAACATTATTAATTACTCTTTTAAATGTTTAATAACTTAAAATTATAAATAGTTTAAGGATTTTTGTTAATGCTATGTTTGTAAAGCTTTTTCGAAGTTGTCATTTTTATGTTACATTTATTAGAATAAATATGATTCAATGTTATTAGTTTAATAATTGTAACGAGGTCTGTTATGTGTAAAATTATAATAAAGTGCAATTTTCTAAACATCTGTTTTATTACACCAATGAAATGTATTTTACATAGGGGCTTAACATTGGTAACAGTTATGATTTTACTGAAAATACTATTTAAAAAGTCAACATTCAGGCTTAGCATTACATTTTATTATTATTTTTTAACAAAAAATGCTGTAAACACGTCTTACACTTTGATGCTGTAAAACATAATTAAGCAAAAAAGGCCGTAAGTAGTGCTCATCTTTTGTATTTTAACATAGTATAGAACTTCATAAAAGACATAACCATGAATAGTTAAAGTATATTCATTATTTAGAAAACGATAATTGCGGTAAATATATTTACAATTAAGGATTAATCATAAATAAATAAGAAAAACGTCTGTAAAACTTTAATTATCAATTTATTAATCACTGAGATAATTTGAGATATTTCTAATGTAATAAACAAAAAGCTTGATTTTTTTAATTTTTTTGGCATATAACAAAATATCATAGCATCAAAAATGTAACAGATATACCTGGTTAAACAGTTTTTTTACTCTCCTGTAAAGTTAGTGTTTTCGTCTTACGCCTTTGATTCCCTGGGTGTGCGACATAAACATTTGTTCTGGATGGAAATCGAACCCACGACCTCTGGTATAGCAGTCAGGGCCACTAACCACTAGACCAGCAGGCCAGTCAAATTCATGCTATTCTGATTGTTCATCATTAGATAAAAGTAATAAGTTGATTTCTCCAGGCATATAACAAAAGGGTATTTTTAATACGTTTTTCTATATTAAATCAAAGCCTAATGCTTTGATATATTTTGTAACAGGTTAAAAATACAGAGACCTATGACCTTATCCCACGCGCACATCAAAATAAAATTACTTACGTGTAATCCTCCGCTTTTTATAATATCCAGATACAAACAACACATGTTCACAGTCACTGACTTTTAAATGTTACTTTAAAAGAATAGGCTATATGACTAAAAAAATCTAATTAGTCCTTTAGGTAGGTTTCAAAAAAATAATGGATACGTATTTTTATTTTATTAAATCAATAAATCAAAAAAACTAAAAAGTCTGAAATATAATAATTATTAAAAAACAAAAGAAAACACTAACTAAAAAGAGAAAAACAAGCTCTATAATTTAGTGTGAAGAGTATACAGTACACCGTACATTAAAATTAATGCAGGCGGGACAAACAAATTACTCAAATATTGACAGTAAGTAGTTTACTTAGATGACTGCAAAATGGTTTAAATTAATGTTTTGACTAATGCTAGAATTACAGCTTGTACTGATTGTAGATTTATTTGTCCGCCCGCATTAATTTTAATGTACGGTGTACCTTATACTCTTCGCACTAAATTATAGAGCTTGTTTTTCTCTTTTTAGTTACTGGTTATTTTTTGCAGTCGGGTTTTTTGTTTTTTAATATTTTTTTTTCTCACACATTAATCATACACACAACATTTGCATATTAAAATGGTAAAATAAAACAACAGCCATATAGTGATTACATTTTATTCTCGTTTTACAATTTGGTACAAAACACTTGAAAATTTATTTCTCTCCTTTCTTTCTTCATTTAATAACTTTAAAGGAATTTAGGAGCCAACATTTATATTAAAAAGATCCATTTACAAGCTCATTACTTTATTGTTAGGATTTCAGCCAAGTTTTAAATAGATTTAATGGTCCAAAATTATAATTTATGTGTATTAAGGAATAGGAAACTTAAATCTAGGACAGACAAAAACTTGGGTACATTCCAATGCTTGTAACTTTCTAATTTAAATCTTTTAAAAGTAAATTAGTACTTACGAAAGTTTGTGACAAAAAATAAATAACAAGAAAGTCAACGAAACATAAGATAATGAAACTCATCAACAATATATTATAACAAAATAAATAATTAGGTACAAATTATACTTGAAAACATACAGATACAATAAATAAAAAAAACAATATTCGGTAAATATTTAAAAATCGAACCGAGTATTTTTAACAAATATACTTAAAAAAATACTAGGTGTAAGTATCAGATACCATATTTTATAGTATAAAGACTTTTAGGTATCATCTTCACCAATTATTTAAAACAAATGTATGAATATCGTGTACCAAATGAACAAAGTGTCGAGTAACGCAGGGACTATCGCGGTCTATCAGACATTCATATTAGTCATGAATTTGACGCTCTGAAACTACACACGAGCTCGCACTACGATAATACTCGGTATTCTGTTCATTGTGGTATAAGATAGAAATAATATTACCTAGTATGAAAAAATAAATAAATAAATGAATATATTTGCAATAAGATAATAATTTTGACTATGTATATAGGTAGTCTATTTAGATATTGTAGTAAAAAAATAAAGAAATATTGTGTTAAATAAATTACAAAGTCAAAAACAATAAAAAAACAATCTCACTTGAGTAAAAGCATACTAGTTAAATAAAAAATAAATGAAAAAATAATTTACCCATCTTTAGGTAACTATTATAAATAATATTTTATTTAGTATTTTTCTTTTGGAACCCATTTTAGTTTATTAGACAAGGACATTACACTTTTATATAATTGGCTTACCAACAAAAAGCTCAAACTACAATGAACAAGACAAAAAGGTTTTATTGAATCCATTCATTTCAACCATTCATATTGTTTACAACTCCTTCAATAGAAATTGTTCCTTTACCAAAAAAAAAATAGCTGTTTCATTGATTAATTCATTTGTTTTTAATTCTTCCTCTTTGCAAAATCAACCAAAAATGAATTGAATTAAATTCGCCAAAAAAACCTTGATCGGAATAATTTCTTTTTTGAAAGAAGAAACAAGCATTGATCAATTAACGTCATCAAACAATTTCTTCTGGAGACCCTACCACCATCTTTTAAAGTAATATTATTACACTTGTGAAAGCAAGACTCTACTCTACCTGCGGGATGTTCGTAAAAGTTACCGCGACTCTGGCACCCAAAGGGCTCCAGGAGTAACACAGTGGGTTTTATTCAGTAAAAGTCTGACACTCCCTCCCGCTGCACCTACAACGGGCGGGGTCATTTGATGATTTCCCACGGAGAAAAAAGCTCTGTTCTACACCGTGTTGTGTGTGTCATGCTTCCACATCTGCAAGTCTCTACTATTTCATAAACTATAAAAGATGATGGTAGATCCCATTTCTCAAGCTTTTCCTCAACAAATCCTCATTTCTGTAGGGTTCTTCAAACGAAATCTTCACAAATATCCCATTCAATGTCTTGGAGGTTGAAAGTTGAAGGTTGAAGGTCTAAAGCCACCCAGTCTTGGGCTGTCGTTTGATCGTCTTGATGTCATCCAGCTTCTGTACTGGGCGGAGTGGTTCCGGGGAAGATGGTGGGATCAGCTGTTCCGTGCTGGATGTCGATGTCAAACGCTTTGGTGGTGATGGTGGTGGTGGCGTGGGGGGGTGGTGGCTGGTGGGAGTAAAAAATGTATAATTACTTGTCTTGTTTGTTAGTTTTACACTTCTATTTTTGGGTAGAAGCGGAAAATGTTCTGCGAGCCTTATGTTCCTGATGAGGGATAACAGGATGATATCAACATCATCATTTTGCGGTTTTTAAAGATTTAGTGATTACTAAATAAGTTTGCTACCTATCCTACGTGTGTCAAAAAGTCAAATGGTCGATCATTAATGGATGACGATGACGGTAGGTCGACCGATCTATCTGTGTGGCGGAAACTATAGATTGTCCTCGAATAACCACCACTCCATCGGTAAAAATCGTCAATGGATTATCAATCAGTGTGCCCAATGACTTTTCAAACTTTGAGTAGAAAATATAAATACGGTAGGATGGTCTTGTGTGCCATAAACAGTAATACAAAAAGTTATTTTCAATAAAGTACTTTAAGAAACAATTGTAGATTAAAATACACCCTATTATTTTTGGACGAAATTCAATTAACACGACATACATTAGGCCTCTGCCTTTATCTTCGAGTCTTATCCAAAAGATTCCAAAAAGGTCTACGTGAGTAATTGGTGTAGGATGAGCCTTTTAAATTCCCTCACAGTAAATTGCTACATAAGGCCTATCCACTAACTTTGTAAGAACACGTAGGAAGCAATAATTTAGTTTCACTTCAAATACCTTGAGAAGGGTTTTTCAGGAAAAAGAAAACAAAAATGAAATTATATTAGGAGATTTTATTATCTAAGGTTAGTTTAGGTGTATGTTACTCGTATCATCTCTATTAAAATATGATTTGAAAGGATTTTCCCCTCATTTGTTTTTAAGTGTATGATTCAAAACTAGTCACAACCTTGCTATATGTAATCTAATAAAAATATCACGTAAACAAGAATATGTCGTTCTATCTTCGAACACAAATAATATTGTACCGGTGGTCCAAATAATATATTGCACCGGTGGTCCCAAGAAAATGTTGTACCGATGGTCCCGAGAAAATGTTTTAGTAAAAACTGTAAAAAGTAAAGAATATCTAACGATCAAAAACTTTCTTTGAGTTTTTGATCGTCATTTTGCTTATAAAAGTTATATGCTCCGGGAATGTACAAAAGACTATCAAAAATTGAATTCCAAGAAAACAGCTGTATTCATATTATTTATGTATAATAAACGGTGATGTGATACTTACAGCTGCTGCAGATGTAGAAGGTTGTGGGGAGGCGACTCTCGGCGGTGGTGGGGCCACCTTGGGCGGGGAGGGGGGCTTGCTGGGCTCCGGGGGGGGCGCGGCCGCGTGCACCGGCGGCGTGCTGGGCGTCACCTCCATAGTGGGGGCTGCTGGGGCCTGGACCAAACAAAATTGCTTGACTCAGATTTTTTTCCTCTAAGTTTTTCTCCTACTGCAAGTACTCTGCTTCCATCTCCTGCTTGTAGCTAGGGGTATGCTGTGCCTGAATTTGTTGGTGTTTTTTTACGACGTGGGACGCCTAATCTATGTGGCATTCTTTGGTGAAATAAAGCACGTTGCTTGATGGAAACCAGCATATTTTTACTTATAATCAAAAATCTTAACAAATATTGAAAAATAACGTCTATAATCTTGGATGTCTTATATTTAGTCCTCATTCATTCCATTCAATCCCAGTCACTCATACATTCTGTTCTGCTCGTTCATACGTTCCCTCTTACTCATAACTCAACATCTATCTAACAAAACTTCTTTGTTTTCCTCCTCTGTGTTGTGCAAAACTCTTCCTGCAGAATTGCACCTCCCATATTTACCTTAGGCTTGACAGGCGGTGGTGGGGGCGGTATGGCGCCTTCTGATGGTTTGATCTCCGGAGCCACAGGCCGAGCCACGGCTATCTTCTCATCTGGCTTACCACTTGCCTCTTCGGGCTTTTCTGGAGCCTAGCAATAGTAGTTAAAAATACTTCCGTCAGATAGATTAATAATATTTTGAAAATACATTAAAAGGTAATTTTGGGTGACATCTTTCCTTACTAAAAATTATAATACGCGATTATATCACCCAATCGACATCCTAAATGTCCGAAAACTTAAAATCATGACTTCACCATTATTCAAAACTAAGTTCAGTCACAACCTTTATAATTTACCATAAAATCATGACTTTAAGACTCCACGATTATTCAAAACTAAGTTCGGTCATACATTACTATAATGTTCGTCATCATCATCTTACCTGTTCATCACCAGGGGATGGTGGTCCTGGTGACTTCCTCTTGATGACCTTCGGTGGAGACTCTCCAGGCACACGCTTTGCCTTCAAAGGACTTGGATCTGAATAAAAACATAATTTCTGATTATACGCAGTTGTTATTATAGGTGTTTTTTTTGGGTATTTGTTGCAATAAATAAAAAAAAAAATTAAAAGAAATGGTATGTCTTGGTATGGTCATGTGACGAGGAGGGATGAGACTCATGTGACTAAGAGAGTGATGAGTATGAATGTTGATGGATGAAGAGGAAGGGGAAGGCCAAAGAAAAGATGAATGGATTGTATAGGAAATGATATGAATGAAAAAGGAGTAAATGATACTGTGACGTTTGATAGGGTAAAATGGAAGAAAAAATCGAGTTGCGCCGACCCTAAGTAAAATGGGATAAGGGCAGGAAGATGATGATGATCCTATTCAAGATCCAGATCAATAATAAAATAATTATCTGAAAGATTAGGCAAGACACTACTATAATTGCCGACGCAATTCGAATAACATAAAGTAACAAGCCGTTAATTATCAAAAGGAAAATCATTTCTATCTGTTTGATGGAATTACACTTGAAATTAAAATTTAGTACTATTAGTATAACTTCAAGTATATTAATTTATAACCTATAAATACATTAACTAGTCAATCATCTCCTCATCAAGAGTCACACCCACTCCAAAACCGCATTTACAACAATAGCTTATTGGCAGTCCAAAACTACATTACTCGTATAAGTTTATCTGTTGACGCGGAAAGCAATGTTAATTAATCCCAGATCAGTGCGCGATGGGATCTACTGGCAATCAATTTTCACTGAATAATAGAACATGATTGATTACAGCCTATATGATGGCATTGTTTATATTTATATGAAGATTTGGAGATGAAAGCTTCAAAAATAAAATCCTCTGACGGAGTCGGTTAAAAAGTAGCCTATGTGAAAATTCAGGGTGTCAGCTATCTGTATACACAATCCGATGTAAAGTATAATCAATTCGTCTTCTAAAAATATACTCCAAGTAAAATTATTTTAACAAGGACTTTCGAATGGTAATTAATCATTTTCTTTCAATAACTGGTTTTTGTAAACTTTATAATTTTGACGCTAATTTCGTCAAAAGCTAATTTTGAATTGACAAACCAGCTTTTTAACACACTATGGTAAATTTGTCTACTTTATTTGATAGAAAAAAAGTAGAAATTGTCATTTAAGATGACCACCACTAACCTATTAAAAAGAAAAACATACCTAAAATCAAAACAAGGAAGGTACAATACTTGACCAAATTTCTCCGTCCTGTTCAATGTCAAATAATAATGTGTTTATTTATCTCGAACCCTATAGGTAAATACGACACTCCTATATCCGTTTTAAGGGATTTTAACTGTCTATCAATGTGGGTGTACGCACACACCATTATCGTACAGGATTGATAATAAATATAAAAAGAACAAAGGACACTGCCCACCCCCAAACACCCACGGATTCATATTATTCATAGTTCAGATAACATGGCGATCTGCCAAAGACGTAAAACAGTAAAACATATACGCAGGAAATAAAAATATGATTACTTTCGTTGCGACATCTTCGTTTATCAAGATAAATTATGAAGATTACTAAATCCCTAGATCCAAGAATCCAAGGTCTTTTGTTTCGCAATAGCCAAGACTGTAGTAATAAAGATTATAGTCTAGACCATTTAAATCAGCCACTTGCTTTAGTTACACTCGTAAAAATTGTCCTAGAATGTCCTTTTAATACGTAGGAGCTAATTTGGAATAGTAGTGCCTATAAAAGATAGTAACCATATTTTTTTTCAACCATTGTACTGACGAATGACTCATCGGGACACGCAGTAGATACATACGACAATCAAAAACTACTTGGCAACTTTACTGCTAAATTGATCTAGCTATAAACTCTTGAGATATTTTGAGTAGGGTAGGGCGGGGCTAAAAGGTCCGCGGGTAAAAAGGTCCACCATTAAAATCTCAAAACCTAGTGAAGTTACGTCTTTCCGAACGCTACGAGTGAAAAGAAGAGTCCGCGCGGGGAGTAACGCGCCATCACTGACAGTTGAGCGACTTCGCCAGCCGGAGATACAGGACCTCACCTTTAAATTTCGACGAAAGTAATTTTTTCCGCTGTTGATTGTTTTGGTTTGGAGAACTACTACTTAGGCTATGATGCCTGAATGTAGTTTTTAAGTATAGGTCATTTAATTGAGTTTCAAGGTTTATTGTTATTTTTAAGTTCGATTTAATTATTATTTTTTTATAACCTATCTAAATACTTACACGTGTTTGGGGTAAAAAGGACCAGAGTGGACTTTTTTAAAGTAAGACTATAAGAAAAAAATTATTTTTATGTTATGTTTAAAAAGACATATTTAGTTGTGTTATTCGAGTTTTAAGAATCACAAATTATTGACAAAAACTTATAATTCCTTTAAGACTGATTAAATTCCTGTGACAGATCCTAAACTATCAGAAATAGTTCATGTTTTTAATCATTATAAGAATATTTTTACTTTATGTTTTTCTAGATTAATATACGTTTGATTTGCATTGGATCCTATGTAGTTATTATTTTATAAAACCTTTTAAATAACCAAAACCTTTTTGCCTCTTTGCTGTCCCTTTTTACCCCTACTATGGGGCAAAAAGAACCAGACGACGAGGTCTACAAAAACAGTAAAAAAACATATTTCTACAATGATTAAATAACTGAAAATTTAGCCAATCATGCTTTGATAACAGTTGATTCGATACGTGTTTTTTGTTTTGATGTAGTTGGCTTTGGTTTTCACAGCATAACTTATAATAGTCAAATTGGACCTTTGTGCCTCGCCCTACCCTACCTAATCAAGAACAAGAAAATCAACTTCAATAGTATTATTACTTATATTTTCGGTGATTTGATTAGCTTCGAGAAAGAACACTTTTTTAGAAATGTATTCTATTCTATATTCTATTCTATTCTATTCTATTCGATTTCGGCCTCGGCGGCCAGTGTTACTATGACACCAGCTAGCCACTCAGGACATTTTATAGTGCACAAGCGTGTGCGCAAACACAGATGCACTCTCTTTTCCTTTACTCTCATAACCCGATAGGACGGTAATCCGACATGACCGGAGAGAGATCAGGCGCAGGACCTACATTTTTACGTGCCTTCCGAAACACGGAAAAGTCACCTGTCACCTATAATTCTACATCCATCTTGAAAAGCTATTCTTTCACGTTCCTCTTTCATCAGCAAGACTACAAAAGTGAAGATACAATAGTGTGAAACTTACCAGGTTGTGGTGAAGTAGTACCCTCTCCAGTTGGACTGACCGCTGGCGGTATGGGGCTGGCTACCCGCGAGGCAGGCGCCGGCGTTGGAGCCTTTGATGGAGTCTGAATAACGACGATATTGTTTATACGTGTAAATATACAACGTTGATAAAAGCGAGAGGCATTAAATGAAACCACATATTCTGTATATCATTATAAGGCTACACAACAAAAATCAAATCAATGTAAGCAATAGTTTAGTCACAGGATATTTTTTTAGTTTTTTTTTAGTTTGAACATGCTGTATCTTCCTGATTAGGTGACTAAGTTTTATAGGCATAGTTATCTAGTTGGCTCCGGTTGGGTCCGAAACTAGTCGGGCTATCCCGACTATCCGGGCTATCCCGATTTTGGTACAGTCACAGGAAAAAGTTTATTTTGCTTTTTAATAATTTAATATAATGATCGTAATTCAATCCTAAATCTTTACAAACACATTTTGTCTTATCGAGAATCTCATGCCAACTTTTTTTACCTGCAAAAAGGTGAGCTCGTTTCTATTGTTTAAAAATCCTAATCAACCAATCACAGCCAAGCGTTGAGCAAACAAAATATACACTATTTAAAATCTCATTTCGCAGCATTTTTATTACTGACTGTACCTTCAAACCATTTTACTAATTTTGGGATTCGTTTATGAGTGGGATTCGTTCGGAATAGAAATTAACTGCGATAAGAAATAAATACAAGTGGTATTAGTTTTTGGGATTGGACCGGAATAGATCATAAATACGCGTGAGTAAACCGTTATAACGTTTTAAGTATGAATCATCCTCACGAAAGTTATTATAAAAATATTGCTTACATTGATTTGATTTTTGTTGTGTAGCCTTATAATGATATACAGAATATGTGGTTTCATTTAATGCCTCTCGCTTTTATCAACGTTGTATACATACATAATCAGTTAGACATGGGTGGAAGTGGTTATCATTCTGCATATTTAGCTTTTTCCACAAAACTTAATGCCAATAATGGTGAAGTGATGAATTGCGTAAGAAGGCTGGTAGAAGCTGGATGCGAGTGGCTGGGAACAGATCTCAGTGGCACACTTGACTTTTCATATGCACGCCACTGAGATCTGTTTGATTTGATCTGAGGCCTCTGCCTATGTCCAGCAGTAGACTGTGATAGGCTGATGATGATGATGATGCCACTTCACATCTTGCACCATTTGAGATTCTAATATCTAATAGCGATAGGTTTGATCGTTGATGGGGAACGCTTGCAATGCTATTTTATTAGACGTGAAAAACTAAAACATTCGTTTCTTTTTTCTTTCGATCATTCATTCGTTCCTTTAAAACTAAAATATTCGTTGACATAATTATAATAGAAAAAGTATGGGACCAAAAAATATTGAATCCGGAAAACCTACGTCGAGTGTCAAAATATAACAGCATACTGTGTCTAAAGTAATTTCCTGCATCATAAACTTAATTGGAAAGTTTCTACTGCACTGAATTTCAAAAATCACACTCAGGAAACACATTTATTACGAAAATTGGGACAGAGATAACGATATAGGCTTTTTTATCCTCATTCAGAATCAAAAATTCTCGATCTACAAATTAACAAAAGAACGTCATCATTTCGTCATACGATGTCAGTTATTTTATACGATTCAAATAACGAAAAGAGGAAAATATTGGCACGTGTAGAAGTACATTTTATTATATACTGATAGGTACAGAGACACTTTTTTATATTTTAGAAGCTCCCTAATTGGATATGAGAAACGAGATATTAAAAAGTCTTTACCGTAAGGTAAAGACTTTTACTTCAGTTTGAAGATAGGATTACTAGCTTTTTTTGTATTTCAAACATATATTTTTTATATCTATTGCACTTCTTAATAGTCTAAGTTCCTAAAATGTAATAACGTCATGCAAGCGTTTAGTCCCAAAACACTTTAGCTTAAACTTTATGCAATATGTGTAATAGATATGGTAATAAGGAAACAGATTGTATCGACCCGATCACTGAGATGAGCGAAGATAATATGCCTTTGTTTATTAAGGAAACAATATCAAGTAACTTATCAAAGTAAATTACAAAGACTATTCATAGTTTGATGAGCGAGTTAAATTAGGAATGTTATAATATTTTTGTAAATGTTGTCTAGAAAATGAATTTAGCTCGTTTTCTTAGATTTGAGTCATGACTGTGGTCTTTTTTTGTGGTTCTATATATCGATTTGTGCACGAGGTGCAATTTCGATCTCCAGCGCAGGCAAGTACCGACGTGAGTTTTTCACAGTTATATATTACTTTCTTAATTATTGTAAGACACTACTGGCTAACGGTGAAGGAAAACATCGTGAGGAAACCTGGATTCCAAATATTAGAATATGAAAATCGCCAATCCGCAGTGAGCTAGCGTAGTGATCAATGTTCAAACCATCCCTAAATGGGAAGAGGCATGTGCCCAGCACTGGGACGTATATAGGTTGGTTTATTATTACTATTACTTGATATACACACTTACATTAGTGATCTTTTTTGCTTGCCATTTAAATAATATGGGTAAGTTAAAAGGAAGTGTTTCAAGTGTTGGTTTACCATAAGAAAAGGACAAGATTGGGTGGTATACCCTATATTGGTATCCGATGGTAGAATGCGAATGTAATAAATATCTAATGTTAGAACTAAAACTAGCTGTTGGCTGCGGTTTTGTGAAAGATAGATTTCGTTAATAACTTCAAAACAGGAATAGATGATAGAAGTCGGTTATAGCTGTAAAACATTACCCTATTTCAGACGAAGTCGGTCATAAAGTGGGTTAATCAAGCGTATCAGTCCATACCTTTCATCAAAATTGGTCTAGATGTATGTTAACATAAGCGTAAAGAGGAAATAAACATGCACACAGTCACATAATTTCACCTTTATAATATTAGTATATTTACCTTAACAGCAGGTGCTGGTGCCACAGCGATGGATGGCGTAGAGCTGGGCGCGGCTGGTTTGGGTGACACCGGCCGACTGCGAGCATCCACAGCGGAGAGCAAAGCTCCGGCTGCGATGCCTGCTGTACCTTCCTCACCTTAACACAAAGCATTTATTGAATTTAAATTCAATAATCTATATTTTAGAAAATTATAAAATTGATTTTAAAATTTTTGAAAATGTAAAATCGTGTTCGAAATTTTTGTAACGTTTTTTTGCTGTCTGTCATCAGATGCGATTATGTATAAAGAATTACAAGTTAGATTAAGTGTAAAATAAGTTGGTAAGTTTCGAAGAAAATGTGGCCTACCACCACGTTTTAAAGTAATGTTATTGCAGTTATGAAAAAGAAACGTTACTCTACACCATGTAGTGACATGTAGTACACTGTCACGCTTCCACAACTGCAATAATATTAGTTTAAGGGGCTGTTCCAAAATTTAACAGGTGTATTTATCGGGATAGCCCGACTAGTTTCAGACCCAACCGAAGTCCTTAATCATGAGCTGACGCGGCGGCCGAGTCGACTAGTCGGGCTATCCCGAAAAGCGTGAGCAAACCGTTATATCATTTAAGTACGAATCATCCTCCTGGAGCCCTTTGAGTTATTATTATAAAAGAATAAAAAAATTATAAAAGAAGAAAGTTATTATAAAGGTTTACCTGGTGGTTTCCAAGGTGACTTGGGTGGTGAGGTGGTGGGTTCAGTCTCCCCGACTTCCGTGGAAATATCCTTGATCAGCTCCAGCAGCGTGTGTCCCGGACTGATCGGCATTTCGATTGGAGTACCCACTCTTGAACCTTCTGGCCAATGTTCAGATATTAGATCGATGGAATTTTTGATATGATGTTTTAGAGAAAGTAGTTCAAAATTGGCAAGGGGAATTTCTTCAAAAGCTGTCGTTAATTTACACATTGATGTGGTAAAGATGGCAAGGAACTTAAAGTCGCCATTGAATTACAGGATTATTATATTTGGCTAACGGTACATAAAAAAATCCAAAAAGATTACAAATATTTCCTTTCTTTTTCTTTTTATTATTAAAAAAACATTACAATCTAGATAGTAATGATATGTGAATGGTGATATTAAATAAGGTCAGTTCTTAAGACATATTATTCATCTCAAAAGCAAGGCGGCATTCGATTAAAGATAACAATCACAACTTACTGCTCTGTATAAGCTTCATATATTTTAATATCTGAATAATATTTCCTGTTTTCCAATAGTTTTATTAGTATATTTTCTAAGTACCTACTTATAAAATTTAAAAGCTATTCCAAACTTTAGTTGCCAAAACACGTATTTGGCAGCAATCCTATGTCATGTCGTGATGTTAAAATCTTTTATTTTATCTTTAAATTTTGCGTTATCAATACCAACCAAAAGTTTCGTTTATAGGGTTCCGTACCCAAGGGCTAAAACGGGACCCTATTACTAAGCCTCCGCTATCTGTCTGTCTTTCTCCAGGATGTATCTCATAAACCGTGATAGCTACAAAGCTGATTATTCACAAATTATGTATTTCCGTTGCCGTTATAACAACGAATACTAAAAAGGAAAACAAAGGTATTAAGGGGAGTCCCCATACAATGTACATAAAAACTCACAAATTGAATTGAAAATAATACACAATAGTACGGAACCCTTCGTGCACGAGTCCGAGTCGCACTTACCCGGTTTTTTTAGAATTTTTGAGACAATCGCGACCCAGTTTCTTGACTGTCAATTTTGAACTTTATTGTACAAACATCGTTAATTCTAGTTAATGATGTGACTTTCTGAGAGCTCTTGTGATTCAAGAGCAATTATTCTGAATTCACCTTTAAAAGGACATTTAATTTTGACTATTTTTAATTTTATAAAAGAATAGTATTTGTATTAAAATATTTCTGTAGTGGCTGAAAACAGATCTCAGTGGCGTGCACTTGGAGAGGCCTATGTCTAGCAGTGGAGTGCGATAGGCTGATGATGGTGATGATGATTTCTCTAACTTGGAAAGTTAATCACTACAATATATTTAATAATTGAAATAACGTTGTAAATGTATATCATAAGATTTTTCGGATATTTATTTTTTGTTTTAAAATAACACCTTCAAAGAAGTTATGTAATGTTACTTAAGAAAATTAAAAATCTGTTTCAAGTGCCTCTACAGCGAGTTTGTCTTTTAAAAGACTACTTATTTCATCAGTACCGCCTCAGTATGCATGGAATAAATAACATTCTTATGAGAATTTTCTCCTTTTCTTAGAGCTTAAGGCACACACACACACTACACCACACTTGCCCTTGACAGAAAGGAATGGAAAGATAAGAGAAGGCCTTTGCCCAGCAGTGGGACAATATAAGCTTTAACCTACATTTAACTATTTTGATGACGAATTTTTTTGCGATTAATTTATTTTTTTATAAATAAATTACAGTCGTATTATGGACGTAAATAGGCAACACGTTTTAGGTTAGGTATTTAATTGAATAGACAACAAAGCGACCAGAACCAGACCATGAATAAGTTAGAGTATTGTTTTGTTTTTTCAATTTCTAATATAAGTAATACGTTACTCGAGCTACCTTGGGCCGTAATTCATGTCTGTTCTTCTATAGAGCAGGGGTCGATGGCCCTTGGTAGGTGCCTCATCACATTTTAGATTAAAGTTCTCAACAAGGCCTCTGCATGTTGGACCTGTGTCCCCGTGTAAGTTAAAAAGGACCGGGTTTCTTCCCTTGAAGTTATCCCGTGAATTAAAAGAGAAACATATAATAATAAGTTTTCGTTAAAATATGGAAGGTTGTCATACTGTTTGGTTCTTACCTGGCAGTGGAGACCTTAGTACTAGCTTCCTGGCCTCCTCCATAGCTCGTTGTAAGTTCTGCTGGTTTTTGAATGACTCCCGACTGCGGCAGCGGCCGATTTGAGATCTGGTCGAATTTATCACATGTTAGTATTATAGTTAGCTTCACCTAAGAAACAAATAGAGCTAGTACAATATGCCAGTAAGTCACCGACGTTAGCCATTAGACTGTCGTATCTAGCGATCTCTAGAGTTAAATAATAAATCTACAATCCTACAGAGTATTGGCATTAAAAAAAATGACGGTTAACCGTAATTGTTTTACATTATTGTGGACCGATATAAAAATGCTTTTTTCGTTAGATAGGAATTATTTTTAAATTGATTAACATGTGATTATACATTCCAAGTAAAATAAGACGCAAGCCAATTTAACGATGCCACAAATAGCTCTGCTATACAAATCCAACTTTAAACTTACGACACTCCAGTCCCAGCCAAAGTCTGGTCCCATTTGGCATTAGTAGTGCTAGCCACGGCCAGCTTAGCGATCCTCCTGAAGCGGGAGAGTCCATCCTCATCCGCCGGCTTTTCCTCGTCCAATGCGACCGGAGCCACGTGAAAGTCCTTCATCAGACGGCGCTCCCATACCTTCATACGTTTGCCGAGGACCACTAGAAATATCAGGCAGTTTAGACACCATTGAAAGTTTCTGTGGTGTTCAGCTATTTGGTGTTTAGATTTTTTTTTGAAGTGGAAAAGAAAGTGCGTAATAAAATTTTTTAGTCCTTCATCAGATGACGCTTCCATACCTTCATGCGTTTGCCGAGGACCACTGGATATATCAGGCAGTTTATCCACCTTTGAAAGTGTGTGACGTGTTAAACTATTTACCTAGTATTTAGATAATATTTTGGAGTGGAAAAGAATGTGCATGACAAGAGGTTTAAAATCACAGGTGGAATATGTTATGAGTCCATATTTTTCTACATTCTGATTATTGTAATTATAACCTACTACTAGAAAAGTCTCGTATTTATGGAAACTATAAATGTATATAGCTGAATGCATTTTTTTGGGCTTGATAAACTTTAAAGCTAAGTAGCAATAAGAAAAAATGCAAAGTGCATTTGAACGCACGAAACAGCAAGACAAAAAAATATGCGAAATGACATCAGATAGAAACATGTGGAATAATAAGACATGAAGGGCAGGCGAATGATGATACTCGGTGCGTGATGAACTGCAACACATTGCCGCGCACCGACCAAACGTTACGTTGCATGGCGGTTCAGGTTTAGTCAGTAAGAGTCTGACACCATTCACTTCCTCCCCCGAGGAGGTGGGTGTCCATGAGGATTTCTCGCCTTACCATAAAAA
Organism: Chrysodeixis includens; assembly: GCA_941860345.1. Classification (NCBI taxonomy): domain Eukaryota; kingdom Metazoa; phylum Arthropoda; class Insecta; order Lepidoptera; family Noctuidae; genus Chrysodeixis; species Chrysodeixis includens. Next base: position 8,902,179 of record OW796111.1, on the reverse strand, counting down.
AATAAATAAAATAATGATGGTACTCACTCTTCTCCTTCCTATCAGTAAAGCTAACATCCATGCCGTTCTTCTCGAAGACCTCTAGCAGCTCGTACCGCAGCGCCGACACGTCTCCCTTGAGTTCGTTGATATCGTCTTCCGTGACCGGTTCGTCATCCATCTTCCTGTGCATGGCGGATACATATCGCCAGACTAACGCCCGCATCACAGCTGTGTAGCGTACGTCGTGTTCTTTCTCTTTTTGTTCCTAAAAGAAACAATAAGTTAGAGTAAACCAATGCACGGTCAGCATCAAAAGTCGATTAACATATTTAGATTTTCAAACAAACTGTACACAATCGAATTCAATGAATTACTGTTGTGCTATTAGGTAACAAAATAGGCTTGACACCTGGTATAGTTAAAATATACTAAACACCAATTCAGGTCCTATATGTTATAGAATAATAATAAAACTGTAAATCGGCTTGTGTTAACCGACTTCTGATGCTGACTGTACGTGGTACGATTTCAATGCCGTGTTTTATTTTCTTGGGAAATCATCACATGACCTCGACGACCACTGTGGGTGCAGAGGGAGGCTTTAACTGACTCAGACTTTTTACTGACTAAAATCCATTATGTTCCTCCTGGAGATCTTTGAGTGTCAGTGTCGCAATAACTCTTACAAACATCCCACAGATTGAAACTCTAAGAAAAAGACCATTGTACACAAGAAATAAAGTTAATTCTATATTTTGATAAAAAAAAGTTGAATCTGAGAAGTATGGAATTTGATGTTGAAACCTAATAACCCACTGAGTCCAGTATATCCATGCATTGTCACAAACTTTAAAAAATAATTACTCATTAAATAATATAGTCATTTCCACCTTTGGGTCCGTTAAATCTGAGTACATTGGCGCCCAACAAGGGGCCATAATGTTTATAGAATTGGGCAGTATTTTCCTATTATCCTTAAAAAAATATTTATGAAAATTAAAAGGTTTTCGCTAATTATTTCGTGGCCTTGATAAATAATAGCGTTTCTTGAAAATTGTTTTGATACATTTGACCGTAAGGCAGATTTTCCTACCCTTTGTTCATTACAACTTTAATAATCTTAGCGCAAAATATCCAAGTTAAGTTTTCATTAAAAATTCGGGATCTTTTGATTAAGGGCGTTTAGTAAAATGCCTTTGTTTTAATTAAGTATTAGGCTGAGCCCACGCTGTGGTTGACGCATATAAAATGATATACTGTTTAATATTAGCAGATATGTAGATTTGACATCTTAACGCGGAATTTCGTGATATCAAAAATACTTTAGTCTTTGTTCTATTAACTTAAATTACTTATCTTAAAAAGAATGCGTTTTTTTTTTTCAATTTGTAATCAATGTTTTTTTTTTATGAAACCGAAACAAGGAATGACGAAAAACAAATGCTTTGGCGCATTTAGAGCTTATTAATGGATTTAGTAATAGGTTACAAATTATTACTCTGAATAGTAGGTACACCATAGGAAAAAGTTGACCTCATATTTAAGTCCCAGAATCACTTATTTGGCCATTCCTATCAATTCGATCGTGTATAACACATCCTTCCGAAAACAGTTTTGGCAGCTTTTAGCAATAAATAAGCGAACTTAAACAAACACAAACAACATTAATAAATTATTATGAAGTTAACAAATTTTCAGCAACAACGGTGGGATGTAATTCAATTTTACTATAATATTATACTTTTGATCGTTTCTAAGCGTTTTCAGGGTTAAATAATATTAATTGTGTTTCTAAACTATTATTGGATGTTGAACCAACTAAAGAGATTTCTGTTTCTTTTTTTTTGCACTTAAAACCATTACTGTAAGCACGACGAATTGTGGAAATACATCAAATTTCTGATTGGATATACTTTTTTATTAACACAAACCCCAGTAAAGTGTAGAACCAAGTCTAGCCCTGCATGGGTTTAAGTTAAGGTTAGCCACTAGGTTTTACTGCAAAATAAAAAATTGTAGTTAGCGTATTTAATCTACACGAAATATAGTCATCATAGCAATCATATAGCAATCATGTGTCAAAGCTTATAAGTTATCATGACAGGCCTGTTGGTCTTGTGGTTAGTGGCCCTGACTACTATATCCAAGGTCGTGGGTTCGATTCCCACCCAGGACAAATTTATAAAAATGTTTATCAGTTATCTACACTAATACTATAAAGAGGAAAACTTTGTTTGTTTGTAATGAATAGGCTCAAAAACTACCGGACCGATTTTAAAAATTATTTCACCATTCGAAAGCTACATTATCCACGAGTAACATAGAATATATTTTATTTTGGAAAAAAATAGGGTTCCGTAAGACATTTGGATTTTTCGTCATAAATAAAATGATAGTTTTCATATTATTTTTGTCAGCGAAACGAAGTTTACAGGGACAGCTAGTTTAGTAATAATAATACAAGCTCTGCTTAGTTTGAGACTTGGTAGCATTTTGTGAAAGACGTGGAATAAAAAGAAAAAAAAAACAGCTTATGTTGTACTATAAGATTTTTGTTTTTCGCTAAGCATAGTAGTCATCGTCGTTATTTGACAACATAATGCATTGACTATCCTTTAAAACCGGGAGTTTTATATCTGTTAATACTACAAAAAATACGAATATATAAACTTTACAGAGATTTACACAAGGTAAAACCGTTTTAAAACCTAGGGTGTTATATAGCGAAAAGACTAATAGGCCGTTCTACCCAAAAAAATAATATTAACTTAATTATAGATTCTTTACAGTATTTACATTTACCGACTCTCTTCACAATCAGAACAGCCATCTAATAATAGAATTATGAAAACATTTCCAGCACTGTCTTTAATACAGACATTTATAATTTAAATGCTTGGTAAAGCATAATTTTCTCATTATTTTTGCGAGAACAGAAAGTGGGTGGTAGGTTGGAGGTATTTAGTTAAATACCTTCAACATAGAAACGAGATACTGAACCTGACTTGAACAGAAAAAAATACCTATGATTGCTTTTACTTCTTTCTTTTGGGACGTAATATAGAATAGTTTTATAACTAGCTTTTGATCGTATTTCTGCGCGCCTGATTAATCATATCAATCGTCGCGGAAAAAAGTAGCTAAGCTTGGTATGTTCAACTTAGTTTTAAAATCATTTTTTTCTGATTAAAATCAAACTTACCAAGTTTTATCAATGTCTTTTCAGCAGTATTGTCCAGAAAGTGGTGTAAAAAACTGACGGACGGTATTAACGGTGATGCGTTCATACCGTCCGTTAGTTTTTACATCACATAGTTATTGGTAAAACTGTAAAAATAAAGTTATTACAATAGTATAGAGGTCATGGTGGTACTCACTTTGCCCTTCATCTTCCTGAGTTTATCCTTCTTCCTCAATCCTAGCATTTTGAGTAACAGCTTCGGCGTCGGCAGAATGTTGAACGGTGGCGGCAGCGTGGCACTCTCCTCGAAGTAGCTCATCCACAGGCGTGTGCGAGCGAACTTCCATTCCACGTCTGAGTGTTCCTGTTAAATGTTATTAGAGTTTTTGATAAATAAATGTTATTATAGTACCTAGGCACTAAAGAATTTCTTGATGACAAGAACATTGAGCCAATTTTTAATATTGAGCAAAATAACACGTTTATTGTATTTGGACCCCCTTAACATTTTATTTTGAGTATTTGTTGTTATAGCGGCAACGGAAATACATTATTTGTGAAAATTTCAGCTTTCTAACTATTACGGTTTATGAGATACAGCCTGGAGACAAACAGACAGACAGCCGAGTCTTAGTAATAGGGCTCCGTTTTACCTTTTGAGTACGGAACCCTAAAAACACACCGGCGTTACATTAATACACTTTGGTGTATGTCTTTCTTACTAAAACAAACACGTAAAACCGTAGAGTAATTCCTAAAATACTCGTTATTTTAAAACATCTTACTGAAAATATCAAATTGACTCTAGAAAAATATAATTGGGTTCTACTACTACGTAAAAAGCTTAATTTTACAATTATAATAAACCATGTTTAGTATCTTTCAAAGCTAGAACACAATATTAATATTTGTCGTATTTTAATAACTGCAAGTTTTTGCCGTATTTTTTCTTTTGCATATGAAACAGTTTAAATGTACACGAGCAATGAAATGCACTGAGTTGCCACTAAATAAATGAATACGAAGTACTATCTCGTACTGTCATTGTAAAAGTTATATTTTTATACACAGACCATTTTTACAACTTGATTTATAAGATGACTGGCAATTTGATAAATAAGTTTTTTATAAAGAAAAATACTTACTTGTTTCATAGAGGTACCTATCAGACACTTACAGAAGTTTTACATTCTTAAATCTTATTTGTTTCATTGAGATACTTACAGAAGTTTTACATTTTTTAAGGTTTTGTGGTTTTTTGCATTTTACCTAAGCGTTAACAACAGACTGTCAGGTAGGCCGACAGAGTTACTTTTGCATACACATACACGCAACAAAAAAAATATGCTTTATTTCAAAGTTCGGTGAATCAAAAATTCAAAACGCTTGACAATTGTTTTTTGTTAGTACATTTACTCAGTAATAAAGTTAACCTTCTGCGATATATTTCTGTGTGTGTACGCTTAGTACCTTACGGCATTTAACTTCCTTTGACAACGTTACTTAAACAGTTCTAATTAAATTGCAGTAAAACTAAATGAAAAGATAGCTTTAACTGAATGGAATATAGAATTAATTGTGAAGTTGTTTAATTGTAGTTAAATCTTTTGTAAATGTAATTCTAATCTTGTAGTGGCCTAGCGGTACTGTGTATGGATTTGCATGAGGTGCGGGTTCGATCCCCAGCGCAGGCAAGCACCAATATTACTTTTTGAAAGTTATATCATCATCTTCATCATCCAAGGTCCTAGGCCTCTTCCAAGGCACGCCATAGTTGTATGTACTTTCTTAATCATTCTAAGACACTACAAAGGGTAAACATCGTGAGGAAACCTAAATTCTAAATATTGGAATTTGTAAGCATTTGCAGAAATTTATTAAATCCGAGTCAAAATTTACTGATTCGTCCCAAGAGTCGTCTAATTCCTAAGGTCTCTGAAAATATGCCTAAGTAAACATTATTTCTGGCTAGGGAACACTGATTCATATTAACAGTCGCAGGCTACAATTTATTTACTGGCTATACACAATATAAAAACATACAGTAGCTTAACTCGGCCGTTTCTAAAAAAATAATGCCTACAGCCGCGCGGTACGTAACAGCGATAGGGCTGCCCGCCTACAGTATTTCAATTAAATCAACAATACATTGCTAGTTCGTCACATAACACGGTAGCCAATAGATCATGCCATGGTCATGCCACGATCCGATACCGTAGGCATAACTCGTGTTGCGGCCACTTAATTCACATTTGTCCGATAAATTATTACTATGCTTAAGTAAAATAATAACCTCATAATCTTAGATATCATTATAGAAAAAAATAAACTGAAAAACAATTTTCTTCCTACTCGTCGACGTAGCTAAAAATTCTATGTCAAAAATTAAAAATTTCATGAGCGGAAAAAACAACGTTTTCAGAGGTATTCATTAAAAAATGAATGGAAATGTTTATTCTGTTGCGGCATAAAAGTAGAGTAGTGCTTATGAGATAGTTAAAGAGTACTTATGCTATACGTAGTTAAGTAAAACAGCAATGTTTCCTGTATTCAGTGTTTTATGTTAAGTTTAAACTGAATTTTGGACGATTATGACAGACTTGATCGTTTTTTGTCAATCTACTTTTTCAAACCACTTTAATGATTTCTACAGAATACCTAAAAAAACTCGCTTTGGATTTGAAATTCAAATAAATTTGTTTTGCATCTCTTCCAATATAGTAAATACCGTAAGTATTTACTATATTGGAAGAGACACAGAAGTAACATCTACTTAACCATTTCGTTAAATATTGTTTACGTCTGAAAAACAATAAATATGGGCATGTTGGTCTAATGGTTAGTGGCCCTGACTGCTATACCAGAGGTAGTGAGTTCGAATCCCACCTCGGACGAATGTATCTGGGTGTAGTTTATCCATTCACGTATGCATTTAGAAATATATAAGCATGTTTATCAGCTGTTTACTCATAATACAAACTACTTAAGTATACTTAATTTGAGACTAGATGGCGTTGTGTAAATGCAAAATAAAAAAAATGTAAAACTCAATACTCACATCAATCATCGCATAAGAGTTGGACATCATAGCGATGAGAAGGTTCAACAGTACTATGACGTTGATCACGGAGTATGATCCGAACATCAGAAGGCCCCAGAATCTCGTGTAGCTCTTGATGCCAGCCAGCTCGAAGTTCTCCAGGCCAACCATGCCGAAGGACGCCCAGAAGAGGGATTGTGATGCTTCGAAGACACTGGTGAAGGAATTGTAGAGATTTGGTAAGGATATTTCCAGATCTGGTGATTGATTATTTATAGTAAGGAAATGTCTAGACCAGATGATTGTTTAGCTCGCAAACTCCTTGTTTGCTGTGCACGAAGCAGCCATAAGAAATATACAAGTATATTTCATTTTATCGCGTGTAAGGCTCGCGTGCCGCTCTCGTATACTGAACGAGCAATGTATTTGTGGCACGCACAGTCAGTTACATTTAGTAGTAGCGCACGTGCAGCAAGTAAGACAGACCTGGATGTATCCTAGAAAGTTTTAAATACGTATTGCATGATCTAAATGTTTATTTCATTAATCAGTGTTCTGCGTGTGGGTAAGAAGAGGAATTTCAGCACATTAGAAAAAAAAAGAAAAAGGATTTTAGCCTCTAGGTCCCTTATTAACACACACTCTGAACTGTGTCATGAATGAGATGAATAAATATGACAAAAATGTATTAAAGCTTTGAGCACAATATTTTTACGAAATTTCGATCTTACCAATTTTCACTTTACACACTATGACATTAAAATGAAACAAACAAATTATTGAATCATTAATATAATAAAGAGATTATGACAAAATGTGTACAAACAATTTATTGAATAGCAAACATAAGGCATCTAACTACAAAAATAACAAATAGGAATAAAAAGAAACGCCTTACCAAGCGTTATGACTACCACTAATTTATTCTAAACGACAACAGTACAGAAAATAGTCTAGCATACCCGACGTACGTAATAACACACGGAAAACACTTTAGTAAATAGCTAGGTTAAGAACAGAATTTGGCAAATGTCCTAAACAAGAAAATATGACATGACTGCAAGGATATACGAGTATAGCTTTGTATTATTAGTATGCGTGATAGTCCATCGTTTCTCTCAGAGTCATGCAATCCACTTCATCAATTTTCAGAGTGTTCATCTTCACATTGATATCTTCCTCCAACTGGATCTGAGTCTGTAGTAAGTAGCGTAGGGAAGCCGTAGCCTCGTGTAGCATCTGTTGTAGCTGCTCAGTACTCAGGCGTAGCATCTCACACTCGTAGTACAGAGCTTGTCCTGGCGGGTCCCTCACTAGCTCAGCTCCTACTCTCTGAGCGCGCTTACCAAGCCTTGTATGAGCCAAAGCTGTATTCCCTTCCTTATCAGACAGCGCTTTCTGTAGCTGTAGTATATTGTCTTGCATATCAGAAATCTTTTGAGTTGTATCGCGATGCATATCCTCAAGTTTCGCTTTTGCTCTCTTCGTGTCCTCAATCCGTTCGCTGAAGGCGTGGTTACATTTCTTGTAAGCGTTCCACAGGTCGTCGATGACTTGTTTGAGGATGGTGTCAACGAACATGCGGATGGGGCGCGCGCTTGTCACTTCCCTCGCTGCCAGCTGGATATTTTTCGCGGAATAAGCATTGTACTCGTCTGCAGATATGTTAGCAGGGTCGAGACTGGCGTAACCTTCATACACGGAGAGGCACAAGTCAGTAGGTTTGAGAGAAAGGTTTGCTTTGTCAACGTCGATGGCTGCCTGCTTGTACTGCAGGTCTCTATCAAGGAGGTATCTCGTGGAACGCAGACGTCGCATCTGTTCGTTCAGCTGTTCCAGCACTCGCCTTAGAAGGCTTTGTCCACCAATGATGGTAGTTATCTCCTGCTGCAGGGCACTTTCTACCTCGTCGACTACTAAATCAATACCTAAACGGCCGTCTCTCAGCATGAGGCACTTGCGGCAGATATTCAAGGCATTAACCTGGAGAGACCCCAAGCAGTCCAACAGTCGAGTTTTATACATGCTTAGAGCTTCAAGTTCCAAACTAATTTCTTTTCGTTGGATTTGGAGCTCGTTTTTGTTGAACTCGACGTCGCCAATGCGTTCTTCGATACGTCTGTCAGAGGTTGCTTTAAGGATATCTGCTCGTTCAGCGGTCTCATCTCTAACTCTTTGTGACTCGCCGAGGACTCTGTCTGCTAACTGCTGCTGGTCTTCCGTGTTCCTGCATCGCTGGTTGTTGCTTAGCTTCCACTCCTCGAGCGTGAACTTGGCTGTCCTCGGCGGCATGCATACTATGGCCTGTTCGGACAGTCTCGTGGTCGCGATAGGAGCCCCGATCACATGACGCACCCCAAACTGTGCCTCACTCATTATTACAATAGATGAACAAAATAATTTCAAAAATAAACACGCTTCGAAATTCGATGGCACAGCCCAATGTAGAAATTGACAAAACTGTGTATACAGTTGCCTTGGTAACGTAAAAAGTTGAAGCGGTTTCTATGCAAACTCTTTTCTGATTTGCCGTCAAACAAATACCAAAGCACTATAAAGTATTTATTTTTGAAATAACTAAATCAATTCCAAGAATTCTAAATCTTTTCACAAAATAGTTGAGTCCTAGAGGCTCTAAAATTATTCAGATACGATAGTAAAATTTTAGGATTTGTGACATTGAAAAAACACACAATTATTTAATTTACGACACGAATCGTGTTTCCAAATAATCTACTTTTATTTACTCCCATAACTAATCTAGTACAAAAAAGGACTCCAACACGCTTATTTTTAAATCATTATAATCGTGACCTTGATTCGTTAAGGGGAAAATGAAAATCAATAACTTGGCCCCCAAAAACCATAACTTGCGGCACCCTTGTATCTTGACAACCATTAAAAAAGGGAAATAAATATATAATAGTACCATGAGATGAGAACGACTATTGTTTGACTGAATGAATATTGTATAGTGTGTACTAGCTGTTGCCCGCGAATTCGTTTGCGAAAAAAATATGGATGATTTTTTTTTGAAAAATAGATGTTCGATTCATGCTGCTTTTCTTTTGTAAAATACGTTATCTCGCTTTTGGATCTAGCGTAACGTCTAGCATTCTAAATTACTCCAAACTACAATAAAATCCTTTTGTAAATAATTTTATCAAGCGTTATACACTTTCGTGAGGATGTTTCATACTTGAATGATATAACGGTTTACTTACGCGTATTTATCGGGATAGCCCGACTAGTCGCCGCGTAAGCTCATGATTAAGAACTTCGGTTGGGTCCGAAACTAGTCGGGCTATCCCGATAAATACGCGTGTGTAAACCGTTGTATCATTTAGGAATTGTTCTTGGTTTCTTTCTAGCAGTACTACTGTGTTGACTGACTTTCCGAAGCTCCTCCATTTCATACAGGAGTCCCCCGCATTGTCCCAGTCCGGCAGGCCACCCGGCAACACGTAACACTTTCGCTTCTCCAGATCCGCGAAGTACCACAGCAGTTGGTTTAGACCTAGTTTTCATGGAAATAGATGCTACCGTTTTATGAGATTGCATCTCATAAGCGATATTGTCTCAACATACGCGTGATTGTCTTTTCGATTTTCGCGACTGTATTCGCGACTTCGATGATGGCACATTCGACAAAGTTAATAAGAAAATAAAAATCAAAATTGTTTTATAATATGTCTGCATAACCCAGTAAAAATGTTAATATACGGATATAAAGCATAAGAAAACTAAAAATTCAAATATTTTTATCAAATAAAAGATAAAACTTAAAAAGCTACATAAACCAAACAAAATAAATAAATCAAATTAGACTTGACTGCGCGGATAACCGAGTGGTATAGGTCACCACGTCAATTACCACTGAACGCGACGTGCCGCTAGTTCGACCCCGCGTAGGACAAGAATTTGTGCGATCCACAAAGGCTTGTCTGTCTTTAGTGCGGGAGTCGATAAAAAATAAATAAATTATAAACAAAAACTTACCGCAAGCAAAGGCGAAGAGCACCAAGCTATAGATGAAGAAGAACTTGACGATGTCGATGACCATACGGCCGAGAGAGATCTGCAACGGCCCGAGGTGAGGGTTGATGGAGAACAGGTGGACCAGCTTTAAGGCACTGTAGGATATAAGAATGATGAGGTACAAAATTTCGTTAGAGAAACCACTTGAAATGAATGTAAAGATTAAAGACGATACAATAAGAATAGACTGTAAAATTTAAAGTGACGAATAAGAATAATGTTTAAATTGTCTACATGCAAATGCTGTGTTCTCCTTTAATTGAAAAAGCGCAACCAAATGTATACAGTCTTCTTTTGTTTAATAATGTAGCTGGTGTATTCTTTGTTAGAGATCCTTAATGTAAAGAAATAAGATTAATCGTCTTAAATTTAAGACACATCAAACATTTAATGACCACAAATCAATTAACATATTTATTTTGTTGATATTTTTTTCCGATATCATCATCATTATCCTCTAGCATCTATGACAGATGTTTGAAACAGCAGCTGTGTTAATTTATTTGATTTTGGCATTTTCCGATATATGTCCAAAACTATCACCCTTCATGATACTGCACTAAGACCCTTATAAGCACAATACACTTACAGATAATTATATCAAATCTAGTATCAAAAATAGTACTCCCTAGACATGACTGAAAGTAAAACTGACCTAAATATATTAGCCGCAGCAAACAACCCCTCAGCAATCAGTTGCGGGTCGAAGGCATCCCAGTTCTCTCTCGGTATGAACTTGGTCTGAGGGTCTCGTCTAATCTCCGAGGTCTGTTGGATGTAGGCCGCGAACCTTAGCACGGCAACGGCCACGTACAGAGAGTTTCTGGTGAAGTCGATGAAGTTCCACATGTTTCGCAGGTAGGAGCGGATCCCTTCGATGTAGATTTCTTGGGTTTCTTCCCATATGAAGCCTGATTGGAAAGTTGGATTATTTTTTATTGGTCAATTTTTTTGGTTGGAATAAGCAAATTGAGAATATTAAGTATAGAAGATGAAAAGAATATTTGAGGAGCTTAAAAAACTAGTCATTTGTATCTAATATGAATACAATAAATTATTAATGAATTTAAAGGAAAGACTGTAACCAAAAACAACTGGTTTAAAGAAAAAAATGTGTTTACATAAGTAAATTCGGAAACCTTTAATAATAATTGATCGAAAAGGGAAGTCTATGAACTTGAAATTAAAATAAAAACATGGTAATTTTTCACAACCATATACATTTTTTAGAAACACGTCATGTAAAATACCTAACTACAAAATATTATGATTAAACCCAGACTCCTTACCTAGTACATAAACAACAACAACCAATTCCAAGTACGTGGGTCCGTTCCCCCTCTGCTTAAGGAGTTCTTTCTCCAGCTCTTTGACCATCCACTCCGGCCCGAACAGCTGTATCGCTTGTACCTCCGCTCTTTGTGACACCAGGATCAGAATCACTGTGGGAAAATGGATTTAAGTGAGATTTATGTATTATTTCAAATGGTTGGTAAAAAAAAATATGTACTTGAAGTTTATCAACATGTTTGGAGGTTCGTAAGTTTTAAGCTTAATACAAAATCTTTGTGTATCCTATAAATCAACAATGCATTTTTACACTCTACCCCATTGTTACCCATATTTATTACAATCTGGGTGGGAATCGAACCCACGACCTCCGTTTCAGCATACACAATCTTAAATTCACCCTCGATATTACAATGTGTAATAAAAACTATACTAACCAAAAAAATGTGTAACTCATTCTCAAGTAAGGACACCAGTCTACAAATACTTCTAACAACTTACATAAAAAGAACAGGTAACTCGACGCGTGAATCAAGAACTTCATAAACGGTTTCCTCATGAGTTTGCCAGTAGAACAGTTAGGGGCGACCATGTACAAGCTGCAGTAGAACGGGAAGAGCAAGGCGACGCGGCAGATGATCATGATCTTTTCCATGGTCGTCTTCCGACGGAAGCCAGGGACGCCCTCGTACCAGATGGAGGCCAAGAGCTGTTGGATGTTGGGGTGGGCTACGAACTGGATATAAATAAAATTCTTGATTATTTATTCTTTATTATATTTTAACAAACATTAATGGAACGCACAAATTCTTGTACTACGCGGGGATCGAACCCACAACACGTCACGCACAGTGGTAATTGACGTGTTGACCTATACCACTTGGCTATCCGTGCAGTCTGTTTTGATCCTCACATTTACAAATTGTAAGTTTATGGCAAAATAAATCTTTATACAAGAACAAAATAGGTCTATTTCGTAAGACAACCATTGTTTTACTAACCTTTTTCTGCTTAAAATCTATAGCCAGCTCCAACCTCGCCAGCTTCATGTGGTCTCCATCCACAAAGGCGGGTTCATCCGGGTCGTGGTTCAGGATGATGGCCAGCTCCTGAGAGCTTCGCGACTGGTCCAGCAGGTCTACCGCGAACAGTTGCGCTTGACGACGGAGCTCTAGGTATTCTGCTTTACTTTCCTGGTGGGATTTAGGTTTGTTTTTTGTGTTTTTGATGATTTTTTTAAGAATGATAGTACTAATTTTGTTTTGATGATAAATGTTTTAAAGTAAGTTCAAATTTATCTGAGTGCTTTTCTAAATAAGATATAGTGATCTGAAATAGTCTGAACTCATTACACATTTTTGCATGTTGAATAATTTAAAAGGCCTATTTGGGAGTATTTGCAATGGAGGCTAAACTTCAAAAAGGGTCGCAACAAATCTCGTAATTTTTCAAAAAATTGACAAATGGGCATTACAATATTTGCCAAAACCTGATAAAAGCACATATTTAAATTTCAAATTCACTCTTACCTGTTCAGCAAAAGCCAAGTTTCGTAACTCCCAAGACAGCTGGAAGGCAGTTAGGATAGGATCCGTAGAAGATAGAGCGATAAGAGACGGTGAAGCCAAAGCCCTGTATTCATTGAGACGGGCTAACGAGTGGCGGAGAGAGTCCTCTGAAGACTCGCGGATACATTCCTCACAACCACATCTGGAAATAAGCAATACCTGTAGCACAGACCTAGTATTTTAAGAATTTCTATATCTATGATCTGTAGCGTTATTAGGAGGTTTTTTGTTGATTTTTTTTGGTTGGCACCTAAGGTCAGTTTGATGTTTTAAGGTTTCTCAAAATAAGACTCATAGTTTACATTTTAAAACTAAATTATCTCTTTTTAAAAGGTATGACTCTTAAAATAGATTTTTGCCTTTTCACGCGTATTTATCGGAATAGCCCGACTAGTTTCGAACCCAACCGGAGTCCTTGACCATGAGCCGACGCGGCGGCGGGGTCGCGAGTCTAACTTTTTAGACTTACTTGACATCATGAGGGTCAGGCAGCGTGGCTCCGCGGTCTAACAGTATCTTGATGATCTCATAGTTGTTCTTGTGAGCCGCCAGCATTAGTGGAGTGATGTCTGGAGTAAACATCGCCGTGTTCGGGTCTACTTTCTGCCAGCTCTGTATGTATTGCGAAAAATCAATTAATTTTAAAAATATGTTAGTTGAAGTCTTCAATGAAATAGAAAGTGAATGTTTCATGGCATGAAAGTAAAAGTAATTTTATCATTACGCAAATTTATTACGTCCAAAATTTTAAGGTGTGACGTGTGTAAGACTAACAGGTGTGATAGCACAAATCCTACCATTTTTGTATTATTCCTACGATTGCATTGAATTTTTTTGGTTACAAATTCGTTCCTGGCCATAAAGCACTTATCAATAAAACATGTAAAAACAAACATAATATCCTGTAAAAATCCATTCAAAATCCAAAAAAGACCATCACTTACGTAAGGTTCACCCTCCTTATGTATCAACTCCTCGTGCTCCAGCAACAGCTCCACAGCCTCCACGAACTCAGCGTTGATGGCCTGCAGCAGAGCATCCTTGGTGTCCACACCCATGATGACCAGTAGTTCCACCATCTCCAGGTTCTCTCCATCAATAGCCAAGGTTAGCGCTCCGCGACCCAACGAGTCCACACAATTGATCTCTATATGCTTCTTCCGATGAGCTTTTTGAAGAATTCTTGGAACAAAGAAAGGAAAAACGTGTAGCGTATAGATGTGTAAGATTCACCAAAAGCTTCAAAATACGAAGTAAAATTGACGTTAAAACAATTAAATAAAAAAGGATTGGTTTAGTCTGTACAACTATTCAAAAACATAACACAATAAAGTTATTTTTATACCATTCAGTTAAAAAATACTACTATTTTTTAGTTCTCCATTCATTTCATATCACTGTGCCGCAGTGAATTGCGTAGTGCACATTTGTTTACAAAAACAAAAAGCTATCATTTCAAAATAACTATTTCACAAACTATGGATTTAGCAAAGTTTTGTACAAAACAAGCAGTGTATTATCTTGATTTATTAAATACCGCAGGTACTTTTTACAGGTCTGCTTGTTGACAGCCAGAGTCACACAGAGCAGGCGCGAGCGATCCCGTGACTCTGGCTTAGGTAGTAGTACATCCTGGTGTTTTTAGACCGTGGAAGTCCGACATATCCTAACGCCGGGCCCTCGGCGTGAATTGAAAACATTAGCGTTCAACCCGGCAAAACAAAAACTAATAAAAAATGTTTGTTGAAGTCCGAAACATGTGTCGAAAATCAATTTCCAAACTTGTATTTAGAATAATTTCCTTTTGTCTATATTATTATACAAAAGTATTGCTATCAAAACAAAAGTTCTTTCGGTTCAATACTCAATTCTTTGTATTTGTAAATTTATTCTACTTCATAGAGAACGGTCTGCGGAGTTAATACCAAGATAATCGGATTACAGCTAGAACAATAATTAAGTTTGCTAACGTTTTGCCGAACGGCGGCCATGTTAAAAACAAACTACGGTCTACCGAAACATTCATTACAACTTGTATTTTAATTTTGTTGAAAAAAGAATGTTATCCTGAATAATGCTAAGAAGTCTGGCTATCGTAATAATTTGTATATTTTTGGCATTAAGTAAAAAAAAGAATAAATCTAGGTAGGTACTCAGGAATTGCTCATACGGTTATCAATATAGTGTCATGTAAATGAGCACTAGAAAATTTATTATTATTGGCCATATTGGTTTTGGTAAGTTTTAGTATGTCATAACTGCAACACTAGATCACCCTTTTTTTGTTAACTCGGTGGAAATCCTTGGTGGATTTCCATCGTCCTGGGAAAAGCGAAAGGGTGTACTATAACTCTTACCGGCTAAAACCACCGGAGTACTTCTCAGTTCCATATTTTTTTGCCCTAATTCAACCGCTTTCTCAAAAATGTTCTTATTGCTAAAGCCACACAAGTGCCACAAAGTTCTAAATAATCACTAAATTATACACCAACTTCATAACAATGAAACCTAACATTTATTTGGACAAAAAACAAACAACACTGGCCGTGTAATACTCATTTCAATTGTCATTATACCAGAGTTTTAAAAACTGGCCAAGTGCGAGTCGGACTCGCGCACGAAGGGTTCCGTACTATCACAGTCTAAATATACTATTGTAGACTGTGGTACTATCATCTATAATAGAAAACACGTTTGTTGTAGGTATACTATTTTTTGTCTGTTTATCTACCTGTTTATTAAGATTGAGTAAACATTTCTTAAAAAGTAACGTTGGTTTGACCCCCTTAATATTTTATTTTTAGTATTTGTTGTTATAGCGGCAACAGAAATACAGCATTTCAGCAGTTAAAATTTCAGCTTTCTAGCTATCATGGTATATGAGATACAAGACGGTCATACAGCGGTGGCTTAGTAATAGGGTTCCGTTTTACTCTTTGGGTACGGAACCCTAAAAACGAGAATTTTCCCTCGCAATAATGACGAAAGCGGTTTTATTTCCAACGATGGTGAAACATTCCTCTGTTTATTTAAGCTTTTAAATGTAATTGGACATTAAATGAATTTCGTGATACGAAGATGAATTATATTTCGACACAGTTTTTAAGTGAGTAAAAAGGAACAAGTCAATATTATTGATGTATTTTTGTCGTTTTGATGAATTTCTGTAATAAACTAGGTCACTGCCGGTTTTTAAGTCTACATTAGTAAGGCCCTAATAAATATTTTTAGGACATTTTAGGACACGACAGAAGAAACCGTTTGCAAATAATGTAGAGGTACATCTATCTCTATATAAAATAATATCGTGTCACAATGTTTGTTCCCATACTCCTCCGAAACGGTTTAACCGATTTTCTTGAAATATCGTGTGTATATCGGATAGGTCTGAGAATCGGTTAACATCTATTTTTATCCCCAAATATTTTGGTCAATTTCTTTTTACAGGATTATGCGTAAGCAATCTCGGGCAACAGCTAGTATTTTTATAAAAGTACTACCTACTATCTGAAAAAAAAAACGTTTGCTATAAAATTGAAACTGGCATAACTAGTCGCGCGCAATTTCAATTAACTATACAGCCACAATCATAAACACTAAAACCACATTTATCTGAAACCCGGTACAATAAATGAGTCCTCTATTCTAGATAGTACACTCACCTTCTTACATTGCCCATGTCCCCTCGTTCCACCGCCAGGAGGTACTTCTTCTCCTCGAGGGTCAGTGG
The DNA here is from genome assembly GCA_941860345.1 of Chrysodeixis includens. Classification (NCBI taxonomy): domain Eukaryota; kingdom Metazoa; phylum Arthropoda; class Insecta; order Lepidoptera; family Noctuidae; genus Chrysodeixis; species Chrysodeixis includens. The sequence continues at coordinate 8,885,350 of OW796111.1, read as the reverse complement.
CTTCGGCAGCGTTGGCAGGTCCATCGGCTTCCTCCCGCATTCTAGCTCGGGGTCACCCTGTACAAATGGATATTTAATCCATTAGTTTATAAATTTACCGTGTGACGTCGGATATTGATAAATTTACGAAAATGTGGACGTATAATAACACAATTCATCTCCCGTTTAGAATCCTATGAAAGTTTATATACTTCTTAGTAAATTGATCAAGCATTTGATCAAAATTACGAACGTACCAGTAATTTGTAGGAAAAAATTTGACTACTATTCCCGCCAATTTATTAACAAAGCTTTCTTTTAATTTTACAACACACCACAACAAATACTGCCAGTTTGTTTAATTTGAAATTAGAACACCAGCAATGAGAACATATTTACGGACGTAATTAAATTAAGCCTTATCAAATGTTTATTTTTAAATTTAATAAAACCTTTTTCATTTGTTACCTTTTTAAGATTACGTTTTCAGTGAAGTAATTAATTAATAGGTATATTTTTTTACTTTTTCAAAGAATTCGTATATAGAACTGTTTGCAAAAATATAAAAAAAAAGTAAATTCCATTTTTAAAATCATGATATTTGTCTGTTCATCACTCAGGGCGACATCTTACTCTATGTCGTTTTTTAATACAGCTATTAATGTAAGTAGGTAGGTATATGTGAATTCATGATATGAAATTATGAAATGTACTTTTCAGGTGTTTTCAAGGTACTCACGGCCTCCAGGTCCTTCTTCTCGGCCATGTTGGCGGTTTACCCCGCGTTCCTCTGGAGCGGCGTCCGTCCCCGCAGACAGACTGTTTTCTACAACTAGAAGAAGTCTCAGTTACTAGTTTTCTCGTAAAGTAATTTTTACGTCATAACCGAAAATAGGTATCTTGTTCAAAAGAATCTAGCAATGATTGATCTTGAGATGATTTTATCCTGAATTCTTTTCAACTATTTTTTAACATATGAATGTCTGTCAATATTTTACAGTGCTTACTTCACTGTAATATAATTAATCCGATTAAAAAAATGATAATTAAGATTAACTTCTGACTATTTGACTATTAATTGAGTCTCTACCAAACAACTGTTGCTTTACGACCAAAATGTTTATTACAAACATAGGTATTAAACAGATTGAGCAAAAAAACTAACCTCAAAAATCATAGACACGAAACCAAAGACACCTAGAGGTAAATATTGGCCCAAACAGTCTACAACTCACCGTCCACAGTTGCTAAGTAAAAACAGAACTACCAACATCTACAATTGAACACGTTTATTTATCCGTATCTAAGGCCACACGGCCGAAGCCACACAACACCGTACAGTAATACGAAGATAATCTACTTTGACATGACGATTACGACCGTCACCTACTTATAAACTGACATAACCTCATGAGAGTAATTCAATTGGCTGGAGTAAAACAAAACAATGTTACGAACTCACGGCAAAATTACAAGGAAAAAGCTCATCATCATCAACCCGTTGCAGCCCACTGCTGAACATAGGCCTCTCATCTTCATTAGCGCAGACGTTCTTTGACTAGCCTTATTTTAAATCTGCCTAATATTACCAGGATTATCATAACACTTGCTCTGCTTAGCTTAGGATCAGATGGCCGAGTGTGGATATTCTCCTAAGATATTTATTTATTCCTTTAAACTATTTATATGTCTATACAGTAAGGATTTAAAACCGTTTTGATCGTTGTGAATTTAATTAAATGTAAATAAATATTTCTCAACATGAGCACAACACCATCTAGTCTCAAATTAAGTATTATGAGAGTATCTTTTGTTATGAGTACTAGACAACTGATAAACATACTTATATATTTCTGAATACATATACAAATTACACCCAGACAGAACAAATGATCGTGCTCATCACACAAACATTTAATTTTGTCCTAGGTGGGAATCGAACCCACGACCTGGCCGGTATAGCAGTCAGGATCACTAACCACAAGACTAACAGGCCCGTTAAAAACTTATTAATAGAATTTGCTTTAAGGTGTTACAAAATTCATTTATACGGATGCAATTAATGAGTGCAGCATGATGTTCGTAAGAGTTACCGCGACCCCGGCACTCAAAGGGCTCCAGGAGGAACATAGTGGGTTTTAGTCAGTACAAGTCTGACACTCGACCTTCCGCTGCACCCACAGCGGTCATTTGATGATTTCTCACGAAAAAAAACATGCGAGTGCGTTTTATTTTTTAATCTTTAAAAAACCGAATATGTTGGAGAAAAGACAACATGATTATTTTTCTGTGTCTGCAATCAATTACAACGAAAGATAGTTTGCTTAGGTACTTATTTTTATATGTATGTTTATACTCATAACAATACATACGTACATTCGTTACCATACGAAGGTTGTGTAATTCTTTTACTCAAGTTCGAAAGCGGCTTTATGTAACAAGGAAACATGCTTCTAATAACAAAAAAGAACAAACAAAAACATGACTGCCCTGGGCAATAAAAAGCTATTTTTGTTTACATCTATAAATATTTCTGGGGTTTTATTAATAAATTATTTGGTTTACAACTTGTGATTTTGTACGAAGATAAGTAGTTGTATAATAAATATTTGTACCGTTAATTTGGCTTATCAGCTTGTGATCCACCCATTTTATAATCAGTCAATAGTATCTCTGATAATAAAGTCACACAAGTCCAAAAATAAATTCGCTTATTTTCAAAATAGATAGGTACCAACTTAGGCCTTAGTAATGGCATAAGGATACTCCTACACCTACTTCATCTGAAAGTGATATCGAGCAAAAAAAACTGTCAATTTGCGATTACAAACGTCTATTTGTCAAAAATCTCATTCGAGTGATACTCTCATAACAAAAAAATAGTAATTAACAAATGACAAACGAAATACACCGCGGTTTGAATACGGAACTGTTTGCAACTGTCATGGCGCTGAAAGTTCCCGCCAACCGAGTTTTCAGAAACTGGTTTTGTTGACCACGTCAATATGCAAATTACTTTCGTGCTTGGGACACAGTCGGATATGCTTTTTCTGGTTCTGTCATTCATTTATGCTTTCCATTTAGTTTGCGACTCTTGTGTGAGAAAAATCGTTTAGAACTGTCTAACATTCGTAGCGCCCTATAGCAACCCGCCAATACGCGTGTATATAAAACTAAAACCATTTCGTATTGTCCGTTTCCATATTAAAAAAAAATACTGAAAATTAAACACCCATTCATTAAGAATGTTTGCGTGTATCCATGCAGTCTAGATCGCCAAAATTACTCTTATGTTTAAGAGCACTGCTACACACATCTCTGATGAAAAGAGACAGCGCTCGACACCGTGTAGTAAGCTGTCACGCTTCCACCACTGAAATTATATTACTTTTGTGATAGTAGTAGGCCCGCTTAACACGTGCCCTAGACCTACATTCACGACAGTAAGTAAATCACATTTGTAGTGACAAAACTATCGGCGTCTGTCTGTCTGGCAAGTTGGATTTATGCTGAAAACACTAAGTTACTTGGCTTACAACATTTTATCGCTTTCCTCCTTGTAAATGGGGAAAAGATAAGGCACAGTTGATCCTCTGTACTCTCTGAAACCTTTTGTCTTTTGTTTTTCTAATGCTTTGCCAAATGGGTCTGTGCTGGTCTGTGGAACGAAATTCCATGCGCATTTTCGTAATAACGTCACAGGACCAATGCGTTTTAGCTAAATGTAGAAATGAGCTGATGATTTTTGCTTAAAAAACAAGTCTTATTTAAGCTTAGTACCTACTCGACCTTAAATATAATATTTTGTATTATTAGTTTAAAACATCACAAATGAGCTACAGCAAAAAAGTTTTGCAACAAATTAATACCTAGTTTAAACTTGAAATACTTTTCAAAGAAACGTCGCGGCGTCGGGAGAAAAGATATATCGAATTATATCGCGAATAAGTCCCGTTTGTTGTCTAAAATATTTTAAAAGAAAGTTGTCTAGTGATGGCTAATAGATACTCATATAACTGTCCTAGCTGATTTCGGTTACGGTGACTGCTATCGCTTAGTGAGAGCTTTGGTGTCTTTGACGGTTAAAAAAAACTAATTATTTTCCTATTGTTCGTTGAAATAAACAACCTCTTAAACACAAAATGAGCGGGCAGGTAAACATGGGCCACTCTAATATTCATCTGCGTAGGTTGGACCCGAGGTTAAGCGTATCGTGTTCGCTAAGCCAATACGTTCGCGGAGTTATTGTTACATGTAAACAAACTGTATAAACTGCTTAATGTGTGTAAATTACGCAGAAATCACTAAACACTAGGTATGAAAATAATAATTTCATTTGCAAACAAAATAAAACGTAGGTACGTAGTTGTCAAATGTCTATGCGCTTTTTACTTAGACACTCAATTAGTTTTTCCGTGCATTCAAATATGTATTAACCACTATAGGCACAGGTACACTAATAATAATATTGTGATCCTTGTTGTCATCAAATATTTTTGGAGATGTTACCGTCGCCCCCTGCCCGTTCAATATTAGACCATAATATATGTATCATTATTGTTAATATTTAGATATCCATTGTGCCTATGCTATAAGCTAGCTTTATAAGTATGAAAGAGAATTTGAAATTTTAAGTGAGAAGTTTTTCTATGAGTCTTAACGAAAAAAGTTGGTCTTTAGTTTTAATTGTAGTTTACTAACAAAATTCTAGTAAACATTGTTGCTATCTTCATATGAGTCTTAATTATTTGTATTAAATGCTTTATTATTATTTTGTATCTCTTTCGATTCATGGGCTAACTTCAAGGGAAGAAACCCGGTCCTTTTTAAGAGCTTACGCGGGGAGACCGGTCCAACATGCAAAGGCCTTAATGAGAACTTTAATCTAAAATTTGATGGGCCCTCTAGGTATCTCAATTGTTATTATTTAACTTCTAAAATGCTTTCCTGTAGTATTTAATTTGCCAAGAGTCGCACAGAAACTTGTTGGTGACTTCCGACCTACATTTTGCCACTAATTCTTTTCACCTTCAACTACTAATTGTAAAATTATGTGAAAGCCTTTGAAATGCGTAAACAATGTGACATTCAACTTGCACGAACTAATTTATGTTACTTGAGAGATTAGGTGGGTGCGTACTTGCAAAATTTTACAAATTACGCTAAAATAAATAAGTAGGTAAATAGGTATCTACTCTTCACTTTAAAATAAACTTTTAAGTAATTCAAGTTAATACACTGCGAGGACTGGTTCGAAGTGGCGCAAGATATAGAATCGTGATAGAACTAGGGGGAGGTATTTTCCCAGCAGTGGGACACTAAAGGTTATAAAAAAAATCAAGTTAACGTATCACACTTTACCAAACTACCTAAGTCATTTACATTACAAAGTAGTACTTTTTCTAAATCTTAATTTATTTTATTATACCAACTTAGTAATACATACTAATTTATTAAAGGTGTCTAGACACCACACTAATTTCTAATCTAATATCAACACATATTAAGCATCTACTTTTATTTTTAGTGTTTGAAATTATTTAACAAAAATACAATAAATTATAAAAAAGTACAATTTATTTAAAGGCTTGAATTTATACAAAGGCAAGCCCTTTTTTGTTTGCCCCTTTATCTATTTACTTTTTCCAATCAATTTTTTTGTAACACAAGTCTTACCTATCACAGACACCAGTCTCTATTATAGTACCTACCAAATATTGTTTGTCAGTATGTCATAATGAGAAACTAAACATTTAATTAGTTAATTAAAAATATAAACCAGCCTACATATGTCCGACTGCTGGGCACAGGTCTCTTCCCATGTAGTGAAGGTTTAAGCATTGATCACCACGTAAGATCACTGCAGATTGGCGATTTCAGATTCCAATATTTGGAATCCTGGTTTCCTCCCGATGTTTTCCTTCACCGTTTGTCATTAGTGTCTTAGAATGATTAAGAAAGTACCTACATATAACTTTGAAAAAGTCACATTGGCTGTGGATCGAACTTGCACCTCGTGCATAAACCGCAAGGCCACCACGACATTTTTAAATAAATAATAAATAAATAAAATGTACTTACGAGAGAAACGAACGCCGTGGCTGACGCGACGCCACTCCTGCGCGGCACCCTCCCCCCTTGCTTATATACCCGGGGGTGATCCTATTAGCCGCCGGTTGTACCCGGTTCGATGCCGATGCCGACACGATGTACATTTGCAGAAAGTTTTCAGTTTTCAAGGTCGGACGTCTGGTTTGTACGATTGATTAGCTGATCAATTGTCGCAGGTGAGTTTTAATCTTGTTTGAGTTGCTAAGAGGTTTGTTGGTAGACCATTTGAGGGATTGTTTGATATCTTACACGAATTCTCTTTGCCTAGAATGCTGAGCAATCTATCATAGTTTAACTAACCCTCCATTTTAATTTTGAGATCGTTTGTTAGGTTCTGAGAAGAACTCATTCACTTAAGAACTCATATGTATGATGAGAGACTAATTTAAAAGTACGTAAGTGGGTACAACAGTAATAGCCCAGTTGTATAAGCGTTGGGCAACAAAGTCAAAGGCATTTGGTTCGAATTCACGTACAAAAATCTTTGCTAGAAAAACAGCGAATGGAACATCGTAAGGAAACTGGCACTCCTGAGATTTCTTCAATTATCAAGGGGAGCTAAGCCACGTGGCTTATAGAGTCCGGGCAGTTTAATCTCAGACACCAGATTGTCAACAACCATAAAAAAGGAGAAAAAAACGAGAAAATTTTAGGTAAGTACGTAAGTAAGTATTTGTTGATTCGATTACAATGAGCTCTGGAATCCTTATCTAAACATTGCCTTAATGTCTAGACCTGTTGACATCAACGACATCTTTATAATATCAAATCCGCGCAGGTTTGTACTTGTTGCACTAAGCTTACCTTGAAAATACGGAATAAGCATTTCCTTCATATTTTAAAGAAGATCATTCTTCTTTAACCTCATCGGTTCATACCGATGAGGTTTTATCACTTTTACGGCCAATGATTCGAACAATATAACTGACTTGTTGATCTAGTGGTTAGTGACTTTGACTGCTATACCGGAGGTCGTGGGTTCGATCCCACCCAGGACAAATGTTTGAGTGATGAGCACGGTAATTTTTTCTGTTTCCGGGTGTAATTTATCTATATTATGTAGGTATGTATTTAGAAATATTTAAGTATGTTTATCGATTGTCTAATATTCATCAGTAAAATCAAATGCAATTTCTATCGGAGCTTTGAAGTTTACTCAAAATAAAAACCTTAACATAACTATAAACATTTACACCCTGTTTTTATTATGTCTGCTAAGGTTTTTGAGTGTCGCCAGATGCCTATCGTAAAAGATATTTTAGTATTGACATGGTTTAGTATACTTACTCCTCTTTGCGATATCTGTTTTAATGAAATTTGCAAAGTGTCCTAAAATATAGTACCTAGGTACTAAGTCATCATCATTCCCCTGCCCTAACCCAGTTATTATTTGGGATCGGCGCAGCATGTCTTCTTCTTCCGCACGTTACAATCTGACGTCATCTCGCAAGTCACATTCTTTGCAGCCATATCATCTTTCACACAATCCATCCATCGTTTCGTTGGTCGTCCTCTTCGCCTATATCCATCCACATTCATGTCCAGCACCTTCCTTACCACGTGGTAAGTACTAAGTATGATCAAATTTAAAATACCTGAGACTTTGAAATGGATAAAAAAAACGGTGTCTTTAACTACTATTTCAATATAATATTTTGGTACGTTTAAGCCAATTTGATTTAAGAGAGCACTCCGAATAATTAAGAAAACAATCAGTGATGGTGATTTTAACTTTTTACCTTTTTGACTAAAGGTTTTCAGAGTAGAATTCATTGAAAGGGTATTTTTAAGAATTTGAACTCAGCAGTTTCAAGAGCAAGTACTTGACCCCTATTGACGATGGTTTATCTAAGAAATAAAAGATTAAAACCAACATTACTTACTTATTAATCATTTTACGGGCACTGTTTTAAATACGCACACAAATGGAGTGTCTTGGGGTCGGCGCAACACGTTTTTTTCTTCCATTCTTTCCCCTATCAGACGTCACAATATCATTTACGCCTTTTTCATTCATATCATTACTTATACAATTTAATCTCTTATTAACATTCAAACTCATGACTCTCTTAACCACATGATAATAAAGATAAGGTGTAATAAAAATCCAAATAAAAATGTAAAACTTTATTACATCTCACAATTCAACATAGGTACTGTACACATCGGACTACTTACTCGAGACTAGTGCAATTCCAGATATGTCGCGATAACTTACACAGATACAACTAACAAACACTTCAATAACCTAGAATATACAATCAGGGAAATAGTTCACTGTATGACACACATACATAACTATATTAACATTTATCAGAAGAAAAACTCGTAACAAAAGTCGACTGAAGTTGAAACTAAGAATTTCTACCCTCTATAATATATTTATTTGTATTAGGGATTTCCAACAAAGAATACACAAGATAAATTATAAGACAAAAGGGAACGGTTACATTTGGGTTTTGCTTCCTCAATTAAAGAACATGTAGACAATTAGGTGAAGATATTTACTTAATCTACGCACGTAATAGAACTCTAGGAGACGTACAGTCAATTTGGGTAACTTTGAACATTTTTTACAATATTCGTGATTTTAAAACTAGTTTTATTTTTATTACCCTTATTTTTATTGAATAAATAGTGTCCTTTTGACCTAGTTTTTTAGTCTAATGCAATAAATTTACAGGGAAAACAACAAAACTATCCAGAATTTGCCTTTAAACTCAAATTCAAAGTTATCCTGATTTTTGGGTAGCTTTGAACAAAAATTTTTGAACAGGTAAAATTCCCAAATATTTTAAGATCTGGGTAAAAGACCTGGGTATTTTTGTCATAAAAATCCCAATCTATTCATATGACATTAATCGTGACATATAAATACTATAGTCAACTTGGTCTTGACCTGAATCAAGGACGACGTTATATTGCGATTTCAAAACAGAATTGCAACAATTCTTGTCACAACTTTACTACGAAAAAACGCGGGAATCTACCAAATTATAACATTGACAGTTACTTTTTTTCGTAACTTAACAAAATACGTTTTTTGCCATTTGTTTTACGCAGGATTAATATTGCAACGCCAACAAATTCCATATAATAAAATAATAAATACTTTCACAACTTTGTTCAAAGTTAGACCACTGTTCAAAGTTACCCAAGTTGAGGTTACTTCAGCTGTGCGAATGATGGAAGAAATTGATGGTAAGAAGTAAGAGGTGACGTCTTAAATTGCATTGATAATTATGATTTTTATTTTAAGCAAAGTTCTGCCACAGCGTAGCCTCGACGGAGGCTATACGGCTGCTTCACCAGTCTATGTTGGCGAGACGAGAAGTTACGCCTCCAGTCAAAATTATACGATTATGTGGCGTATGATTTTAATGTTATGTGTAATTTTAATTACTGGACATTAATGAACGCCGCACGGCGTGCGCAATGGTATCTACCTCCAGTGACACCTCAGAGCTCTTTTTACTTACGCCAGAGTACACTTCTTGACAAAATGGAAATAAATCTAGAAAGAAGCACCACTAAAAAGTATCGATTGTTAGAGTAGGTTTGAAAGCATTTGAGTACTTAAAGTACACTGCATTCAAGTTTTCTTGCATTTATTTCATCTTAAAACTTACGCCTAGGGCTTACCTATCTTTATTGGACCCATGCCCTAAGTAATTAGTTATAAAGCAAAGGTCCTTTTGCATAAAAAAGCTCTTTTAAATAATTGCTGAATTTTCGAAGCAAGTATTTATTTAAGAGCAAGTGTCGACCAACTTTCGCATTCGGCAAAACTAAGTTCCTTTTCTGTGCGTGTTTATGATTCTGTGTTGCCAGTTGCAAAAACAAAGCTGCCTTTGACAGGCAAGCTCAACAACGAGCTTTACATTATTTTAATCTTGTTTTTTTTATATCTAAATAAAAGTCATCAAACAATTTCCCTGATTATAAGAAAGCTAAGCGTCTAATATATATTATTGCTGATATACTTCATATTATTACATGATATTTACAATATAAACATGTACCCTATAGCAAACCAGCTAAAATACAGCTATCCCACACTAAAATATAAAAAGCGAACACTTTCACCGTTTAAAACAACAAAATAAATTACAATAAAGCGAATATTTTGAACTGGTGCTAATTCTGTCAAACATAGTAAAACTTTTGGAGATTCCTGAATAGGTTCATTGCCATGTCATAACCTGTTTTATAAAGGACCCAGCAGTAGGATTACCTAGCTTGCAAAGCCAACGTTATATCACTGTCAAAATAAACCGGTAGCGATGGGATACAAAAAAAATGTAGACCGGGCTAAGTGGTGTACCTTGGGAAAGGCCTATACCCAGCAGTGAACTGCAAAGGGCTGATGATGATAACCTTAAAACTATCGTTTTAATTTTGTTCAATTGTAAATACACAATTTGATTTTCACAGTGACAGGGCTATACACCGTGTAACATAATTAACGCACATCCTGAAACTACTTTGTTCAGAATCGATAACAGAATCCATTTCATTAATAAAAATAAATATTTTTTTTTACCAAAAAAATATTTAGAAATAATTAAATTGTAGACACTATTTTCATAAAGCACTCGAAGTAAACGAAAATGAGCCTTAAGTCGATGCAATAAGGCTATAAGGCTATAGGCTATAAGTAACGTATTGAGCAATAGGGCGCCCACGCGTTTTGCCAATTATTTGTACAAATTATTCTGACAATATGTAATAAAAACAAATATCTAAGAAAATGATAAAAATGTTTCAATACATTAATTGTGGATAAAAAAGGATATTCTTTTTGGGGTGTCTGTTGATGTGCGTTATTTCCGTTACACGTATATGTCTGGGTATCGCATTGCAACTCTAATTGGGAATCTTAAAAAGCTTCGTATGCAACAGAATATAACCAGTCCACAGAAAAACTTATTATTATGCTACAGTACACAAAACATTCTAAAGATATACACACGTATTAACAAGTATAATTATCCTTTTTAATTCACCTTTTTATTATCTAAGCTAAGATAAACTTCAAAGCAGTGTCGTATTAAAATAAATAGAGCGAGCGCAGATTTGGAGACAAGACTGTATTGACTATCTTACTTGATCTGTACCCGTACAGAGAGCCCACCACCCTTCTTAAACGAGGTCGAGGTTCATAGCGTGTGGATTCAACATTAAATTCATATTTCTTTTTTTTGTGGAAAAGAGACGGTGCTCTACACCGTGTAGTGTGCTGTCACGCTTCCACAACTACTAGAGACTAGAAGTCGGTGGTAGGCCCCCACTTCTTGTAAGTAACAAAGAGTTTTGTCCATGAAACATTTTATTTCATGTGTGCACGTCTTCGTACATTGTGTAAAAACAGAAGACAGTGACAAAACTGTCTTGTTCAAATGTGCACTCGCATTTAAAAGCATATGATAGCTATCAACTATACAGTCACAAGCAAAAACATCTATACCCGATTAAACAATTGAAGTTACAGTCCTAGTCAAATGATCTTTGAAATCGTGAAATTTTCTTTCAAATTAAACATGTTTAGCTTACAACATCAAGTATATTCCATAATAGCTTCCAAAAATTCACATTGGAAATCTACTGCAACTGTTTGGTCGTGTATACCTGTTTTTGCTCGTACAAGTATACAAAAAAAACGTGACATTCACCTACCTATGAACTCGAACCACTTTTTATCCTTAATATACAATATAAAGCGTTTAATCTTGACTAAATTCCAAAAAACTTTCGTTGAAAATGTTGCTAATTTTGAGGTATATCATTCAGTTCTAAAAACATACCAGTGGCCATCCTAAGCTCATGAACCATTTCTTTCTGTGATCGAAAGAGATGAACTTATAGATACATAGTGCCATCTCTTTTTACCACGGAGCTTTTTAATTTAACAATGTGATGACGTCCCCTATAATTTTGGTTGGCACATTATCGAAATAAATATAAAACAATAGTAACTACACATTCAACTATTAATAACCTGTCTTTGTTCTACCCATCCATTTACTTTAGACACATAAATTTAATTCACCATTTTATACAGTGCTGCCATCTATCTTAACTATAAAAAGTTCAAGCGCTTGTGCATGCCTGTGCTTTCTTTGTGCACTAAAAACAATGTGCGGTAAAATACAGTATGTATATTTGAACGACGGACTTATTCAAACCACCAATAGTTTATGCCTAGACTTCACCAATAAACGTATAAACAATAAAAAAACCCTGATTAATGACGAACAAAATAGTTCCAAAAAAGTCCTAATAACTTCGCAACGTTTTAACACCCTCGCGCTTATCGAACATATGCGCGGTCAATGACCGACGCCGACGTAGGTATGAATGCATTTCACTGCGCGGCACTCGTCGTTGACATCACAAGGGGCGCGGGGGGGCTTGCGCGCTCGCTGTCTTAGCGGCGGCACGTGTTTGGCGCGTGATATTAGGCATTTTGCGCTCTGTGTTCATAAATACTGTATTTTATCGGATAGTTATATGAAAAATTAAGGTCATAGTTTTTTTAACATATTTGGGACGAGAATCGAATACTGACCACCCTCCTTCAATAAGTCCGTCGTTCAAATATACATGCTGTATATTTTCTTGAGTAAGTTCATGTAGATTTAAATGTATGGTAAACCAGGCTCACTAATGGCTTGAGATAAAGCTAGAGTACAATAATTAAAATATGTATTTTTGACCAAGCCCATAGCTAGGTAGTAGCTGCATTAAAATATATTTTGAGTTACAAACAATTCTTACATAAAATAACATGTAGTCATAAACTAGAATAAATCAAACTAAATTGTTTTTTATTCTAAACGAAATAAGGTTCATAATTATTACTGCTGCTAATGCTAATGTTGATTTTATTTAAAAGAGACCCACATGTGTAGAAAACAAGGCCATTTATTCTACTTTAACGCCAATATTGTACAAAATACAAAAAATAACATAGAGAAGAGTTTTGGACCACAATAACGAATCCTTTTCAACTTATAAAAAACATTCGATTTTTACACAACTAAGTATATTCATATGGCAACATTGCAGTCTATACATTATAGGATTGCCAAATCACAAAAGAAAATCACACTTATTTTTTTACAAATGCGTCAGTAACTCACAATCGTTGCGCAAAAAAGTGGATATTTTTAAAATGTCATATGATTTTAGATAATTGTTATGTTTAAAAGAATATGGAAGGAAAATGTCACATAAAACTAGAGCACCATAGGGATAAGGGTTAAATGCTAAAATAACAAGAATAAAAAGCACCTGACCGTCCTGCAATCAACACTTGAAGTAAGACTGTCATTGTAAGAGTAAGACAGTGCTCTACACGACGTAGAGCGACGTTTCTCTTCCACAACTGCTAGTCTATAAGAGATCGTGGTAGACTTAATTTTCATAAAATCAAATGCAACAATTTTACCATTGTAATAAATAATAAATATTCCTCAACATTAGCACAACGCCATCTAGTTTCATAAGTATACAAGAGTAACTTGTGTTATGCGTACTAGACAGCTGATGTATTTCTAAATACATACATGTTATGAATGAATTACACCCAGACATAGAACAAATGAGCGCGCTCATCGCTCAAACATTTGTCCTGGGTGGGAATCAAACCCACGACTTTCGATATAGCAGTCAGGACAACTAACCACTAGACCAACAGGCCCGTCAACTTTTTTTAAATTAAATCATTTTATTTTAGTAAAACAGTAAGTCAAATTGCTGATTAAAGTAAAATAAACTCTATTCTTTCTCAAATGCGCTTTTAAAAAGACATTATGTATCTTTCACTATATATTCTGCGAAGGATTATGCTAATGTAAGTCAAATTTAATTGCAACATATAAATTTAAATGAAACTTAGTGGTTTCAGAAATAATTCTAAAATATCTATCACAGGACTAAGGACTCTATAAATGAATTTGATCGATACCATTCTACAAAGAACGTGTTATGGCAACACCGAGGTAATATTATGGCAATATTTTTTTATCTGGCAACTAAATAAGCAAACGTGTCGCTTTTCTTAATACAATAATGTGTTTAATTTTCTGTGTGTTAAAGTCGTTTTAAGTATAAAAGTGAGTAATATAAATTTCTTAAATCCTTGTGAGTTGGATTAAGAAAAACGACTTTATTTCTCCGAAATTGACAATAATCCGATCCTAACGTATCTAAATTTTATTTACAATGATATATAAAACATTTATATTTTATAACAAGAAATTAATACTGACGACACAACCGAAAGATAAAATTTTGAAATAATAATAATAATGACTGATCTGTCGTCGACTATGTACGAGGAACTATGAATGATAGATGTAGATATAAAATTAAATATTTTACCCTAAAATTGCGCTTTTAGACCCACGTTTTTATCATTCATTGGAAGAACTGTTAGCAATAAGAGTTGATGAAACCATGTCTTACAGACCACTCCAACACAATCAAATGTAACGAGTTGTCTATGTCTCTCTCTAGAATCATATGGCCTAGTCCCGGATTCTAAGGAAGCCATCATCACAACATTTAAATATCTAGTACCGGTTTTACAAACTATTGTTGCCAACATTTTCGTTTAAATGTGTTAAAAAATCATATCGTGTTTAATTAAAAAATCATACCGTTTTTATGTCTATAAAACTAAAGCAGATATAAATCAGACATAGAAATCGTCAATAGACAATATATTAAAATCATAAGATCTCCACAATAAAATTTGACACAAGAAATAGTCGTAAATAATAAATAACATGAGTAAATAAAGAAAACCGAAAATCAATAAAAAATTGTGATAAGTTTAAAAAAATATGAAAAATAAATTTCAAGTTCACCAAATTCATATCTTATAAATAGGGATAATAATAAAACATCGCATTGACGTGCCGACACTAAATAACAACGTTTAAAATTCTTTTTATAACCAATTGTTACGTTCAATATTGAACATAGTAACGAGAAACTCTTTTCTAAATATTCAAGCAATGTTTAAAATGCTTTGTCACCTTTCCACTAACTATTAAAGAAATAGGACCAAAAGAGACAAGTATATTTGTTAAAGAAACACGTATCAATGACGGCAGTTCAATGGCTTATATTCAGGCAGTGTTTAAAAAGCGAGAATGGCGCTAGTAGCGCATTCGTTACTCTAAAATCTATCGAAATTAGTCATAAAACTGTAATTGAAAATTTTACTTAAGCAAAATCTTGTATTGATTACTCTAAAATATACGTTGAGGTGAACGAGTTAACCTTACTGTTAGCAGTGTTAGCCCACTTGTGAAAATGTTTACACAAATGGAGAAAACCTATATTCTAAATAATTTAGACAAGTCGAGAGTAAAACAATTACCCTCAACCTCATGACAATTATATTTTATAGTCTTAGCACATTTTAAACATTGCTTAATTATTTTAGTCAAGAGTCGCAGCCGTATTCATAAACGACACTTTAGTCAGTGGCATAATTCTGTTTGTCTTTAAAATGACAAAGAATGTCACTTAAAGGAGACGTATAACTAAGTGTCGTTTACAAACAGAAAGCTACTTCATGGCACTTGCCAAATTCACCTAAAAATAAAGACTAATATCATAGGATCAGGCAATCTAGACAAAGAACGAAATCTTTAAAAATGCACTCACCATTGACTGGAATCCTATTCTAAACTGGACCTTATTACATTGACATAGAGCTCAACATCGATAACCTATCTATGTACACATTTACATTGGGACTAAGGCGGTTCTTCATTTGAGGTCCTCTTCATCGTCTTCTACATATAAAAGATCTTCCATTTTCGTCATGAACTTGCTGTTTAGTTCTTCTACTGGAAGTTGTGGCGCCTGAAAAGTTTTTAGAAAGAATACACATTTAATACTAAAGTTATGACCGTTTTTTTGGTATTCCCGAAACAGGAGTAATTCTTATAGTATATGAGAAGTAAATAAACGAATCATTCACATATCCTTACCTGCATGCACCAAAATTAGGATATTTAGATGTTCTTTATAGACATTTAAAGCACACAAAAAAGAGTTGCAAGCATAAACTAACTGTAATTATTTAGTTTTAAAAACAAACATTAAATTTTAATTCAATTCAGAAATCTTATTTATAATAAATAATTAAATAAAGATAAATATATTTATACTGCACGGAGAGGCGAGTAGAAGCCACAATTTTACATCTGTCTAAAACTTATTTTTTGTATCAAAGTGTAACTGTTTTGTTTCATGAAGGTGTAGGTATTTTATAAGTCGAATCAAGACAAAAAAGAATAAATAAAAACTTCGCATGCTTTCCAACGAATTTATTAAGCAACACATAGTGAGTACACAAACAAGAGGCGGTGTTAACTATAATTTATATTAACTTTGTTATATTTGACGATATTCCATTTATTTATCATTTTTAACGTGCGATCTGAACATTACTTAGGTATATAACTTCAAAGATTTTCTTTAAAATGTATGAGAAACAAATGATTAATATTCTGTTTAAACCCACAAGAAATAGCTTAAGTTGCTATCCTTTTAAAGGAACACAAAACTCACATAACCAACGACTTATTATCCAAGCCACGATAGTCATACAAACTCATAAGGTTCATACATACAACATGACATTGAAGACTAAGTCGTTAGGTATCGCATACTCGCTTTCCTATACTAGAGGGCATAACTCAGTCGACTAAGAACGTTTTCGCATTATTCCATACGATATCGGTATCAAATGACAATTCGATAATGAAAAGTAAAATGTATGATATATATAGCTCCGATACCCAAAATCGAGTCGGACAATGTTAAAGTCAGACGTATATTACATACATTTTACTTCCTACGATACCGAATCGTCGTCCTATACTGATATCAGAACGAATAATGAGAAAATGTACTAAGGAAAACTAGATTTCAGGAACAACCGATTTTCGTACTAGTACTTATTTAATAAAAGGAAATATCGTCAAACACACCATAAATATAAGCCAAAGTTATAAAAAAACATTTACATGCAAAAATTAAGATTTAAACACACAAAAGGAAGGAATTATGAATGTTATTGATCTCAGACAATCGCATTGTATTGAATCATGCAAATATATAAACCATGCACAATTTCACATGCAAAGAAACACATAATTAAAAATAGATATACACTTTAGGCAAAATATTTGTTTATTATTATTAAACGGGCGTTTAGTAAAAAGACAAACATGATTTGAACACACAAAAGCAAAAAATATGTATAAAAATAGAAAAGGAACAAGCAAATTATTACTATAACTTTTGAGTTAAATATAACGTTATCACGCAAAGTCCAACTGGCAACACTGAAAAACGTGTTACCAGGTTAAAAAAAAACTGCTATAATAAATTCACTGATATCAGTTTTAACATTTGATTCTGAATGATAAAATAAGTAAAAAATATTACTTTTAAATAAAAAATGGAATATAATGATTATATAGCGAAATTTTAAAAAGCAAACCAGTACCTTTGATAATGAAATAGCACATTGAGGCTAAACTATTGTACTTTATCCTACAAATAACGGATACCGAGAAAATAACTCGCACACTTTTATTGAATAAATAATTAAATTTTAAAATATTTTTTGGCATTTCATTTCGATAAGAATATTACTTTGATACTCTAACATTTAACAGTAAAACGAGCAAATAAATGTTCGTTTTACTTGTAAAATAAAAAACAGAAATTCTGTACAAACTGGTAGTATAAAACAGACTTATCAATCTCGATTCAGTTACTTGACGACTGTACTATGAGCTCTTAAAGCGGGAAACTTGCTATTGCGGAAAAGAGACGGCGGTACGCACATTAATGCTCCGTCTCGCTTGCACAATAACAATCACACTTTAAGAACATGCTTTAAAAACAATTGAATCATACTTTTTCATTAAAGACATACTAAACTGTGTATAAAAACAACATAATTGGTAACTGAACAGAGTGGTACAAGCCACTGCTAGAAAACAAATCGACGGGTGCAAAGTAAAAAGAGTCATCTACAAAACAGCTACTTTACAGGAGAGCGTATAATAGGAAAAAATGCTCCCATTTTGTCAATTTTTAACAAAATTTGTTGAAATTTTCATCATTGCTTTATAATTTAATAATATATCCACATGTTTATTTATTTTTTTTCAATTATGTTTAATTTTCGAGATATTGTAGTTGTCTGTATCTACTTTGCTCTAAAAAAAAAGACAACAGTGTTAACTACCGCTTGGTCGTTTCTACGTGGGAATTAAAAAAAATAGATTTAGTAGAGTATGATTAGTAAATTTCAGTAAAACGAAAAGTGTAACACTTCCTATTATTAAAATTAATTAATGACAGTTTTAGAACATAACTGCGCAGATGTCTTTTTCTACGTCGTCGATTTGGTGCCAGGTACAATTTCAAGCGTATAGCTATACCGGTTCTTGAGATACCCACAGCCTGGAAACAAACAAATAGACAGACAGACTTACGGAACCCTAAAATCAACACTAATTTACAAAAGTAAATTGAGACATCTACAATTCTACATCACAACCGCAACGTAGAAAACGTTATATGGCAGATAGCCGTTTATGCGTCGTTTCGTAAAAAAAAATTTTAATGATAACCTATTTTCATTATTAAAACGACTAATATGATTTAAATTCAAAATAACAATAACATTCAAGTTTTATAACAAAAATACGTAACTACCTGAACTAGTTTCACGGTTGTTATCGATAAGTTGTAACAGATCTTCTCGGTTCATAATAGCGCACTGTCGTCTCGTTTTGCCCAAATTCACCAATAATTTACGTCTTTCCATGTCTATTGTGTTAAACTCAAACTGTTTACTAGTATGATAACACTTTTCCACAAACTTTATCACTTAACAAATTAAAACAAACAAATATTCGTGCCGGCCGGCTGGCCCCCCGCGCGTCCCGCGTATAAACGGCCAGCGGTAGTTACCCGCATCTACATCGTGCAATTTCACAAAACAGGCGTAGCTGTCATCTTTTACGTAACAAAAGTACCAAAATTAAGATGATTTTTGTATTTTTGTTTTTGCTTTGTTGTAGAACATGATGTTTTAAGTCAGTTTTTACAAAAAAACCAAAATCTCAAAATTGCAGTTGACTCTTTTTACTTTGCACCCGTCGAAATGACGAGCGCGTCTCGCGGGTAACGAAAGATTTTTGTAAGTATCATACGCCTTCTAACATAACTGTAATAGGATTTTAATGTCTTGCATTTCTTTGAATAAAGGGGAGGCCATTGCCCAGCAGTGGAATAACATTAGTTGTTTGCAGTAATTACTTTCGCTTATTCGACTCTATGCGTAAAACACCATTTTCATAGTGAGAATGTAAGATAGAGTCGCGATAAGTTAAACACGGTTTATATGATACTGAAAATAATATTATTTCATAAAATTGAATGCGTAAATTTAAGGATCTAAGTTTCAGAGTTACCAGGAATCCAGAGAAAACGAGACCTAATCAGACTTTTTCGGCTTCTGTATGTCAATCTGACATTTCAATTACATACATGTCATAAATTAGAAGCAATCGAAGATTTTACCATGTACTCGTAAAGGCGTATACCCACAAAAATCTTCAAGCAAACCGCGTGACGAGTCCATCATTAACTACACACAGTAAAGTCACTGAAAACCACAAGACACTGTTCCGACAGCGTCGATGGCACACATCAGTCTTACAAGTCGACAAAATCAACATGCATAACATACTTAACAATTTAAATTCATAAAATCACAGAAACATTACGCAGATATTTATAAATATAACTTGGTTGATTTTTATAAAGTGATATCTAATTTTTAATTCTTTGGCATTTATTGGATGATCTGTAATGCAAGAAAGTTTCTAGCAACACCGAAGTAAAAAATCGAATGACCCTGAACGTCGAAACTACGCAAATAATATATTCTACACCAAGTTTCAATTCCCTAAGAAATACCCATTAAAAAGCATGACTTATTAAACAGGTACTTGATAAAATTATATTTCAATACACTTTCAAACAAGCAGTTTCATATAACATTGCTGTATACAGCGTGTTCAAAGTGTTCAAACCTACACACAAATAAAATACACGTAAAAAAACCGTTTAAAAACCAACCAAGTTATATAAGGGGCACAGATCACAGTTGTAGAGACACACTAGAAGTAAAAACTTGTGCAAGGGGGAGGAGTGGGGGGCAAAGTTAAGAGAACCGCCGGGAGGGCGTCAACGTCCAATACTTGTTCGGACGAGTCGGGTCCAGGCACTTGAAGGCCGACTGTGGAATAGATTGAAGGTTTATAACCGGTTTTAAGAAACAAGTATCAAGAAAAAATGGCGTGATATAGTTTGACCAATACCGCTGTAACGCGCCTTAGGAACGCGTGCGGCGAGATGGGGGAAACATTCGCTGATGCGATTTGTCAGACCGCCGTCAACTCTTATGGCGGTCGCTAGTGTCATTTGTACCGCACTGTCTATGTCAGAAACACATGAAATGTGGAATCATACGTGATGTTAAGACTTATTCAATATTGTTTTTTCGGAATTCAATAATTTTAAACAATTTTTGTTAACCAAGTCCTGATTTAAAGTAAGTTTAGTAAAATATGATTATAATTCATTTATACTTAATTAACTAAGTAAAATACATAATGTATATACATTGCCCCCATTGGCCCCCATCTCGCCAATCATTCCTAAGGCGCGGTACAGCGGTTTTAGTCAAACTACATAAATACATAAATCTTGAAGGCGTATTTAAAAACGACACGTAACCAAATGTCGCTCATGCGTCAAGCTGTCTTTGTCATTAACAAATGGGATACTCTATATTCCATTTGTAAATGACAAAGACATGGCGAATGGATATTTTAGAATATCACTTATCCAAGTATCGATTTATAGTGCCACAAGTATCTCTTGTCACGTGACCGAAATCGGAATTAATGTCGTCATATATGAAAAACCATAACATTCCGCAGATAGTTGAGTTATTTCTTGTTGCGAATATGCACATGAACTCATATTAGATCATCCACGTGCCAGAAGATCCTTATAACTACTCTCCATTTATTATTTACTCTTTATTATTTACTCTTAATATTGCAAGGATAACTTGCGCCTCATTATAACAGAGGTTGTTGATAAAGTTCAAAAATAGTTAGACATCTATTTATATATTAATATAATCCTTGCAACATAATAATGACACCATTAAGTAAAAACATGCAAACAAACAAACATGCAGAAGGAAAATTACTAAATACCAAACCCACGATTAAAATCCATAAATAAAAAGAAAACCCTTTGTTTTCCTCTCTAAACTTTGAGAAAACCCTTGAATTGCATATAGCAGTACATAGCAGTATCATTGTAATATCCATTCGACAATTTTACAATGACCTTTCATTAAATATTTTTAATATTTATCTTTCATTTCTCAACTTCCTCTCTTTGACTTGTTTCGGCATTAATAGTACTAGTTTTCATCGTATACAGAGCATTCTTAAATTATTTAAACGGCAAGCAGCTAGCTCGCTTTACAACATCCCTTGCTTTTGTTTATCTCAAAAAATAAACTACCAGCGACCCGGCTAGCATAGTGGCGCCACTAGTCTAAAGGCTACCTCAACTCAGTTACTGTCATTCCCAAAATTTGTCTCTCCTGATTATTTCCTAGGCCACTAACTAATCTGAATTCAACATATTTTATCAAATAAATTTTAACGATTTTAAACTTTCGCGACTTGTACACATATTTTAGACGGCAAACGGGACTTCTTCTGCACTTCTTCTTCTGAGATGCACCGACCGTGACCACGGTCGGTGCAACTCGATCGAAACGTCGGGAGAAAAGAAATAACGTTTTATATCGCAAAGAAGTCCCGTTTGTCGTCTAAAATAAATAAATTTTGTAACTTCAGATCACCACTTACTTTTGATTAATAAAAAATAAACTACCAGCGGCCCGGCTAGCACAGTGGCGCCACTAGTCTAAAGGCCAGTTCCTGTCATTCCCAAATTCATCTCTCCTGATCATTTCCTAGGCCACTACCTAATCTGAATTCAACATTTATGTACTTAAGGATTTCAAACTTTCGCGCCTTGTAAACACATGTTTTAGACGACAAACGGGAAATGTTCGCGGTATTCGGTCCACCCGTGACCACGGTCGATGCAACTCGATCGAAACGTCGGGAGAAAAGAAATATCGAATTATATCGTGAATAAGTCCCGTTTGTCGTCTAAAATAAATACATTTTGTAAGGGTGTTGTGTATACTCACAGCGGGGTCAGTCCTAGGGAAGGGCGCGAGACATATGAGCAGTACAGTCATGTTGTCGCAGCCGAGGCCGCCCGTGGCACAGTTGGGCGCCAGGCAGCGCTGCATCAACGCCTCGCACACGGCCGCCGGCTCCCAACCGCTCAGCAAGCGAACGCGGCAGAACGATATCACCTCCTGAAAGGTATTAACGAAAATTTCTAACTATCTAACTTGTAACTCCACTGTCTTGTCTACGATTGTCGACTTTATTATCTTATCTGCACGGTCGAAATTATATTTTTTTTTGGACATTCACACAACGCCATCTAGTGTCAAATTAATTTTACGATAGGAACTTGTGTTATGAGTACTAGACAACTGATAAACTTACTTATATACTATAGATTATAGATAAATTACACCCAGACAAAGAACAAAAATGATCGTGCTCATCACACAGATATTTATCCTGGGTGGGAATCGAACCCACGACCTCTGGTATAGCAGTCAAGGTGCGCTAGACCAACAGGCCAGTCTTGTGACAGTAGCTATACCGTAGAGACGATAATAAATGCCCATTATGTAGTTTAATAAGTAACATTATATTGTATTTTATCTTTTGCCCCGCAACACAAATTTACCAAAATACAGTCAGTGAAGCTTACGCGTAACGTCACTTACTCGTAGATTTTGCGAATGCGTTACGTCACAAGCTCCCTCTCCTAAACTATAAAGCAGCTAATCTTCGTAAATTTCTGTTCGGATAAACGTTAAAATACATGTCTAATATTTCGAATTATATTTTTAATCATCCCTATTTTAACAGCACGGTCAGATCACTGGTGACTTAAAACGGATAGCTGCTAAGTAAGGCAGTATCTAACTTTGACCGCATTTTGGGGAAAAACGGGGAAAGTAATATTTATAAACACCTAAAGAATGTCATGAGAAACAAATGAACATTAGTGAATGCCAGTAAATTAAAAAAAAAACTGCTATAACCCCAAATAGAGAACTGAGGACCGCGTTTTGACTCTATTCGGTTGGGCGATATTGATCTAGGCGGTTGATAAATAGGACCGGGGTGTTTTTAGGCGGTTGAAGAGGACCGGGGTGTTTTTAGGCGTTACCAGTCAGAACCACGCTATGCTCTCAGCATGGCTTGAACCAACCAGAAACCACTTAGACTCACCTCATTGGACAATACCTCCCAGATACCGTCGCACGCGATCACAATGAACTCCCAGTCGTCGTTTAGCTGCCGAACTTGAACATCAGGGTAGGCTGAAAACGATGAGATATGCGTAAGAAACTCTGGTTGAAGTAATAGAGCGACATTTATGACATTTTGGAACCGCGTAACTAGAGTCAGTAGCGTTTTGAAAGTGCCTGAGAAGGCCTACTCAATCTAGAAATCTTTAGATTTGGAACTTATTTTTAAAAAATGCGGCATTTTACTTTAGCGGCATTGCCGAGCAGAATCATATCAATTTTAAGCATTTTTCTTGCCATTACAGACTGCACGACAGCAAAGCAGCAAATAACCACGAACTAACTAATACGTACGAATACCGGATTTAATATCCCGGTCATCACAAAATCCCTGTAACAATACGTACCTGTAACAATCTGTTCCTGCGGCGACAGTCTGTAGTTCCGCTTGAAGACATAGTCCCCTAGAGCTCTGGACAGCGCGAGGTTCCCGTTGACGCGGTTGAGCTGCACCCAGCCGCCGCCCGCCGTGATGCGGCGCATCTCCTCCTCATTGTTCGGCTTGTGGTCGTATGACAGCACCTCCACCTGCTTATAGATGTATCTGATATTGTTCAAAGGAGAAAAGCTCTCGAGTCTTATGGAAAACAGAAAAAAATCATCATCTTACTGCCCTTATTCCATTTTACTTGGGGTCGGTGCAACACGTTTTTTTCTTCCATTTTCCTGTATCAGACGTCACACTATCATTTACTCCTTTTTCACTCTTATCGTTCCTTACACAATCTATCCATCTTTTCTTTGGCCTTCCCCTTCCTCTCCAACCATCAACATTCATACTCATCACTCTTTTAGTCACATGGGTCTCATCCCTCCTCATCACATGCCCATACCAAAACAACCGATACTCAGAAACAAATACTGACCTTATAATAATAAACAAACAAATATTCCTCAACATTCACACAATACCATCCAGTCTCAAATTAAGTATACAATAATACAATATACAGTAGTAATTTGTGTTATAAGTACTAGACAACTGATAAACGTACTTATTTAAAACAAAAGTAAAAATACGTGTACAATAATTTTTTGGAAATCTATCTGACGGACTGATAAGTTTTTTGAATTGCCAAGTCAGTATATACAGTAAGTTGTCACACTTTGAACCAGGCAAATTTCAAAGTCCCATATTGGGCTAGATTTTCAATCAATGCCTTCAGTTTTTTTGTGTATAGTTAGCATATTTATTTAGCTTCAATTTTGTAAAACATTAATTTCTCATATTCTTTTTAGTTTCGGCGTAAAACAGGTTTTTCTGAAAAAATATTTTTGGTTCAATGAGTAC
Source organism: Chrysodeixis includens (assembly GCA_941860345.1). Classification (NCBI taxonomy): domain Eukaryota; kingdom Metazoa; phylum Arthropoda; class Insecta; order Lepidoptera; family Noctuidae; genus Chrysodeixis; species Chrysodeixis includens. The sequence goes on along the minus strand of OW796111.1, from coordinate 8,860,358 downwards.
TACCGGTGGTACACATTTAACCAGGGTATGGTCCACATTGAGCCACCTTATTAACTATGTCTTATTGATCAATTTATAAGGCAAATACTTTGTAATAATAAAAATTAGTCTTATATTTATTAAAATCACTTAAAATCTTATGGTCCTTTAATTGGATAATTAGCCAAATCGGGTTCCAAAGTCATCTGGAGTTTCATGGCACCTGATCTGTGCAGCTTAATACTTAGGCTTGGCCTCAAGCATGTTGGCAGTCGAATGCCGCCCTCTTTTTCTTATCGTTACTTTGTTTCACACCATTTTATAACAAATTAAAACAATTGTAGAAAAAAAACTCATTTAACGACTTGAATGTACACAATAAACCATGGTTCAATGTGTAACACCCCCAGGTGGTTCACTGTGAGACACACCAGGTTTTGATAACTAATCTAAAAATTTACCGGCATACCAATCACTTAAAAACTCGAATTGTAGCGCTTTTAATTGCTAAATAACCGTATAATACAGTGTACATATCAATAAATTGATATTATTTAAATGAAAAAAGAATGAAATTGGAAAAAAATATTTACTTTTTGAGTCAATTTGCTTTCAAATGTTCCTCACACAACCAATTGGCACCCGAATTACGCAAATTAGTGGGCAGTAACGGATCGTAAATACCTCTCTTTCACTCATATTAGCGCGGTTTAGCAACATGGCGTTTTTGAGATTCAGCGGTGGTTCAATGTAGCTGCCTGGTTCACTGTGAGACACCCGACCCTACTCAATTGTCAAAGGCTCAGCTAGTTTCCCAGGCCCTCTTCACTAAAGCGATGCGGGCTTGACGCTGGGGGTTTCTAGTGGGTATATCGGGAGACTCCTAACTCCCGGGGAGCCCCACATACTCCTCCCGTTTGTAGGGGATGCGTAATTGCATTTTCATCCAGCGAAAACAAAAAGGGTCTAAGTGCAGATGACTCACCCCGCCCCTGACGCTGGCTATGGCCCGGGAGTCGCCGACGTTGGCGCAGTACAGAGTGTTGTCCTTGATGAGCACCACCACTGCCGTGCTGCCGGCCACCTTCTGCTGCAGCATATCCTCTTCTAACATCGCCTGGTCCAGCTCCAGGAATCCCTGGTGATACATGGAATACATCATTCATTAGCTGGAATATAAAGTAAAATCTTTTTCTGAGGCCCCAAGGAGGTGTGAATCCTCATGGACACACACCTTCTTGGGGGAAGAAACATTAACCGCCGCGCATCGTCTTTTACTTTCGATGGGTGCGAGGGTACTATGTCAAATTCTAACGAATACCAAATAATCGATTTATACTTGGTATTGGCATACATATTTTTTGACACAAATAAAAACTAAGAATTCGAAAAGGGGAAACGTTTTGTCATTACGCGATGAATTTTGTTCAGTCAATATCACCATCTAATGACGTCATGAGCTTAACATTATTAACCTTTATTCGCATTAACTATAATATCCATTATAACATAAAAAAAACGAAGGTCATTATTGCAAAGAAAGTAGAAAGTCAAGAACAATTCTAAACTGTATGTATAATTGTATACACTTAATACTGCATGAGTTTATAAAAAAGAATCGTAATTAACCATGACATTACTAACACAGAGTTATTTCCAGACAAATGTCAACTAAATATAATTAAACGCCATTAGGGTTGGCACGAACCTAACCTTTTAAACGATAGAAAATAATATGGATTCAAAGACAAAAGGTTGAATTAATGAACGGTTGAAATAACAAGAATTCAATAAAATTCGAACTGCACGGATATCCGAGTGGTATAGGTCACCACGCCAATTACAACAGTCCGCGACGCGTCGATCCCCGCGCAGGACAAGAATTTGTGCGTTCCACAAATGCTTGTTCTGAGTCTGGGTGTCTCTGTGTATGTGAATTGAATGTCTGTGAAATTCCCCGCGATACACGGATTAAATTCCTTAGTGCGGGAGTAGTTTAAAAAAACACGGAACTAATTACTGTTAAATGCTACATAAAATTGGGGACGGAATATTTCTTACAATCTGCAGAAAAGTGTGTCACTAGAGCAATAGTAGCACAATAGGGAATCCATTTGTTACTTTGGACACTTTGATATCCATTATACTAATACCCTACTTATCTAGCAGGAAATAAGTACAATTAAATACAATACCAAAGTATTGCTAAATGTACAAAACAATTATCGCCGACCGATATTTTACAAATAATAATCTTTTAAAATACGACTAACGATGATCACACTAAGGAATTTAATCCTTGTATAGCGGGAGGTTTCACAGACATTTAATTCATACGCACAGACTCATAACAAGCATTTGAGGATCGTACAAATTCTTGTCCTACGTGGGGATCAAAACCGAGATACATCGCGTACATTGGTAATTAGCGTGGTGACCTATACCGTTGCCAACATACATACAATACTAAATTATTTCTAAACGTCCAAAACAATTAACGCCGACCGATATATTTACACAAAAAAATACTAAAAATTCTCTTAGCACGTAGTAATTAAGACCAATATTGTACACATATGAATAATGAATATTCCTCAACATTCACACAACGCTATCTAGTCTCAAATTAAGTATACGACAGTAACTTGTGTTATGAGTACTAGACAACTGATAAACATACTTATATATTTCTAAATACATACGTATTATAGATAAATTACACCCAGACACAGAACAAATGATCGTGCTCATCACACAAACATTTGTCCTGGGTGGGAATCGAACCCACGACCTCCGGCTTAGCAGTCAGGTTCACTAACCACTAGACCAACAGGCCCGTCTAAATGTAAATGGAATGTAACCACACTTTAATATACTATAAAAGTATAGTGACAACCCTTATTATGTGTTACAGCTGTATCACGTGCTAGTTTTAGCGTAATGAACGTTTTTTTTATAAATTAATAACAGAGAAACATGCGATATGCAAGCTGAGGTCACATTATATGTTTATAGAAAACATTATGTTAAGTGTTTAAGAATTTCTCATAACGTTTGTTTGAGATTAACGGTGGTCGCTTTTTGTTTTATTCGATGTGACGTGGATTTACTGGTTTTATGATGGGCAGAAGCGTTTACTTGTCATGTTTTTATTTTACTTGTATTTTCTCTGTAAGTGATTTGTTAATCTTTTGAGAAAATAAATATCTTAAACCATATATGTCAAGGTTTTCAGGTATATTGGAAAATTGTTTTTAAACTTTCACGACTACTACACATATTTTAGACAACGAACGGGACTTATTCGCGATATGATTCGATACTATATCGAATCGACAACTAATCGAAACGATCTATATGCCTGGAAATCACTAAACGGGTTCTGAAAACGTATAATATAAAGTAGGTACTAGCTGTTGCCCGCAACTTCATACTCATTAGTAATACTCCCACGAAAGTAACAAAAAAAGAATACTTCGATAAAAAATACTTAGATGTTGGCGGATTCTCAGACCTACACATTATGCTTACAAAATTACAAGAGACCGGCCTCTTGAATTTCAAGAAATCGGTCAACATCTATTTTTTATCCAAGAATTCTTTTTTTTTAACTTTTGCGCCGAGCCATATCAAGCCGTTTCGGAGGAGTACAGGAACGAACATTGTGACACGAGAATTTTACATATATAGGGATTACGATCTTTTAAAGCACGGAAACTAAAACACTATTCAACCTTCTGACCTATCAAACTGTTTTCACAATAATTTTACCTATCTACTGCCAAAAACAAACAAAAAATATTTTTTACATAGTCACAATTCACTAAAACATTTAGGTTTGCTACGATTTCTGCCTGCTAGGATGACGATGTATATTCGTCGGAATGTCCGAAACGGGTCAAGGGGAACTTTCCGTTCCATTTATCAGACGATGACGTCACGCTAGGGGTGAGGAATGACTGTCTTATGACTGTCGGTTTGTAGGCACAATAGGAATAACAATTGTTCTGATGGGTATATGCCGATAGAAATGCGAAAATATGGGCTGAGAATACCTTGAAATAGAAAATGTTTTTTAAAGCTTTTAATTCAGTCTTTCATTGTTGTTTGTGGGCATGGAAGATAGAGGAAGACTTTACCTAATGGTTGGACTTAGACTGCACTTGCTAACCATAAAAATATCGATTGAGATATAAATACGGTTCAACTATACTGATTCTGAGGAGTTTAACTCCTGTACCAGAAACTAGGGCTTGAATGCTTGGAAGAAAGATTCCTATGACCAGGAATGGGACTAAACGGCTTTACTTAAGTTTCTGAACACGATAGACAACAACGGTAACGTATTCACTGCTGAAATACTTGAGAACTTTATAAATGGACTTACACGGTTATCGTAAAAGTCAAACTCATATCTGCAGTGGCAAAAAAAAAGCGATGTCACCTTTTTTAATAGAAATGATCGCAACGGAAGCCAAAAACGTAGTCCATCAAATAGATAATAAAAATAAGGAAAATGCTAAGTTATCTTAGTTGATAAAAGTCATTCAAAGTTTAGGTGCGAGGGCTTATGACGTCACAAGGGCAGTAATGATGTCATTGGACATATATCAATCAATCAAGTTATCACGTTGTTAATCTATACTGTATTTGATAGACGGTAGAAATGAAGTCATCATTCTTAATAGAATTCACCAAAAGATAAGAAGAGGAAATCTTCGCGGGAGGCTTTTGTCGAGTAGTGAACCTCTTTTCCAGAATGGAGGTAAAAGGCCTACTTTTTTAGTAATTCTGGGGAATCATTATGGACACCCACCTCCTCGGGGTAGGAAGTGGGTAGTGTCAGACTCTTACTGACTAAACCTGAACTTTGGTCGGTGCGCGGCAATGTGTTGTAGTTCATGGCACACCGACCGCGGGGAACCTTCGACCAATATGGGCAGACTAACTAGCACCTATATGGGTTTACTATCGTGTTTTGGAGAGACGACAAGACGTGTGACAGGGCGTCGGCCCCGTGCATAAAATGTGGCCCCCTTCGGGGTCCTATTATCGAACAACAGACACCCCGTGTCTGGCGCTTAGGATCTGCCGGGGTTGCGGTGCCCCTGCCTATGGTCACGGGTACCCCCGACCATAGATAGACAAGGACGCTCCATTGGTTTTAGCCAGTAAAAGTCCACCCCTTCGTCAACCCCCTGACGAGAGCAGTCCATGAGGATTTCCACTGGGATACAATAAAAAAGCACTTCTATGATGGAGGCCTAGCTTGTAATGTAAAACTGTTGGAGTTGTAAAAATGTGATATTGCACTAAATGGTGTAAAGCAGCGTTTTATTTTTTTCAGAATGGCAATAATCATTAAGAGGTGGTAGATGGGCCTAAAGAGATACGATATTGGGGAAATCAATACTTCTTTTAGAACATCCTGTAGTTTACAGAGACAGTGCTTTCAATGATGTCATATGATATACCAATCAAACACATTATCAGCTTTTAAATCTATATGATATGAAAGTTAAGTCATCATCTATACATATAAATAAAATTGAAGTGTCTGTTTGTAATATTAAAATAACCGTGTTTTACTACTTGCAAATGATTGATTTGCAAAGTATACTGTACATACACCAAAATAACATGTTTATTTACATTTTTTTATCTGTCAATCTGTTTCCACTAATCTCTGAAATAGCTGGAGCAATTTTGACGGGACTCTTATTGACAGGTGCTGCAGCTGATGTAACAAGGAGTAATTTAGACTACTTCTATTCAGGAAAAAATATTTTATTTCAGAAAATGCACTACTTTACTTTTTTGTTATTACACAGATGGTCTTAATTAGAATTCGCAAAAATGTACATAGTTATGAGAAACTCTTTTGCCCTTATTTAACAGTAGACCTCTTCTCTTGGCTAGGGGCCTAGTTTCTTTTAAAATAAGACTGTTGTTGCAGTTGTGGAAGCGAGACAACGCACTACACGGTATAGTGCGGCATCTCTCTTCGCAACGGCAATGACCATACTGCAAATTTAGTTCATAAGATAGTAAGTAAAAAATAATTAAGTCCAATTAAACTATGTGTATAGTTTTGTTGAACATTATGTACGTTATAAAACTTACATTGTACCTTGTAGAACAACAAATAAATAGTGGTGGTGGTAGGCACCCTAAGATGAGGTGATGATGAACAAATCGGTACATACCTGTTTAAGAGCTTCCTCTATATTGCCGAGGTGATACTCCGGTCTTGCCGTTATGAACTTATGCAGATGTTTGCCTGCATATTCCGCTATATTTGAACCTGAAAATAAATGTACAGACTAAAGGAGTATGCAAAAAATTGTATGGGCGCTGTCCCAAGAACCAACAGACTTGGGACTAGTTTTAATATAATTATGAAGTCCCATAAAAAGATAAATATCAATTTTTTTTCCTTAAAGATATGGGGTTATTGAAAAAAAAATAAAAACATTTTACTTAAATGGGGAGTTAATTTTTTTTTTTTTTTTTTTTTTTTTCTTCCGTGTGGTGTCCGGATATGAAGAATAGCACCACCCCATATCCTCCACTGGGTGTCGTAAAAGGCGACTAATGGACCTTCAGACCCAGTGCACTGTACAACCTTGGGTCACCCGAATGGTGGCGGGTAAGCCATCAACAATCGCATTCCCAAAGAGGGTTAGTGTCAGGCAGGCGGCCGACTATAAAACCATAGCCAAATCTTTAAGCAACATGTCTAGACACATGTCTAGACGTGTTGCGCCGACCCCAAGTGAAATGGGATAAGGGCAGGAAGATGATGACGGGGTGTTAATTTTTTTAAATAACCACATTTTAGTTATTAATTACAACACATAATGGTTCAGCTGAACATTTTACTTATCAATAGCAAAAATATTCAAGTGTATTATGTAATTATGTATATTTTTTATAAAAAAAACAACATTTTAGGTTAGTATTTTTAAACATTTCTTTGTTGTTGTTAATTTACTATCAAAGGGCCCAATAAACAAGCAGAGGCCGATATTGCACAGATAAACAACGTGAACACAGCGGCACGTACAGGACACGACTGAGGTGCGCGCGCGCATGTTAGCATGGCAAGGGGCGAGGGTACAGTGAGATTAGACCGTTATTCTACCTATGCGTCTCACGGCTGTTCTCTATCAATAGCTTTTTTATAGTTAAATAGTGTGCCTAAAATTTTTTGTACTGAAAAAAGTGAACAAGAATTGTTTTTTTGCACGTTAACCCCATGACTTACGATGATGTCGTCATAATACAAAATGATCATGATACCATGATGTATTAAATGAGATACGTTTGAAATCTGTTGGTGGGTTGGGACGATTTTTTGCGTAGTCATTTTATGAGCACATTTTTTTCAGGTATCCTTAAATAATATTTGAACTATGACGTCTAAATTCTATTTTCGTTTATTTACAGTTTAGTATTTTTTTAATTCGGACAGCGAAGCACCGATCAAATCCGATCCGATATTTACTGAGATCGATCCGAATTTCTCTGAGATCGCGTTTAAACCAAAATATGTATTTAAATTACAGATCGGTAGGTGATGTAGTAGAAAGTTGTAGGTAGCGCTAACAAAGATTTTTAGGTACAAATCAGGGACAGTGCATGTCCCAACTACCCAGTACTCTTTCACTGCCCTACTTTAGAAATCCTTAATGTCCTTTTTTTTTGTTTCTGGGGTAAAACTCTAATGACTTCAATCCACGCCGAGGGCACGGCATGGGGATATATCGGACTCGCACCGACCAAAAACACCCCGGGCCCCTTCCATTGCCAAAGCCATAGTCGCGGGATCGCTTGCGCATGCTCAGCGCGATTCTGGCAAGCCTCAGTCCTTCTGGACTCCTTCACTAAGGGGTGGGAAAGCCCATAATACCCTAACTACTCACCGCCATGTCCATCATAGACAGCAAAGTACGCGGTCCCAGGGTCTTCGGGTAGAGACAGTATGTGTGTGTGAGAGTCGTCCATGGAGACGCGCCAGCCCTGCATGCAGGACGAGCCGACGAGGTAGCGCGAGTCCTGGCATGTCGACGATTGCTTCTCCGTCACTGGCTCTGATAGGGTTTGACCCATTACTCTGCAAAATATACAACATTAATATCGATAGAGACAACGATACTCCAAAATATAATAGGCTATTTTAGTAATAAAATCAAATTCATCCGTCAGGTAGATTTTCAAAAATATTGGTACATATTTTCTATTATATTAAATCAATAAAAAATACAAAGATAAAACGCAAAAAGGGGTGGTGAAACTGGAAGTGGGAGCTGCCAACGTCACTTGCCAGTAAAAAGTGTACTTGTATGTGACCGAACCAAACCGCACTAAAAACCCTTAAATTAAAACCAGCTCGCGCGTTTTCTAGACCATAATGTCGAAACATTTATGCACTTTATGTTAATAGTTTCAGAGTCTATTTTCAATCAAAGCTTTAGCTTGCTCAATCAAACCTGGTCAGGCTGGAAGGCGACCCTAACAGCAGTTTGATAAAGACCAGGCAGTTGCAGTATGCCTCCAAACATAACAGTTTGCACTATGTATGTACTTGCATAAGTTACACTGTTTGTTAAGTTCATGATTTTATAAAAATAATAAAAGGTAGCTAAGTTGTTCGAGAAATTGAGCTAGCTGATGACAGGCCAGGCATTTGCATAAATGATAACATTGGTAAAACCAAATATATTGAAATGACTTGAAGTCACATAACTTGTTTAAAACCGACACCTGACTTACTGCTAGGTCTTACAAAATCTAAAAACTAATTTGTCCTTACAGTTAGATAATAGAAAAAAAATTAGACTTTTTTTTTTCAATAATCAGAAAAAGAATAATTTATAAAGTGCAATGCAGTATAGAATAGTGACTGATGATTTAACAGTATGGCAAAATTATACCAAGGAGTGACTTCACACAAAATAGCTATACACTGTATCTCGAAATTCTATATTTGCACAGTAAAAAGTATGTTAACGAGCCATTATTACGGTAAGACTTTTTTTGTCATATGTAAGGTAAGTTTTGATTGTATAAAGAATGATATGAATGAAACAGAAGTAAATGATACTGTGATGTCTGATAGGGGAAAATGTATGAAAAAAATGTGTTGCGCCGACCCCAAGTAAAATGGAATAAGGGCAGGAAGGTGATGATGATGTAATATTGAATACTAGTAAGAAAAAAGACTGTAACTATAATAAGAATTAATATTTTAAAACAAGATTTGTAGTACATGGGCAATTAAAATGTCGTAAAGAAAGGCTATAAAAGAGAAATTCAATTGAAATTTGCTATAAAAATTATTCTTATTTCTCTCATTGTTTTACAATCTAGCCTCTATTAGCTTATATAATATAATTTTATATTTCATAGTAGGAGACACAAAAATAATATTATTAAATATATAGAAAACTTAGATTTAATAATATTATTACTATCTAAATAGCAATGCCTCAGTGCTAGCCGACAATGATCATCTACATTTTTTGGATATATATGATTGTAAATATTTAGTTATAGTTTAATAATATACTTAAATCTTATAATATTGAATAAATTGTTGGATGGGTCAGAATGGGTTATCCATAGTTATGTTAAAAAAAATCTAAAATGAAGCCCAACTCACATGATATCCGATTATTGAACTGAGTGCTATAATTTTTTTTTAAATAAAGTACTGTTTTAACAAATTTAAGGATAAAATATGTGTAAGGTAGCCGGAGCTCAGCATTGCTTATATAGTTCTATCATATCTGCTTTGCTGTTAAATAAAGATAACATACCTGCGCCTATACAATGAGATAGGAACTTTTTTAAACACTGTGTTTAGTTGCTCGCAGCAAATAACTTGTATTGAAAATACAAAACAAAATTTCAACTTACAATTTCAAGTGTTGGCAACCAAAAAGGTCTTATTAGATATAGGAGTCTAGTAGATAGAAAACTTGGCCCAAATTATGTTGTACTGTATATATGACCTATTGCACCATGAATATTGACTGCAGATATAATACTGCACAGAAACACTGATAATAACTAAATAGCAAACAATTTTAACGATAATATTATTGCAAACGTACTAAAATCGTCACGGGTAACGGAAATAGTAAACACACAGGCTTACAAGCAACAGTATCGTTATAACAACTAAATATGACTAACTACTGATGTCATTTACAATTTTAATAAAACCGCCTTTGAATAGACCTTTCTCACAGTGATACAATCTTGCTGCACTACATAAACACAACTATTGTTTGTATAACTTATTATCTGTCACTTAACACCAAATAAACTGCAATTATCGAATTTATAACAACAAAAAACGATAAGATAAAACGACGACTTATACCCAGATATTACTCCATAAGTGTTACAAATGAAACAAATAAACGCACTCACGGTTATCTCACACACTAGAAATTCGTCTTTTTTACACTATTGTTATCGTTTGTAACAATACAAAGTTTATTTTCTGTATATTTGACGAAAATGCGTAGGTAAATAAGATCAGAGATTCAGAAACGTCAAAGTGAAAGTGACATTGCAGATGCAGTGTTGGCACTTACCGGGATTTTAATACCAGTAATAAAAATTAAAAAGCTTGCAATAAACCGATTTATTTTAAAATAATGTAACACATAATAAACCAGCCTATACATATACGTCCCACTGCCTATATACGCCTCTTCTCATATAGGGTAGGTTTGAGCATTGATCACCCCGCTGGCTCACTGCGGATTGGCGATTTCAGATTCCAATATTTGGAATCCAGGTTTCCTCACGATGTTTTTCTTTACCGTTTGTCAGTAGTGTCTTAGAATGATTAAGAACGTACATATAACTTTGAAAAAGTCACATTGGTACTTGCCTGCGCGGGGGATCGAACTTGCACCTCGTGCTTACAAATCCATACATATAACCGCAAGGCCACCTGGACAACTATTTATTTTATTTTGCGTAAATAATTCATATTTGTGTGTACATAATAAAACAGATAAAACTATAATCTCTTGTATTTATACACAAAATACAGTAATCTATAATCTATACTAATACTATAATCTCTTGTATTATAATCAAATAAATTGTAATATTAAAATTATTTAACATAAAATATTGAACTACTAAATTTATTTCTTACTTATTTATTTACTATACGTACTTACTTATTTCTTATGTTACTGTTTTTAATAGTTTTAAATCAATTGTTTTAGGTAGCATTACACGTGCTCGTAGTTTAACAATTTTTGGTTTTATTCCAACTACAGTACACTTGTCGTCTTCGTTTAGTACCTAGAAAATATCCAAATCACTCGCCTCATTATTTTTGACGCTCCAAACATCATTTTCTTAGATTATATAATCAAAATATAAAAGCAGAAGTTATTTGAGTAACATATAAATACCGTTTGTTTATTTTTTACCGCACAGAATGTAAATTTATTAAAAAAACTGTATAAAGTCTAAAATTGACACATAAAAGTTTCTTAATTTTGATAGGAGTAAATGGTATTTCTATTTTTGTCCCAGTTTTTCTACAAAGGAGGTTGGTGATTTTTTTATAGCTTATTGAACTTTTTCAAGTGCTTAGTCACTAAGTGCCAATGCTAAGTGCACATTAAACGACGTCATTTATTTAAATCCTATATATTAAAATTTAATTAAACTACGCATCCTGGATTAACATAATTTGAGCAATGTGCTGCTGATCTTGTACTATGTGTTATTTTTCAGGCGTTAAAGACATGATATTATTATCTTCTTATCTCGACTATTGAATTGCAATACACTACCATTATTGCATGCAGACCGATTCATTTGGTATGCGTTAGAAAGTGCATTTTATTATCATGTTGCGATCACGAGATTGAGTGGAAGGGGATTAACATCCCAGTGGGCTATTATTTTCTTTTTGGAACAGAATAACATCACTGGAATCATATTGGTTACTGTAATTTTATTGACGATGGCGCAAAATATGACTTAAGTGGGAACTATAATAAAATCAAAAAAGTTACAATTTCTCTTACGCACTTCGACTAAGGTTAAATATAAATATTTCTCAACATTCACACAACGCCATCTATGTAGTGTCAAACTAAGCAGAGCTTGTGTTATTAGTACTAGACAACCGATAAACATACTTATATATTTCTAAATACATACATACTATAGATAAATTCCACCCAGACACAGAACAAATGATCGTGCTCTTCCCACAAATATTTGTCCTGGGTGGGAATCGAACCCACGACCTCCGGTATAGCAGGGTTACTAACCACTACACCAACAGGCCCGTCAAATGCATTTGAAAAGTTTTGATAAAACAAGGTGTGACATCTGACATCTTGCCAACATAAAGGCAACTTATTGCATTCATACCCGACTTACAAGCGGGCGAAACCGCGGGCAAAAGCTAGTTTGTACATAATAAAATGTCAAGCCGTAATTATAGTCGCTAATGATTGTAAAAACGGACACGTCAAATACCAGTTTGTAACCTTTTAACGACGTGTAGCCTAGGAACATTTGCAAAGGTCGCTTCCAAGATCGAAAAGTTAGGCTAAGATAGTTACCTACAAGGTATTTAAAAGCATGAAAATATATTTAAAAACTGTCTATTGCCGTTCTGAAAGATCTTGACATACCTAACATATTATGCAAGTAGCTAAGAGTTTATAAAACACTTAGGTACCTTTCAATATATTTTTGGACAAAATATGATTGATTTTTCTAGACGTTTTCAAAATGGTTGCTGTTAAACTGTAATATTATGTGTTTATTTAAAAGTTGTTCTTAAGCAAATTACTTAACTTAAGTATGAGATACTGTTTAGTTATCTACAATATTACCTACTTAAAAATAATGTCAAAAAGAAACTTAACTAGGTTGCTAGACCCACAGACAAAACCTGCTAAGATGATAAGTAATTCTCTAATAAATTATTTTCAGTTAGAATATTTTCTCACACGATTCCCTTTAATTAGAACATAACTCCATTCCATTCAACCCAATACAATGTAATTCAAGGTTACAATACATTGTAATATTTGATTAGGCTCGCATTTTACGTCGCAGAATAATGCGCAAATAATATACTTTCGACACACGCCGGAGTCACATGACGAAATCAATCACAAAACTGATTCCAGACTAACCGGCTGTGTCATCAGAAAATAAATTAAGCAAAAATAGTATTTATTTTTATATCCTTACAGTCGATATCCCTGTAACACAGCTTACATAGTTATGTACGTTACTTTTTTATTAAATTCGGCTGATATTTTACACATGGGTTAGCGATAGTAGCGGAATTACACATTAAGTACTTTTTGGGAAGAATGTGCATTAATTTTGTTTAAATATTTCTGTGTATGGGATTTGAGAACTAGAACTATGCGGGTAAAACCGCGAAACTACTAATAGATTTTAACTAGACAGTAGACAGGTAATGTAGTTCAAAGCTTAATTTAGATGCGAGAAATAACCTGCACTTAAAGTACATTGCCGATCCGCGAGTTATCATACCACAAGGGATTGAACAAAAACAGTAATGTAAAGCAACGTATGACATTTGTCGGACTGTCTGAATAAGCTTTCAACCTGACCGAATTTCAAAGCGACAGATCCGCAGAGATTAGCCAACACTAGATAATATAAGTACACAAATACAAGTGCAACTTACACTGTTATCGGGCAACAGGACGGAAATACAACATCGAAGTGATAACACTCTTTACAAAAGTAATAATCTTTAGATTTACAGAAGGACCAATTCAAAATTATCAATCTTTCACGCTTAAACGTCTGGATCAATTTTATATGAAGTCAGCTTACGCCCTGGATTCACAAATAGGCAATTTTTAACCAACTAACTACGTCGGTAATGTTTTTGCAGATATAACCAACATTTGTGTGGACTAAGTCGCGGGCAACAACTAGTTAAGTATTAAGACAAAATTGTTCCTTTCAATTAAAAGCGTCAGTGGTATTTCCTAGTAACTAAAATAGCTAGTTGAATTAATAACAATAATAAGATAACAGGAAGTAGGAAAAAAGTATTAAATCAAGTCTATGGGACGGATAAATTGATTTGTAACTATGGTGGATATTGTAATACGCATTTACCGTATAAAAACTACTACCATATATTATTATACTAAAACTAAATACGTGCGACCCGCCCCAGCTTCGGACGGGTACAATACCTACCTACTGATGTATTATACATAAACCTTGCTAATTTTAATTTGCTAAACTATTAAAAAACGCAACAAAATCCATTGCGTACTTTTAACAATCTGACGACTTCTCACAATCTGAGCAAAGTCACTTCCCGCTGCCTGAAGTAATTTTGTTTTATAAGTAGCGATTATTATTAAAACCGCTTCTGAAACAACTATAATCCGTGTTTACTCGCGTCGCTGACGCAGCAACAGTTTAGCTTAGACATCGTTCAATCAATACATTATAGTTTTAAGTTACATTATCAGTATTGAAGTGACGAAATTATAACCAATGTGCACTCAGTATTGAGAAGTAGCGCGCCGCGTTCGCGCGTCTTTCACGCGAGTTTTATTTAATCTGTTTCTTGTTAAAAAAAAGTTATTTTTAAAAATGGCGTGCCCAATGAGGTTAGTTTGGTTTTTGTTTTTTTTTCCATTTTTACGTTTATCGGTCATGATTTTGTTTTTAGAATAGATAGAGATTTTTTTTTGGTTAAAGAAACATAACTTTTTCTTTTACTATACTATACTTTGATAAAACTTACATATCTTAAATGAGTCTCAACAATTAATTTACAAAATTGCTTAAATATTTTTTTTACAAGAAAGAAAATTTAATTTAACGTTAAATTTTAGTATCGTTACAATTTAATGTAAGTGTTATCTTAATGACACTCAAGAATTAATTTAATAACAGCTTCCGATCTTGAAGGCCGTTTAAAGTTATCTATGAACGTTCGCAGTTCAAAGCATTTCGGATTATTCGGATGTAACCAAAACAGGAACTACCCTCTTAATTGATGTTAATGTCTATCTACAAAAAATGTATTGTCCTTGTCCCAAATTAATTAATATTTTTAGTTAGTTATAGCATCTAGCGTGTAGGTATTATAAGAACGCTTAGGTGGAACCTACTAACTTACGCAAATACGCACTAATTTCGTAATTTGCTTGCGGCCGATTAATATCTAAAATAACTACCTTGATATAATTACCTAATCAAGAAAGCTTGGCGGCTAGCACATGTAAAATACCAACATAGGTTCTTAATACACAAATGAATATTTTGTCCTTTTAAATTACGAAATTAATCAATGAATAAAACATCGAAAGGTAATAATTTCACATTTAAATTCATTCACAAAAAAATAAATAGGCTTATTTATAAGTTTCTTTTCCGGACGTGTGTTCTATAATTTAAATTTGAATTTCATAAAGTTTAATCTGTTGATAAAAAATGGCGCGGATGTTAACCATAGAGATACCATAGTTTTTTTTATTTAATGATGGGAAAGGGTATTCTACCCCTTAAGTTTAAAGGTTACATAAAATTGTTGTTTAATTAATATTAATGAATAAAAAACGGTACCGTTGTTTGCAAAGCAAAAAAATAATTAGGTACACATTGTAGCTATACGTAATAACGTAGTAACCTAATACATAATTGCAATGAGTAATGCTTATTGCTATTACATAGATTGGCAAAACAAATTAAACTGCTTTAATGCGATATCAGTTAATCCATTAAATAAGAACATAATAATTACGTAACTTATGTAAATATTTATGAGATAGACTTGTAAATACGAGTATTATTATATCTTACGTTTCTATGTCTCGAAATTCACCAAAAACAAAAAATAAACCCTCTAGTCCCATAATATTTGTGTTAACTGGTTACAAAACAGATTCTTTCCATTTAAAACAGAATCGTTCGATTTTTTTTTTGTTTTTGCAATGAAATCTACCCGTTCTGTAAATAAAAATAAACAAAGACATTTTTCTCAAAAACAAAAAGTTTTTTATCCGTATAAAATTAAATCACCTGATGACAATTTTGTTCACCAAGCCCCTCGTTTTTAAACGTAAGTAGTTTGAAATAAATACAAGGAACTAAAATAATAAAACTTGGTAGAAAAACCCCTTAGATTCAGCCACCAATCTTTTATACATTGGTAGCTGAATATTAAAGGGATTTGTAATCTGATGGATTTTCTTTGATAATTTAAAACCTAATATTCCCAGAGCACACATTTTAAATTATAAGGCAATTAGGTATGTTTATTTCGTCCGGGGTGAAACGCTAATGACTTCAACCCCCATCAAGGGTACGGCGCGCGGCGTGGGGAAATATTGAACTTCCACAGACTAAAAACACCCCAGGCCCCTTCTCTTGCCTAAGCTAAAGTCGCGGGAGCGCACGCGCATGCACTGCGTGACTCTGTAACAGCAAGTCTTGTATGCCTAATAATGCCTATCTCATTTTTTTTATAATATAGATAACTTATCATTTAATTTCAACTTCTTGAAGCAATTAATTCAGACGCTAAAAACTTTTAAAAGCTCGTTGAGGTAGGCACATTTATCATATTAAAATAGAAAAACTTCGAAAACGTCAAACTAGGCACATGCTACTTACAAAGATAAATTGCGAATTTATAATTAAATCTTAAAAAACGTGACTAATCAGGTTTTGAAACTAATTAACCATATTTATATTTATAAAATTATAATTTATACAATATTTTTATAAAATACGCTTCTTCTTAAATATTTCTAAATATAGTTTACCTAATAATCCAGAATTTATATCGTGATAAATATCATTAAATATTTATAAGCAGTTGCTTTTGCGTTTGTAACTTGGTCATTAGTTCCATTTCCGAGCCAGTCAAATTATAGGTGTAATAATTATAAATACCTAATACAAGTTAAAGAAACATGTTCACGTATGGTCCTGTAATAATGTTTGTAGGTAGTAAAACAAATAAATAAACAAAGCATCTTACTAATTAATATCCGATTCAAAACCTCGCAATGCTCTAAAGTGTCGCCTGTACCCTGCAGAAGCCCTGATAGGTGCCCTTAATGAACTAATTATGTTATGAACGAATTAAGAATGGTTAGTTTTCAAAAATAACAGATAGACAATTTCCACAGTAATCTATTCATTATATTCAAAAAGAAAAATAAATAATGTGTCCGGACCGATTTCGGCCACGGCGGCTAGTGTCACTATGACACCAGCCAGCTACGCAGGACATATTATTATTATTTCTTTCTAAAACGCACACAACATTCGAAAAGTCGGTGCGTGCCGTGGGGATCGAACTCGAGACATTTGACTTAGCAGTCCAACCGTCTTTCCACTAGGCTATCACAGCTTCAAAAAAAAAAAAATACATTGAGACAAGTCGCTAACTGTACCAGTTCACAAATACACATCCATATATCAGACCAAGACAAGTTCCACTTGTTATAAATTTTGGTAATCACTAAACAAGTTTTTCTGGTTCACTGGCCACGCTAATTATTGTCAAACACTCGTGCTTGAGGCTGCAACAGACAGACGAAGTTACAAATTGTTGTGAAATATATTTAGATGTGGTCAATGCACTTCAGCTAATTTGGGTTACGTTGCTATTTTTGGTGTGATGCTAAAAACGTATGGCTGAAATTAAAAGTTAGATTTACACTAGCTGTTGCAAGCGACTTCGTTCACGAAACAAAAAAATGAGATAGAAAATACATGTTGACCGATTCTCAGACCTACTGATTCCATACACAAAATTTCAAGAGAATCGGTCCAGCCGTTTCGGAGGAGTACGGGAACGAACATTTTGACACGGGAATTTTGTTTATTAGATTTGTAAGTGATTTAAATAATTAGGTATATGTTAACGGTTAACTTACGTATACTTATTGTAGTTATGCTCTTAATAGTAGGTCGCGAGTCGAACTGACTCGACCGACTGAAAATAGTCAGGCTTTCCCGATAAATACGCTTGAGTAAAGCGTTATATCATTTAAGTATTCTTCTCCATCTTATAAAGAATGTTATTAAAGAACTTTTATGTAACTAATCCAATTGTCCCCAGATCGGTGATGGACGAGAGCATGGCGCAGGAAGGAGACTGCCTCGGCAACGAAGCCGGAATGCTGTATGGAGAGTACTTGATGCTGGACAAGCTGCTGTCGGCACAGAGGATGCTCAGCGCCGAGTCCTCCAAGCCAGTGCACGATGAACATCTGTTTATTGTTACACATCAAGGTACGTCTGACTTGTCACTAAATATAATAAATAAATATTCCACAACTTTCACACAGTGCCATCTAGTCTTAAAATGAGCTTGTGTTATGAGTACTAGACAACTGGTAAACATACTCATATACTTACTTAAACGTTATAACGGTTTACTCACGCGTATTTATCGGGATAGCCCGACTAGTTTCGGACCCAACCGGAGTCCTTAATCATGAGCTGACGCGGCGGCGGGGTCGCGAGTCGAACTGACGTTTAAGTATGAATCATCCTCACGAAAGTTATTGTAAAAATACTTATATACTTCTAAATACATACATACTATAGAGTAAGATAGATAAATTACACCCAGACATAGAATAAAAAATCGTGCTCATCACACAAATTTGTGCTAAGTGGGGAATCGAACCCACGAGCTCTGGTATATCAGTTAGGGCCTCTAACCACTGGTATTAAACTATTTTATTTGATTGTGTCTGTCTCGAAGAGATCCTTGGAATCGAATATACTTTGACTTGATAGTCTTGCAGTCCTAACACTAGGCTATTTATTGAGAACGAGTTTATCTGAGAACCACTGTATCTACAAGGATCTTTTAGCACGTGGATGAAATTAACATGAGGGCTTTGGTGTGCATATTCGCAACAAGCATTAATTCAATTGTCTGTCAAAAGTAGAAAATGCTTTTCAATTTACGACGGCATTAGTTGCGATTTCAGCCACGTGCTTAAAGTTCCTTGCAGCATCTAGCTTTCTAAGGCACAAGGGCTAAATATAGATAGTATATAAAAATAGCATATTTTACATTGTTCCTTAATGTCGATATAGTGTAGTAAATAAATAAAGATTTGCGTCATCCATTATTTATTATACAATGTAGCTGTTTATCAAATTACACACTTCATTGTATTTACATTAGTCTCGCACCTGTGTTTTTCTACTTACAATTGACTTTTTGCTGTGATCAATTTTCTTGAGGTAGGTAGTATTATTTACATTAGGGTTTTGTTTCTGTTTCTCATATTATTTTTATACTTCCGTCACCTATATTTCCATCATCTTTCACTAGGCTCTCTACCCATGGTTTAGTCTACGATACCTTTTGCGGGGGGAAACCGAAAGACATCCGGTCTTTTGAGGGTAACACCCTGTGTTATTCTTACCTCACTAAACCCACCCCGTTGGACAACATACAAAGTTGAAGTTTCTGTTCGTCTCTTACCAACCTAAAGCAAACATTATCTAGACCTTGCCAAACAGAGAAGTCACCGATAATTGTACCTAATTCGTTCATAATTCACACATAGGCACACAATGCAGACGTCGGAGATAAGATTTTACAAAAAGACAAACTAAAATATGCGACTCGCGACTCCGCCGCGTCAGCTCATGATTAAGGACTCCACTTAAGTCTAAAACTAGTCGGGCTATAAGATAAATATGCATGAGTAAACCGTTAACATAATTGTATAACTATAATCCTCACGATAGTTGTAATAATATAAGAGCCAAACTTCTTGAAGTTTCGCCTATAATAATTACGATTCTGCTCATTCAAAGGATGTTTGTAAGAAAATAATTTGCGATAAGATCCTTCATTCAAGTACAAGAGTACATTTGTAATAAGCAGTAAGTACTATATTAAGACAATACATCTCTCTGACAGTGATAACTGTTAATAATTTATTACTGACGTCAAACGCAAGAATTCAAAGTGAATCATTATTATGTAATAACAATATGTTATGTTGTTCTTTGATACATCCGTTGATGTCACAGCTGACAGCTTACAAAGTGTTAAAGAACCCGGTCCTTTTGTGAATACTGCTTCTTCTACTTTTGGCCAAAAAAGCAAGATTGTACTGTGTGAGGACCTTAACAGTTTTGTTTAAAAAAGCAAGACTGTATTCTATAAAAATCCCGTATATGTTTAGTTCAGGTCGTGATATTGAATAGTAAACGCTTATGACAACGAAAACTTTAAAATGGTTACAGTTCAAATGGGTTGAATGTGCAAAAAAGTCTGTTACCAAAAGTCATTAAATGACCCCGCCCGCTGTAGGCGTAGCGGAAAGGAGTGTCAGACTTTTACTGTCTAAAACCCACTATGTTCGTCCTGGAGCCCTTTGAGTGCCAGGGTCACAGTAACTCTTAAAAACATCCTGCAGCCCCGGCAGGCGCATTTTCTCCCTTCAGGAGACAAAATGGTTGTCTTCGGACCAGTTATACCAACTTCTTATTCGTCATTCCAGCGTACGAGCTTTGGTTCAAGCAGATCATCTTCGAGGTGGACTCCGTGCGGTCCTTGCTGGATGTCCAGGGCTTGGACGAGAGCCACACCATGGAGATTCTCAAGAGACTCAACAGAATCGTCCTCATTCTAAAGGTATTGTAACTTAAGTGTGGAAATATCTGTTAGATAATCATTGAGATTAAAAAATCACTTTATCAAATGACGCTACTGAGTAATACTTTTTGAACGTCTAAAATACAGTAGAGAGGACCCAGATTCTCCCACCATTCGCTGCTTCCTAAGTAACTAAGCTGTGAAAGAAGAAAGGGCGCACCAAATTCCCCTGAAGCACGCCGTGTTTCTAATCATAACACACATGTTTTGTTTCTTTCGATATTTTAGCTATATGTGGATCCCTCAGTTTTATAGATTCTTTATGACTTTGCACAGCTATATCAGATTAACTTCAAAGTCCTATTTTATTAAGAGCTTTTTCTTGTATAATACTATTCACCTTTATATCAACTTTATTTTAACTTTATTTACGAGGAAGCTTAAGACTGGAGTGGAGAAAGAGTGGAGTTTCTAGCCCGTTCTTCTCTATAAGTATGACATTTTGGAACCGCGCAACTGAAGTCAATAACGTTTTTCAATCTATAACTACATACGTAAGACGAGCACCGTCACATACATGTTTATGTTTCTGTATCGTTACGCATAACAGATAGTACGGAACCCTGACATCTGACCCTTGTACACAGTAGCACGTAATTTTTTATCAACTAACTGGCTCGGGCTGGTCCCAACACAAGCTAATTGCGCGTTTACAAAAAATGGACTCATTCTAAAGTACGTCATAATCACTTTTCTGTCATCTCTGAAAAAGGAGTATTTATGCTTTTTTATAGATCCTTGCAGTTAGTCAAAGGTATTGACTACTTCACCGGGATACTAAAGAGTTATTAGTAGTTAAGACTCAGCAGTTTCCGTGTGGCGTCCGGATATAAAGAATAGCACCACCCCATATCCTCCACTGGGTGTCGTAAAAGGCGACTAATGGACCTTAAGACCCAGTGCACTGTACCAAGCACCTTGGGTCACCCGAATGGTGGCGGGTAAACAACCAACAATCGCATTCCCAAAGAGGGTTAGTGTCAGGCAGGCGGCCGACTATAAAACCATAGCCAAAACTTTAAGCAACATGTCTAAAAGACGTGTTGCGCCGACCCCAAGTAAAAATTGGGATAAGGGCAGGGGGAATGATGATGACTCAAGACAGAACGAGATTTGTTGAATAGTGTGTCAAGTAAAATATTTGTTGCATTATTAAGTCTGTCTTCAATACTTCAAAACGTGTCTAACAATGTGTCAAGAACATATCAACCTTCATAGTTCTTTCTATGATGAAGTAAGTATATTAGCTCCCATAAAAATTTCATATATTTCGTATTTTCAATCGATAACACTAAACGAAATGTAAATATGAATATTGTTTCATTTTGATAAGTTAGTGTAACTTTCCACGACACATCTATATTTTTCAGCGATTTGATCAATTGTAACTTATGCAATAATGTAATTTAGCACATGGATGACATTAACATGAGGGCGCTAGTGTGCATATTCGCAACAAGAATCAACTCAATTATCTATGAAAAGTGATGGTTTTTCATATATAACGACTTTAGTTCCGATTTCGGCTGCGTGCCAAAAGATCCTTGTAGCACTTTAATCTATTTTGGCAATAGTTTTAAGCTGCCTAGGGTAAACGCAGCTATTAACGACCCATCGAAAATCTGCAGGTATTACCGACCTAAAAAGTAATTCGAAATTTAAACGTAACCACAACTATTTTTGCTATATGTAGGCAAAGTCACCCACGCGTTTATTCTTTGAGCATCGCATACTTTTACTTTAGTGTAAGTAGCTATGCAAAAAAGGGATAAAATACGTCAGTTACTGCGGGGGCAGCGTGGACGCAGGTTTTCTCGTACTGTCCCTTGTTCCTTCAAGTAAGTACGTGTCTTTTCTATTTAAGACCTTTATACAAACAAATGACGTCTATACTTTATCTTATATTACTAATTGTATTCATTTAAGTGTCAACTCTTGATTTCTTACGACCCTTTATTAATAAAAAGTAATTTGAAACTATAAAACTTTAAATTAAAATGGGACGGTGTTAGCTTCATCAGTTTTAGTCATGGCAGCTATCAACGACCCATGAGTCGGTAATGGCAGCAACGTTACTTTTCATTTATTTTATTTTTTTGTTATTATATCACATTAACACAAGGATTTTTATGGACTACTTTGAATCTAAGATATCAGTCTTTATAAAAATCTATTAACGACTAAACTTTTTGGTCTAGTTTTCACCTTTTAGCGTTGTCAATTTAACAAAAGTTAAGATATTTTACGAGAATCGATGTTGAATAGTTACATTTAATAGATCATTGTTTTTGTGTATAAAAACTGTGCATTTGTTCGTATTTTTTGTGACATTAATCTATTATAATCTATTTTATAGTCCGAAGGTCAAATCATTCAAAATAACATTTTTTTTATGAGTCGGTAATACAATTTATGTTTATACTTACATACTTTATTACCGACCCATGAGGGTCGGCAATACCAACTATAAGACGCTAATACCGATCGTTTATAGATAATTTAGTTTGTCATCTACTTTTATGACAAAATGGTAAACCTATTAATAAATCCAACTTCTTGAATGAAGGAATATGTAACATACAATTATATCTTTTTCCAAAAATGAGGAGCCACAAAAGCGCCAAAAAGTATATACCTAGTGAAACACTACTCGCCGAAGCAATTAATGGGGGTGCAAGTGTATATAAAGCACTACATATCGAGACAAACGGGACGGGAAATATAACCAATGACTGTGATGATTAATATTATAATTTTCTAAAAATGATTATGATCTCGATATCATAAGGATATTATATCCTAGAGCTTGAAATCCTTAAATTAAAATATATAATGTGTATTAACAGTATTACATTTATTAATTTTAAAGTTTATAATTGTTTAGTACATAGGTATTAAGAGGTACTAATTTGTTTTATTAAAACTATCGGTATTAAAAAAATACGAATAAATGTTTACTTATTTATTTTGTTTTATTTTATTAAGATCGGTAATCATCATCATCACTAGTTTATATAAATTTCATTGCTGGATCAATCCCTTATCATACACGATCGGTAATAGCTGCATAAAAATCGTTAATAGCTTCACAGCCGTTTAAATGGGTCGGTAATGGCAACAATCGACTAAGGCACATTATAAATTAATTTTTACATGATAATCATATATTTAAAAGTATTTGGTTTAGTAAATATTGTTTTTTATACATAATACTAGCATATAAAATTAAAATATTAATCTTCAGACGAACCAGTATACTAAAAAAATACGGTTGATTTTGAAATTGCCTTAAGGGGGTCGTTAATACCTGCGTTTACCCTATATTTTTTCGTTATAACCAGAAGCTTCGAAACAACTTTCTCTTTTTATAACTTTAAACATTTTCTTTAGCATTTGAAAATAAACTTTACTTCATTTGAAATACGACTTCAAATCATTTAATTTAGAAGCTTTATGAGTTTGTTTATACAATTACATCATAATTGTTATGCAAATGAATATAAATGATAAACGCAATGTTTATATCTTCGTAGACAGATAGACGAAAAGCACGTGTTTATACATAGTTTTGTTTTTGTAAGATTCGTATTGAACTTTGCTTTGACTTGTTTTTGTATGGAAAGAAGATAAAAGGAAAGAAGGAAAATAAAACTAAATAAATATTGATTAAGAAGCATCCAGAAATAGGAAAGATAAGCTTTAGTGGATAGAGATGACGACAGGGTACTAAAAGTAAGATCTAATTAGTCCGTCAGATAACTAATTAAAAATATTACATAATTATTTATTTTTTGCCATAATGTGAACAATTAAAATTTACAAACATATGCTGCTTTAAAGTTACTATCCGCCTGTAAATCAAATGTCCTTCAAATCTGCGGTTTATCCCTTCAAAATGGCTTCCATTCATCAGGTCTAGTGGTCTTGTCTTACAATGTATAACAGTGGCCCAGTTTACTCCGTATTGTAACCTGTGGTCGTCGGTAAGACCCTGCAGTGTCACGTAACAATTTAGCCTAGTATTACACTTGTACCTAGGTGGTCCTAGACCTCATTATCCACTTTTGAGGCCAGACACGTGAACGGATAACTTTCAAACAGGTACTCGTGTATAAATTGATAGATAGTTATTATTCTTAAACGTTGGGTACATTTTCATCGAGTTTATGTCTTCCATAGTCTGTAAGTAGTCAGGGCTACTAACCAGAAGACCAATAGGCTAGTCAAATATGAAGTCAAGTAACAAAACGGTATGTTGTTGACATGATTACAATTCTGTAGTTTGGCAGCCCTATCGCTGTTACATACCGAAACGGACAAGTTAAACTATTGTATGTACTTATTATACAGAAGCCATACCGTAGGTGTACGAGTAGGTAGTTACGTTATAATTCCTAGAAATAGCGACAGGAAAATAAACAGGTTCTTTCCGAGGAAAATGAACAAAAAATTCCGTTAGATTAATAATTATGAGATCAACTGTTATGTATCTAAGTCTAAGATTATGAAGAGTATCTGATTGGCAGGTAGTTCAAAGAGGTATGATATAATGGATGGATGACATAATATATATTGTGGTCACCACGCCAATGACCACAGAGTTCGGCGTGCTGCGGTTTTGATCCCCAAATGGGTCAAGTATTTGAGTGATTTACAATTTAAGTTTCTTTTAGCAATAAGGTCACACTAACGTTAGCTTGAACTTTAAAACAGACTTGAACAGGTCGTAGTTATCGAAATTGGTTAAGGAGATATTAGAAGTAGTAGTAGGATTTACGATCGTGTTCTAGTGAGGGTCAACCTGTCAATTATGTACCCCTCGACTGTCTTGTAGTCTAAAGTGCATCGTAATTTCATTTTGACTCGCGACCTGACCGTCGGGTCAGCTCATGATTAAGAAAGGTCCAGGAAGGTTGAGTTCAAAACTAGTCGGGTGATCCCGACAAATACGCGTACGAAAACCATTACATCAAGTTCATGATGATCTTCCATTTCCAGTTACTGGTGGACCAAGTGATGATCCTGGAGACGATGACTCCTCTGGACTTTATGGACTTCAGGAACTATCTGCGGCCGGCGTCTGGCTTCCAGAGTCTGCAGTTCCGTCTTCTAGAAAACAAGGTTTGTTCGCTCTTTTGGACAGAGGATTCATGTTGAAGAATTCTGAGACGATAAGGATACTAGTATATTGTATTTACAACAATTGTTGATAATAACGGGGCCGTGGAAAGAAATGTAGTATTCAAGCAGCGCATCAAAAGTTTGCTATGTTCATAAGTAACTATTTGTTGGTAAGCCTAACATTGTTGGACAGATTTACCATGTTTAATTTGACTTACGTTTAAATAACGTGTTAGATAAAAACTGTACGGTTTTGCCATATTGAATTTCCCTTACTTTTAAATAACGTGTTAGACAAAAACTTTTTATGGTATAAAGCCTTATAAAGCAGAAGGACCTCATCTATCAGACGAGTTATTTCCAGTTTGTCCAGTCATTTTTTTGAGAATACTATTCTTACGTTTATTGTCAGCTACATGTCACCAAGCATCTTTAATTTTCCGCCAATAAATATAATTCCCATTGACGCTTTAAACAGGTCTAATAATTTTGTTCGAAGTCAATTGATTTGCATTTATTTGTCATTGGAGTAATTTTCCTAACGATACCAGTTTTGAACAGCTGTGACTGGTTAATACTAGTTTAAATAATAAAGCAGTTTCTATTAATATTTTTTTTTTTTTAATATTAGACCAAGTAGAGCAAAACAAGAGGAAGGAAATATATGTTATGTTAATATCGGCGACGATATACCTTTCAAAGCTAAATAAATAATACATTATCGGAATCAATTTTTTTGAGAGCTTAAAAAAATCAAAAGTAAATCTCATAGGAATGTAAATGGTGTTTTAGAAGGTCGACAACAAATGGTAGATTCCATTTCTCTTTCTATTAGACCTGACGTAATATTCACTAAACATTGTACAATTCCAGTTGGGTCTGAAACAAGCACTGCGCGTCAAATACAACCAGAGCTACCAGACTGTGTTCGGTGATGACCCGGAAGCCATGGCGAATTTACAGAAGTAAGTTTCCATCTAGACTTAAATACAAGGACCTTCAATGAAAATTCCACTTAGGTATTAGATTTTTGTAATCCACAAAAATTAAACCAAACCAATACTTGTAAGATGTGTATTTTTAAACCAATACTTGTAAGATGTGTATTTGAACATCGTCTTGGAGAACGCTCGAGCATTTCTTGCTTAGTTTACAAAGATATTTATGAAATTTCTAAATGTTAGCTGCTGTTTTAGGTCATTTTAGTCCTATTTTAGGTATATGGAGTAAAAAAAAAACACACGAAGTCCATTTAAAACTTTTTTTTTGGTGTGCGGGGTGAAACTCTAATGACTTTAACCAACGCCGACAGCTCGGCATGGGGATATGTCGGACTCCTACCGACCAAAAACACCCCGGGCCCCTTCTATTGCCAAAGCCATTGTCATGGGATCGCTTGCGCATGCTCTGCGCCAAAGTCCAATCTAACCTGAGCTTAATCTATCCTATCTTCCAGATCTGAGCAAGAGCCAGCCCTTCTGGCGCTGATCGAACGCTGGCTGGAGCGCACACCAGGCCTGCAAACACACGGCTTCAACTTCTGGGGAAAGTTCCAGGCTGCTGTCAACAAACTCATTAAGGAAGACATTGATGCCGCTATGGTGAGTTATCCATATCTACCATGGCACTATAGTAAGTGCCAATAACGCCGTCTCTATGCTAAGCGAAATAGGAGTGCAAACGGTGTACGTTCGGTACACAAATTCATAATCATGTCATCCATAAAACTGGCACCTTACTAGTTTAGGTAGAGGAGACAGATAAAAGAGGAATAGACAGGCTTGCTTCCTTGCCTTTAGTGAAACATAAATATTTAATGAAAATATACTAAAACTACCTCTATCGGGAAAAGTCTTCAGTTACAAAGAACAATGAAGGGGATGAGGTAATCCGCGATAAGAATGCGGACAAATTCCAGAAAATTTAAATGGTATGCTGTAGAATTGTATTCTGAATGTACTCATCATCATCATTGTCATCATAATCTTCCTGCACTTATCCCATTTTACTTGAGGTCGGCGCAACACGTTTTCTTCTTCCATTCGCCCTTATCAAACGTTACACTATCATTTACTCCTTTTATTCATATCATACCTTATACAATCCTTTCATTTTTTTAAGCCTTCCTCTTTCTCTCCATCCATCAACATTCATACTCATTACATGCCCATACCAAGACAGACGATATCCTTTCATTTTTTCTGTAACAGGTGCTACTTTCAAACTTCCCCTTATAAAGTCATTCCTTACTTTGTCCATTCTTGAGACTCCACGCATCCAATGTAATCTTATTTATGTTACAGCGCGAGCCCAACGAGACAGTGCGTCGTCACCGGCTGCAGGACGCGGAGAACCGGCGCGAGATCTACCGCTCCATCTTCGATCCCGCCGTGCACGACGCGCTCCGCTCCAGGGGGGAGAGGAGGTCAGTCACTTAATGTATCATCGACTTTTAGGTCATAAATCTCATGAAAAGAAGAAATACAAAAAATAAAATTCAAAGGTTTTACCTCATCAACTATCCAGAATTTTTATCTGTCTTATTTCAAATTCACTGGATGAATAGATTATTTTTTTATACCCTGACTTTATCGTTTCTTCTCGAAATTAAACACCACATTACTGGAATCACCATCCTCTCATTTAATCTAACCCCGTTTCTAAAAGGCTGATCAATTGAATCTGCTGTCAAATCACGTCTCTGATTGGTTGACCATACAACATACACTCAATCTCAGAGCTTAACATGAGATTCGATCATTCGACAGACGATTAATATTTTTTTGTATTGATCAGTGTTTGAGAAACCAGGGGTTCTTCAGACCAAGATTGAACGTAACTACCTACAATGTTTTCCAGGCTATCCCACAAAGCGTTGCAGGGAGCCATCATGATCACGTTCTACCGCGACGAGCCGCGTTTCTCGCAGCCGCACCAACTGCTCACACTGCTCATGGATATGGACAGCCTCATCACCAAGTGGCGATGTAAGTGTGATGGGAATTGAACCATAAGCCTTAGTCGATAAGGTTGTAAGTCATGCAATCCGCAATACGTAAAACATAATTTATTTTATCTTTCAGTATAAAACTTGTTTATTAATGGAACTATGGGAACGTCATTTGCTTTTTGGGTCAAATGGTCAAACTTATTAACTTCCATACACAAAAGTGGTAATTACAAGATGAGCAGGTCTATTTGAGCAATTTATGAGATGAGATGATGAGAGGATGAGATGCTAACCCCCTGCATATGTTCCCAGACAACCACGTGATCATGGTGCAGCGCATGATCGGCTCCATGCAGCTCGGCACGGGCGGCTCCTCCGGGTACCAGTACCTACGATCCACTCTCAGGTAACTAATAAGCTAGTATGCTAGTACCTGTATGCTAGGACCTGAAAGGTCCGTCAACATCGTCTAGAACTCTGGACAGCTTTCCCGGCGCCTGCGCTTACAAGGTCTTTTAAATGCTGCGGGCTCAGTCCGTCGAGGCCACTAGCAGAGCCACCCCTGAACTTCAGGGGTGGCTCTGCTAGTGGCCTAGGGCCTCAGGGCCTGAAGGAACCAAGGGTGGTGATAAAGCTAGTAGTAACAAATAACAAACAAGCTAGCTAAGCTTAGAAATACATTTACTAGACCTTGGATGTTTGATGGGGAAAAAGTGTGGGTGTCTGTCAAATCAAAATTCAAGATTTTTTTTAGCAGTAGAAGGTCTAGGCTAGAAAGGGCACTTTAGAAAAGTAAAAATCACAAAGGTGTACGGTTCCAAATTTTTATGGTGAAAAATCGGCAAAAATCTCGATAGGTAAACTCTTTAGATGAATCATCTCTGCGAATAAGTATTGAAAGGATGTAATAATAAGTACCTAATATGAATTCTGTAAGTCAAAGCAAAATCCGATCAATTCCGACCTAATTATAATGGCTTCCCTAAAGTTCAATCAACACTCACGAATAATTCATATCACCAGAAAAAAAAATATTCAATAATCAAAATATTTTCTGTCTTCCAGTGACCGTTACAAAGTCTTTCTGGATCTGTTCAACTTGTCAACATTCCTGCTCCCACGCTCTCTAATCCCGCCGTTGGACGAAGGCATGAAGAAAAGCCTGAACCTCACGTGGGGAGACTCCATCAGGGAGAACGGGGAAAGCCAGCAGAACGGGGAGAAGTGCCCGAATGGGGAAAAGTGCCAAAACGGACAAAATGGTGTCAACGGGCTTGAATCTTCGTTATAGGGTTAACTTTCAATGTTTTTGAAGTTTTGACGTTTTCTATAAGTTTTAATTTGATAAGCAATAATATTAAATCTAAAACATGTACTTTTGTGCTGCGTTTCAAAACGCTATAGGAAAATATAAGACATTGAATGTTAGGTTTCTTTTCATTTCTTCTTTGTGCATGTGAATTGAATGTTTGTGAAACCCTCCGCGATACAAGGATTAAATTTCGTAGTGCGGGAGGCCTTTTTTAGAAAAAAAAAATGAAATAAGGTAAAAAGCCAAAACATTTTTGGTGCTGGTAATAAAAAATATACTTGCATTTTTTCGTTTTTCTAAATAGAAACATTCTACTTAAACAAAGAGAAAGCGGGTTTTTCGTACCCAGTTAACATATTCAAGTAAATAAAGTACTTTTAGTTTATAATTCTCCAGTGTTAGTTGTTAAGTGTAGTGGTTTTTAATGATATTCATATAATATGGCAATGACATGGATCAATGACAATCTTTTAGTACGTCAATATTGTGTTAATAAACTAATGCAAAACTTGATGAGTTCATGTTTTAATAACTCGTATTGCTCAATTAAAAATTTAATTCTAAATTCAATTAATTTTCAATCCGCTCAAATGTATGTAAATTTAATTAATTAAGATAGTATTTTGTCACTGTTTGTTAGTAATTAAAAATGCGGAAAATAAATAAAATTCAGTTGTAAAAATTTCAGGTATTTTATTTTGTTTATATATACAACGTGTAACGGAAATAACGCACATCCACAGACACCCCAAAAAGAATATCCTTTTTTATCCACAATTAATGTATTGAAACATTTTTAGATATTTGTTTTTATTACATATTGTCAGAATAATTTGTACAAATAATTGGCAAAACGCGTGGGCGCCCTATTGCTCAATACGTTACGCGCGCACACAGACACACAAAAGTGGAGGTCTCGCAGCCCGCGCGGCTTCTCCAATACCTACTATCATAAGTTCATAAAATCATAACATACGAAAAGTAAACCCCTTAAAACCAATTTGAAAACCTAAAGAGATTATCTACATTCTTATGTACGTAGATACTATGACGTCTTTGCATAAAATTGTTTATGTTTATTATTAGAATTGTTTAATATGAATGATTTTAATAACCGTAAGTTATTGTTATTGAAATGCTGATAGAGATGAACTTGATAGGTACCTAAACAAAGGCGGCGTGTTTAAAAGATATTAGGTAATCATAATAATTAAACAATGAGAAACTTACATGTTTAAAATTAATCGGCACTCATACGACGGCGTCCTGTTTTTAAAACACTTTCAAAATGTCCACCACCTTGTTCTATGCACTTAAAAGCTCGTTTACGCAATTGTTGTCGCAATTCACTTAACACTAGAATGTCCCTTTTCACTGTTTCAAAAGCAGCCACTATCCTATCTTTAAGGTCCTCGGCACTTGTTGATTCGTCACAATACACTAGGTTACAATACGTTCGCCACACGTACATGTGACTGACGTTAAAGCGTGGTGCGGCTTCTCTGGTACTTTGCTGAGGATTCTCGCTAAAGTAGTCGAGTATTTCATCTTGTAGACGAGTAGATGCCTGCACGTTTCTCCCCCTGTCGATGGCCGTATTCGGTCGAAATGTTCCGAAGTCTCGAAGCCGCTGGGTAGCGCCTAGCATAGTCCTGCGGTCAACACTCGTGCCGTGCCTATCATTAAATGTTCTACACGCTAATGCTACGTTATCACCACACTGTGCTAGAGTCCTCACCATCTCGGTGTACTGTACGTTAGTATACCGGAAAGACATCGCGCGCGAAAGTTTTGTTTTGACAAATAATGACAAACATTCACTGATAACGATCGGCCGATGACTAATGACAAGGAAGCGCGAGCACCGAGCCACGCGGGCGCCGCGCGCGGCTGTCTCGCTCTTTCCTATTGTATTACGTATTTCGGCGTCCTTTTTATGTATCTTTGTTAGTGTTTGAAAGTGTGAACCGCTGTGAATTGCTAAAGCCTTATTGCATCGACTTAAGGCTCATTTTCGTTTACTTCGAGTGCTTTATGAAAATAGTGTCTACAATTTAATTATTTCGAAATAATTTATGGTAAAAAAAAATATTTATTTTTATTAATGAAATGGATTCTGTTATCGATTCTGAACACAGTAGTTTCCTGCAGCAGACACCTGACTGACGGTGCGACGTCGACTACGTCACCAAGATGGCCGCCAGTCGCAATATCAACGTGCGGGGCTTATACCTACTATCATAAGTTCATAAAATCATAACATACGAAAAGTAAAACCCTTAAAACCAATTTGAAAACCTAAAGAGATTATCTACATTCTTATGTACGTAGATACTATGACGTCTTTGCATAAAATTGTTTATGTTTATTATTAGAATTGTTTAGTATGAATGA
Source organism: Chrysodeixis includens (assembly GCA_941860345.1). Taxonomy (NCBI): domain Eukaryota; kingdom Metazoa; phylum Arthropoda; class Insecta; order Lepidoptera; family Noctuidae; genus Chrysodeixis; species Chrysodeixis includens. Next base: position 8,827,886 of record OW796111.1, on the reverse strand, counting down.
TTTTAATAACCGTAAGTTATTGTTATTGAAATGCTGATAGAGATGAACTTGATAGGTACCTAAACAAAGGCGGCGTGTTTAAAAGATATTAATCATAATAATTAAACAATGAGAAACTTACATGTTTAAAATTAATCGGCACTCATACGACGGCGTCCTGTTTTTAAAACACTTTCAAAATGTCCACCACCTTGTTCTATGCACTTAAAAGCTCGTTTACGCAATTGTTGTCGCAATTCACTTAACACTAGAATGTTCCTTTTCACTGTTTCAAAAGCAGCCACTATCCTATCTTTAAGGTCCTCGGCACTTGTTGATTCGTCACAATACACTAGGTCTTTTGCCTATCATTAAATGTTCTACACGCTAATGCTACGTTATCACCACACTGTGCTAGAGTCCTCACCATCTCGGTGTACTGTACGTTAGTATACCGGAAAGACATCGCGCGCGAAAGTTTTGTTTAGACAAATAATGACAAACATTCACTGATAACGATCGGCCGATGACTAATGCGAGGAAGCGCGAGCCACGCCGGCGCCGCCGCCGCTCTCGGCTGTCTCGCTCTTTCCTATTGTATTACGTATTTCGGCGGTCCTTTTTATGTATCTTTGTTAGTGTTTGAAAGTGTGAACTTGTGTGTGTGTTTGAAAGTGTGAACCGCTGTGAATTGCTAAAGCCTTATTGCATCGACTTAAGGCTCATTTTTGTTTACTTCGAGTGCTTTATGAAAATAGTGTCTACAATTTAATTATTTCTAAATAATTTTTTGGTAAAAAAAAATATTTATTTTTATTAATGAAATGGATTCTGTTATCGATTCTGAACAAAGTAGTTTCAGGATGTGCGTTAATTATGTTACACGTTGTATATATATACTATATATATACTTCCCAACCGATTTCGGCTATGGTGACCGCTTTCAATTAGTATTTACAGAGGAGCAGAGGTGCAGCCCTTCTGTGTGCCCTTAAATGGCTGCAGTACCCTATTTTATGCGTAAACGTGCGCAAGCATTGGCTGCACGTGAGGATACCGTCGACGTAATTATAGAGGATGGCTGCTGGTGGTTTAGCCTTAAGAGCATCACGCTTCGCATCCAGTTCGGATTTCCTTTGCTCTTCGAATTCGCCTACTGCATTCTTGACTAGACGCCTCCATTCGGGGCGGCAAATGGCCTTTTTTTCCCAGTTCTGAGGATCAATGTTGCACCTTTTCATGTGTCTTTTCTGAACATCCTTGTAGCGTAGAAACTGACCGCCTTATTTTGTTTAATCATAATGTGAATAATAAAATTAATAGAAAATTATAATTGGCCCTTATTGGTCTCAAATAAACTAATGGAGGCGGTTATTAGCTGAACAGCCAGGATCCTCTTTAACAGTGATGAGAAGGCAACTTGCTCTCCAGAAACTCTTGTAGCACCCTATCCCCGCGGACGGGTTTACCTTTCCTGATCCCCCCTTTTTTTCGTGGGAAATCATCAAATGACCCCGCTCGCTGTGGGTGCAGCGGGAGGGACTGTTACTGACTAAAACCCACTATGTTTCTCCTGGAACCCTTTGAGTGCCAGGGTCGCGGTAACTCTCACGAACATCCCGCGGCTTCCTGACCCCCCTGATCCGGATTTGATGTGTTGCGAAGCTGCAAGAGAGTCTAGACAGCTTCCCCGGCCCTTGAACTTACTAGGTCTTTTAAATGCTGCGGGCTTAGTCCGTCGAGGCCACCAGTAGAGCCGGCTCTGACGGTACCAAGGGCTGTGATAAATAAATAAGGAAAACAAATTTTGGTGTAAAAAAGTCTGTATTTTATTTTACTTTAATATAACAGCGGTCCGGACCGATTTCGGCCACGGCGGCCAGTGTTACTATGACACCAGCCAGCTACGCAGGACATATTATAGTGCACAAGCGTGTGCGTAAACACAGATGCACTCTCTATTCCTTTTGCTCTCATAGCCCGATGGGACGGTAATCCGACACGACCGGAGAGAGATCAGGCGCAGGACCCACTTTAATATAATCGTGTTTAGAATACAGTAACATTAATGAACAATATACGTTGATACCATCTGCTTAAATAAAAGACACAATTGGCATCATGGATTCGTAATCCACTAACCCATAAAACTTAAAAGATATACAACGTGTAACGGAAATAACGCACATCCACAGACACCCCAAAAAGAATATCCTTTTTTATCCACAATTAATGTATTGAAACATTTTTAGATATTTGTTTTTATTACATATTGTCAGAATAATTTGTACAAATAATTGGCAAAACGCGTGGGCGCCCTATTGCTCAATACGTTACGCGCGCACACAGACGCACAAAAGTGGAGGTCTCGCAGCCCGCGCGGCTTCTCCAATACCTACTATCATAAGTTCATAAAATCATAACATACGAAAAGTAAAACCCTTAAAACCAATTTGAAAACCTAAAGAGATTATCTACATTCTTATGTACGTAGATACTACGACGTCTTTGCATAAAATTGTTTATGTTTATTATTAGAATTGTTTAGTATGAATGATTTTAATAACCGTAAGTTATTGTTATTGAAATGCTGATAGAGATGAACTTGATAGGTACCTAAACAAAGGCGGCGTGTTAAAAAGATATTAATCATAATAATTAAACAATGAGAAACTTACATGTTTAAAATTAATCGGCACTCATACGACGGCGTCCTGTTTTTAAAACACTTTCATTTTGAAAGTGTTTTAAAAACACCACCACCTTGTTCTATGCACTTAAAAGCTCGTTTACGCAATTGTTGTCGCAATTCACTTAACACTAGAATGTCCCTTTTCACTGTTTCAAAAGCAGCCACTATCCTATCTTTAAGGTCCTCGGCACATGTTGATTCGTCACAATACACTAGGTCTTTTAGGTCCTGCGGTCAACACTCGTGCCGTGCCTATCATTAAATGTTCTACACGCTAATGCTACGTTATCACCACACTGTGCTAGAGTCCTCACCATCTCGGTGTACTGTACGTTAGTATACCGGAAAGACATCGTGCGCGAAAGTTTTGTTTTGACAAATAATGACAAACATTCACTGATAACGATCGGCCGATGACTAATGCCAGGAAGCGCGAGCCACGCGGGCGCCCGCGCCGGCCGCCGCGCCGGCGCCGCGCTCGGCTGTCTCGCTCTTTCCTATTGTATTACGTATTTCGGCGGTCCTTTTTATGTATCTTTGTTAGTGTTTGAAAGTGTGAACTTGTGTGTGTGTTTGCAAGTGTGAACCGCTGTGAATTGCTAAAGCCTTATTGCATCGACTTAAGGCTCATTTTCGTTTACTTCGAGTGCTTTATGAAAATAGTGTCTACAATTTAATTATTTCTAAATAATTTTTTGGTAAAAAAAAATATTTATTTTTATTAATGAAATGGATTCTGTTATCGATTCTGAACAAAGTAGTTTCAGGATGTGCGTTAATTATGTTACACGGTGTATATGTACATAATAGATAGGCACTTGAAAAATACAAGTCTCGTAGACGAAACTGTCTTATACCTACAAGAATTGCTGGGCAACTTGTAAAGTAAGGTCTAAATGAAACATTTATTTTAATAATTGGCCTTCCTTCTTATTTGATAGTGCCTATAACGGTTATTGGCTCTTAAACACTCCAAACTTGTAGACCACGCGGTGTTTATACACTTCTCCAGGAGTGAGGATCGTGGATGGGAAGTTTTTATGATGTACAGCATCCGGGAACTTCTGGGTTTCGAAGCAGAAGGCATCATGACGACGGTAGCTGACCCCACTCTTGCCAATTCTCTCCTCTTCGCCAGGGATTGGGAGCGAGTTCCCGGTGTAGAACTGGACTCCTGGCTGGTCGCTGTGGACCTCCATGTAGCGCCCAGAGTCTGGGTGAGATGCCCTGGCTACGAAGCTCAAGACCTGTGTAGAAAATGAATGTAAAATAAAATATTCTCACTCAGTAAGAAGATAGATATGTAGAGAAAAATAGACATTTAAAAACGTCACTTAGTAAGATATCTTCTGCAAATACGGCTTTTGATATCATATCATTTGCAAAAAAAATTCTATGCTTAGAGATACCTCTACCTTCAAATCTTCAATTCAAGCTACGGAAAAATTCGAACTCAGATTTTTAAGAAAAAACTTCTCAACGCAACTGAACGGTTGTAAAATGTATTATTTTAATCACTAATGAAATGGGTGATCCAAAAAGAGTTTTTAGAAAAAAAAAATGACTCCCGTTCTAAGGATTGTGATCCTTGTATCGCGGGGGGTTTCACAGACATTCAATTCACATGCGCAGGGACACGCAGACTCAGCAAGCATGTGTAGAAAGCACAAATTCTTGATGTGGGTGAACTTAGCAGATCAATGTCCAGCAGATCAAAAAAAAAGAGAGTTCTATTCGCATGCAGCTGAGTTCTATAGTTCCTGATAGTTTTTAGAAATAGTTCTGCTGTTTTTACCCCAAAAATTTAAATTAATGAAATGCTCTGCTAACTTCCCGAAGCAGATCAATTTGCAGCAGATCAAAAAAAAAAAGTGTGTTCCTTTCGCATGCAGGTAAGTTCTATAGTTCCTGATAGTTTTCAAAAATAGTTCTGACGTTTTTTGTCCCAAAAAAAGACAATTAAAAAAATGGTCTGCTAACTTTCCGTAGCAGATCGAAAACTCGAAAATATCATTTTCATTGCCTTATAATATATTCCCACAGCCTAGAACTCTTTTGTTTTAGACAGAACTATAGCAGAACTGCAATGCACAATTCGATTCGAGTCCAGAACTCACGTCCCAGTGCCAGCAAAGCATGTGAGAATGTTTAAAAACTCAAAAAATATCATTTTTATCACTTGTATAATTGCTCACAGGCTAGAACTCTTTTGTTTTCGACAGAACTATAGCAGAACTGCAATGCACAATTCGATTCGAGTCCAGAACTCACGTCCTGGTGCCAGCAGAGCCTGTGCGAAAACTTGAAAACTCGAAAAATATCATTTTTATCATTTGTGAAACTGCTCACAGGCTAGAACTCTTTTGTTTTAGACAGAACTATAGCAGAACTGCAATGCACAATTCGATTCGAGTCCAGAAATCACGTCTCAGTGCCAGCAGAGCATGTGAGAATGTTTAAAACTCAAAAAATATCATTTTTATCACTTGTAAAATTGCTCACAGGCTAGAACTCTTTTGTATTCGACAGAACTGCAATGCACAATTCGATTCGAGTCCAGAACTCACGTCCCAGTGCCAGCAGAGCATGTGAGAATGTTTCAAAACTCAAAAAATATCATTTTTATCAAGTGATAAAAATTACAATTACAAGTGTAAAATTGCTCACAGGCTAGAACTCTTTTGCGATCCGCCCACATCTGCAACAGTGGGCGGAGAGGCGGTACGAAAAACTGACGTACCGCCTCACGCAGGTGTTGACCGGACACGGGGCCTTCGGGCACTACTTGTGCCGGGTGGCCCGCAGAGAGGCCACCACAGCGTGTCACCAGTGCGGTGATCCTGACGACAATGCACTGCACACGGTGGCCCTGTGTCCGGCCTTCGATGGGCCTCGCGCCGTCCTCGTGTCTGCGCTGGGCGGAGTAGACGTCTCCGCGCAGCCGGCTGTTGGCGAGGAGGCCGACGCCCTTTACACGTCGGCCTCCAACATATTTTGCGAAAGAGCAACCCGCTGGCCGAAAAACGGGAATAGCGGAAGCCCGCGGTCCGTGCATGAAGTAATGCTATGCGCTGCCATGCACCGACACCAAAACGCGGATGACGTAGCACTGCGGTTTAGGTTTAGTCAGTAAGAGTCTGACACTACTCGCGGCTCCCCCCGGGGTCGCGGGTGTCCATGAGGATTCCCCGCTTTACCAAAACAAAAAAAAAAGGGTTAGGTTAGGTTTTGAGTTAGGTTAGGTTAGATTTGGTTTTTAGTTAGGTTAGGTTAGGTTTTTAGTTAGGTTAAGTTAGGTTTGGTTTTTAGTTAGGTTAGGTTAGGTTTTTAGTTAGGTAAGGTTAGGTTTGGTTTTTAATTAGGTTAGGTTAGGTTCGGTTTTTAGTTAGGTTAGGTTAGGTTTGGTTTTTAGTTAGGTTAGGTTTGGTTTTAGTTAGGTTAGGTTAGGTTGGGTTGGGTTTTTAGTTAGGTTAGGTTAGGTTTGGTTTTTAGTTAGGTTAGATTAGGTTTGGTTTTTAGTTAGGTTAGGTTAGGTTCGGTTTTTAGTTAGGTTAGGTTAGGTTCAGTTTTTAGTTAGGTTAGGTTAGGTTTGGTTTTTAGTTAGGTTAGGTTAGGTTCGGTTTTTAGTTAGGTAAGTTTTAGTTTTTAGTTATGTTAGGTTTGGTTTTTAGTTAGGTTAGGTCAGGTTTGGTTTTTAGTTAGGTTAGGTTAGGTTTGGTTTTTAGTTAGGTTAGGTTAGGTTTGGTTTTTAGTTAGGTTAGGTTAGGTTTGGTTTTTAGTTAGGTTAGGTTAGGTTCGGTTTTTAGTTAGGTAAGTTTTAGTTTTTAGTTATGTTAGGTTTGGTTTTTAGTTAGGTTAGGTCAGGTTTGGTTTTTAGTTAGGTTAGGTTAGGTTTGGTTTTTAGTTAGGTTAGGTTAGGTTTGGTTTTTAGTTAGGTTAGATTAGGTTTGGTTTTTAGTTAGGTTAGGTTAGGTTCGGTTTTTAGTTAGGTTAGGTTAGGTTCGGTTTTTAGTTAGGTTAGGTTAGGTTCGGTTTTTAGTTAGGTTAGGTTAGGTTCGGTTTTTAGTTAGGTAAGTTTTAGTTTTTAGTTAGGTTAGGTTTGGTTTTTAGTTAGGTTACGTTAGGTTTGGTTTTTAGTTAGGTTAGGTTAGGTTTGGTTTTTAGTTAGGTTAGGTTAGGTTTGGTTTTTAGTTAGGTTAGGTTAGGTTTGGTTTTAAGTTAGGTTAGGTTAGGTTTGGTTTTTAGTTAGGTTAGGTTAGGTTTGGTGTTTAGTTAGGTTAGGTTAGGTTTGGTTTTTAGTTAGGTTAGGTTTGGTTTTTAGTTAGGTTAGGTTAGGTTTGGTTTTTAGTTAGGTTAGGTTAGGTTTGGTTTTAAGTTAGGTTAGGTTAGGTTTGGTTTTAAGTTAGGTTAGGTTAGGTTTGGTTTTAGTTAGGTTAGGTTAGGTTTGGTGTTTAGTTAGGTTACGTTAGGTTTGGTTTTTAGTTAGGTTAGGTTAGGTTTGGTTTTTAGTTAGGTTAGGTTAGGTTTGGTTTTGTTTTTAGTTAGGTTAGGTTAGGTTTGGTTTTAAGTTAGGTTAGGTTAGGTTTGGTTTTTAGTTAGGTTAGGTTAGGTTAGGTTTGGTTTTTAGTTAGGTTAGGTTTTTTTTTTTTTTTTGGTTTTTAGTTAGGTTAGGTTAGGTTTGGTGTTTAGTTAGGTTACGTTAGGTTTGGTTTTTAGTTAGGTTAGGTTAGGTTTGGTTTTTAGTTAGGTTAGGTTAGGTTTGGTTTTGTTTTTAGTTAGGTTAGGTTAGGTTTGGTTTTAAGTTAGGTTAGGTTAGGTTTGGTTTTTAGTTAGGTTAGGTTACGTTAGGTTTGGTTTTTAGTTAGGTTACGTTAGGTTTGGTTTTTAGTTAGGTTAGGTTAGGTTCGGTTTTTATTTAGGTTAGGTTAGGTTCGGTTTTTAGTTAGGTTAGGTTAACTCTATCCTTAGGGAACTCTGTCCCGGCTATCCCTCGGGATCTCTATCCCTCGGGAACTCTATCTCGGCTGTCCCTCAGGAACTCTATCCCGGCTATCCCTCGGGATCTCTATCCCTCGGGAACTCTATCCCGGCTATCCCACGGGAACTCTATCCCGGCTATCCCTCGGGAACTCTATCCCGGCTATCCCACGGGAACTCTATCCCGGCTATCCCTCGGGAACTCTATCCCGGCTATCCCTAGGGAACTCTATCCCGGCTATCCCTCGGGAACTCTATCCCGGCTATCCCTCGAGATCTCTATCCCTCGGGAACTCTATCCCGGCTATCCCTAGGGAACTCTATCCCGGCTGTCCCTCAGGAACTCTATCCCGGCTATCCCTCGGGATCTCTATCCCTCGGGAACTCTATCCCGGCTATCCCACGGGAACTCTATCCCGGCTATCCCTCGGGAACTCTATCCCGGCTATCCCACGGGAACTCTATGCCGGCTATCCCTCGGGATCTCTATCCCTCGGGAACTCTATCCCGGCTATCCCACGGGAACTCTATCCCGGCTATCCCTCGGGAACTCTATCCCGGCTATCCCTCGGGAACTCTATCCCGGCTATCCCTCGGGATCTCTATCCCTCGGGAACTCTATCCCGGCTATCCCTAGGGAACTCTATCCCGGCTGTCCCTAGGGAACTCTATCCCGGCTATCCCTCGGGAACTCTATCCTGGCTATCCCTCGGGAACTCTATCCCAGCTATCCCTAGGGAACTCTATCCCAGCTATCCCTCGGGAACTCTATCCCGGCTATCCCTAGGGAACTCTATCCCAGCTATCCCTCGGGAACTCTATCCCGGCTATCCCTCGGGAACTCTATCCCGGCTATCCCTAGGGAACTCTATCCCGGCTGTCCCTAGGGAACTCTATCCCTCGGGAACTCTATCCCGGCTATCCCTCGGGAACTCTATCCCGGCTATCCCTCGGGATCTCTATCCCTCGGGAACTCTATCCCGGCTATCCCTAGGGAACTCTATCCCGGCTGTCCCTAGGGAACTCTATCCCGGCTATCCCTCGGGAACTCTATCCTGGCTATCCCTCGGGAACTCTATCCCGGCTATCCCTAGGGAACTCTATCCCAGCTATCCCTCGGGAACTCTATCCCGGCTATCCCTAGGGAACTCTATCCCAGCTATCCCTCGGGAACTCTATCCCGGCTATCCCTCGGGAACTCTATCCCGGCTATCCCTAGGGAACTCTATCCCGGCTGTCCCTAGGGAACTCTATCCCGGCTATCCCTCGGGAACTCTATCCCGGCTATCCCTAGGGAACTCTATCCCGGCTATCCCTCGGGAACTCTATCCCGGCTATCCCTAGGGAACTCTATCCCAGCTATCCCGGCTATCCCTAGGTAAACCTAAAAACCAAACCTAACTAAAAACCTAACCTAACCTAACTAAAAACCAAACCTAACCTAACTAAAAACCAAACCTAACCTTTTTTTTTTTTTTTTTTTTTTTTTTTTTTTTGGTAAAGCGGGGGAATCCTCATGGACACCCGCGACCCCGGGGGGAGCCGCGGGTAGTGTCAGACTCTTACTGACTAAACCTGAACCGCTGTGCTACGTCATCCGCGTTTTTGTGTCGGTGCATGGCAGCGCGTAGTACTACTTCATGCACCGACCGCGGGCTTCCGCCGGCCAGTTGAGAGCCGGCGGGTTGCAAAATCGCACTGTTGTTGGAGGCCGACGTGTAAAGGGCGTCGGCCTCCTCGCCTGATACTGGGACCACACCCGTAGCACCGAATGTGGCCCCCCATCGCGGGTCCTCTACTACGGACGGTGGCACCCCCGTGCCACCGTCCGGACCCTGGTTAGGGCGGGAGGGCGCGCTCATGCGCGGCCCTTCGCCGCCCCACCCGACGTCGGCGTATTTGGGGCGCGTCCGGATCGTTTTCCCGGACGCGCTCCGCGGCCTCCTTCTGTGACATAACGGTCTCGCAGAAGGAGGCCAGTGCGTCCCACGCTGCGCGGCTGCTGAGCGCGGCTGCGACAACAGCCGGCAGCGCGGAGACGTCTACTCCGCCCAGCGCAGACACGAGGACGGCGCGAGGCCCATCGAAGGCCGGACACAGGGCCAACGTGTGCAGTGCGGTGTCGTCAGGATCACCGCACTGGTGACACGCTGTGGTGGCCTCTCTGCGGGCCACCCGGCACAAGTAGTGCCCGAAGGCCCCGTGTCCGGTCAACACCTGCGTGAGGCGGTACGTCAGTTTTTCGTACCGCCTCTCCGCCCACTGTTGCAGATGTGGGCGGATCGCAAAAGAGTTCTAGCCTGTGAGCAATTTTACAAGTGATAAAAATGATATTTTTTGAGTTTTTAAACATTTTCACATGCTTTGCTGGCACTGGGACGTGAGTTCTGGACTCGAATCGAATTGTGTATTGCAGTTCTGCTATAGTTCTGTCTAAAACAAAAGAGTTCTAGGCTGTGGGAATATATTATAAGGCAATGAAAATGATATTTTCGAGTTTTCGATCTGCTACGGAAAGTTAGCAGACCATTTTTTTAATTGTCTTTTTTTGGGACAAAAACGTCAGAACTATTTTTGAAAACTATCAGGAACTATAGAACTTACCTGCATGCGAAAGGAACACACTTTTTTTTTTTGATCTGCTGCAAATTGATCTGCTTCGGGAAGTTAGCAGAGCATTTCATTAATTTAAATTTTTGGGGTAAAAACAACAGAACTATTTCTAAAAACTATCAGGAACTATAGAACTCAGCTGCATGCGAATAGAACTCTCTTTTATTTTTGATCTGCTGGACATTGATCTGCTAAGTTCACCCACATAAATTCTTGTGTGTGTAACTACGATGAACGGTACTTGAATCAATTTCCACCATCTTACCTCACTCCCACTAGAGTTAACACAGAAGTTATCGTCGAACAGAGCTTTGCCGCTAGGAACAGCCTCACATATCCTCTTCTCTAGCGTGAAGTCAAAGGGCGTGCCCTTCACGTTGATGAAGGCACCAGTAGGGATCGATTCTGAATCGGTTTCGGTGACTCTGGAAGTAAAGTATTTATCAGATACTCTTATTATTTATAATCAGGACTTATAAGTTAAGTCACCTCCCTAAAATCTGATATATTTATTCTGCATACACATGCTTTTTCATCACAAACCTTCCCACAAACCAGTTGAAACTGTAACCGCAACAGAATAACTGAAAGAAGTTATCAATGAACAATCACTTGGCTGTTAGCTGTTTTGAGCTGGTGTGATTTCAATATAAAAACGACTATTCCTCGATTGCCCGTAATCACCGATCGAGATAAATCAATTAACACCAGTATTCATCAATAAATACTCTAACAAAAGCGGACTGGCCTGTTAGTCTAGTGGTTAGTGGCCCTGACTGCTATACCAGAGGTCGTGGGTTTGTTTCCCATCCAAGATAAACGGTATTTTGATGAGCACTATTATATATTTTTCTGTGTCTGGGTACTTATAACACAAATTACTCTCGTATATTTTATTTGAGACTAGATAGCTTTGTGTGAATGCTGAGGAATATATTTATATTTAAAGCTTTTACACTCACCGATCAGAATTAATAACCACACGATGTTTACACATCTCTTCCGGACCCGCATCATGGCCAGCTAGGTTGAAATACGAGTGATTCGTCAAATTGATCACAGTTTTCTTGGTAGTGGTAGCTGTGTAGTCAATGTGGAAGCTATGGTCGCTCTTCAGCTCGAAGACGACGTTGGTGACCAGATCACCAGGGTAGCCCTCCTCCATATCCTTGGAGAAGTAGCTCAGGATCACTTTGTTGCCGGAGATAGTCGCTTCCCATACCACCTACGGATCAAGTAATGTAGAATCACGATTAAAGTGAAGAGCTTTTAAGTATCTAAGTGTAAAATGTGAGCTAATTAGGACTAGTAACAATAATGTTCTGACCGATTTCGAAGATAAAATAAAAGACAAAGCAGGAATAGCATGAATGCGAAGGCAAGAGACAGAGGAAAAGACATAAACAAAGGGAGGTCTATGCCGAAATGTGGATTTTAAGAGCTGATGATAATGATAGTGACCGATTTCGACCACGGTGGCTAACGCCATTCTATAATGCACAAGTCTGTACACGTAGACATGTTTCCTTACTTTCATAACCCGATGGGAAGGTAGTTCGACTCGACTGGAGAGAGATAAGGCCTAGGACCTACTTTTTTATGTCTTCCACTTTAATGACATTACAGTCCAGTCACGTCCAATGGTTGCACATCTCTAGACTACCTTAACTTTAAAACTTAACAATGTAACATGGATGGATCGAACGAAGAATATTAAGAATCAGTTAGACCACAATTTTTCTTGAAAAGAAAAAATATAATGTAATTTAAATGCCGAGCCGTAGAAAATCAATCATTTTGGCATTAATAATGACCGACACGGCTTTTAAAGATTAAACTTAATATTATTGCGGTTAATATTCAGACAATGGAATCTACACGTGTAATTTTTAAAGACTAACTTTTGGTTATTTTTTTTTTGTATCGAAATCTACTCGTTTCTCATTCATGATGTTAACAGTTTACTCACGCATAAATTTATTGAGATAGCCCGACTAGTTTCGGACCCAACCATAGTCTTTGAATATGAGCTGACGCGGCAGAGTCGTGAGTCGAACGGGTCAAGTATCCCGATAAATATGCGTGAATAAACCGTCTACATATTATGAATCCACCTAATGATATTTATCAAATAAAGAAGATTGATAAATACCTTATCAAACCCAACAAGTCCTCCATGCAAATGATGTTTGTTAAGGTTGTTAGCAGCTAAAGTATAATCCTTGCCGTTGATGTCGAAGCTGGCGTTGGCGATACGGTTGGCGCAACGTCCCACAGTGGCGCCAAAGTAAGGCTTGTTCCTATTGACGTAGCCGTCGAGGTCATCAAACCCTAGCACCACGTCTTTGACGACACCGAAGCTGTCTGGCACCTGGAATCAAATAGGTAGATGAGGGACAAAAAGAAAGGGCCCACTGCCATCTCAAAAATCCCTTTTCTTTTTTTTTTCATTTATACGACTCCCGCACAAAGGAAATTAATCCTTGTGACGCGAGGTGTCAGTCATTAAAATCACGTGCACAAAGACACCTAGACTCAAACCAGCATCTCATGAATTTTTGTCCTTCGCGAGGATCGCACCCGCGTCACGTCGCGCACAGTGGCAATTAGCGTGAGACCTATATCACTCGGCTATCCGTACAGTCAAATTGCATTGCATAATAGAATCAACTAGAACATCTTGCTAGTTGGTTCCTGGAAAAAAATATCAATAAAAATAATTATAATCTCACCTTAATAGACTGTATGATGGCTCCGTAGGATAGCACGGAGACAGACACGCCAGCCTCTGTGCTCCACGTGAATTTGTGGACGGTCTTCTCTTTGTACACTCCAATATCTTCCACAGTCAAAGACACCATGGCTGCAACTATATATAAAACGTGTTGTTATGATTTAATAAATAAACCAACCTACCTCTATATGTCCCACGACTGGGCACAAACGGTAAAGGAAAACATCGGGAGGACACCTGCATTTCAAATAATGGAATTTGAAATCGCCTATCGTCAGTGAGGTAGTGTGGTAATCAGCGCTAACCTTGCCTATAAGAGAAGAGGTTTGCGACCAGTATTGAAATGTAAAAGGGCTTAATAAAAAAAACTCGTAAACATAGATCAATTTACAGTTGGGCAAATGGGTCTTCTAAGAGAAAGAGAAAAAACAAACATTGATCACCACGCCTGCTAGATTACACTTTCACGATTTAACGTTCCTATTTTTTTAAATATAGACTTTCTCGTGAGTTTTTAGGTAGGTCTGTAACGTGGCCTAACACGCCCTCGAAAATTAATGCTCAGGAAAGCTGGTTTCCTCATGATGTTTTCCTTCACCGATTTTAGCAAGTGATAATTACTGTATAATACGGGTATAAATTCGAAAATACTGTGGTGCGAGCCGGAATTTGGTCCTAAGACCTTTGATTTGGTACTCCAACACACTCACTACTGAATTACTTTAATATACCACTAAAAAAATACTTGAAAAAAAAAAGAACTTAAAACAAAATGAGTACTTACTTAACAGATTCATGTGTGCTGCACTCAGAGCCAGTAGTTGCAATAACACCGTCGTTCAGCCGCTACCGTTTGTAAACTAAGCCATTCTTTGTTGCCCTGCCTTATATACTTACTTACAACTATCAATGACTTGCCAACGCTTAAGTTATCTCGCAAATATCATCAATTGAATTACTATGGCTAATCTCTCTTATCTAATACATGTCTGTTTTATCAGGGCGTAATATGATATAATATGTTATATCATTGAATAACAATGACGAGCCCACTTTGCAGGCCAATCGTTGCGTCTCCTGAGATAAGATTAAGGGATTAATAAGGGGCTAAAGGATTAATAAGGGGCTAATAGAGGGCCTCGACACCTCTTTACACTGTTGCAGTTGTGGAAGAGAGGTGAAGACTGTTAAGGGTATGATTTCTTGTAATAGCAATAGGCTACTCAGAATATTACACGTGGACACCGAGCAAAGACACCTATACACGACCAAACAGCAATAGTAGGTAGCAGTAACTTGCAGTAGATGCCTTATGCAAAATTCCTGAAGCTGTTATGGAATGATCCTGATATTGTAAGCCTAACGTAAAGTATTTAATTTGAATGAAAATTTCACGATTTCATAAACCATTTGACTTGAACTCAAACTTTAATTGTTTAATCGAGTATAATACATGTTTTTGCTTGTGACTATACCTAAGTGATTTCGTGGTTTCTTTGTTATACCAAATTAGAAAAACTGCATCAATTCGACTTCATTCAACATTAATTTATTTTATTATCTGTTATATCTATATACCAAGTACTGTGATGTTGTTTTATGTAAAAATAAACATTACTATTATATAAACATTTACTATTAAGCGGCTTACGCGGCGTGACGGCCTCTTTAATCGCAAATTACAACAAGAATATAACATGAGTGAAATAATAGATCACACTTGAAAAGTGTGAAGGGCAAAAGTTGAAAGTGAAGTTTGAGGCCATCACCAAAGGGCAAGACGGAATCCTTAAGATCTGTTACGAAGTCTCTCCGGTCGTGTCGGATTGCCGTACCATCGGACTATTTGAGTAAAGGAATAGAAAGTGCACCTGTGTTTGCGTACATGCTTGTGCACTATAATATGTCCCGCGTAGCTGGCTGGTGTCATAGTAACACTGACCGTGGCCGAAATCGATCCGGACATTATAATTAATGGGACCTGCAGAACCCCCTATTTTGCGAATTCAACTCTTACTTGTCAGGTTTTTTGTGTAACTGATACGCTTCATTAGTGATAGAGGTTTGTGATGAGCTATAAATAGATAGACGCGTAAGGTTGAAGCCAGCATCACCTCGGCATCTATATCGGTGCAAATAAGAGCAAAAAATATTAAGATTTAGGTCACCTGCCCTGCCCTATGCAGGTAATATTTCTACAATCATTTTCCGTCAATAGAAAAAAAAATACTGCTCGGATAGCCAAGTGCTTTAGGTTACCACTCCAATTACCACTGACGTGGCGTGTCGCAGTTTCGATCTGCGTAGGATAAGAATTTGTTGCGATCCACAAAGGCTTGTTCTGAGACTGGGTGTCTTTGTGCATGTGAATTAAATGTCTGTGAAAACCCCCCGCGATACAAGGATTAAATTTCTTAGTGCGAGAGGTGTTTTTTTAAACAATCAAGAAAATAAAACATTGATATTTGTAAGCCCTTTTTTTTGTTAAATTAGAAACCTAGACCTGTCATCTGCATACATTTGAGCGTTTTCTATACACGTAAACGATCGCTAATATTCGCTATCGACTGTAAAAAAAATACTTGGCTAGAGGGCCTGAAGGTATACTAATCTTTTGTTAAAGCGAAAAGTAACAGAAAATGATTCATTCTTAATACAGATAGCAAGTCATTAGATAATCCGAATTATGTAATACCCTGTATTATGTTCATCCATAAAATTGAGATAAGTTATTGACAGGAAACGACATAATGATGACAATTGATAAATGATGCGACTATCATTTATTGTTTAAATTAAAGTTGTCTATTCATTGTTTTGTTCGAGGGACTGGATACTAGAGATATTATAGAAGTAGGTACTAATATTATTTATTAGCTATTTTATTGCAATAACTAACTTGAGGTGAAGTAGTCGAATTTTCAAACTCGACTCGCGACCCCTCCGCGTCAGCTCGTGATTAAGGACTCCGGTTGGGTCCGAAACTAGTCCCGTTACCCCGATAAATACGCGTGAGTAAACCGTTAACATATAATTATTTTATTTGCTGTTATCAGTACTCGGGTTCATAATATATGAAGTGATAGTTTAGTTATCAGTCAAAGATCGTAGCTTTGAATGCCGGCACCCAACGATGTCTTTTCGATTTCATGTGAGTAGGTATTACAAAGTAATTATTATTGATTGAAAAGATGAAATAAATTATCGTGAGGAATCCGGTTTCTAAAATTTTAACGTATGGACATTGAACAGTCACGTGCAAAGATATATATGTTATGGACCAAGTGATTAATGCGGGTATTATGCATAATGCTCGGGCATTATGAATAATGCCCAGCATCATCGGGCTAAGTGATTAATTACTATCTTAACTTCATTATTATCATAATTATCGCTCGGTCATTATTATATTGCTAAATGATAGTTTTCACCTCAATGAATATAGATTTTGACAAATAAAAAAAAAACCTAACCTCACCTAATTTAGGTTAGGTTTTTTTTTTATTTCTTCCATCATTATGACCGCAATCAACATCGGAACTCGAACTCTTACGGTGTCCCCAATTGCAGCCGTGGTTTATTTAGCGCTTGATACAACTTAAATATGGCATTAGTATCAAATTGCCCAACTATCATTTAGCAATATAATAATGACCGAGCGATATGATAATAATGAAGTTAAGATAGTAATTAATCACTTCGCCCGATAATGCTGGGCATTATGTATACTGCCCAATTTATCACTTGGTCCATAACATATACATACGACCAACCAAACAGTTGCAGTAGATTTTATATGCGAAATTTCTGGACGGATTTCTGGTATTGTACGCTAAAAATGTTTAATTTTAAAGAAAATTTCACGATTTTATAAATTACTTAGACTTCAACGGTTTGGTGTTTATGTTTTTACTCGTGACTGTTCGAACTACGAAGCCTATTTACAGGTCTACGGACTGTTAAAACTCTTACATCAGGTCGGAAACCATAAGATAGGGAGAAAAGGACCATAAATGTTTCTAAGCCTTTATAAATAGAAAAATAGTAGGGACTTGGTAATATGATTGAAATTTTGATTATAGGTAACTAAAATATTGTATTTTCAAGCTTTAAATATGTCCCCTTAAAATCAAGATGGCATCCGTAAACTTTAATGATGAGTTGGAATGTAGGTATTGTTAAGATTTATTTAAGTTCTAAAATATTGAAAAAATCTGTGTCGTTATTTGTAATCTCATTACTTTCCTTGCATATAAACATATACCCGTACATCACGCCTTCCTCTCAAAGGGGCGGATAAGCAACATTAGTTATAAAACTTCAACACATAGCTAATAGATGGCGTTGTTAGTTGATAGCCCAATCCTGAATCGCGCAATGGTTTGGTTACACGGAGATTCATAAGAATGCATGACATTTTTACTCTATTCAGTTGCAAAAGCAAAGAAATCGTAAAAATCTAATTTTTTTATAGTCTCAGGCGTGTGGTTATACCGTACTCACCTGAGATATGTAACGGACAGGAAAAGTTGAGGACATATTATATAACAGAATAAATACTATAATTACTATTTATTTACCCTAGCATGTTCCTCTCAACAGTAAAAGCTATAAAACAATATAAAAACTTAATACGGTAGTTAATATTAAATACGATTAGCCGACAACTTATCACAAAGTTTGATGTGTATTTGTGAGTGTCTGTCCGTAGCTCTTGAACAGATGACCTGATTTTTATTGTGTTCGAAATGTGAATTAACGAAAATCCAAGATGGCCGCCAATGACGGTGACGCACATCTATTTTTCTCTAAATAAGGGTATTAAATGAAAGGACCGGACTAGTAGACTACTATACTCAAATAAATTTTAAATCCTTACTAGTATTCTTTCGGAATTACTTGCTGCACACGTTGAATGGCAAAAATTAAGACAATGACAATTGATTTCACTTGTTTTTATTAAAACAATACACTTAATAAAATATAAATTCGCTTATATAGTTTAGATGGCACAGTAAAACGTATACAAAAGTAGATTTTTAAGTATATAATTATATTTTTTTGTAAATAATATTGGACTGTATATGACACAATTCATAAAATCGCATTGGAATTTCAAAGTGACTTGCAGTATTGTTGCTGGGCGCTACACTGAGACACGCTCCTTGCTTTTACAACAATTTTAATAGGAGTTATCATAAAACTTGTTCAGATACCATATCAAAATATACCCTAAAAGTTAGCAGTAAGGTTTAAAATAAAGTGATGTAAAAACTGTTCTAATACAGGTTTATCCCCACTCTAAACTCTGGGCGTCGATTTAGTGTAGTGTATTCCCGATTATCTATAGGCTATTTGACTAAAAAATTGTAATTAGTCCATCAGGTAGATTTCAAAAAAATATTGTATACGTATTTTTTATTTTATGAAATCAATACAAAAATACAAAGATAAAACGCAACAAAGGTGGTAAAAGTGTGGAAGTGGGGGCTACCGACGTCACTTGACTTGACAGTAAAAAGTGATACGTATGTGACGTCACACGAGATTTCATCATACGGTATCATCTTATTTTTTTGTTAACGCGATAAAAGAAATAATACGTATCTAATATGTTTTGGAAATCTATCTGACAGACTAATTAGATTTTTTTAGTCAAATATCCAATTCTCCCTGAATTATTTCGAGTTACGCTGACATAACAGTAGGGCCACCAAATTTATTATTCTTGTAAACCCCAAACTTGTAAACCACGCGGTGTTTGTACACGTCTCCGGGAGTGAGGATCGTGGTTGGGAAGTTGGTATGATGTACAGCATCTGGGAACTTCTGGGTTTCAAAGCAGAAGGCGCCGTGGCGACGGTAGCCGACCCCGAGCTTGCCGACAATGGCCTTGTCTTTGGGACCTGGGAGCGAGTTCCCGGTGTAGAACTGGACTCCTGGCTGGTCGCTGTGGACCTCCAGGTAGCGCCCAGAGTCTGGGTGGGATGCCCTGGCTACGAAACTCAAGACCTGGAACGATAACAAACATTTTAAACTTTTGGATTTCAACCAGTCCATCAATTTCATCTGTGCATCGAAATCATTAAAAATAATGTCTCCTGACCGATTGCGGCCACGGTGGCTAGTGTTGCTATGACACTGGCCAGCTACGCGGGACATATTATAGTGCATGTGTGCGCAAAAACAGGTGCACTCTCTATTTTTTTACCCTCATAGCCCGATGGGACGGCAATCCGACACGACTGGAGAGTGATCAGGCGCAGGACTCACATTTTTACGTGCCTTCCGAAACACGTAAGCTGTGATATTTATTTCTAAACCGCATACAATATTCGAAAAGTCGGTGCGTCCTGTCGAACTTGACACCTTGAACTTGGCATTCCTATGGTCTTACCTCTAGGCTATCACAGCTTCACCTCTCTTACCTCAGTTCCACTGGTGTTGACACAGAAGTTGTCATCGAAGAGGTTCTTCCCGCAGACGATAGCCTCACCGATCTGCTTCTCCAGTCTGAAGTCGAAGGGTGTGCCTTCCACATCGGTAAAGGACCCCGTAGGGATCGAATCCGAGTCTGTTTTGGTGATACTGTAAGAAGAATGATGTGGTTTTACGATATGGCCCAGTTTACGGTTATGTATCATACTGATTACATTTGTGTGAAAAATACTGATGCATTATTTAACTTTAGCTCGGAAGGAAAATGCAGCATAAATAGAAAATTTTTCAGACTTCATTAAACTATACACAGGCTTTACACCGCATTTTGCAAAACTAATTAGTTACGCTTGGTCTGGGAACTGTCAAGCTGCTCATAAGCTGATATGATCTCCTCAACTTTTAAGAATAAAATTTCTGCTAAACCAAATATATTGTGATACACAGAATTTCTTTTGTTTTCTCCACTTACCGATCAGAATTAATAACCACACGATGTTTGAACATCGCTTCGGCGCCAGTGTCGTGACCAGCCAAGTTGAAGTAAGAGTGGTTCGTTAGGTTGACCACAGTCTTCTTGGTGGTGGTAGCAATGAACTCCACGTGGAAAGTGTGGTCGTTCTTCAGCTCGTACACCACGCTGGTGACCAGGTCTCCAGGGTAACCTTCCTCCATGTCCTTGGAGAGGTAGCTGAGCGTGACCTTGGCGCCTGATACAGTAGCATCCCATACAACCTAGAAAAAATTAGAAGGTAGGTATATTGATTATTTAGGCTACGAAGTTTGAGTTTGGCTACGAAGGGTGGGCTATGGGGTGCGGTCTATAATTTACAAATTTTGACGTTCAAAAAGTGCTACATTGTAGCCTAATTTGAATAAATGACTTTTGATTTTGACGAGGCCTATTCAGTAAGTTACTGGAAAATAGATTCATAAACTTTCAAGAATTATATTAAACCTTAAAAAGATGAAGAAGATGATATTTAATCTGCTTAATCATTTCGAAACGCAACGGGAGAGTTTGCTTTAGTCGTCACGTCGTGGCAGAATAGTATTTTTGCTTAAAATAAAACAATCTAATAAGTCCGAATAAAACAAAATTATAACTAGTCAAAGATGGTGAATCGTATGGAAGTGGAGGGCAATAACGACACTTTTCATTAAAAAGTGCACTGAGAAGTGACGAGGTTTCAACTTACTGAATAGTCACTATTTTAAATTTAGGCTAATATACTATATTTTTTTAATATATGTCCAAACTTTTTTTGGGCATTTGACGGTATAATTAGTTTTTTAAATACCGAAGTACCCAATTGTTGCTGTTGTTCTGAGTCCGCAGAAAACTCATTGGGAAACTGGACCACCACAACTTTATTAACACGTTTCAAAAGTAAACAAACCTTATCAAAACCAATGATTCCTCCATGCAGATGATGTTTCCCGATATTCTTAGCTAGTGTGTAAGTCTTCCCATCGATCTCGAAGCTGGCGTTGCCAATGCGGTTGGCGCACCGTCCCACAGTGGCTCCAAGGTACGGAGTGTTTCTATTGACGTAGCCGTCGAGGTCATCAAACCCTAGGACCACGTCCTTCGTGATGCCGAAACAATCTGGGACCTGGAATCATCATCATCATCATCAGCATCATTGGCCTCTATCATCAATGACAGTAGATTGAAACAGCACCCATTAATAATTTGCTTTTGGGACCTGTAATGGATGTTAGGGACATGATGACGGTCTTCTATGTTTTGGAAATACTTTCGCAACGAAAAATAAATATATCACGTAGGTACCTATATGACTGCGAACCGGGCAGGATAGACGGAGCGTCCGGATAGTCTCCATCAGCTATTTTTTTTTTTTGGCAATAGTCAGTAATGGATAAAGGAGCTAAGTATTTTAAGGAATTCATCATCTTCCTGCCCTTCCCCCATTTTACTTGGGGTCGGCGCAACATGTTTTTTTTTTCTCAACATGTTGCTAATAGATTTGGCTATGGTTTTATAGTCGGCCGCCTGCCTGACACTAACCCTCTTTGGGAATGCGATTGTTGGTGGTTTACCCGCCACCATTCGGGTGACCCAACGTATTTGGTACAGTGCACTAGGTCTTAAGGTCCATTAGTCGCCTTTTACGACACCCAGTGGAGGATATGGGGTGGCGCTATTCTTTATATCCGGACACCACAAGTATTTTAAGGAATTACAAAATACAAATGATGTGCATATAGTATGTACTTACAATAGCAATATATTTTACCTTAATAGACTGTATGATAGCTCCATAGGATATTGCAGCGACTGACATGCCACCTTCTGCCGTCCATGTGAACTTCTGCACCTTCTTCTCCTTGTAAACACCGAAATCTTCAACAGTTAGGGTCACCATGGCTGAAACTTGAAGATTTAAAAATAAGTAAGTAGTAAAAAGTTACATTTTCAAGTGGTGACGTTGTGCTGGACGTATTAACTGCAGAACCGACAACCGTTATTCTTGTACATCGTCTCGGTATACGTAGTGTAAGAGGACGGGACTGTCCCTTTTTACAAATTCAGAAACCGCGTAAAGATTTGAACAAGATTTTCTGAGGTTCTCCTCGATTTCCCTAGTCTTCCATCGTCAGATCCTGACTTCCTATCATGAGACTACTTTAGATATGTCTTCTTTCCAACAAAATAAGAATTATCAAAATCGGTTCATAAACGACGAACTTATCCGCGAAAAAACATAAAAAAGCGTATAGGTCAAATTGAGAAACCTCCTCCTTTTTAAGTTGGTTTCATTACAGGTACATTTTTTTTCGTAGATGACATATTATTTGACCTAAAAAAACAATGTCCCGTTTTGTGTCAAAGAAATGGTCACGTTAAGGATGCCCTCGACTAGGTGGAATGACGATTTGCGCAGGATGGATGCTAGAAGCTGATTGAAAATAAATCAAAGTGGCGTACGATTATAACAGTAGACTAGAATGGGCTGTTGATTATGATGATAATGGTATATTCAGGCTGGTTAGGCAGATATTTGTTTGATATCCTTTTTTTTGGTGTGATATTCCGTGTGGTGTCCGGATATAAAGAATAGCGCCACCCCATATCCTCCACTGGGTGTCGTAAAAGGCGACTAATGGACCTTAAGACCTAGTGCACTGTACCAAGCACCTTGGGTCACCCGAATGGTGGCGGGTAAACAACCAACAATCGCATTCCCAAAGAGGGTTAGTGTCAGGCAGGCGGCCGACTATAAAACCATAGCCAAAACCATTAGCAACATCATCATCATCATCATTCCCCTGTCCTTATCCCAATTATTACCATTAGCAACATGTTTAGAAAAAAAACATGTGGCGCCGACCCCAAGTAAAATGGGATAAAGGCAGGAAGATGATCCGTAAGGCGAGGGAAATCTCATGGATACCCACCTCCTTGGGGGAGGAAGTGGGTAGTGCCAGACTCTTACTGACTAAACCTAAACCGCCGTGCAACGTCTCCCGCGTTTGGTCGGTGTGCTGCAATGCGTTGCAGTTCACCTCGCACAAAACAATTCCAAGAGATCATCCAAGAATTTGAAGGGGACACCCGGGTTTGAACCGGGGACCTTTCGATCTGCAGCCGAATGCTCTACCACTGAGTTATATCCCCACCAGAAACACAATACGCACTGTCGCAAGAGGAGGCCTAGTCTCGTCAGATGCTTGAACATCGCACAATAGAACATTATGTTTTGTTTCGTGTTCGTTTTAATATAATTGTTTATTTTTTGAGAATATCTACATTTTATGAATACTAATAAACCTACCCAATATTATATCTAGAAATTGGTCATAAATGTTTATGATTAGGTACGTATAAACAGCGATAAGACCACCTTCATAAATATAAATATTTAATTGTAGAGAGCACAATAACTGATCAAAAGAAACGAACGAAATAATTGTTAATCATCTTCCTGCCCTTATCCCATTTCACTTGGGGTCGGCGCAACACGTCTTCTTGACATGTTGCTTAAAGTTTTGGCTATGGTTTTATAGTCGGCCGCCTCCCTGACACTAACCCTCTTTGGGAATGCGATTGTTGGTTGTTTACCCGCCACCATTCGGGTGACCCAAGGTGCTTGGTACAGTGCACTGGGTCTTAAGGTCCATTAGTCGCCTTTTACGACACCCAGTGGAGGATATGGAGTGGTGCTATTCTTTATATCCGGACACCACACGGAAATAGTATTAAATATTATTATAGGTATTAAATATTATTGTCATCCCAAAATATTAATTTTCATTTAGTAAATGCAAACAGTAATTTTATTAATAAATACATGTTTTTACTAATATTTAATGCATGACAATTGTTAAATTCATTGTGCAAAATTCTTTAACTTATTTTAATGGAATTTTAAAGTGTGTTTTGTGTAAGTAAGACATTGATAGTCGTGTCGGTCACCGATGAACGGTGAAAATGTTCATTGAAACGTCTTGTAGTATCTATTTTCTCTTACCTACTCTCTCTCGAGAGAGACAAGTTCCTACTTGTCTCTCTCTCTTGATAATGATGAAGAGTAGGGAGGCCTTTGCCCAGCGGTGGGACATTTTAGGATAATAAAAAGTAGTACCTGCATGTGAGTATAAAAACTATACTTTCGACATCTCATAATGAAGTAATTAATTAAATACATAGTTCATCCATTTTCCGACTCATTTAATTAAATATTTTTATTTGTTTTGAAACTTACCTAAATGTAGATATTATGCAAAAAATTTAATAAATTATTTAAGTTATCGCATTTCATGTATTTACTTAGTTGTTTCATAATTTCGATTATTTTCTTTTAATATTACGTCAAGTGTTCATTATGTAGTTATGTAGATGCGTTTTTGTCACAACCGCAGTTGTTCAATTTAAGAATAAAAAGAATGAGAATAGAATAAGAAATTAATTTAAATGTATCTCAAAAACAATAAAGAATATACAGCTTACTATGAACTTTATCAGTTCATTAGTTAGATACTAACTAATGATACTACAAATTAAGAGGAAAGATCGGGACAAGAGTCGTGGAAGACAATTAATGTGACGGAAATATGTGAAGCCGTGGCCTAAATGTCCCTCGTCAAGGGGTTGACGAGGGGGTGTGCCGGACTCTTACCGGCTAAAACTGGAGCGTCCTCATCTGCCTATGGCCGGGGGTACGGGGTTCGCTTTCGTATTCAACGCGAGCCTAACCCGAAAGTAACAGAAAATAGCGAATCCTACAGATGGGACCTACACAATAAGGCAGTGTAATTGGGCTTTAAATATAATGATGTGCTTTAGAAATTTAACAGTAATAATTGATTGTTTTTTTTTGCTTTTATATTCTGTATTCTTGTCTTCTTTTTCAAGAGTCGAGGTAATATACCAATGTTGGTAAACGCAAAGAGCGATGGTATAAATTGATAAAAAAATGTCTTAATTGAAATGAATCAATTTGGCTTCAGAAGTGTATGAATTGGTAAATTATAAAACTGTTAGACTGGTTCTTTTGACTGGCCGAATATTTATAGGATCCATATATTATTTATCTATTTTAAGTAACTAATATTTTTTATTAGAAATATTAAAACATCTCCGGTAAATAACTTAATAGTTAGAAACTTAAAAACAATTTTATAACACAATCATTATCTAAACAAGTGTTTACTTAAATACATTTTATAGTTACAAATAGTACTTGAAAAACAATAAATACTTAAACATAATTTCAGTAAAATTACAACAGTTGTATCTTCAAACAGACAAACATAATTACAATCAACACTGAAAACTGTTATCAGAAACAATATAAGTGCCATTAACTATCAAATCAACTACAACCAATTTAAAAGCAAAAACTTATCAACAACCAAACAAGTACTATCTTTATCAACTATAATAACAACTAAAGTACAGAGAGATAGTAAAAAATAACAAAATAAAATAATAAAGTTTACATACCGGTTGAGTTGATAAGACGTCTTTGCTACACGACGGGCGACGAGCGACTGGCGTGAAGTTTCTCATTTAAATTTGAATTGTTGCTGAATTCGCGATGTTAAGTACTTGCGCTGTGACAGTCTGTCGTTATGTTGACCACATTTCAAGGTTCACCTACTTTTGTTTAAGAGGCACTACTTTATACTACATGGGAGTCCTTTAAACCCTTATCTTTCTAATTATTATACATTCATTAGCTTCTGAAAGTAATTAATGTGAGAGTATTTTGCATTAATGCATTGGTTTTTTTTATATCAGACAGCACTCGAAACTTTTTGTTTTCCGTGTGACTTCAACCCACGACGAGGGCACGGCGTGGGATATGTCGAACTCTCACCGACTAAAAACACCCCGGGCCCCTTCTACTACCTAAGCCAGAGTCACGAGACTCGAACCTGCGACTCCTGGTTTTATTATCTGATTTTCTGCGCTTGCTCTGAATTAAATAATGAAAATAATAGTAGTACCTTTTATAAATATGGATACTCTAATAAACTGACTACACAGTTTATTTTAATTGATTTCATAGTTACAAAACTATACCTTAGGTGTTTTTAGCAAACATTTTAGTTACCTAGATAAGTACCTACATTTTTAACTTTATAAGTTAAGGAAAAATCATGAAACTGAAAACTTTGTGATTAACAAAAACTAAGATTGAATTTTTAAATCATTTATTTAATGAAATTCAAAGCCATCTTGACCCGTATCAGTCGAACAAAACATAAAATAATAGAGATTTTTAATGAAATAAGTAATAATAATAAACTAAACATAACGGACAATATAGATTCGATTCACACCCAGAGCAAATATTTTTGTAATGCACGATCATTTGCCTAGGTGTAATTTATCAACAATTAGTATTTAGAAATATATAAGTATGTTTATCAGTTGTCTAATACTCGTAACACAAGTTACTCTCGTATAATCAATTTGAGACTAGATGGCGTTGTATGAATGTTGAGGAATACATCACTACATAGTATAAAAAAGTCGCTGTCTGTCTCTTTGCTTAAATCTTTAAAACTACGCAACGGATTTTGAAGTGGTTTTTATTAAGAGGAAGGTTTATAGGTATAATACACCAATATTTCACCCGTGGTAAGCTGGGGCTGGTTGTAAGTACAATATTAAAGACCTTACACCACGTCGAGCATTACAACTTGGTCCCTCACCCCGCAAACGTTGCCCTCCATACTTATCTTGACATAGCCGTGGTCTCCGAAGTCTTCGCCAAAGGAGTTCCGGATCAAAAAGTATGGAATACCCGACGTATTGTAGTTCGCATATCCCTCTATCTGCACCACGTGGTTTGATACCCCTGCCCTGGAACCAAGCAGTGTATGGTCAGCATCAAAAGTCGATTAACACATTTAGATTTTCAAACGAACTGTACACAATCGAATTCAATAAATTACTCTAGTGCTATTAGGTAACAAAATAGGCTTGACACATGTATAGTTAAAACATACTAAGCACCAATTCAGGTCCTATAATGTCATAGAATAAAGACACTTTGTAAATTGCGGGTCGCGTATTAAATAAATTATAAAATAATAAAAAAATTATGCAATACGATTAAAAATTACCATTTTATACCCTTTAAATAAAAGGGAAAAGTATTTTAATTAATAATTTTCCTATCAATTACATCATAATGACAGGATATACAAAACTATTACAAAACATCCTGTGTCGACCACATAACCGTTAGTAGGTCTATGACAATAGAAGATATGAGAATAGAAATATATGATCAAAGTCAAGGTGACTTGTGGTGTGTGGCTGGGGTTCAATAACCGGGTACGTATGGGCAAGGTCATAGGTTCGAATCTCGGTTGGTATCTAGTTCTAACTGAAATGTTGTGGAATCTGCAATGAGGGCTTAGACAATGTTATGCCGTATTACTTTAGTCACGATTAGAAACTTTCAAATGTATAAAAATGATGTTCGTTTTCGTTAGACATTATTTTACCCAGCGCCATCTAGTCTCAAACTAAGCATACTAAGAAGCTTTTATTATGAGTACTAGACAACTGATCAACATACTAATTTGTGCGGTCGTGACGGATTGTCGTCCCATAGGGTTATAAGAGTAAAGGATCAGAAAGTGTCCCGCGTTGCTGGCTGGCGTCTTGTAATTCTAGCGATATTCTTACTCAAAATCTATCGACTATTATTACTTATTACTACTTGACGGGCCTGTTGGTCTAGTGGTTAGAGACCCTGACTGCTAAGCCGGAGGTCGTGGGTTCGATTCCCACCCAGGACAAATGTTTGTGTGATGAGCACGATCATTTGTTCTGTGTCTGGGTGTAATTTATCTATAATATGTATATATTTATAAATATATAAGTATGTTTATCAGCTGTCTGATTACCATAACACAAGCTTTGCTTAGCTTGGGATCAGATGGCCGTGAGTGGATATTGACCCAAGATATTTATTTTATTTATTTGTCGTTTAAAAATATAAAATACTTACTCACAACTTCTTCGTATAATACCGCCGATGTAATTCATCCAGTTAGTTGAGTCTACAATGACCACTAAAGGCCCATGGTTATACACTTGCTGCACCATTATATCGGTGTCGACATTGCTGAAACAGTAATATGTAAGGGTAAGAACAGTTATAATCCGCTAACAATGATATATGAAAACGAACCTTATTTGTTTGGCGTTAAAGTTACAAATTAGATGAACTGAAGAATTTCGACTCTTATATTTCGATTACCAATATTTCTTCAGAATACGACGTCTCTCTTCGAATAATAGAATCAATCGTCAAAAAGACGAATAATCCCCGCTTCCTATAATCCACCAGTTCTAAGTTCTAAGCAACATCAAAAAAGGATAACGTTAATTTCAAACGCGTATATATTTTATCTAACGCGTATGTAAAGGAGTATGCAAAAAATTGTATGGGCTCTGTCCCAAGCACCAACAGACTTGGGACTAATTTTAATATAATTATAACGTCCCCTAAAAAGACAAATATCGATTTTTTGTCCGTAAATATATGGGATTATTATATAAAAAATAAAAACATTTTAGTTGAAAAAGGTGTTTATTTTTTTTAAATAACTACGTTTAGTTATTAATTACAACACACAATGGTTCAGCTGAACATTTTAGGTATTAATAGCAAAAATATTCGAGTGTATTATGTAAGTATGTATATTTTTGATAAAAACAACATTTTAGGTTAGTATTTTTAAACATTTCTTTGTTATTGTTAATTTACTATCAAAGGGCCCAATAAACAAGCAGAGGTCAGCAATAGCTGCAATGCAAACAAGCCGATATTGCACTGATAAACAACGTGAACACAGCGGAACGTACAGGACACGACTGAGGTGCGCGCGCGCATGTTAGCATGGCAAGGTCGAGGGTACAGTGAGATTAGACCGTTATTTTACCTATGCGTCTCACGGCTGTTCTCTATCAATAGCTTTTTTTATAGTTAAATAGTGTGCCTAAAAATTTTTGTACTGAAAAAAGTGAACAAGCATTGTTTCTTTGCACGTTAACCCCATGACTTACGATGATGTCGTCATAATAAAAAATGATCATGATACCATGATGTATTAAATGAGATACGTTTGAAATCTGTTGGTGGGTTGGGACGATTTTTTGCGTGGTCATTTGTATTTTTAAGTAATATAAATCAATATAAAGTCTACTGGCAACCGCGGTCAGTGCAACCTTTTTTGTTCTGAGGGATGAAAGTAAATGACTTTGACCCACGCCGAGGGCACTCCGAGGGCGGATATGTCGAACTCCCACCGACTAAAAACACCCCGGGTCTCTACGCTTGCCTAAGCCTGAGTTGTGGGATCGCTCGCGTATGCGTAACTCTGGCAAGCCTCAGTCTTGTTGGACTTTTCGAGGGATGGGTGTTAAGAGTCTACCACTTACTTCCCAAAAGAACGGACGCGCAGGGCGACGACCGTTCTTCGATTAGTGCGACCTATTCGAAAACCACAGGTGCTGTATTATTATCTCTACAATTTTTTGTATCTCTTTTAATTCGCAGGGTAACTTTAAGGGAAGAAATCCGGTTCTTCAAGGCTTACACGGGGTCACGTGTCCAACATACAGAGGCTTTGTTGAGAACTTTAATCTAAAATGTGATGAGGCATCTACCAAGTTTCTAAATTTTTTTAACGATATTTGATCATACGCGACTACTATAGACTTCGTCGTCGACGTCGTCGTCGACGTCGTCCGCGGCGACGGTGGTGCGACTATCTAGTCAGATATGCGGAGCGTTCTTGGCCAGAAATAACAAAAGATATAAAGTTTTGGAAGAAAATGGGGGAGGCTTTTGCCCAGCAAAGGCTGCTTTGGGATCTCAGCCAGGCTACATAAAAAAGAAGATAGTAAGATAAGCTTACCATTGATAAGTATACTCCTTCAATTGTCGTCCAACAGGGTGTTTTGGCATAACGCAGTTCTTTTCACCAGACAAAGTCAGGGGATATTCTTCCTCCGTGAGAACCTTTACTGGTTTTGAATTCTTGCAAAGGTAATCTAACGTGTGAGACACCTTGCCGCCCCTACAAGCATCGTTGTAAATCGAACAGTCTATCAACTCCTGGAATATAACAATTTACATTTTAATCCACAACTGACTTTTTCCAGTGACTTGCCTGCTATAGCTGCAAAAGTATTAACCTCATTTCACGCAGTCGCGTATAAATAACTTTTTTTTCTGTTTTCCGGGGTGAAACGCTAATGACTTCAGCCGACACTGAGGGCAGGGCGTAGGGATATGTCGGACTTCCACCGACTAAAAACACCCGGGGCCCCTCTACTACCTAAGGCAGAGCCACAACTCTGTGCGCTTCTAGCTGAGGGTCAAAAATTTCCTGTAGGATGGCAGCTAACACCATACCAAATATTATCCAAATTGGTCTAACTGTTTAAACAAGAAGAGGTAACCTACAAACACACACATGCTTTCGCCTTAAAGAATTAGTGTGATTCTGATTAAATACGTAGGTTACATGCGTCATTAAGTTTTAAACTTCTACTTTCCGGTTCGTGATTGGACTAAAACTATTTTGGTTATATCAGTTACACATCGATGTCCTATTTTCCTAATATATTTTTGCGGAATATTTTTCCTTATGGCAGTAAGCAAGCAATATTTCGTAGACGGGCCCCTAGCAACATTATTGATAGAACTACAATATTGATTAATTCAAATTGTAAATACAACTTCGTTTATAGAGCTACAAGGATATTTTGTACGGTAATGACATTAAGATCGGGGCTATGGTGTATCTCAACAAGATAGCATGCATAGTATAAATGGAATAATATAAGTAAGACCATAGGACTGCCAAGTCAAAGGTCTCGAGTTCGATCCCCACGGGGCGCACCGACTTTTCGAACGTTTTGTGTGGTTTAGAAATATATGTCACAGCTTCTGTGTTTCGGAGAGCTTTGTGTGTATGAGAGTAAAGGAACAGAGAGTGCACCTGTGTTTGCGCATACGCTTGTGCTCTATAATATGTTCCGCGTAGCTGGCTGGTGTCATAGTAACACTAGCCGCCGTGGCCGAAATCAGTCAGGAGACTTTATAAGTGGGTGGTCAAATTATACCTGTATGCTCCTCCTCTTCATTTCAATCCCCTGCTTTGCAGCCATGGACTCCATCACACCAATGACGCTGAAAGCCCAGCACGCCGAACACAATTTCTGATCCAGGACCGGAAATACTATGCCTTTTTTTCGCCTGTTGAAGAATTAATAACTATCACTACATAGTATAAAACAAAGTCGGTGTCGCTGTCTGTCTGTTCGTTTAAATCTTTAAAACTACGCAATGGATTTTGAAGCGATGTAGATAGAGTGTTTCTTGAGGAAGGTTTATGGGTACTTCTCAGATTTCGTGAAAATCGCATGTCCGGTTAATTATTTACGATTTTAAGTACGTAATGCAAACCAATATTTTTGTATGTTGTAGTTATAACTATAAGGTATACTTGCTGCAATAAGTATAGTATGATTATGGTTAAATCAATTAAAAAAAAAACAAAAACAGGTCAAAATTTCATTGCCTTCAGTGTCCTTTTTATAATTTTAAGCAAACACATTAAAAACAAGCCTCATCTATAAGCTTTAATTCTAAGTGGTTACTTTTCAAACCTTAGGTATTTCATTAGGAATAAAACTTGATATTTATTTTATAAATATGTACTGTCCCTGACGTTCCCGAAATTAAAACAACTTTCCCAAAAAAAAAGTTGCATTACCTTCAGCATAAACAAAAAATATTATAGTTTATTTTAGTGCTATGGGTACAGCTCCCATAGCAACAGTCTCGCGCACACGCTGCCAATCGTCCGAGAATCAGTGAAGAGGATGAAATTTGCCCAATTTCCTGTAATGCTCGTGTTATTGTCATGATTAGTGGTTTCCAGAATTTGTTTTCTAATTACCTTCATTTAAATTTAACGGTTAGTTCTCATCTTTTTATTTTGGGAGTAGATTTAATAGACTTGTTGATATATTTCAATACCTAGAAATTTCTATTATAGAAATGGTGTGATTATTAAATGCGTAATATCCAAAAAAGTTATTAAATCTCATTACCCACTAATACATTACCATCAATTACCTTCAGTTTTAATGATGATGTGTAAATAAGCTGAAGTGAAAGTAATGTAAATGGTTCTAAAATATAGATATTTAAGAAGGAAAGAAGAAAAGAAAATTAAGTGCATTATAGATATGACGCCTAGAAATCAAAGACTACAGCGAAAACGGTGGAAAGTGAATAGGTAGTAAACATTGCTTAGAAAACAAAAAGAAAAACAAGAAAATTAGTGAGGTGTTGATTCTTCAGCATCGACGAGTAATTAAAATCACTAAATAAATACATTATGATGACATACTAGTTTTTTTATTGATTTCCAGCTATATTTACTCATTACTTTCTTGAAAAATATCATTACCAGATGTACTCATTTCATTACCTTCAGCGAACATAAATTTATTTTATCAATATCTTTATTAATTATGTGTGGAATGACATATAAATCGCTCAGTAAGTATAAATTTATTATAGGTTTGAGTTGACATCAGAAAAATAATCATTTTTTATATTCTCACAATTGCATCCATTTTGCACGAAATCTGAGAAGTACCCTTATCTTTATATAGATAGGTTTATATTTTATAGGTTTTGTATACCTATAATAGATCAGTATTCCACCCGTGCGAATCTAGTGTTTAAGAAATACTTTATATAAGTATGATTATCAGTTGTCTAGTACTCATAACACAAGTTACTCTCGTATCCTTAATTTGAGTCTAGATGGCGCTGTGGGAATGTTGTTTATTATTATCCTAAACATCTCTACCAAAAAGAGATATATGTATATATATGTTACTTACCAATCAAAGTCATTATCCACTTTAGTACTAATATCCCACGTCCTGTCATTCGTATTGTTTCGTTTAACGCAGACCTTATGCTTGTCATAGCACTCAGCCTTGCTATTGTACGAAGGATCCAGCAGCATTTTCTCAACAAACTCTTGCTTTGACATGTCAGAGAACTTCGTTAACCCATAGACAGTGGCGCCCTCTAATTCATTCAATCGTTTTATCTCTTCCAGTGATGCCTGAAATGTAACATGTTTTAGTTTTAGTGATAAAATTGGATTTTATTTGTTGGTAATAGTTCTCTGAAACTAGCACGACACACTCGGACACACTGGGTGCCAAATAACGGAAGAGCTCGCGGTAGACCCAGGAGGAGATGGCGGGATGAGCTCGATTCATTTACACAAAACGGTCCCAGTTTCCCCTAGACCGGGATAGGTGGAAGGAGAAAAGGGAGGCCTTTGCCCTGCAGTGGGACAATAACGGCTAGTAATAATAGTGATCTGAAAAAGACAATAATAATGTACGAAACGATTTCCTACTTCTCAATACAACATTTGTAATCAAACAATTTGCATTCGGATAAACATCTACCATTCATTGTCCAACAACACAAGTTAAACAGAAAATGTAACTAATGGCACTCTATAGGTGGCCAAAGATTTTTAATACAAATCCTGTAGCATTAAACTTCCTCATAATTTAATTTTTATCTATGCTTTCTACAATAACATATTTCAATATTTGTTTATCCTCATGTTATAATTATTAAGCAAAGCTTTACCAAGTAACAACATCTATCAAAACATTTCCATACATTAGGTTTAATTCAAAACAAAGTATAATGTTTCATTTGTATCATCGTTATACGAATATGGTATGGTATGACAATGACAACTTAACGTGGGAAGAAATTATATATTACTAGCTGACACGGCAGACTTCGTTCTGCCCCAACGATAAATAAAAGACCTAAACTTTTGTATAGGACAAAGAAAATGGCTGTTTTTAGGGTTTGCCCGGCGATTATTTGATTTTTTCTCACCTTTTAAACCTTCCCTAGGAATCCCTAGATATAATCCGTTCAGCCGTTCTCGAGTTTTAGCGAGACTAACGAATAGCAATTGATTTTTATATAATAGATATAGATATTGCACAATATTTTTACATATATTATCATACATTATGACGATGATCAAAACTTATATATTTATTTTATAGTCTACTTTTATTTTATTTTTACCATATATAGGGTTTTATTTTAAGGCTATCAGGCTTTTTTTTCCGTGTGGTGTCCGGATATAAAGAATAGCACCACCCCATATCCTCCACTGGGTGTCGTAAAAGGCGACTAATGGACCTTAAGACCCAGTGCACTGTACCAAGCACCTTGGGTCACCCGAATGGTGGCGGGTAAACAACCAACAATCGCATTCCCAAAGAGGGTTAGTGTCAGGCAGGCGGCCGACTATAAAACCATAGCCAAATCTTTAAGCAACATGTCTAGAAGACGTGTTGCGCCGACCCCAAGTGAAATGGGATAAGGGCAGGAAGATGATGATGAGGCTTTTTTTGTTTTCCTTTTTTTTTTGCCTCCCACAATTTTCACAGAGAAATCTCGTTTACACCATGATCAAACTGAAGTAATAGAACCCTTTAATTTTTGTGTACTACAGTAATAATTTACTCTTTTTTTATAAACATCATTCATAAACAAAACATAACAAGTATTTCTTTAACAAATCCGTTTAATAATTTGGTATCAAATCTGAAATCGTGTTTGGGTGATCAAACCAAATTGCTTTCAAAAACATATGTACCAAATTATTACCATCTGCATTTACCATTTATAACATTCATATCAATCTTATTAAAATACTCATAGGTACCGAATCCTTCACTCTTCATCATCCCACATATTATGTCTCGTAAAACATGCAAAATTTATGAAAAACTTTGTTCCATTCACGCCCAAACTTTCTTAATTCACCGCATTATACGACTGTCAAAGTGAAATAACACTCCATTTAATCTCAAAAATTTTAACACTTACTAAATTGAAATTTGGCAGGTAGGTTCCTTACAGGGTTTAAAGATATCTACATCCTGTTATACTACAAAAGGAATTTTAAGAAACTCCTTTTCTAGTATAGTTTAGGGGGTATAACGGTGATAGAAAGTCCTGCTTTAGATGAAAGCAATTTTGGCATAATACTTACAGTACACAAATATGAATTAAGTAAATTGTTATTTTTTGATCGAAAATTATCTTAGGGTAAAAGCGCCAATAAATGTTAGTATTTTGATAAGAAACAAAACAAAAAAACATACCTGAAAGTTCTCAAACCTGACTTCATACTCCGACTCACTATAGACTTTATTAAATTTCTTTAAATATGAGTTAAAATGTATCTTAGCCACTTGCGAATTCTCTCTTGCGACTCTTATATGCATTTCCTCGTCCGCTATAGCCTTTTGCGTAAATATTCTCACAAAATCCTTTTGCCAATCCGGTTCAGGTGGAAAAGTCTGTATGTCAGGGATTCGCAGATGTTTCGTTTCGAAGCTTTCAACTGTTGGAAACGTAGGACGCCTCTTTGCTACCATAACCACAAGACGAATTAACAATCCTAAGATAATCATTGGTAAAGGGGCCCATTTTAACGATGAACACTGCATTTTAGCACGCGTACTGTCGACGTTGTCTAGAGTTATGGCATGTAATGGTTGTAACCGACATTTATCCTTATAGATAAGTATGTTTAGTTGTTGCCCGCGACTTCGTTCGCACGAATGTGAGACATAGCTGCTATTGCACAAACATTACTCCCGTGTGACGTTGTCTTTTAAAAAGATCGTGTTAATCCAGGGTGTCAACTAACTCCATACCAAATTTCATCGAAATTACTCCAGCTGTTTGAGCGTCAAAGAGTAACAAACATTCATCCATACTTACAAACTTTCGTGTTATAATATTAGTAGAATTATCCTTGTAAAATAGAGAGGGGGGAGCTAATCCCAATCCCTACAAAGAGTGGGAAAAGCCGCTAAAACCGTGTTGATTCGACGAACGAATAAATAATAAATGTAATATAATGACATTGAGTTTTTCAGTACTTTTAGCAAAGAGTACAATTTTAATACCAGGTCACAAATATAGTGAATAGTATTAAAGCGTATTTTATGGTATAAATTGTTATTTCATTTTTGAAGAAAACAACTCCCACTCTAAGTAATTTAATCCTTGTATCGCGGGGATTCCAACATCTCATATTTTATAATAAAAATAGGAGTAAATAAAACGTACTTATAGTAATACAAAACAGACTTTATTACTGAGTATTATGGTTGGTTTTAAGGCACTACTTGTTTAAAATTCAAACATTGTACTTATTTATTGTACACATCTCATTCTTTATCACATATAAATAAAATTATTTCGAATATTTTCATTGTACTTACAAACAACATAAACATATTTACTTATTTAAAACTGTGGTTAAAACTTTTTTTATAAAAATAGCAGGCAACACTCAACATTTGTTACTGGTAACACCAACGGTTTAAAAAAAAACTAAATAATCTTCTTGCAGTTTGAAAAATACAAATATACATTTAAAATATATAACAAAACAAAAACAGATTTTATCATATTTTAGACAACAAACGGGTTATAATTCGATATTTCGACGATGTTTGCTGTCTAAAATATGTGCACAAGTCGTGAAAATTTAAAAAGTTTAGATTTTGTACTATTTACCAATAGACATAACATAACATAAATATTTATAAGGACCGTACATATTTGCGTCATATCCCAGTGGTGGATGGCCCTTGGAAGATGCCTCATTACACTTGAGATTAAAGTTCTCAACAAGGCCTCTGCATATTGGACCTGTGTCCCTGTATAAGCTTTTAAAAAGGACTGGGTTTCTTCCCTTGAAGTTATCCCGTGAATTAAAAGAGATACAAATATTAAATGTATAAAGTTTATAAACATAATTATACATACCAGCTTTATGATATTAATATCTAGTAGGTCCCAAATTTGGCAATGGCACTTAATAACTATAACTATATAATTATTTATTCCTACTAATATAGATTAATAAATTTTACTTAATGATACATTGCTACCTGAGAGGACGAATACAGTTTATATTTTACTTAAATGACTAAATTACCCTGAGATTAATTGAAATACGTTTTAGATTAGGCACTTAGTATACTTTAAATGAACATTATTTTCAAAAATTATACTAGGTACATGTTTAAATAAAGCCTGAAGAAATTTTGGGTTGACCCTTGTTTGTTCGAACAACGTTATGTCGAAAATCATTTCGGCGAATTTTTGTTGCAACAAAGTCATTTCGAAGAATTATTCATTTGACCGAATAATTTATTGGTATTTTTTTTTATTTAGCGTAATTGTTTATTTGAACTAATTTCATTTCACCGAATTTTCAAACAAACTGAAAATTCTGCCAAACTATATTATACAAAGTGATGATTTTTTTAAATGTTGTTCGATTTAGTAACATTATATTAAACGTTCGATCAAACAAGGTTAACCGAATTTTTTTATATGGCAGTACAGTCAAGAGCAACTAGCAACACGACCAAACGACCATAAAAATCGGTTCAAGCCGTTTCGCAGGAGTGTATTTTAAACACTGTGACACGAGATTTTTATACTCATTTACACACCTTTTCACAGTTATCTCCTTGGTTATTTGACGGTAACGGTAGCTACTTCATTCGCCAGCCCACATATGTTCATACCTATAGCTAGGTGGACGTAGCCGGCGTTCCCGAAGTCTTTGCCCCACGAATTTTTGGCGATGTAGTAGGGAACCTCGGCTGATAGGTCGTAGCCTATCAGCTCTACTGCGTGGTTTAGCTCTATAGGTGCTCCACTGGAAATTGTAAAGGTGAATTAGGAGACATTAGGAGTTAGGTTAGTAAGTGTGCGTAATAAATATTTTAAAAAGGTTTTTATTTATTACAATTAAATTATTTAATAGAGAAGAGTCATAGATGTTTCCTATTTTTTGCGTTTATTTTTCTATCACAAGGTATTTTTTATTTTTTTTTTAATACAAAAATAAATTCGTAGTAAAGGATCGATTTTAGTATGTGGTTTCAGAAAACTTTATTCTCAGTAAGAACCATATAAATTCACTTACATGAGAACATATTTTTAACACTACAGATTCTTTTTTTTTTTGGTACGGTTTATTAATATTAAAAATATAATAATAAACCAGCATATACATGTCCTACTGCTGGGCACAGGCCTCTTCCCATAAAGGGAAGATTTAAACATAATGTAGATCACCACGCTAGCTCACAACGGATTGACGATCTTAGATGCCAATATTCGGAATCCAGGTTTCTTTACGATGTTTTCCTCCACCGTATATTTTTTAATAACGACTCCCGCACTAAAAAAAAAATAATCCTAGTATCGCGGGGGGTTTCACAGACATTCAATTCACATACACAGAGACACCCATTCTCAGAACAAGCATTTGTGGAACGCACAAATTCTTGTCGTACGAGGGATCGAACCCCCGACGCGTCGCGCACAGTGGTAATTGGCGTGGTGACCTCTACCACTCCGCTATTCGTGCAGACATTTTATATCAGTCATATTACCTGCAATGATACTGTATGACTCCTCCCAAGTAATTCTGCCACGTCAGAGCGTTCACTGCTACTGTGACTGGGCCGTGAGTCGCCAACGCGGTTAAGATCTGTTCTTCAGCACCTACGAAACTGAAAAAGGGTAATAAAATGGTTTATTCACACGTAAAACACTCATTTACACATGATATTTTTTTCTTAAAAAAAACCTAACCTAGCGTCCCCGAGTACCTACCAATATCATGTTTTACATTTCAAGTCTACCATTTGCAAATACATACTACTTTTGTGCTTATTTTATAAAGTAGTGTTTATGAAACAAATCAAAATCAAAAGTCATCTTTTCAAATTATGCCACTATGTAGCACTTTTTGAACGTCAAAACTATATTAGACAGCACCCCATCGCCCACCCTTCACTGCTTCCTGTGCTTTCGCTACGGGAGAAGAGAAACGGCGCAATAAACTCCCCAGCTGCACTATTACGAATACTGTTTATGAATTAAGAAAAAAATATTATTAAGCAATTAAACTCAATATAACAAAGAGCTAAAATAAATGGAAGAATAGGCGTTGTTTTTCTGTTGATTGGCTTGGAATTTAAATGATTCATCATTACCATCATCTTAGCCTTAGGACGTCATCTAAAGCTAGAAATAAGCCTCCCTCAAAGATTTCCAAAAAGGCTGGTTATAAGCGGCCTGCATCCGGCTACCTTTCTTAGCTATAAGCTATACAAATCAACAACATAACTTTAAACTTTAAACCCTTTACAGTAAGGTTCAAACTCACCTATCACACGTGAACGTTTGAACTTCGACCCCGGTTACATTCTTCTTTGCTTTACAGAAGCCGTCGGTCAGGCTGAGCGGGTATTCCGCCTCTTTTTCCATAGGCGTGTTAGTTAACGTCAGCCAGTCTAGTAATAGACAGATGTCGCCACCAGCGCAGCCGCTGTTGCCGAGGCCAGCACATAACTTTAAACTTTAAGCCCTTTACAATAAGGTTCAAACTCACCTATCGCACGTGAACGTTTGAACTTCGACCCCGGTTACATTCTTCTTTGCTTTACAGAAGCCGTCGGTCAGGCTGAGCGGGTATTCCGCCTCCTTTTCCATAGGCGTGTTGGTTAACGTCAGCCAGTCTAGCAATAGACAGATGTCGCCACCAGCGCAGCCGCTGTTGCCGAGGCCCGCACAGTCGATTACTTCCTAGAATTAGAAGAGAGAAAATACTATTAAAAAAGGGGGGGTACACATATATGGTCACAAGCCCTAGTAGGCAAAGGTTTCTACTATGTCAAGGGGTCTCGATCTCTTGTTTCTTATATATGCGACGGGACTGTTGGTCTAGTGGTTAGTTGCCCCGACTGGTATACCGAAGGTCGTGGGTTCGATTCCTACCCAGGGCAAATGTTTGTGTGATGAGCGCGATCATTTGTTCTGTGTCTGGGTATAATAAGATAATAGTCTTTTTTTTTTTCGAAAAAACACAGCAAGCATACAATCAAAATTTACAATAGAACCGAATTTCGAATACTATTCATTTAAGCATACAACATAGTTCAACATACAAGTAAGTATTATTCTAATTTACAAAATTACTCTCAAATAAGAAACTACATTTCGCGTCACATGATCCCTTGCTAAGTTGCGCAATCTGATCTTTGATACATGTAACGCTACACCGCTTAGCTTTCAAATACCACGGTAGACGGGTGTCGACTGTCGATTCATCGCACTAACTATATAATTTGCTTCCTGCTCTAAATTGGGACTTGGGGCGTTAAGAAAACAACTGAACTATCTTCAAATTGTGACCTATTTTTATATCGTAATGCTGGGTAAGGGCCTCTCAAAAAGTTACTGACTCTAGTTATGCAATGGCATTTAAGTGCGCGATTTCAGTTTAGACTTTGCTGATCAATTCTCGCGAATGATACCGCCAGATCAAGAAATACAATTAGATAGTAAATATATTGGGACAATATCCACACACGGCCATCTGATTCCAAGCTAAGCGGAGTTTGTGTTATGGTAATCAGATAGTTGATAAACAAACTTATATATTTCTAAATATACATATACATATTATAGATAAATCACGTGTATATACATATACATATACATATTATAGATCAATCAAAAAAATTATCGTGCTTATCACACAAACATTTGTCCTGGGTGGGAATTGAACCCACGACCTCCGGTATACCAGTCGGGGCCACTAACCACTAGACCAAAAGGCCCGTCTAGTGAATACTTTATTTACCTGAACACTAAGGGGCACCAGTTTTCCTGTCTTGATGGCTGCCATAGCTTCAATAGTCCCGACCGTACTGAACGCCCAGCAGGCACCACACATGCCCTGGTCCTTTACTGGTCCTATCACACCTTGGGTCCTCCTGAAATATAATGTAATGTTTGTGAACTGCTACATTTCAGGTTAATATCATCTTAAACCTTACATAATGAGGAACAGGAAATTCATTATTTTCTTGCAGGAAATTTTCTCCAACCATTTATACCAAATAAGCCATAGTAAACAGCAAAAACTATACATCGCTAAACGGGAGAAATTCTTAAGTATTCACACTTCTGAACCCTTATTAACAGAAGTAGACTATCTCTAATGCAAAGGTAAAGAAACCAGGGCCATTTATGTTGCCGTTCCAAAAGTTACTAAAAATACCTACTTCAATAAGAATATTTGATAAGCTAGATGCATAGGTTCCAATCATTCTACCATCTAAATTTACAACTAGACAAAACCCTCGTTAAAAAATCAGTTTTTATCGGAACAACCAAATTATGGACCGGTTTCAAACAAGTTCTGTGTTAACCTTCGTTTCGGTTTGATTACAAAAAATATCCATAGGTAGGCTATGACTGCATATTGTGTAATATCTAGAAGAAATATTTAGACTATACGTATGTACCATGCCATTGAGAATAGGCTGTGGTTGTGGTAAAAAAAAGCTGTTGCACTAATTCAAACATCGCTTTATGAACAGTTTTGGACGAATATTTCATTAAATGTCGCAATATCTCATTAGCGATGAATATTCCTGAGCCATAAGCCGTAATAGCCAAACAGGTTTTACTTAAAACATTCCGATTTACATAGAAGAGGTCAATAACGTTATCGTGAGAAAGTTTATCAAAACAATACCTACCTTGTTTGATGGTTCTATACAGAACTATGACATATGCCAAGCTAGATTTTTATGCTGTAGAAGTACCTAGCTTACCGTATAGAAATGGTTACCTTTTTTTAGGCAAGCTTTAAGTAAAAACCTAATAGTATGCATTATAAGCTTGTTATATGCATGCAAACATACATGAAATTTGCACGAAAACTGGCAAATTTTGCAAAATTTGCCAGTTTTCAATGTGTGTTTTTGCTATGCTCAAATTCCGGGCTATGTTGCATTTCACGCGTTTTTTGAGTCGATAGTCTCCTTTTAGGTAAATTTTAGGCAAGGCTTAAAAATGGTTGAAATATGCAATAGCTTATAGACTGGTCTACATCACGACTCCCAAAAAAGACATCCCAGTCAATTTTTAGTGCCTAGGCCAGAGTCACAGGATCTTTCGAGCATGTTTCGCGCAACTTCAAACCTATCTATCGACTATCGAAGCTTCCGGATTGTCACCACTCTCCCTTATTTAAAGACGTTTTTGTTGCGTTAATTGCGTCTCAACGATGCATACAAAAACTCATTGTGTGAAACACTGATATTATTGAGTATTCAGTATTAAAAATGTAGGGCAACGGCATCTTATCTCAATACTTAGGTATAATGTAAGATACGGGATGCTGTCTATTGACTGCATTCAAGGGTAAATACACAATTAATGAAATTAAATTAAATCATTTAAGTATTATGTGATGAGGCTGATGTGACTAAGAGAGTGATGAGTATGAATGTTGATGGTTGGAGAGGAAGGGGAAGGCCAAGGAAAAGATGGATCGATTGTATAAGGAACGATATGAATGAAAAAGGAGTAAACGATCGTGGAACGTCTGATAGGGGAGAATGGAAGAATAAAACGTGTTGCGCCGACCCCAAGTAAAATGAGATAAGGGCAGGCGGATCATGATGAAGTACATATTATGCAAATCTTTTTCTTTTCGTGTTACTTTGTTAGCTGATCTGAATACCGCAGAAAGTATCCAGATCTGAGATCTAAGATGGCTCTTTGATGAGCCTCTTTGAGGGGCTTACGACTGTTATATTATTGCAGTTGTGGAAACGAAACAGCGCTCTAGTTAGCGTAGAGCGACCTGTCCGTCAGAGAAGGCCCTCTGGTGTTCTAGTGTAGCGCTCAGTGACCATTAGGGCTAACAAATGACCCATAGTTGGAAGGACTTGAAGTCGTTTGCGAAATCCAAAAATGCAGTCTCTTTTACACGTCACATTTTAGGCTCTACCCTGAGAAATTTCGGAACTGACACGGGACTCCTAGTTTCCTCGAAAGCTCATTATTAAAGATTTGTATTACGTAATTTTAACTAAATTAAAAACTAGACCGATTTCAATGTATAGGTGTCATAACCTGTTTATTTTTTGCGATAATGAGATATAGGAATAAAATATAAACATAAAATAGGTATACCTAACTACCTACATAACTTTTTTGT
The DNA here is from genome assembly GCA_941860345.1 of Chrysodeixis includens. Lineage (NCBI taxonomy): Eukaryota > Metazoa > Arthropoda > Insecta > Lepidoptera > Noctuidae > Chrysodeixis > Chrysodeixis includens. The sequence continues at coordinate 8,784,750 of OW796111.1, read as the reverse complement.
TATTTTACCTTGAGCAATTATTCGATATAGCATTTAAAGTACAATCAGAAACAAAATGTTTAACACCATCTAAACACAATAAAAAACATAAGCACTATAATACTTAAGTAATAATTATCACACCAAACTGAGAGACCAGAGTAATAAGTAAATGATGTATTTTAGGTAAGTAGCTATAAGCTACCTTCCAGCATATTATCTTTTGTAATTCTGATTATGTACAACTTTTCTTGATAACTTGATGGCAAGTTTAACAATAAATTACCCACCAATATTTAGTTCTCATCCTTCAACATACTTCTTAACTAAAGCACTTAAAAACTTACCAATCAACTTGCAGTGGTAATGCTGCCCTCTTTCTCCTCCCAGATCTCTCTCCGTGATGCTCATGGTCTCCGTGGTCCCTCCAACTCCTACCAAACTCCTTAGCGGGCTTATGTATCTTCTCATCAGAAAGGTGTAACTCAGAAAACTCTATCTTGGACATGTCTGAGAGTCTTGTCAGACCGTACTGAGCTTTAGACTGTTCTAGACTGCCGATTCCACCATTTAAACTTTCTATTTCTCGTACTGATGCCTAGATACAATAAATAAATATTAATGGAAATTGGGTGAGAAAGGACTTATTGACCTTTTGTTTTGTAACCCAGTGGAAATCTTCATAGACTGCCCTCGTCAGGGGGTGTGCCGGACTTTTACCGGCTAAAACCACCGGAGCATCCTCATCTGCCTAAGGACTTATTGACCTGCTTTTTGCATATCTGATTTAATTATAGTTCATTAATAACATTTCTGGTATATAATATCAATTAAAGATACCAGATAGTTTATCAACTTGTGAGAATATATTTTCTTACTGACTCAACAAAACTAGTTTTTTTTTTTTATAAATCTTTTATAACTGTTTATCTCTTAATTACATAATTTTTGCATACCTATTTATGTATGGTTATAAAGAAACCATTCAAATACAATTTATGCCAGATACAATGGACTGTTCATAACATTTAGTCACACACTAGTCTGGGACAAAAAGGTTTTTATAATTATAATATATTTATAATTATTATTATCAACGTAAGCAGTCTTTGAATAAGCACGTTACACTTTTTAGTCAAGGAAGTGTTTGATTGACTGCCATAATTAGTTAATTAATCAAAAAAAAATATTTAATTGAAGAATCCGTTTACGTCGCGTAATTTATGATGGATTATTTCATGCATAACAATATCTTTATAATGCAAAATTTATTTGCCCTTGTAATGCAGGTATAAAATAAATAATCTTTTGATATCAATATAAACAAACAATTTAATCTTTTGCAGTACATAAATATTACGAGCATGAACATTTTACAATGTATGTATTTATCTACTAAAAAGTTGTTTTTTTTAACTGTTTTTTTTTTATTAGAGTAGAGTTATAGTACTTACCACAAAATGTTGGAATCTTGTTTGATATTCTTCGGGACTGCTATAACTTTTATTAAACTTTGAAATATAATCATCAAACATAGGTTTTAATTCCTGCATAGACCTTTGCCGGGATAATGTTATGGGTATTGCAACAAATAACAGACAGAATAACGCAAACCCTAGCAACCAGTTCCACCATTTCTGCATTTTATCGAAATAAAATTAAAATAAACTCGAACACAACCACTCCACAACAACAAACTTTGCAACTGTTTTGTTTGACAACTGTTACGTTAGTGTTACCATAATCCATACTTATCCATACTTAATATTATAAATGTGAAAGTGTGTTTGTTTGTTCGTCTTTCACGTAAAAACGGCGCAAAGGATTGGCGTGATTTTTTGTGTGGGGATAGTTAAAGGGTTGGAGAGTGACTTAGGCTACTTTTTTTTAAATCAGCCCTTAAATGGTTAAAATTTACGGTTTAAATATTCTCAATGGAAACGTAAATAAAAGTACACGTAACTGGTCTGACAGAAAATGTCACCATAGCGACCAAAATACTGTTGCTATGGTTTTATGTTTTGACATTAATATTAACGTCTTATTTGGCATACAAACAAGTAATTAAAATAGCCGTGTCAGGGAATAATGAGCTTCGTATTTTTTCACTCCAAGTTCAAGTTTCATTTCGACACACACTTTTTGAATTTATCTTTTAAATAATTTTTGAGTACGAATTCAAATTTTAGTCAAGCATAATATTTTCTTTTCTTCTATAGATTTTGGTAGTACAAAAGTATTGTAAGAAGCACTTGGTTTTTTTTAACATAAATTGCTCCAAAAAAAATTGTATATGGTATCTACTTACTCTTTAAGCTACGACAGTCTCATACAATTTAGATGGAGGTGTGGATATTTAATTTTAATGAAATGACAGTAAACTAACTACCAAAACAAAAAAAAAAATGCTTGGACGGTGTAGTTCCCGGTGCGAATAGGGCTGACCCATATCCACCAATGGGTGTCGTAAGAGGCGACTAAGGTATACTACGACCCGGTGCATATCACCTTGCACCTCGGATCAATCTCCTGGTGGGGAGTAAACCACCAGCAACAGCATTCCCAAGGAGGGTTGGCGTCAGGCAGGCGGCCGGCCGTAAAAATATACAGCCAAAACCTCAGCAGCATGGATAAGACATGCTGCGCCGACCCCAAATAATAATAATTGGGATAAGGGCAGGGGAACGAACGACGACGGTAAATGGTACTATGATGATACTATATTTTATGAACGAGCTGTTGACTGCAATTTTGTTATGTGTGATGCGTGGTTTTGTAGATTTGATAGTACCTATACACTACCACAATTGTGCACCAATTGCCATGGTATATGGTAGTTGCATAGGTAAAAGTGTTTGATAGGCTGTCTTTCATCGACAATCTCGCGTACGAGTATGTCCCGCACGCGTACTCTCGCAAATGTTTTGTTATGTGCGTGTAACATTAACCTTCTTCAGGCTCAGTTGGCTTAGCTCAAACTACTAGAATCAGAAACTGGAAACATTTATGACCATTTAAGTAAGCACAAACCAGGCAGTTTGAAATTTCGTCCGTCAAGAGGTAGAAAGAAAACGAAATAGAAGATCGGTGCCCGAACTAATCTGCTGTACGTACATACATCCACCAAATGAGGAGCGGCACCTGATGTTCTCTGCACCACAGCGCACAGCGCTCAACGAAATGTGTTGAATGATATCTGGCTGTTTAAAACCAACCCCACTCAGTAAGTTCTCTCTCTGCTCTACGTGATGTTAGAAGACAAGTCGCATACGCGCTCGACAAACATATCAAAGCATCAGATACACGACACCCCTATACACCCGGGTAGACTTAACAGCCAAAAGAGCTTCTTCCGATGCACCCTAGCTACCATTAAAACTCCAACTCGAGATCGGTGCAAGATCTGGATAGATTAGCATCTACCACCTACCACTTATGTCCTACCTCAGGGACATCTGCCGCCCGGAGGTACTTTGAAGTGGCCTATTTGGAAAACATTCAAACGTCTGCGAACCCAAGTAGGTAGTTGCTAACAAAATTTAGCAAATTTGGGCATATAGACCCCTCTGACTTATATCCAGAGAGAAAACGGCATCTCCGTACAGACGATGTCACACCACCTAGAGTGGCCAAAGTGTCCGCACACCTGTAATTCCGAGGATCTAAAATAATTCAATACGACGTACAATTGACACGAAAAGAAGAAGAAGGTTGTTCTAATTAAACTTAACAACTTAAAAATGGAGAACAAACGGCGCACCAAAATTCATATCATAACTCAATCCATTATTATTTTTAGTGTTTCAGCAATAAATTTCGAAAAATCGATAACATTTTTGCGATTTTGTTAGTTAAACCAGAGGGTATTAGTTTGCCGTAAGCGCGGTCAGTTGGTGCGCCGTCACTGAACTTTACGAAGAAGTGATGAAGTTTAAAGAAAACGCGGAAAGAGCACGGGAGGCCTCATCTCACCACCCGATCCGTGCCCGAGCAAGGCCAAGGCCCAATTTGCTCTCCTTCAACCACCGTAAATGGCCAACGGCAGTAGTCTTAGGGAAGTTTACTGTACTGGCAAAGACGGTTTCTTAATAAACGATGGGAAAAACTGACCCCACGTCAATGAAGAAGTTCCCGTTAAAAAAAGGTCCCCTCGGGGTTTGCAGTAGTTTGCGAAAGCGTTCCCGTGGCCCCCGACAATAGGGAACGGAGAAGCACTGCAGCCAGTAAAAGTCCGGCACACCCCTTTCTCCTTCGCCCATTTTCAAGTCAAGTCAATCCAAATTGTTAAATCAGTGCAAGATGGATAGTGGCCACATCAATAATATAATATGGCCTTTCATCATGTGAATGTTATACTAACCTTTAAAACTAGCAGTGTTAACAGTCATTAGTTTGTAAGACTACCGGTATATGACTAGAAAGTTAAGAAATAATTTTGGAACAGAACTGAATTAAGGAGGTGGCGTTAAACATTACTTAGCTTTACTTTTTGTACAGCACTACAACGTCATTACCACGCAGACAAAGTCGCGGGTAACAGCTAGTACTATATATACCAGGTCTGTGGTAAACCTTTTCTACTCAGCTGTTTTTTAATTATTATAGTATGATTTTTGGTTCTGCTGCAATAACAATAAGGATGCTTCGTCCTTTACTCAAATCTAAAAATAGCTTGTTTTTTTTTAATCGTATGGACAAGGAATTGAGAAAATAATATATTATTGTTCATTTACGTTGTCTTGTTGCTTGCTAATTAGATTTGTAAATGTTACTTGTCTCAAGCTGTGATAGTTATCCATCAGATATTCAGACTAATAATAAGAAACTTCTCTTAAACAGTAGCTTGCACTTAAATTATGAATTGATTAATAACATACTGATTGTAGTTTTATTTTAGACTAGACAACTGACACCTGATGATCATAATGGCAAATTCTAACGGCAGTAGTCTTAGGGAAGTTTACTGTACTGGCAAAGACGGTTTCTTAATAAACGATGGGAAAAACTGACCCCACGTCAATGAAGAAGTTCCCGTTAAAAAAAGGTCCCCTCGGGGTTTGCAGTAGTTTGCGAAAGCGTTCCCGTGGCCCCCGACAATAGGGAACGGAGAAGCACTGCAGCCAGTAAAAGTCCGGCACACCCCTTTCTCCTTCGCCCATTTTCAAGTCAAGTCAATCCAAATTGTTAAATCAGTGCAAGATGGATAGTGGCCACATCAATAATATAATATGGCCTTTCATCATGTGAATGTTATACTAACCTTTAAAACTAGCAGTGTTAACAGTCATTAGTTTGTAAGACTACCGGTATATGACTAGAAAGTTAAGAAATAATTTTGGAACAGAACTGAATTAAGGAGGTGGCGTTAAACATTACTTAGCTTTACTTTTTGTACAGCACTACAACGTCATTACCACGCAGACAAAGTCGCGGGTAACAGCTAGTACTATATATACCAGGTCTGTGGTAAACCTTTTCTACTCAGCTGTTTTTTAATTATTATAGTATGATTTTTGGTTCTGCTGCAATAACAATAAGGATGCTTCGTCCTTTACTCAAATCTAAAAATAGCTTGTTTTTTTTTAATCGTATGGACAAGGAATTGAGAAAATAATATATTATTGTTCATTTACGTTGTCTTGTTGCTTGCTAATTAGATTTGTAAATGTTACTTGTCTCAAGCTGTGATAGTTATCCATCAGATATTCAGACTAATAATAAGAAACTTCTCTTAAACAGTAGCTTGCACTTAAATTATGAATTGATTAATAACATACTGATTGTAGTTTTATTTTAGACTAGACAACTGACACCTGATGATCATAATGGCAAATTCTAATGGCTCTTTTTAGTTTGATTCAGACATACTAGCGGTCCAAATATTTCAACACTACAACTCAATAAAAACAATCACAATCCCTTAAAACATTTATTAAAAAATAATTACACCAATAAATCTAAAGAAATACATAAAACACAAACTACTCAGTTTTAATCCCATCAAAGATGACAAAGCCCCATTTATGCTCAATACACGCGCCAACACCGGTAGTCTTACGGCGGAAAACGTCTGGATATTTCTTGAGGACGTCGTGAACAGCTGATTGAGTTACGTTAGGGGATAGAGACTTGACGTAGGAGACTAGGTAGTCGAGAGTGGCGCCTAGTGGGTGGACCATGAGGAATGCTGATAGCAGACTGATGAGCTTAGCCTCGGACGCGTTCACGTCTGCTGGGATGACGTCAGCTGGTGGGGCGGGTTTCACGTTTATCGGGTCTAAAGATAAGTTCGGCATTGGCGGTGGCGGTAGGGGTGGGTACACCTGGAAAAATAACACAGTATAAACGATCTTCATCATTCATTCTCGTTACAGCTGTTCTTTAAACATCTATTCTTGTGGTGAATCAATAACTCAAGCTCTCTTTAAATATATTTATGTCTGGGCCAGGTTCAAATCCTGCCGAGCTTAGCTGAATACTTTATCCTACATGGAACAACTGGATATTATCACTGGATAACACATACAGCATGTAGTATACTAAAATAATTAATTAAACAATAATTACTCATAGTACAAAAATTACCTGTTGTTTGTTCTGCAGCGCTTGTTGAGCGATGAAATGCGCTTTGAACTTCTCGAACTTTCTCTCAGCATCGTCTTTGGCTAAATGAGCTTCATTCTTATAGCCTTCCAACTCGTAAGTCAGGTTCTCGTTTTCAACCTAAAAAAAACATGATATTACAATTAAAATTTATCAGTTTTCTTCTGCCTAATTTTATTAATAATTTTACTGCAGCTGTGCTATTACGGAGTGATTGATTATTATATCTGTTCTAGCCGATTTCAGTTACGGCGACTGCTATCGCTTAGAAAGCTTTGGCGTCGTGCCCTTTGATGCGCCCTGTGATGACTACAATAGCCTATTTTGCTGAAAATAGTACGTGCACATTCAGCACACGTAAGCACACCATTTACGTAGTTGTAGGCTATGGCTATCGGTGGATTCATTATAATAATTCAAGTCTCAATTCTTTATTGCGTACCATAATGTATGTAGGTTCTTAATTCTTTGGTAAAAGGTAGGTTGTTAATTCAGAATTGCAAAAGCGTGATTTGAATTCTTTCGAAACGCGAAGCTTTACATTTCATACTGTGAACTACAAAACAAGTTGCTTTAGACACTTACCCTCAGTTTCTCATACTTCTCCAGAGGCACCATATTCTTGCCTGATTTTTCCATTTCTTCTTCATCAAAGATTGCATTGAATTCATCTCTCATGTTTTCCAATTCCTGAAAAATTAAATGAATTCGTTCAACGATATCACACTTGGTTCTATGACTCGTTCATCTAAAGTAGTGAAAAAATCTTCTTGACGTCGACTCGCGCTGAACTGTAGCTGAAGATATCCCCATCATAATAGTAAAAAGTACAATCTGTCAAAGTATCCTAAGTAAAACAAATACAAAAATGTATGTCCATAATGTGTTGGCTTTATGCTATTGGCGATGTTGCGTTGTAGATGGCAGCACTTCTCGTAGCATTCGTAGCGGTCGAGCGTAGGCTTCTCGTAGCTGTTGTAGGCACCCCGTAGCTCACGAATCCAGGAACTTGTTCAAATAGCATGAAGCCATCAAATAGAATAGGATACATCGACAGATTGTATAATACTTTACCAAAACCAGTTGTAGGAATAGACGAGTCGATTCTTGGTATTTTCTGCTGTCAAGTTTTAAGGGAGCTAAATCCACCAACTCACCAAAATACTGTGCTAATTGGTCATACCAAATACGTAATGGCGTTTGTGATAACACTTTTATACTCTGTTCCACTGCTCTGGGCAAAGGCTTCCCTAGATTCCTTCCGGGTCCACCCCTTCTTCCTACTAATTCTCAGGAAACGCGTCCAGTTTGTCCCGCCATCTTGTTCGTGATCTGCCGCGTCCCCGAGTTATTTTCAGTGCAGAAAAGAGTCCTTGAATCCTGTTCAGTCGAGCTTCTAATCTCAACGACACCATGACATTTTAATTCCCGCTGCCTAACCAGACGATGCTTTCTTCGAATCTCTTACTTACCCCACCATTAACCCTAAGTTTGAATAAGAAAGCCTGTATAAAAGTACGTACCTCGGTCATTTTGAGCCACATCTCGATGTTCCTGCGTTGTTGCTTGGAGAAATGATCAGAGACCCGTTGGTGCTTGGCCGCCGTCAGTATTTTCGCTACCTGTTCGACTGCCGTTGACAAACGATTTTGTTAAGACCATGGACATGTTATATATTGAAAAACTTTCATTTTGATTTATATTTCTTTAGGAAATATTTTCGTATGAGCGTAGGCCCTTGATAGTTATAGACTGTATTCAATGTTTTCGTTGTTTTGCAAAACGAAATCATGTAAAACAAAATATAACATGTCACTAAATACATTACAAACAAATTGATCATTAAGCTGAATGAGAATGTGCGTTAAATTAAATCATAACTTGATTGTTTATAATTTTTTTTTTCAGAGTTTTTAACTCAAGATAGTATCAGTATTATCAGCTGTCAGTATTATTTGTCAAAACATGGAATTGATGATTGTATCGTGGCCTTCCAGCACTGTGTCTACCTTTAGGCCTAAAACCCTGAACATGGGCCCAGTTGTGTTAGAATGGTAGAGATTTAGTTGGTTAAAAAGAGGTGGCTCTAAGACTTAAGACCGAAGAATACTAAAACATAAATTAGTTTTGTTTCACACACTATACGCAGGTGGTACCTAGATGTATAGGACCGATAATTAAGTACAAAGTTGCGTTTCAATAATAATAATATGTCCGGACAGATTTCGGCCACGATGGCTAGTGTAACTATGACTCCAGCCAGCTACGCAGAACATATTATAATGCACAAGCGCGTGTGCAAACCTAAGTGCACTCTCTGTACCTTTACTCTCATAGCCCGATGGGACGATAATTCGACACGACCGGAGAGAGATTAGGCGCAGGACCCACATTTTTACGTGCCGTCCGAAACATGGAAGCTGTGATATTTATTTTTAAAAGCACACAACATTCGAAAAGTCGGTGTGCGCCGTGAGGATCGAACTCGAGACCTTTGACTTAGCAGTCCTACGGTCTTACCACTAGGCTATCACAGCTTTAAATTGGAGGATCACACAATATTTATAAATACCTGAAACTTCACCCGACGCCCCCCTCTTGTAGACTTGTGAATGTACCCTTATTTGACCTAAACTTATAACATAGGTTACCCTGATTCTAGATTTTGATGGAATGAAGAAACTCGTTGAAACATCACAGCTACGTTAATTAATAAGACGTCCGCCACCATTGTAGTACGGCAGCCCGTGCGTATAATAGACTAATATAAAATAAGCTGCAGGAAATAAAAACTAATCCAGGTACTCGAAGACATTGGATTTTCTTCTGCTGATAGCTAGGTTTGTGCTCGTTGTGACGACCAATAATAGATGCTGCGAATGAGGTTTAGTTCTCCCGCCGTGTTTTAAAATACTTACAAGGTACGACCGCTTTATTTTACTGCGACAAACAACGGGTTCTTTATGACCTATAGCTGATAAGATAGAAAAAAATAAGCGCGTAGGATCTGCCAGTTGGTTCATGAGGTGCAGTCATTTTCCGATGCACGACGATTCAAGTGTCCAAGTAGTCACTATTGCTAGACTAAGAAAGAGACGACAGCGCTGGCCGCCTGCCGAACGCCGAGCGTGCGCGGCGCTGGCGTTGCGTCGCCGTTGTTGTTCACCATAAACGTTGAACTGACGCCGCGGCGTCGACGTCAGGTGGACGTTGCGCGGACGCTGGCACGACGACGACGCTCGAAAGACGCTAGTGTGGGGGGGTCTCTAAAAGGGGTAAGGAATAACAGGAGCTCGTCGTTGGAGACCACGAACGACAACGGAACGATCTTTCGTCGAACACGTACCAGTTTAATATAAAAGGATTTATTACTTACCAAGATGATTGTAGTGATAACATTGAAGTGGCGATCTCAATTATACATCTTACGCTGCTTCTAAACCGCAAATAACCCTACCAAAGTAGCAATAAGCTCACCCATAGTGATGGTCCATACATATCAGATCATTTTGAGCACCACAGCCAGAGTTTACGCCAGATTTCACCACTGTCAACGTGATGAAGTTAGCAATATTGTTCTAACACCTGTACTCTAAACTTAAACCTGAACTGTTACCATAGTGGAAACGAGACAGCACAATACGTAGCGGCATCTTACTCACATAACCAATACAGGCCTGTTTATGAAATTTTCTGAGAAGGATCCGTACTCAGCTGGTTCTAGACTCCTTGCTGCTACCTCCAAAACAGTTTGAACTGTCTTGTTCACCTTTATTCCTATATTCAAGTTGTAAAACAACTTACATTGCGTAATGATGTGTCCAAACTTGTCTCTGATGGTGTTCCTCAAGGTCTGGAACTCGTCATCAATCTGCATCTTCTCGTTGAAGAGTCTGCGGAGCTGGTTGTTGCTGGCTTGGATCAATGAGTAGAAGATGTTGGAGTTCTTCTTGTTGCATTCTCCTCGTTCCAACCAAGCTGCCAGGGTCTGGAGCAGATCGGACAAATTTAATGCGGGTTGTTAAATACACAGAATTTCTAGATAATAAAATTAACAAACAATAAATTTGGTAATGAATAATAGCTATTTTGAATGCACAACTTTTAGATAAATGACAGGATATTTATTTGTTTAGTCTATGCAGATAACCTTTTTGTTTGTTAAGGCAGGGGAATCTTTATCATCTAACTTCTTGGAGTAGGAAGTGGGTGGTCTTTTAATGACTAAACCTGAACCCCATGCATCATCTCCTGCGTTTGGTCTGTACATGCGAATGCATATAAATTCATCACGCAATGCATTTAGCCTAAAGGCAGACTTAGAGTGCTTCACTGGACTTGTCTTATCAACGTTTGAGTTTTTTCTTTTGACAATAGAACTGTTATTGTCTAGTGTTTTGTTTTTATCAAGTATACTGTAATAAAGAATATTGAGTATACTTACGGGCGCAGCTTCAGCGAACTCAGCATCGCTCTTAATTTTCTCTCCGATGGCGTTAAGGTTATTTGAATTATACTGCTCAATGCGCGGCGGGGTCGGCGAGCGCCTGCGCTTATTTCTCTCATATTCATTCTGATCGTCACGGTTCTGAAACAAGTAATATTTTTACAGGTACTGAATAGTAAATGGTACAATTATATGAACACACATAATTATCGACTCTAGCAATGACGTAATAAAGTGCAATTCAGCAAGCCTTAGTGCTAATGCGATGAACCGTTAACCATTGTGTCGTCTTTTAGACCATAAATTGCTATAGGTAAATCATTTTGCTACTCACCAGAGCGTAATCGACAAACAGCGTAGTCGCCTCACTCTCCATCTGATCATGGAACTTCAAGCGGTATCCCGACACGAAGAATGATTGCTCCACACTTTCAGACTTCGCAAACCTGACGTGACAGACTCCTTGCTTATGCAGCTTCACTTCATCGATATCTCCGAATCTCTGGAATATCTCCATAATGACATCCTCTGTAATTCCCATGGGAAGCCCACCTACGAAAATAGTACGGCAACCAAGTGGCCGTTCTCGTCTCGGTGGGGTTGAAGTACCAGGTATGGCTGGGAGAAGGATCCCGTTGGTGAAGTAGATGTGCTGGTTAGCCATCTGCATCTGTTGGTTCATCATCATCATGTTTGGCATCATGGTCATGCCGGGCATCATTTGCTGCATGTTGTTCATGTCCATATGCTGACCCATCATCGGATTCTGCATATTTGGTACCATGTTACCATATGGCATCATTGGTCCCCCTAAAGAGAGAATATGTAGATCAATATGCTGATATTGTGTAAAAGTAACATTTGCTTTGCTTTTTGCTATTAAATTAATGCAATATACAATTTGTAACTGTGTCTTTTCTACACTAATATTATAAAGAGGAAAACTTTGTTTGTTTGTAATGAATAGGCCCAAAAACTACTGGACCAATTTTAAAAAAATTTTTTACCATTCGAAAGCTACATTATCCACGAGTAACATAGACTATATTTTATTTAGAAAAAAAAAAAAATAGGGTTCCGTAAGAGAAGAAGAAGAAGACACAAACTGAAAAAAAAAACAACCAAAGTAACCAAATGTACACGCGGGCAAAGCCGCGAGCGGACAGCTAGTTTAATTATAAACAAACTAATCAACTGAATAACACAAAAGAATCACCCATTACACCCATATACAAGTACTTGTAGCAGCTTCTCATTTTTACTTTAAGGCTTTGTGCAAATGGTTCACTGACCATGGCCACCGGTGGCCAGCTAAAAAACACATGTAATGTACTTCACACATTCTTTTTGAGGGCATGTAATACCAGATAAAAGATAACCTAACCATCAATTACTGAGAAACAAATATCTTTTAAGATATTTGTTTCTCAGGGTTTGCCTACCCTTTCTTTCTTTTTATCTCTACGAACTTGCACATCGCTAAATTTAGTCATAAAATGAATTGTCTTTGTGCTGCACTTACCGGTCATCATCATATTATTAGGTGCCATCATAGGCTGCTGATTAACTTTGTCATTGTTGTCCCACTTGGATGGCCGCTCTCTGTCACTGCGGCTTCGTTCCCCGCGGTTAGACGACCTGTCTTTGCCGTCACGGTTGCGAGACCTGGAGCGGCGGCGTCTACTGTCTGAAATTAATATAAAGTTGGTTACAGAGTTAATATGCTGATCTCATTATGTATAATGTCAAGTTTTTTTGATATAGTGAAGTAATTCAATTGATTGTAAAGTTGCGAAAATGTGGTTAGCTATTTTTGGGACTGCATGAATGGTTTTAAAGTTTATATTGGAATACTTGAAAAAAAAATTGTGATGATGAACGTAACTTAGTATCATACCAACCTCGTTCACGATCCCTATTGTCCCGCGGTTCGCGACGGTCTCCTCTGTCAGCCCTGTCCCTGCTCTGCCTTTTCTCTTGAACTTGAGTTTGATTTGCTTCTTCGTTACCAGTCGCCATTGCCATTTCAGTACTTTGACTTTCAGGGATTACAGGCCCTATAAACTGTCCATTAGGTTGCGGTGCATTGCTCAGGGCTCCCATTTGCTGCATTTGCATTTGGTTCACGTCCCCCATCATGCTAAAAGGCGGTACAATAGCAGGTGGCATCATGCCTGGCATCATACCAGGCATCGCCATATTTGCCATCATGTTTGGCATGCCATATTGCTCGTTTCCCCACGTATTCATTGTAAATGAGAAAGAAAATCAATTGTAAACGTTTCACTTTTCTATAAAATTAACAACAATTATCAATATCGGACACAGCCTCGTTTATACAATAACCTGGACTCGTATAGTGCGTTTCACTAAAGAGTTCCCTTCGCCGTTTTGTTGATACTACCGACTGTCACTACTGTCAAGTACATCAAACGCTTTAACTCATCAGTGTTTTTTAATTGTTTTACGGTGTTAATCATGCCGAAGACCCTTAAAAGGGGTGAAAGAGAGTTGGTGTTGAAAGTAAAATTATTTTGTGAAAGAGAAAAACGTAACAAGAAACCAATAATTCCATTAGAACGTGTGAGACTCCTCGTCGCTACCATGACAGCTTTGTAATATAGGGTTACCAGAACTTTATGCTCTCTATTCCCCATTGCTATCCCGTTGGTATGTCGTGATATTGTATGTGCACATTTTTATATTATGAAGTATACATTCTTGAAATTGTTGCATACAACCAGAAACAATACTTTAATGAAATAAATACTATGTTGACTGTATTTGTTAATTGATTTCATTAATTTATACATTTATTATTTATTGCTCATTATTAAAGTTAATTAAATTTTAAAAGAGTTATACATATCACAAAAAAGATGTCGAAATGTTTAATATACCAGGTATCTAACAGCTATGTTCTATGATATCCTTCAATAATTCTAATTTCGTTAAAAATACTTTTAACTCACTATTATGTAATAATTTTGTTTGTTTTAGATATATCTGAAAAAACTGTTTCAAAAATTACCAAAGAAGGTGAGGTTGCTGCCAGTACAGCAACCAAAATTTCAACTCCAGGAAAGCATTGTCCTAGGGAAAAAATTCATGAATTTTATGTTGTAAAGAAAGAGCTGCCAACTCTTACTAAACTGTTTCATGAAATGAAAAATAAAATCGATACAAAAATGACACTTCTGACTATAGTGACACTGGAGATAGTGATAGCAGTATTATATCCGTTGTTGGGCATTTACACGAGCATAGTTATTCGAAAAAGTAATATTGTTGTTGCAAATAAACAATTATTACAGTTAAATAACATGAGTTTTATTTGTATAAATATGTTATACACCCCATTTATAATGTTAGTTAATTATTGTTAATATAAAAAAATATTTATATAAATATAATCTATTACATAACTACATCAAAATATTAGGTCGGGGAAAAAGTATTTTCGCATTATAGTATGTATGAACTTGTAATAAAATCTCTTTGGCTATAGTATTTGTATCTAGCTGGTTGGTATAATTAAAAGTTATTTTAAAAAAAATAATTATAAAGAACATAATTCCAAATTCTAATTTTATTAGAGAGAGAAAGATTTTATTACAAGTTCATACATACTGTAATGCGAAAAGACTTTCCCCGATTATTAGGTAATATAATCATCATTACCTGGCCACACTCAATTATGCTCTACCAACATAACGGCGAAGGGAACTCTTTAGTGAAACGCACTATAACAGTGTTGCGACCAAGTTGCGAATGTTGAGTCAGACTGCCAGAGACTAAAGTAACAGATACAGATAACACAAAATTTATACATTTCGATGAAAATTATAAAATTGCAATAACAAAAGCATTTAAAATATTAAGTGAATCAACAAAAATTAAACATTAAATTTAACTTATTTTCCCAACCATTTCAATCACCACGCTTCTCATGCATAGTTATGTACAGCTTTTGAGATCCAAAATATCAAGTAATTTTTGATCTCAAAAACCTTAATTCCAAGCACTAGATAAAAAATCAATACTTTAGCATTTATAACAATTTTAACTGTCATTACGTGAAAATAAGTTGAAAAATTTTGTTGTTTTCACTACGATGTGTGATAATTTATCACAGAAACTTGAAGTTAAGCCTCTCAATTTAGTACTTTCGAGGTGGTAAGTAAGGATTACATAAATATCCATTGAATGTACCCGAGTGATTCCTTTAGAAGATTAATAACTACGGAAAATATTTTAGCTCCCCAAGCATGTCGAAAGATTTTGAAAAGACAACTGAGGTTTTGCCATTTACTAAATATGGATTATCATCAATGGAAGAGTTCAGAAAAGCGGAACAGGAAGTTCATCACCTCGAATGGTTGAAGAAAGCCGGATTAACAAGCGATGAAGTAAAGCTGTATCAAGAAAATGAGGCGGGGCTTCTGGACCAACGCAAGAAGATAGAGTCCGGGGTTTTAAAAAATAAATTAGAAGAAATATACAACAAGATTAGCAACATGCACAATGAAGGCAAAAGGTGAATATTATTTGCAATTTAGTTGTGTTATAATATTGCACTGTTTTGTTTGCAAAATAAGTAATAAGATTTTTTTTATGTAGTCTGTCTGAGATCCAACTGCTGGGCAAAGTCTTTGCCCATTTTCTTCCAAACCTTGGTGGGGCCCCTAAGATGACCCACTGACCCAAACCTTTCTATCTTTTGCTATTTCTGGCTACGCGCGCCCTGCATATCTGACTAGATCGTCGCACTACCTTCGCCCTCGGACGACCTCGACGACGAAGTCTTTCCTCTAGCGTCCAGTGGATGACGATCTATAATCACTGGTCAGGCTTCATTCGCGCGATGTAAAGCCCACTCCTTCTCTATTCCCACTCATCTACTACTTGAGTAATGGAATGCAGTGTGGTGTTTCTAACTTCGTCAATTAGTTAAATACCTGTTATGCTGTGCTCCATCGCATGTTGGCAAATCTTAATTTTGGACTTCTGGTATTCTTTGATCTCTCTCCGGTCGTATCTGATTACCGTCCCATTGGACTATGGGAGTAAAGGAATAGAGAGTGCACCTGTGTGTGCACAAACTCAGGTGCACTGTCTTTCAGACAGTAGACGACAGAGATTACCGTCCCATCGGTCTATGAGAGTAAAGGAATAGAGAGTGCACCTGTGTGTTGCGCACAGACTTGTGCACTGTAATATGTCCTGCATAGCTGGCTGGTGTCATAGTAACACTGGCCGCCATGGCCGACATCGGTCCGGACCGCTATTATTATTCTTTAATTAACCAATTTTGAGTGCCATAGAGAACTGGCAGGATGCATATGTTGTTAAGTTTCCTTTTAAGTGTTCTTTTAGGGCACATAAACTCTTTCATGCATTCTGTATTCTTCTCTCTTGCCGACTCCTAAATGACATAATCTGGCTGTAGTATATGTACTCATCAACACATTGCAATCAATCCTGTCCGTCAAGTCCTGAGACTACATTTAGTGCTGTTGCACTGTTAGCTGGGTTTTTGAACTGTTGATCTGATAAGTCCAACCATAAGACTTGCTGTGCTTAAGTTTTAGAGCATACACTCAATTTCTGAATGTGATTCTGAGAATTTCACTCAAAACCTCTTCACTTGTGAATGGCTTACAGAGTAGGTTTACTTACTTGATGCCCTTTTCGATTAAGAAATTAGAGCCTAAAGTGTTTATTTTCTTATTGACTGAACTGAATCTATTTATTTGTCAATAAAATCACTGTTGGTGTGTTGTAATAAGATTGTGATATATTTATATATGTATTTGTGAGATTTGAATGCTTTTTGTGTCTTCTCTGATAAAAATATGTAATTCAAAGTAAAATTCGCAATTTAATTAAACATAGTTTATGCTTTAAATGAGTAATTTCAAAATATTCGCAACTATATTTTATTGCAGTAATTTTAACAAACAAGAAGAAAAGCAATCTACTTCGTCTATGAAGCCAGAAAATCTTATTGAACGGTTACAACAGAAGCCAATAAATTTCTATCCAGAGGGTCACCCGATGAATGAACTCAGAGAATTAGAATCAAACATATTAGGGAACTTGAAAACAGAAATGATACCGTTAACTAAACGGCGGAAAATGTTGCGACGTCTCGAGAGGAAGAAAGAACGACTACTGGCGCAGGCGCAACAGAATAATATTGCTAGTATCAGTGCTTTTCCTAGCACATCACGATCCGATAGGCCTGGAAGCCTGTGGGATGTGAGGGAGCCACCTCAAAGAATCATACCGTGCACAATCACCAGTCGAGACCAAGAAGTGAATGGTTCACTTGCAATGTACTCAATAAGAGAAAATAGAATAGTTAGGGTTCCCGATCCTGAACTGAACTATCCAGAGGTCCCGGAACACCTGAGGGAACAGCTGGCAGAGATGCCGGACGTTGACGTTGAAGCACAACTTTTAGAAGGCACTAAGATGTGTCTCGATGATATCAGAAAAATAGAACGATTTCAAGATTATGAACCTGGGATACCTTCAAAGGTCAGATTAGGAATAGTTTGATTTTATTATTATAAAAATTCTGCATTTAGTGGTTTCTCCAGATATAGCGGATGTGAAGCGAAGTTTACCAGTAAGTGGGCTGGCAGTAGTGCACGCACTGTCTTTAAATAAATAAATAAACAACCATACACATTGTGAGGAGAGGAGGTTCTCAATTTGACTGTGTATATGCTTTTTTTTTCTACCACTGGTTAACTTTTAGGTTTTAGAACCGTTGTGGAAGTCAGTTTTTATTTTTTTTGTCAAAATATTTTTTTAAGCCACGTCAGACAACTATAGGCAGTTTTAAGAAGGTTTCGTGGCTTCTTAAAAATTTATACTATTGGGTAACCTGTAATGACAATTGTATGTAATCTGAATAATTAAATGTCTGTTTCCAGGTACTATATCTAAAGAACATAGCTCCAACAGTGAGTCAAGAGCAGCTGTCGCTCCTGTTCAACCAGTTTGTGCTCGCTAACGGTGGGCCAGTCGATCTGCGGCTCATGACCGGTCGCATGAGGGGCCAAGCTTTTGTGGCTTTTCAAAGTAAGTTACACTGTGATTATACTGATTATTTTTGTAAACGACTCTCGCACTAAGAAATTTATTTATGAAGTAACACATAAAGAACCTCCAGATAGCAGATTTACATAATACATGTCTCATACGAGAACCAAAACCGATCCAGGTCGCACTAAACGTAATATACAATACCTGTTATATTTATAAGCATTGAGACGTATGCCAGGTATTTATCTATACAGCGCCTTAATAGCTATTAGATATTTTCTTATGTTGTGTAAATGTTTATATAAAGTAAAGATTCCCATGATTACAAGGCTATGGCAAGTACGCAATCATCATCAGCCTATCGCAATACACTGCTGGACATAAGCCTCTCTAAGTGCACGCCACTGAAATCTGTACGGAAATTGTATATTAAAAGAGCTTATTTCTTTTTCAGGTGACGAGCTAGCTATCCAAGCTCTTGAAGAGATCAACGGCACCATTCTAGGCGGGAGACCGGTCATTGCAGAGTTTGGTAGAAACACTAATCGGATACAGGATGATCACAGATAAGCATATTATCGCCAACACCTTTATACAGGGGGTGAGAGTTTAACATTAAACATACCAAGAGGTATGCAAGCCTACAGGCTTATATTTGTGTATTTTAAAAAGTACACGTTTTTGTTTTAAATCGACCAATATAGGTCATTTAGGACAAGTAGGAAATTATGAAAAAAAATATTTAAAATTGTATTGATTTTATTTTATTTGAATCAGAAAAAGGCGACAGTCAAAGAGAGACTAACAAAACATTTAATGTTGGCAATTATACAAATAATCAATGGAATAATATTAGTTGAATATACAATGATTTGTCTCGAATTTGAACTCAGTGTTGAAATCAAAGAACAATAATGATTTATCATTATCCTAGAATTTTCTGCTTCTTAGCACACATAATGTGTATTACTTATTTCGTTGAAAACTGAGTGTTTAATTTTAACTGTGCTTGCGTCACCATGGCAAATCTTTATAGTATTATAATATTAAGTACAATATACTTATAAGATACGTGTTTTTAACTTAATTCTCAATGCACAAAAAAATATTCATAAGTGCGGCCGTGCCGTTAATACTTAAAATTTCTTAAAGATATTATTTAATTAAATATTAATATATTATTAGAAATGTCGTGAAGTCGTTGTCTGTCCTTTCGTTTACGTATTTATTAAATGAAAAGACATAAAACAACTTTACTAGGCTTGTAGAAAAGTTACTTTGCTCTGAGCTTAGTAAACTGACAAGTCAGATTCACATCGGTTCTTGCAAAAGGAGTGTTCTATTGTATCGCGTTGTCATTAAATAGGCCCTATGGTTTAAAATTGAGACAAAAGTTACAATATGTAGGTTTACTTCCCGATAGAATCGAGTTCTGTTTCAATCGATTTGAAATCGAGTTGTTACTTAGAAATTTCGGTTGATTCGATAGTATAAGGTTCGAATGAGAATCAAAAAACAGAACCAAACCAGTTTGAGAGGGGCTCATAATTATATATCAACGGTTTACTCCCGTATATTTATCGGGATAGCCCGACTAGTTTCGGACCCAACCGGGGTCCTTAATCATGAGCTAACGCGGCGGGGTCGCGAGTCGAATTACAATAAAATAGTAAAGCGGCTATTTCTCGAACGCTGATCAACAAAAAAAATGTCTATCAAATCTAATTTTAAACGCAGTGGTTAGTTCTAAGTCTTGTGGTCAACCTAACAGTCGTGATCACTTGTTTTGACAACAGAAATTGGTCAGCCTTCTTGAAACTTGCAGTATGACTACATAAGTATTATAATATACTTTAAACATAGGTGTAAAATACTTTGAATTCATTATGATTCTAATGCTGTCACATTTCATTATGAATGACCGGTAAGATTTCTATTTAAGTGTCTAGGTAAAGGAGAGCAAGCATATGATTCTCCTTTTATTATCTTGTAAGAAAGTTTCAAAGGATATTTTATAAGATTCATCATTTGCACATTATATGTGTTAAATTCGATTTCTTCGTATTTATGAATATGAGTGCATGCACAGAAATTGTTAGTAGGTTAAGGCGGCGACAAATTTTAATTAGAATTTAGACAGTTTGTATCAAATTATGTAAGTTACTGCGCTCATATGTTAACGGTTTCTCAAAGGCTGGTCTACTCATGATAAGCTCTGTGATTGGTTGTAAGTTTTATGATCAACCAATCACAGTAGTGATCAGTTGATTTGACAGCAGATTCAATTGGCCAAGCTTTCTAGCAACCGGGGTATGATTACTCACATCGACAAAACCGATAATTCAGCAACTTGAGTACATAACTTGCAACATATGAGTGCAACAGTTAGTCATATAACTTATTTAAACACATTATTAAGCCTTCTAGGTCCTTGAACTGGACTGGCACCATGTGCATTTACTAATAGGTTATAAAGCCCCATATTCATGGTAAACTTTTGTTTAAAAGTTAGGTTGTTGTGCAAAAGTTGTTGCGAAGTGTTGCCAATTTTCTGTCAGCAATATGCACGTTTCTAAGACAGGACAATTTTATCTTTTTGTACGACTTAAGATTAACGTAGTATTGATAATCGAAAATAGAATTTATGTCGGTAAGAATTTCAGAAAATAATTTGTTTGATTAGATTTTTCCGCTTATGGAGTATTTTTAAGAGAATTACTAGTCTCTATTCTTATTTGACCTTTCCTCCCTAAGATAAAATTTTCGGAGAGGAATAATTCCAATTTTACCTTAAAGGGGATTTTGGGATTTATTTAAATTTTTACCCCTAACTGGAATTTTTAGGTTTGATTTATAGAATAATCTAAATCTGATTTATAGTTCAAGATGTTAGATCGAACGCCCACTACCCAGACTACCCACTCTACCTGGCGGTGTCCCAGGACCAGCCTGGATGAGGCTTCGTATTTCGTACACTGTTATTATCTGTATCCAAAGATCGCAGTTTGGCTCAAATATAGTTCAAAGTATCACGGCCGGGATTAGCGAAGTTTTACTAAACAGGGTTAGGCCATGCGATAAGCCTTGAAGATTTTGTTGGGCTTTTCCTAGCACCATATTGAGTCGCTCTTGCACCTCAAAGGCAGTTGCTGATAATAACAGTTCTGTTGTCGTGTGAAATTAACTTATTTGGCTTTCCTAACAAGTTTCTTGTTAGTTATTGATTTATTTTAAAAAGTTTACCTTGAACGGGGCTTAACTCTCAGTGCAATATCATGTATTAGTATTTTGAATTTATAAAATAAAACTTAGATGTTCACTGTAAATGTTTAGTTGGTATTGTGTTAAAACACGCCCATATTTATTACTCATCTTATTTAGATTGTAAGTACGGTATTTAATTGAAATAAAATTTTATTAGATGTCTTACATTATGTTTTATTTCATATGCTTCTTACAGTTCTCAAATATAGATTAATTTTAACACAAGTCTAATCCAAGCTTAATTACATTATCAAAGACACATTGATTATTTAAATAACTATTATATCGTTATCAAATTGTAAAGGTTCTACATACACGAGGCCACTTTGCGGAGTACTGGACACTTGCTTTATCTTGTGTATGGAGGTCTTAACACATCAAAAAACGCTCTTATTTTATATAACCTACCTATTAAAATACCCATTTAAATGATATTTATACATGAATACGAATGTATGAATCAAATCTAATCTACCTCTATTCTAGATGATTTCACAAATCTATGCATGACTTATAAAATTGAGATTTAAACATATTCACTTATTCTAATACCCTACTTGTATTACTGGTGACAATGTCATTTTTATTCAAATAGCTATATCGGCAATCGTGGTTTTGAATATCGAGACTCGATATGACCGATTTAGATGCTTTTCCGCCAAAGATGTGAAGCGATATGTATTTTTAGGAACCTATGAAATTGCTGGACGCCGGAAGGACAAGGTGAAGGCGTTGTGATGATCTTGTCAGATATGCAGGTCGCACGTGGCCAGAAATCGCAAGACAGGGAGGTTTGGAAGGAGAAAGGGGTGGCCTTTGTCCAGCTGTAAGATCTTATTTAAACTAAATAAAAAAAATGCTTCATTAAGAAAAGTCTGTGAAAGACTAATAAATTAAAATCAATTAGTCTTTAGAAATATATCACTCGCTTTGCATCTTGTGGAAACGCATCCATAGCCCTTATCGCCTCTTCTAGACCTATTCTTACATATATGTGACTATATGCCATTTGTATATAGAATTATCAATCTTAGTACCTTGACTTAAGGTTCATAATTAAATTTACACTACTGACATACAGATTCACATTTTAATCTATCTGTAATTTAATTACAAAACTAGCTCTTATATCAGCAGTCTAATTACGATAATATCCTAGTTTACAAGTAATCATTTTATTTAGAAACCGGACACATTACTATATTTTAGCAATTATGTTATTATTTATTATATTTACAGCTTATAAAAAGGTATAAACAGGGAATATAGAAACAATGTTGATATAGTTAAAATAGTTATAATAATTCAGATTTTGTTGAACATGTTTTAATAATAAGCGGAGCATCTATTACAGATGCCATTGGGATACAAGATGTTACATACATAAGGAAAACTGAGTTACTAATATCTGAAGACTTGTCTTTAGACAACTACCACTACACAAACTAATTGTTCTTATTTCTTCTTGGTCTGTAAAGTATCTGTGTCGAATAC
This sequence comes from Chrysodeixis includens, assembly GCA_941860345.1. Taxonomy (NCBI): domain Eukaryota; kingdom Metazoa; phylum Arthropoda; class Insecta; order Lepidoptera; family Noctuidae; genus Chrysodeixis; species Chrysodeixis includens. The sequence continues at coordinate 8,761,907 of OW796111.1, read as the reverse complement.
TTGAACTTGAATTGCGTACTGCACAAGGGCCTTCCAAGACTTTTCAAAATATATTTTTAGCCACAGACGTACGCAACACATTTCTATTCAATCCTGAGACATTGACAAGTCTCGCATAAAAAAAAAATAGTGAAACTGCATGTTTGGCCTATACAATATAATAGCAAGTTTCTCTCTAACCTTAAACCAGTAAGGTCAGAGTTTAAACAACCATTACACTTTGATTTTCACTTATAATAAACACTATTATTTAAGTCACTTATCACTATTTTATTGTCTTTAACCAGTGATTGGCCGTAGGGTTAAATCCACGATAGTACCATTGGAAGGAACAACACATTTCTTAATGTGCTCCGTCTGAAGGATACTAAGAGCTGAGCAATATGATTTTTCATCATCATCATCATTTTCTTGCCCTTATCCCATTTTACTTGGGGTCGGCGCAACACGGTTTTTTCTTCCATGCTCCCCTATCAGACGTCACACTATTATTTCGATGAGCAATTATACTGTGCGACAGAAATGTCTTTCTGTCCGGTCAATGTAATCCGGTACTGATCTTCAATGTTGTTATAAATCTCATTTTGCTGACACTTTTGCCTTACATGATGAGTAGAATTACTTCCATTTCCAATTAGAATACTCCACCCGTGACCACGGTCGGTGCAACTCGATCGAAACGTCGGGAGGAAAGTAATACCGAATTATATCGCGAATAAGTCCCGTTTGTCGTCTAAAATATGCAGAATTTCTTCTTTAGTCTCTTCTACATGTCTTGTTCTGACAGATTTCTCAATTGCTCGACTCCTGATAGTTTTAACATGGCTACGGCCGCTGTCTCCCGTGCGACGGGGGCAGCTCACTGGGTGTCCTTCGGCGAGGACTTGCGCCGTCGTTTGACGACGCGTTTTGGTGACGATCATTCACTCTCTTTCTTCGGTTGTGGCTCCTCCTCTGTAAAAGAAATAGCTATATTACTGCTTGGATATTTAAAGAAACGCTTTAGAATCTAAGTTTTTTGGGTGCCATGGCCGTAGTACTAACATACATCTCGAAGATCGAAACCGAGTGTAAACGAAACACGCGTGCCGCCCGCGAACTTAATGACTGGCGCTCATAGACCTACGTAATCGTCGCGATCGGCAAGACTAACCACGAAATAAGTCGCGAGCGCAACGATTACACTGGCGGTACGTGTCGTGGTTCACGCTTGATAAGTGGGATATAATGCTGGGTCCACACACCACAAACTTTGCATGTATAAACATGTTTGTAAAACATATGTTTGCGAAATCAGAATATATAGAGGTTAAGTTTGAGGTACTTGACGTCTAGTGTGTTCAAGTTAGTGGCGTGTGGAGGCTGCTTAAGGCTCTAGACAGGTGGACTGCATTTCAACTGCAAATTGCAGTTTGAACGCAGTTGACACGACTGCAAATCAAACTGCAGGCCGACTGCAATTCAACTGCATTCAAACTGCCCTTGATCTGCAATTTGCAGTTGAAATGTAGCCTGCATGTCTAGAGCCTTAAGCGGGCTCCACACGCCACTAACTTGGAGTGGCTAGATGTCAAGTACCTTAAACTTGACTTCTACATGTTCCGATGTAGCAAACACGCAGTCGGTCTGTGTAGAGTCTAGGAGTGTATGTGTAGTGTTACTGACGCTTGTCGTTGGCGTGGTGCTGCGGCTGCGGGTGGTGGTGCAGGTGGTGCGCGTGGTAGTGCTCGGGCTGCGCGCCGCCGTAGTACTGCGCGTAGCCCGCGCCCGCGCCGAACCCGCCCGCGTAGCCGCCGTAGTAGCGCGCCCCGTACGCGCCGCCGTAGCCGCCCGCTACCCCACACACACACACACACGTTACTAAGCACACTCGCGTCACGACTCAAGCTACGATACTCATTGCGCCTAACTATGCGTATGGCACACCCGGTCACACTGTACAATGGGTGATAAGGGAAAACACAAGTTTTGCAATACTGTGCAGACAATACATAATTGGTGACCGAACCTAGATAGTGGTCTGTGAACTTGTGCGGTTCAAGAGATATTACTTCTATAAACACACTCGCGTGACGACTATAGTTCAATACTAAGTGCATTGAGCAGGCGCCTATTACTGACGGCATGTAACTTGGCTAGAGTTAAAGGGAGAGGAGAGATGCGCAGAATACAAGTATGTATGTAAAATGACTTCTGCGCATTTCTTCTCTCTTTCAAAGTGCTGCCACGCTACATAAAGAGTATCTATGCGTACGGTATACCCGGTCATACAGTACAGAGGGTGATAATAGAATATAGCGGACATAAGTGGCCGAACGCTAGATAGTGGTTTGTGAACTTGCGCGACACTTAGACATCTAATAATATGAATTGAAAGCCAGAGCAATCACTTCTATAAAAAATGTTTAATCACCTAATACTCAGATTACGCTGAAATGCACTGATAATTACAACAGACATGTCTATTCTTAGCCATTGTAGCACAAAAACCGCGATAAATCCCGCGACTCTGGCTTACACAATATCAAGAAACCCGAGTATGTTTAGTTAGTAGTATGTTTAGTTAGACATATCCCCACACCGTGCCATTGTCACGTATTCAAGTCATTAACTTTTCGCTCTGGAAACCAAACAAAGACATGTCTGCAGACACGTGTCCTTTAATACGTGTTGGTGAAAGAACTATTCTATTAGTATGGCCACGTGTAAAATGTAAATTAAATAGACATAGCTTACCAGGTGGCGGTGGGGGAGCGCCATGCGGAGGGCCGGGCAGTGCAGCCGCGCCAGCCGCCGGCGGCATCAACAACGCTGAAACATAGCATTGATTAACGGTAACGTCAAAACTAGGTACCAAAACGTATGAGTGAGATGAGACATCTATAAATCCATAGTTTTTGGTAGGTCTCATGACTCTGGCTTAGGTAGTAAGAGGCCCGGGGTAGTTTAGTCGGTGGGCGTCCGATAAATCCCCATGCCGTGCCCTCAGCGTGGGTTGAAGTTAATAGCATTTCACCCCGAAAACAAACAAAAAAGGTCTCATAACTGAACTTTTATACGGCTGGTTTAGAAGTTTTGATTTAGATTTTTGACTAAACCTGCGTTCGTTCTCTCGCCTCGCATCGAAATCCTGACCAGTCAATAATCAACCTTATCCACATTAAAACAATTGGCTTGAAAATTCAGCAACATGTTCCAACAAAGAAGTTTATCAACATTTCATCGTCTCACTGTGCATTTAACAAAACATTCTGTATACTCACGATGGTGTGGTGGAGACGTGATATGCGGTGGATGCGCGGCTGGCGGCGCGGCGGGCGGTGCACCTTCCTTATTCTCCACTTTCGGCGCTGGCTTTTCTTCTTTCCTCTCAACTGTAACATAATATGCTTTGACTGCACGGATAGCCGAGTGGTATAGGTCACCACGCCAATTACTACTGTGCGCAATGTGTCGCGGGTTCGATCCCCGCGTAGGACTGTGTGCGATCCCCGCGTGTCTTTGCGCATGTGAATTGAATGTCTGTGAATCCCCCGCGATACAAGGATTTAATTCCTTAGTGCGTGAGTCATTTTTTTTAATGGTACCGCATTTTAAACGTAAGCACGACAAAGTTATTTTTGCCGGTGTGAGAAATCGGAACTAAAATTTAGACAAACAGCTTTTAATGATACTACTAGCGCCATTGTTTCCAATACAGAAAAGTTTGTAGTTGTAGTGTAACAGTGCATACACTTTAATTCTCAAGTAAAACCTCCTACCTATTCCTAACTTTATCGCCCGATTTTAAGAATTTATATGTGATGCGAAGATGGGAAAGGGAGGAATTTTATCCTAATTGGAGCACAAATGAGGATTAAATTCCGTCCTTTTACATGAATAGGGCGCTATAGTTAAGCATAAATTAAGGGTTTTACTTGAGAAATACGAATTAAGAACTAATCGGGCTATTCCGATAAATACGCGTGAGTTAACCGTTATATCTCTTAAAAATTGAGAAATAAGGTTCATTATTCCTTTAAAAGTGAAATCAAGGTGATACCTTCAGCATCATGCCCATTATTAACGGGTTCCTCTGGCTCCTTCTCCTTCACTTCTGGTTCTGCTTTCAGCTCGGTCGTAACTCCTTCAGTCTTGACCTCCGTGGTGGAGACCTTGTCAACTTGTGTGGGTAGGTTGGGGCCGTTGGTCTCTGGCTTTATCTGCGGCTGGTCTTGTTCCATTGGCTGTTGGAAGTAAATGAATATTGACAATGACTTTTGGGGGTTACAGATCATAGTCCCTTAGATTAAACGTCATGCAGAGCATGTGCAGTCCTATGATTCTAGGCAGTCGGTAGGAACCGAGAGGCTTTTACTTTGTGCGAGTCCGACATATCTCTACACTAGACCTTAGGCTGGAAGGATATCGAACATGCTGCTCAAGATTGAAATGAGTGGAAAAATCTTCTACGAGCCCTATGTCCCTCATGAGGCATAGCAGGATGACAACATCATCATCGTGCCTTCGGCGTAGCTTGAAATCAATTTTTTTGCTTTATTACGAAGTAAAAATAAGGACTAACAAAGATAAAAATGTAGATATGACGCGAAACATTTTTTAAACTTATACACATATTTTAGACAACAAACGGGTCTTATTCGCGATGTAATTCGATATTTCTTTTCTCTCGACGTTTTGGCCGAGTTGCACCGACCGTGATCACGGGTGGTTCGGCCGAAACGTCCGCGTCGGGAGAAAAAAAATATCGAATCGCGAATAATACCCATTTGTTGTCTATAATATGGAGGCGAATGTTGAATAGGTAAGGTGTAGCAGTTTAATGAAGCTGTGATAACGTAGTGGTAAGATCATAGGACTGCTAAGTCAAAGGTCTCGAGTTCGGTCCCCACGGTGCGCATCAACTTTTTGAATGTTGTGTGCGGTTTAGAAATAAATATCATAGCTTCCGTGTTTCGGAAGGCACGTAATAATGTGGGTCCTGCGCCTGATTTCTCTCTAGTCGGATTGCCGTTCAATCGGGCTATGAGAGTAGAGAGTGCACCTGTGTTTGCGCACGCGCTTGTGCACTATAATATGTCCCGCGTAGCTGGCTGGTGTCATAGTAACACTGGCCGCCGTGGCCGAAATAGGTCCGGACATTATTATTATATTGTTACCTCGTCCTTCCTGTCGTGGCTGGCGTGTGCTATGTGCGGTGCGGCGGGCGGCAGCGGCTGCGTGTTGGCGGGCGCCACGCCGCGCCGCATCTGCTCCATCGCGCGCTCCACCATGCGCTAGAGTATAGTATATGTAGTTACCTCGTCCTTCCTGTCGTGGCTGGCGTGTGCTATGTGCGGTGCGGCGGGCGGCAGCGGCTGCGTGTTGGCGGGCGCCACGCCGCGCCGCATCTGCTCCATCGCGCGCTCCACCATGCGCTAGAGTATAGTATATGTAGTTACCTCGTCCTTCCTGTCGTGGCTGGCGTGTGCTATGTGCGGTGCGGCGGGCGGCAGCGGCTGCGTGTTGGCGGGCGCCACGCCGCGCCGCATCTGCTCCATCGCGCGCTCCACCATGCGCTAGAGTATAGTATATGTAGTTACCTCGTCCTTCCTGTCGTGGCTGGCGTGTGCTATGTGCGGTGCGGCGGGCGGCAGCGGCTGCGTGTTGGCGGGCGCCACGCCGCGCCGCATCTGCTCCATCGCGCGCTCCACCATGCGCTAGAGTATAGTATATGTAGTTACCTCGTCCTTCCTGTCGTGGCTGGCGTGTGCTATGTGCGGTGCGGCGGGCGGCAGCGGCTGCGTGTTGGCGGGCGCCACGCCGCGCCGCATCTGCTCCATCGCGCGCTCCACCATGCGCTAGAGTATAGTATATGTAGTTACCTCGTCCTTCCTGTCGTGGCTGGCGTGTGCTATGTGCGGTGCGGCGGGCGGCAGCGGCTGCGTGTTGGCGGGCGCCACGCCGCGCCGCATCTGCTCCATCGCGCGCTCCACCATGCGCTAGAGTATAGTATATGTAGTTACCTCGTCCTTCCTGTCGTGGCTGGCGTGTGCTATGTGCGGTGCGGCGGGCGGCAGCGGCTGCGTGTTGGCGGGCGCCACGCCGCGCCGCATCTGCTCCATCGCGCGCTCCACCATGCGCTAGAGTATAGTATATGTAGTTACCTCGTCCTTCCTGTCGTGGCTGGCGTGTGCTATGTGCGGTGCGGCGGGCGGCAGCGGCTGCGTGTTGGCGGGCGCCACGCCGCGCCGCATCTGCTCCATCGCGCGCTCCACCATGCGCTAGAGTATAGTATATGTAGTTACCTCGTCCTTCCTGTCGTGGCTGGCGTGTGCTATGTGCGGTGCGGCGGGCGGCAGCGGCTGCGTGTTGGCGGGCGCCACGCCGCGCCGCATCTGCTCCATCGCGCGCTCCACCATGCGCGAGAACGTCTCGTCGTCCACCGCCGGCTTGCAGTGCTACACAAACAACAAAGTTAAATGTACAGCATGTATATTTGAACGACGGACTTATTGAAGGAGGGTGGTCAGTATTCGATTCTCGTCCCAAATATGTAAAAAAACTATGACCTTAATTTTTCATATAACTATCCAATAAAATACAGTATTTATGAACACAGAGCGCAAAATGCCTAATATCACGCGCCAAACACGTGCCGCCGCTAAGGCAGCGAGCGCGCAAGCCCCCCCGCGCCCCTTGTGATGTCGACGACGAGTGCCGCGCAGTGAAATGCATTCATACCTACGTCGGCGTTGGTCATTGACCGCGCATATGTTCGATAAGCGCGAGGGTGTTAAAGTCCGTCGTTCAAATATACAACTGTATATTTGAACGACGGACTTATTCAAACCACCAATAGTTTATGCATCGACTTCACCAATAAACGTATAAACAATAAACAAAACCCTGATTAATGACGAACAAAATCGTTCCAAAAAAGTCCTAATAACTTCGCAACGTTTTAACACCCTCGCGCTTATCGCAGAACATATGCGCGGTCAATGACCGACGCCGACGTAGGTATGAATGCATTTCACTGCGCGGCACTCATCGTCGTCATCACAAGGGGCGCGGGGGGGCTTGCGCGCTCGCTGCCTTAGCGGCGGCACGTGTTTGGCGCATGATATTAGGCATTTTGCGCTCTGTGCTCATAAATACTGTATTTTATCGGATAATTATATGAAAAATTAAGGTCATAGATTTTTTACATATTTGGGACGAGAATCCAATACTGACCACCCTCCTTCAATAAGTCCGTCGTTCAAATATACATACTGTATATCCCCAACCAAGGTCACGCAAGCATGAACGAGCGATCCCGGCTCGAGGCCCGCGATACAGGTAGATAGGTAAGTACAAAGGGCCCGAGGCGTTTTTAGTTGGTGAGTCCGACATATCCCCACGCCGTAGGTTGAAATCATCAGTGTTTCATCACGGAAAAAAAAATGATTATAGCCTACACATTCGACCAAGTGACATTTGTACAAGTTTTTAAGATAATCGAAGCACTCAATTGTAGTGAGAAAAGTGTGAAATCATATGGGTGAAATAAAATTGTCAGTTATCTATGAGATGAGGTAATGTCTTCTGTGTGATGATAGTAGGACCCCTTATTCCACCATGATCACATAAAATATCACTAAAGTGTGATTCCAGGCTAAAATGATGAAATTAAACTAGGTACTCGTTGCAAAGTATTCCCGCATCATTTAAAATTAGTTTTTCAAGTTTCGACTCCTGCAAATTATGGGTAGACAGGAATCAGAATATTCACATCAAAATATTCATGTAAAAATAGCAAAAAGTCCTTGAAATTGCAATAGCATTAAACTTACCTTTTTAAGCTCTTCTTGGAAGGCCTCACTACTCTCAATGAACTTGCGCTTCTTAGCTTCGAACTTCTCTTCAATCTGTTGCAATTCATCCTCTAATTTCTTCTGATGCATCGTCAATGACTGCACTTGCTTCTTCAAAATCTGAAGGAATAAAGAAAATTAGATACGGAAAATTATTTGCTGGAACAATGAACTCGGTCAAACTGTCTTAAGTCAACTTTAGAATTTATATCTACTTCACTGATATTTAACAACCAAACCAAACAGTATTTTACGTAATGTACCCGTTTAGCCTCGCATTCTAAAGGTACTTTTCTATGCAATGTATGGATTCGCCGGTCGACAATAATCGCTTCAACTACGATCGGCCGCAAGCTACGAAAATGGACCAGAAAAAGGGTCTTAAGCTACTTTTCGTAGCCAAAACCTACGACACCCGAACTCTGGGTGAAAAAAAAAGCTATAGTTTGACCTTTAGAACAGTAATCCGATATCGTAAGATCTATCCGACAATCTCGATCTCATGTGAACTCATGCACTTTTCTTCCCGGCCCCCACCCTTTACCACGCCTTCCTAAGGGGCGGTACAGCGGTAATGGTCAATCATCATCATCATCAGCCCGTTGCAGTCCACTGCTGGACATAGGCCTCTCCCAAGGTACGCCACAGAGCCCGGTCTGCTGCTTTATGCATCCAGTCGCTGCCGGCCCTCTTGTGTAAGTCGTCCCATTAGTCGGTCAAACTATAGTAGAAATTAATTCTAGTAAATATAATCAATGTTCTCATACCTGCATCCTAGCGGTAGTGACGACAGACCGTACGTCTGGGACCACGGTGTCAGAGAAGATTTCATTGATGAGGCGATGGTTGCGCAAGTACCGGGCATATGCCACGTGCTTTACTGATAGACCCTCGTCTTGATCTGAAAGTTGTATAGCATTGTAGGGTCGCTTAGAGTATGGATAGATGAAGTATGATGTTAAGCATCCCTTTTGAGTAGGCATATAATATATTTATAACATATTCCACGATTTTCACACAACGCTATCTAATCTCAAATTAAGCAGACCTTGTATTATGAGTACTAGACAACTGATAATCATACTTATATACTTCTAAAATACATACATTATTATAGATAAATTACACCCAGACACAGAACATTTGTTCTGGGTGGCACTCAAACATCACACACAACATCTGGACTAAGTACTATAGTATCCCTAAAGTATATTGCAGTTATGGTAGTGGGATAACGTACTTCTATTCGGCGTAAAGCGGTATCTCTACTTGACGTGGTAGTAATCGTCGGTTTATTGAATTACTTAGAAATTTACTGAACACGCAGATGTCCAAAATCGGTTTAACATTTAGGACTAACAATATAACTTAGTTTAGATGTAGTACAGTAAAGTTTGACTTTCTCTAAACTGCATTTCGTGTTTTTCAGTAAAATGAATTATAGAGGCTCGCGAGGCAAGACGACTTACATTTAAATCAGGTAAGTCTACCTCTAATTATTTTACGAAAAGGTCTAAGCAAGAAATGGCAAAATTTTGTCTTTGTTTTTGGACGAACTCTACATAAAATTACAGGAATAATTTACATATTATAAGCATATCCCTTACCTTCCTCATCCTCAGCAGGCTGTATATCAATTCTTCTGTCTTGCTGCTGTTGTTCCTTCTGAGAGCTACCTTTCTTACTCGAGCTCTCTTCTTCCAGATTCCCTACTACTGACACAAGAACGTCTTAGAAATAATTCAACATTAGACACATTTAAAGCGTATGAGTGAATAAATAGCTTTGGATGTATGAAAGAGGTAGCATGAAGTAATACCATTAAAAGCTGTTTGCGAAAGTATGTTTTGTTTGAAGCTTTGGCTGACTTTTTTGCAGGAGTATTTCTCTAAAAAAGCATTGCATCTATATTTTTAAGTGGCAACACTGTTGTTATAGTAAAATTGCCAAAAAAAAGATAAAAAAAGTTACTGCTTGAAATTTAGTAGCAACATTGCTAAAGAGATTGCCAGTTTGAATAATTATTTCAAAGATTACAAAGAAGTTTGCATAGACAATATTTGCATGCATCCTGATCTACAATTTCCCTTACCTACAGCTTTATTTTTCGCCGCGATATAGGCTAGATAAGCGGGCGAGTTGTGGTAGGTCTTCAAACTCTTTTCATACTCCAACTGTTGATACCCCGTGCGTGCAATAATAATGACGTGCATGTGGAGGACAAAATTAGCGTTACTTGTGTATGGGTTAGTCACTTAATGGACGGCTGGGATTGTGAAGACATGTTTGTATGTAACTTTTGATGTCCAGAATAAAAATCTAGACAAGATAAACTATCAGCGCCTTTAGCAGGTGTAATGTTTGATTTTGATGAATATGTTTTATTTATTTAATGTACTTTGGTTGTGGTATTTTTCTCTTACCCCGACACACGTGTAAACGTTCATACCAAAGTTGATACAAATATAATATGAGACTGTTGTCAAAATCAGGTCATTTCAGCAAACCGATATGCGAAAACGCTTGCCTCCATTTTGGTAATGCTATTTAATAGTTGAACAGGAAGTGGTAAAGGTATGGGGTGCTGTCTATTATTTAATTATTTATCTTACGTCCAAAAAGTGCTATATTATATCAAAACGTCCTACATTGTAGCCCGATTTGAATAAATGAATCTTGATTTTGATTTATAGTTTGGGATAAATGTCGTTAGTTGCAAATTCGTTAACCGAAAATACCTAGGAAATCAGTAGGTGTATTTGAAAAAGCAATGCAATTTTATCATGACTTAAAACTGCTAAAAAGATTCCACCCGTGACCACGGTCTGTGCAACTCGACCAAAACGTCGGGCGAAAAGAAATATCATATTAAATCGAGAATAAGACCCGTTTGTCGTCTAAAACATGTCAACACATTCCCAAATCCGATAACAAATAAACGTAACACAAATATCCCAGCGGGGTAGGAACGGACCCTGGTTCTGTCTCCATGGATGGATATGGTATGATACCCGTGCGTTTATACAGTGGCTCTGATGGCACTTAGCGCCTACATGATGTGGTCACACAATGGATACCGGTTGTATGTGGGCTTTTGCTGTTTTTGTGATTTTTTTTTAACCAAAGTATGTATCAATACAAGTTTATGAAGTTTTTCTTTTAAATAAACTTTCTTTTGGATTCTGGACTTTTTAAAAGTTTTAAAGTAATGGTTTTATTTTTCTATAAATAAGATTGTGTAAGCTGCAATGTGATTCACATATTTACATTAGACGCTAAATGGTATCTTAAAGAGATTTGTTTAAACACAAAATTGAAAAAAAAATTGTTGTTTATTTATGTCAAATTAAACATTTCTAGTCTAATAATAACGAAACAATATGTAGTTACCAAAACAAATATTTTTATGGAATTCATGTAACACCTATTATTTATCAATAGCCCCATGCGATAAGTACCAAATCCTCATGGGACATTAGTCACAAATAAAGGACAAATACACCAAAACAGCAAGAGCTTAACCTGTGGCCTAGCGCGAGTTTGACTCTCAATTGCCCAATCATCATGGTGACGACATTTGACAGAGTTACTGAACTATGAGTCCGAGAATCAGGAATATTGGTACTGTGAAAATGAGAAGGAATACGCCTCTGTGCGCTGTGGTGTGGAGTCCAATAGAAACCAAAAAGAAATTGCCTACACTTAGAAACCTAGATAACTTAATGCGTAGCGGTTATCTCACATACACAACGGCTTTGTTATTTTTTTTTCAGGCAGCGCCGTGTGACGTCTCCCGCGTTAGGTCAGTGCAATGCATCGCAAGTCATCACGCACAAAGAGTTTGTGAACTCGTCAGCAACCAAAATCAAACGTCTTCACCATAATAATCGAAATTATAAGTACAACTCCCACTAGGCCGAAAACCCCATGTTAAATCAAGGCGTGTCGTGATGGCGTGGATTATACACAAACTTGTACCCAACGGGCATGGTATAAGGTTCATTATTGTACCTCTGGTCTTGTGAGCAAGCCACTGTATATAGGCAGGCGACGATTGGTAAGATTTCAACATTTCTATGTACTGCGCCTGAATGGAAAAGTTTTGTCAACTTTGGAGAACATTTTTAAGTTTATTTTATTCATTGTTTTGAAAATTGGTGTATTTTTACCACTGGTACAGCCTAAGATATAATGTTTGATTCATATTGAATATTATTAGTTTAAAAACAATGTAAAGTATTTTTCAGCAAAATCATCTGTGACCACTGTCGGTGCAACTCGGCCGAAACGTCGGGAGAAAAGAAATATCGAATTATATCGCGAATAAGACCCGCTTGTTGTCTAAAATATCATCTGCAGGTTAACTTTACTAAAATGTACTTGTTTCAAACCCGTATACTAAGATTATTATGTTAGATGGTCGAAAATAACCCACAAACAATTTGAAAAGTACTTTACATTATTTATAAAGTTTAAAATACACAGAAAGACATCCATACCTTTTCAGCTTCATACTCATCGATATATCCAGCCTTTTCTGTCTCTGGCAGGTCTCTCCACATGCCACCAATGATTCTGCCGATCTCCCATAGCTTTAGGTCAGGGTGAGCGGCTTTGACAGTGTCCCACACTCGGCGGGAGTACCTCATGTACGGCATAAGGGGCTTTTCTGGCGGCTTCGGCGGCTTGGGCAAGCCCGCACCCTGAAATATTGTTATTGTAGTTGATTTATTGTGTATTGACGTGAGGAGTTGTTCTGCTGAAATGTAAAGTTTGTTAGTTGGCAAGATTGTATAGAAAGAAACAGTAATTTTTAGTTATTAGACCAATGTATGGTCCTAAGACTACTACTGTCTATAAAGCACACACAAAAAATATTACCCCATATACACGACTCACCGCGCCGGCGCCCTTGCCGATCTTCTGCGGCTGAAATCCAGGATGTGAATGTACGGTGGAGACAAAGGGACTGGTCTTATCGTCCTTAGCGGCCTGTCCGGGCGAGCCGGCCACCGCGGCCCCGGCGGCGCGGCGCGCGCCCTCTGCACCGAAACGCTGTTGCTGGGGAGTGTGCGCCCAGCCGCCGTACCCGCCCGGGTGGCCCACCGAGGGACCACCTTGGTATGGCGGGTGGTGGTACTGGTATTGGTTATGGTGCGGCGGCGGTGCATTCATACCGCCTTCAAGCCAAGCAGCGGGGCGGCAATACAATGAAAGAAAAAAACAAAAAGCATAAGGGGATGGGACAGGAGAGGGCGGGGCAAACAAAAGATAATCAAATGCAACAACATCTAAATAATATCAAATCATAATGTTAAGTGGAAGTTATTAGTGTGAGCGAGCAGTACTAGCGAGTTGTATTTAGTAGCCTTAATTAGCGTAAAGAATCAAGAATCAAAGGAACAGACTGGTGTGAAACAATGACTTGTGATGTGAAAACGAGAAAAAATTTTGGTGCTATTACAATTTTAAATCCCCACAGAGTACCTATATCCGAAACAGATGAGGGTGTGAGAACAATTTTGAAATAAAGTAATCAGATTGTAGCATTACCTTTCATCATACCGAAACTCATGGGGGGCCCCGCAATCATGTAGTCTGTTTCAACATAACAAAACATGAAACAAAACCAACATAAGAGTAAAATGTAAGTCTAAATGCGCAAAGAACAAATCAAGAGAAAATAAAAAGTATGTTACTAATGCATATACTTTGAAATAAACAAGCATAGAATAGGAGTCATGCTGCCGCGGGACATTACTGCAGTTAGATACCAGCATAACCAACAACAGTTCTGAGCCCAGCTAAGCGCGCATAGGCATAATCAGGTACATGTTATAAGTTAGTATCTAACAACATTCTAAACACAATATTAATTAACATCCAATGAGAACAGTTTCAATGCTGTAAGTGTTTGGCCAAACTGTAGTCTATGCTTTGCTATACTTAGGTCTATGTAAAAAGGTGTGTTTGGAATACAAACGCGGATTGCTCTGAGGGCTTGGCATCGACATCGATGTGTTTTGTTTGTAACTGTTTGGCGTCGCCATAACACGGAGTCAACCTGTAACAGGACACGGATATTCAACATCATTTCTGCACCTATCCATACCTTTTTCCTTCACAGATTTGAATTTTACTTCAAAAATAAATGATAAAACGACTATAGACTAAGTTATCTGATACCTAAATCACAAGAAATGTGCACAGAAACATTGTCCTCATAATTTGTTTCGAATGGTTCAAGTGAACCGGTCAGCCATGCTAAACAACACGTATCCTGGGCCTGTGCTCAAATTAGGACATATGGTTACATGCCTTACCTGTACTTTTATAATTCAAAGTATCTTGTTAGCTGCAACTATCTGAAATTAGTAAAATTAATTCAGTTTAACCAAATGAAATACAAGCGTCACTTTCCAGCTAGAAGGACGCCATATTTACGTCAGCCATCTTGTCTTTGACACTATTTTGACGTTTAGTGTTGTTTGCAAACTAGTCGATTTATGCAAACTAAGTTCTAATAATCGACTATAAAAAAATAATAATTGCGCTCTTATAAATCAATATTTTTTATAGTGTTTAAGTAATAACATTAATAGTATAACTAGTATAAATAGTATAAGTAATAACATTAATAAAAAAAGCCTTTGATTTTATTACCACTCAGGCACCTAATTAAAACTGCAGTGCAGTGCGATGCGCGCTCGAGTACGGTCGCGTTTTCGCTGCTCACTACGAATATTATATTCGCGTTTTGCGCGGCAATAGCCGCTGCCCGTCTTAGTCGCGATGAGTTCTAAACCACTCATCGCCAACGAAGTGTTGGCATTTATTATCCATGCCATCGATTATATGGACGAGGTCAGCATCGTGCAGATGTGCAGATCCGCCTACAAAGAGGAGGAGGTTTGCAGTGCCAAGCTGATGCTCTACAAGTCGCTCGGACAACTCGAGCAGATGCCATCCCGCCGAAGGGACGGTGGCGACAAGAGCCTGCAGGACATCATCTCCCTGCTGAAGAGGACTGATCCTGACGACGTGCCTGAATTCGTGGCGAAGGACTTGCACAAGCTGCCTTCCGTCACGTTCGATCACGTCGACGTCACCAGGCTGCTGAAAGACATTACGTGTCTAAAGGCAAGCCTGGAAGATATGAAGTCCAAGATGGAAGCATCACAGGTGACCATCAATGACCTACGTGGAGAAGTGACGTTGCTGCGCAACGTGATTTCTGTAAGTGGGTCAGCGGACAAACGGAACGTGAATACACGTCGCGGGGCGCAAAATGCGTCCATCATCAGTTTTGAGTCGGCGAATTCGAGTGCGTCGCCGGTCGCTGATATCGCTGACGATGCGCCCCGTCCCGCCGCCGCCGCTGTGTCAACACCTGCGGCTGAACCTAGCGTAGGTACGTCGACCCCTAAACGCGCCTACGCAGCAGTAGCAGCCACCAACAAGCCCGCTGTGACGCAAACAAAGCGGGCTAAAGGGGAGAAACAATGTCGTGGCAAACCACAGCCACCAAGTATTCCAAAGAAGGACACGTGCAACAAGGATGGCTTCATCCAGGTGGAAAGGAAGAAAAAGAAGCCTGCTTGTAGGAACCAGTGCGGAACCGCTGAGCCCACCAGCCTGATGCGTCCTGCAGTACCATTGACGCAGCTGTACGTGTCCCGTCTACATCACACCACGAAGGTGGAGCAGGTCGAGGAGTATGTACGATCCAAGACCAACTGGAACTTGAGGGTGGAGAGGTTGGAGTCGCGCCACAACACGAACTTCAAGTCGTTTATGGTGCGAGCTCCAACTCAACACGTCGAGATCTTTCTCAAGGAAGAGTTTTGGCCGAAGGGTGTCGTGTATCGAAAATTCAGAGGAAGGATACGCGACACCACGCAGCGTAACACGATGCCGACACTTCGTGTTCATTAGTTATAATTTTAGTTTTATAATTATATGTATTAGTTTATAGATATTGTTATGTTTTAATATATAAGTATTGTATTTTCTATGGACCTTAGTTGCCTGAATTAAATAAATAAATAAATAAAAAAAATAAAAAAATAAAAGGGGCTTTTAATGACAGTTTTAAGAAGCTACGATTTTATTTAGGTTTTACGTCGAACATTTCGTTTTTATCAGTAAGAGTGTGTCTTAAGTATTTAAACACAACAGTACATGCAATCTTCAAGACACAAAGAAAGACATTGATGGAAAACTACAACAAAATGAACTATAAAACGTTACACATTAATCAATGCGGTACAAAGACAAACACAACAGATTGTTTAACAGTCGACCTAATTACACGGAAGTTGGCACCATATTATGGACAATACTTCTCTCGTCGCCAAGTGTACCAGCTGTCGAGTTGTGCCACTTATCTACCGGCAAATGTCGATCTATAATTTGATAGCATGACCGGTTGACATTTGGCGTTCACTCTCCACTTGTAATGCAAGGCCTTGC
Source organism: Chrysodeixis includens (assembly GCA_941860345.1). NCBI lineage: Eukaryota > Metazoa > Arthropoda > Insecta > Lepidoptera > Noctuidae > Chrysodeixis > Chrysodeixis includens. The sequence continues at coordinate 8,745,597 of OW796111.1, read as the reverse complement.
TGAAGTAAATGGAATAATTTGATGAGCTTATGGAATTATTAGATTTAAAAAAAAAATCAGGCTGTTTTTAGGCGTGCTTTTAGGTACCTTATGAACATAACAATATCTTGTTGTCCAGAGCAGTAACACTACAGTACTTATTTCTTTTACTCAAATTTAAAGCTACTCGGAAGGAAAAATATGAACCATGAATAAATCTCCCTCTCTCTCTCATAGTTTATGGAGACACTTTAGTAACACATACAGATAATTAAACAGACACTACTATGGCTTTTCAACTGGGCCAAGGCTTACTTCAGCCATGCCTAGCCTTGGCCTGGCCCATAACCTGATCGACCTCAGAGCCACCTGTGACTTATTTACACCACTTCTGATACAGCAAGGCTATCGGAAATTTACTTACAGTTAACGATGTAGTAATCGATCAGTCAAGTTAATAATTAAACATTTTTAGGTGCTTTAAGTATCAAATAAAACAAGAAATAGTTATTATAATGTTTATATTCTTTGTATTGTTTTTTGTCTTTAAGTAAAGTTTTTATTGTAGCGCCTGTCAGTTAAAACTTTGCAATTAATCATCCTGCCACCGCGTGTTAAGTGTTAATAAAAAGCATTTTTATGGCAAAGACATTTATTTGTTGCATTTACTATTAAACTATAAGCATTTAATATGTATTTCCTAATGATACTTATTGAATTAACCCTTGCCATCGTTGAGCTTTTGGATTTCTATAATTTTGAAATCAAATTCGCCACAGATGGACAATCACATCTCATCATCCTCATCATCATCTAAAGAAGAAAAAGCCGTCAGCCAAATTTGCAGAAACGCAGACTTACAAAAAAAAAAATCAACAAAGGAATCCCGAAACAGCCAGTAGGTAGTTTATGTGTCATCGTTATGACACATAAACTACTGAATTTTTATTATTATGTAAGTATACAAAACCAGGGCCGAAGCCACTTACCCATACCGTTATCAAATATTATCTATTCAATCAACAGCTAATACCAATGGTCATTGACGCCATCTTGAACACGCAACAACAGAATGAAACATACATAAGAAGCATTATTATTATCTTATTATGATAACAACGGGAATCCAGTATCCTCTACATATTAATACTTTTTTGATTAAGTATTGTATCCGTAAATGAATAATGACCGGATGCTATTTTCCTTATACGGTAAAGATAATTTTAAATTTAATTTTGTGGCCGCACGTGTATGTTCGGATAGATTGGCGCTTTCTCTTTTGCGATACTGGTGGTATTTACTTAGTTGTTTATATAATGTGATATGATAGTTGGTTATCTGAAATCTAGTGACCTGGGAATCTAGTAGTCTACCACTTGTGTAGTGTATTCCCATGCTTTATACTTTAAAAGCTAGAGGTAGGCCTCCAGAAAGATTTGATGTTTAATGTTAAATGTTTAAAATGGGCAAGGGCGTAAATTGGTTACTTGAGTGAGAGTGATTAGAGTATTAAAAAAATAATCAGTCCGTGAGACTGATTTCCCAAATATATTGGACCGTCTTTAATTCGTGGTATCTTCAATCAATCATCAATACAATATAATTGATTTGATTTCATTAAAGCAAATATACGTATCCTACATTTTAGGGAAACTTTACGGACTAACTCGTTTTTTTTATTCAAATATCTAATTGGGAAAACGTTATCTGATCGGTTGTTTGTTTGTTTGTTGTTATGTTTAATCTTCAAACTATAGCCCGCCTAATCATGCTTCAGTACTTCTTTCGATCGGCAAAGGCCTGTGCTCAGGGTGAACAACTAGAAAATAACATATATTTACAGGCTGGTGTTATTGGTAACTGTCTGCCTACAGTTTAGATTAAACGGATAAAGATAAGTACCACTACATTATATTATTATTATTGTAACTTAACCATTGCCACGGGATAGTGACACGTACAAAAACAATGTACGGAAAAACTTCAATGTTTTAGGTGATAACGTAACAAATATGATCAGATAACAAAATAATTACTGAAATATGACACATCATAAAACTGCTGTACGGAAGTAAACTCTACCGCGGTTTAATAAATTCGTACATACTTACATAAAAAATAGCTAAAAGGTATGAATAACAAAAAAATGTCAATGTTGGTATAGTGCTACAAGGATCTCTCTATACGTGGATGACAATAACATGCTGGTGTGTATATTCACAACAAGAATCAACTCAACTGCCTGTCAATTCGGTCACATGCCAAAATATCTTTGTAGCACTATATAGGGAAACTTCCCCACTAAGAAAGAAACTTAAAGTCTTTAAGAGAAAACTTAAAATGTATGGGAATAAGATTTCTTTCTGACTGGTGATGTTACTTTGATTTGTCAGTTTAATAAATTTGAGATATTCGGAGAAATGTCTCTTATAGCAGGCAGGGCTACTAACCGCTAACCACCAACATGCCAGTCAAATGTGAGTGATATAATATTTTGATAGAAGCTTGGCATGAAACAAAAGACAATACACATTACAACACTGCAAACATTGGTGTCATCCAGACAGTGTTATTCGGTCTAGTGATTTCGACTTTGAGACAACAATTGCCCAAGTTTATCCTGTAATGGAATATGTTAAAGGACAGTCTATTGTTCAACCCTAAAGGACGTTAAGGCAGAACCTCGATGAAACAATAAGTATTGTCCTTAGTATCAAGTTTCCCTTAGTCTGTATTCGGGTCTTTGTACTAGGTAGGTAACAAGGTAATTTTAAACTGGAACAGGCGTTTGAAATTAGGTTTTTGTCTGCTATTTTTGCGATACTATAACTGTTAGGTATTTCCCCGCGCACCGACCAAACGCGGGAGACGTTGTATAGCGGTTCAGGTTTAGTCGGTAAGAGTCTGACACTACTCACTTCCTCCCCCGAGGGGGTGGGTGTCCATGGATGCGGATTCTTCCGCCTTACCAAAAAAAAAAGGTATCCAAGGATTAAGTAATATTAAAGCGGGGGAATAACATGTACAAGGCTATAAGCATTTAATACTTTTTGATACGCTTTATAAATTTAAATTGGAATTCAGCGATTCTGGTTTGCACGATCCAGGTCATCGCAGCAAATGATACATGTCCTTGTGAGAACAAACTTAGCCTACTATTAAGGGCTGCCCCCAAATCACTGCTTCAATCATTCTACTTAAGCTTATTGCGGGCCTACGACCTCATAAAGTAAAACTATTGCAGTTGTGGCCCTGTCCATGACCATGACAGCGAGTCAGGGCAGACATGGCGAAGAATCGTTGGCTCTCCTTTTTTCCTGGGTGAAACGCAACAACGCTGCAACGCGACTAAAAACACCCCAGGCTCCTGCTGCCTAAGAAGATCGCTTGCGCATTCTCTGCGGGTGGTCGGATTGACAGCTTATTTGTAAACAACGGCAAATATTATCAGCACAGACTAGACTTTGAATTCTCTTTGATCAGCTGAATCTTGTTTAGTAAATAAAAAACTCATGACTATGACTCATAACGTTACTTGCCAAAATATTTTCTACGTTCGATTGGGAGGTGTCTTGACGGGCCTGCCAGTGGTGATACCGCCAGATGTCACAGCTTGGCGATGAAGACCTGATGATTGAATAGCGGTCATTGTCACGATCCAGACATATAAGTAGGTAGACTAGGTAGGTATGTGTTCATATGACAAAGGGAATATTACTGGCTAGTCTGGCGACAAACGTTTGCAGAGGAGAACGGAATCTTTTGCACTTTTAATAAAAAAGAAAATGTAACAGACAACGTTATGAATTGAATGTGGTTCAAAATATGCAATATTTGGTTACTTTATTTAATTTTCAAACTTGATTTTGTATTCAGTTCTCTCCATTAGCTTGGAAAAACGCTACACTATAATACTACGTGACGATTTTCACCAGATCCAAAAGAAGAACTTATGAAATAAGGTAGGATACCTGGTATGGACATGTCATGCGGAGAAAAGAGGATCACGTGGTAAGGAAGGTGCTGGACATTAATGTGGCTGGACATACAGGAAGACGGCGAGCAAAGAAGCAATGGATGGATTGCGTGAAAGATGATATAGCTGCAAAGAGTGTTACTTGCGAGATGACGTTAGATAGGAACGTGTGGAAGAAGAAGACATGCTGCGCCGACCCCAAATAATAATTATAATATGGGCAGGGGAATGATGATGACCTCACCAGACATTGGGACATGTCCTTAACCAGAGATGCTACAAATCAAAAAACAAAAGATATTCCGGAATATATTTCCTTAGATACTTTTATGCCAATGACCATGTAGGTATTGACAAGCCATAACGACCTGCATTGTGATACTAGCCTACATTTCTCGAGCATTGTTCTCAATCAACTTCCGCTCATAAAAAAACCTATCAGTATCCTTTCATTTTCAGTCATAGAAAAAAGTAAATGAAGGTCGTACTATACTTTCATTTGTTTTTTTTAAGTCATTGTTGATAAATGTATCCCCTCTACTTATGACGTTTCTAAAGTACGAGAGTTCATAGTATAGTAGCCAGCAGAATGTAAAACGTTTTTGTATCTGCGCCAGAATATGTGTAGCGGACCATTTGCTTGACAGATTTTATATTTTTTTGGAAGATTGACATTGTTTACGTCTATGGAATAGAGTTGTATCATTTAGCAGTACTCTGGTGGATTATGTAAGGTAACACTTTTCTATGGTTCTATGTGACCAGGAGACAGCGCCACGTTACGCTGTGTAGTTCGTCTCCCGTCTGGAGCTGCAATGGTATTACTGTTCGACGGTAAGTATTAAGGTGAAGTTTTTGTGGTCATAATAAGTCGGGGAAAAAGTGTTTTCGCATTATAGTATGTATGAACTGGTAATAAAATCTTTTCGGCTATAGTATTTGTGGCTGGTTTTGGTATAATTGGAAATTAAAATTTTAAAGAACATAATTCCAAATTATGATTTTATTAGAGAGAGAAAGATTTTATTACAAGTTCATACATACTATAATGCGAAAAGACTTTTGCCCCGACCTATTATGTATACAAAAAAGAGAAGATTGTACAAAATCTTTACTATTATCTACGTTACTGTGTTATAACTAATTCCTGTAGATACTCTATTTTGTTGCATACCGACAATCAATGGTTGTCTACAGAGAACTTATATTCAAAATGTAACAACTTTATGTACCTAACCTGTTTGACACAAATATATTGATTTGATCTGTAATACTGTTTTATGACAAAACTTTAGTTTACTGCAGATGAATCAGCTATGAGCAATGAGCTACATGGCATAAAAGTGTCACAGAGTAATTTCACCAGTAATAATCGAAAATAGTCCATTGTAAATTTTCAGGGTCGTTTTAGAAAACGAAGTAAATTCGTACTGGCGCATAATAATATGTCGGTAGACTCATCAATTTGAAGGCCACAGATTTATTATATTTTTATGACGGGACTTACACAGAACTGTGTTCATAAATTATGGAAGTTATTGTATCTACCAATTACATTTTGGAATTCTGACAATTTACTTAGTGTAACAGTGTTATAAACTGTTAATCAATAAATAAATAAATATTCCATGACTTTAACACAATTTCATCTAGTCTCAAATTAAGCAGAGCTTGTAATATGAGTACTAGACAACTGATAAAAATACTTACCTATATTATACTTCTAAGTCCATACATATTATAGATAAATCATACCCAGACATCATCGTGGTCATCACACAAACATTTGTCCTGGGTGGTAATGAAACCGACGACATCTGGCAATCACAAATTACTTAAAAAACTTTATATTTTTTCGAATAGTTAGCTACTCATTGTTTTTTGTTTATGGTTTTGTCTCTTTTATGCTTCTTAAGATAATACACTCTTTTTTTTCACAGTAAAACAATTTCTTTTTTATAAAATATACTATCTCTAAATAAGTATTTTGCACAAGTTTAGTTTTACATGTAGATAGTTTTTTTTAACTAACTCTTACGACATTTAGGTACTAAAAACATTCGCGTTCATGACTCTTAAATTTTTCCTATTAAAGCGATGTGTCATTACCGTCATTAGTAAAGGCCTTGTATTTCGACCCAAACAAAAAGCAGTGGTACCCTGTTCCAGCCAGTTATTACTCCATAATACACCATATATACGCTTTGTATAACAAGCTAATGGATTAATACTGGCTATAAAACTGTTGACTTTTTTAATTGATGCTACTTCAAATTAGTGCCGAGTTTTCACGTTCTATAGTTTTTTTCTAGAATAATTTAGAGCTATATACTAGAAACGAGGGGATCTTTTCGTAATAGGTATGATGACAGGGTACGAAAAGTAAAATTCTAATTAGTTCGTCAGATAGATCATTAAAAAAATATTAGACACGTATAATAATAATGTATTTATTTTCTCATCATCACAAAACACAGTACAAAGTAAAATATAGCACTACATAGAGACTGGTGTCTGTTTTAGGTAGAACCTGTAGTACAGATCATTAGGTATTTCTGCGTTTCATCATCATGCCCCTGCCCTTATCCCAATTTTTACTTGGGGTCGGCGCAACACGTCCTCTAGACATGTTGCTTAAAGTTTTGGCTATGGTTTTATAGTCGGCCGCCTGCCTGACACTAACCCTCTTTGGGAATGCGATTGTTGGTTGTTTACCCGCCACCATTCGGGTGACCCAAGGTGGTTGGTACAGGGCACTGGGTCTTAAGGTCCATTAGTCGCCTTTTACGACACCCAGTGGAGGATATGGGGTGGTGCTATTCTTTATATCCGGACACCACACGGAGTAGAGGGGGCTTGTGACGTAACGTATTCACAAATTTTGTACGAAATTGTCACGTAATACGTAATCACGAGCAACTTTCATTGACTGTACTTAGGTCAATTCTTGTTTGGGGAACAAAAGAAGAAATACGTGTCTAATTTTATTAATTAAAAAATCTGACGGAAATGAAAAACAAAAATTGTCATCATTCCTATTGGCATTACATTCAAATGACTCTTCTTTTTTTAAGTACTAGCTTTTTATACTGACTGAATTGCCTAACTATATGGAAATGCTGTGAAAATAAAATGTCATTTCATATGAACGATTGCTATCATCATTAATACATGTAAATATGCCACTTTTATTCTGGAAAAGCTTAGAAAGTTGTGGAAAGGATTAAAGACTAAAGAAATATCTTTCCCATGTCTATAACTTCCATTTTTTTGTCTATTAATTATTAAAGTAGTTATTAAAGTATGTCAGAAGATTTACAGAATATTTTGGCCTGTATTTTCCCGTTTCTGTTTATATAGTTAGTAGGTAAACAAATCACCTCTCCGGGAAGAAAGTATTACCAACTTTCCGAAGTGTATTTCTCAATATTTTTCCTCAACTTTTCGTCTTGTTTATTTTGGACTGAAAATGTTGCAGATGTACCTAACTGTAATGTAACTGTTATCGACAAATGCTATGTTTAGAATGTAGAATAAGGCCATTACACAATAATGGGGTCAAAAGCGTTGGAAACAAACTTACGGTTGAAAACAAGACGTGTGTTTTTGTGGTGAATGAAAAAGTCTGTATCTCAAGTGTCGTGAGATGGATGAACAGTGAATGAAAATGAATGATGAGGACTGAATAGAAATAGATAGATGTGAGTTATACCTTACTGTGCTATGCTGAAAAAAGCATTGGCCTCCTCTACGACAGTCGGTTTTAAATAAAAGTCACGGGGTCCAGTTAACTCCAAAATTGATCTCGCCGTTTAAGCGTGCAAGAGTAACAAATATGCATCCATGTATTTACAAATTAGTAAGATTAGAAAACGAGAAATCATTTGTTAAAAAAAAAAAATTATCATTCGTAGTGTTATGCCTAATCAAGTCAAAATGCCTGACATAGTTACAAAGGGAACCTACACTAGAGTCTTTAATTGTTTTTATATTTCTAAAAATGCCCAAAGTTATTTAGTCAAAATTGAAAAAGACGAGCCAGATTGTTTATTGCTTTTGTTTATGTCCAGCCCATTCATAAACACTCGCAGTGTTAACAAGACAAAGCAAATACACTTCAGTATCAAACAATAAATAAATTGTGTAATACTGTCCGATAACAAGTATACAAGGAGGTCAGGTTTTATTTGTACTCATAATACAACATAACACAAACTGTATTAATACAATCTATTCACTAATGCTTTTTTGGCATAGTTTCTTATTTACAATGGACTATCGACAACCCCATTAATGCATGCGCCAAACTCGCTTGTCTAAAAATACACGAGTAACTATCGCACACAATTCCTCTCAGTCATAAACCCGCCGTCGTTGTGGACGCTTGTGTTTCGTGACGTTCAACGGTTAACTTGTGAAACAAATAACAACATGCTTGTGAAACTCGCATTCCCAACTTTATCGTCTGATTACCCGGACGTCGACATGTTACGATGCAAAGAGGTTAATAATTTCGCCACCGAATGCATTTTGCCGCGTCGCCCGAAGCGCAGCCTCGCGCCTTTGCCAGAGGACAAAGAATGCAGTAACACCGAGCTGAAAAAGACCTGTAAAATGGTGCACAGGAGGCGGAAACACAGGAAGCAGTGTTTGAAATTGCCAGCCTTGCCGGAATACGACGAGTGTTGAAAATCTTTTTTCAAGGATGAATGTTTTGATGCCTTTGCCTGCCACGTGCGGTGTTGCCACGCCAGTCTGGCCCTTACACACCAAATGGATAGAATAAGTACAAGATATTATTTATTTATTTGTGCATTCAACTGTCTTAATGGTTGCTGTTGATTGATCTTCGACGTCTGTCGGCGAGTTGAGAGCCGCGCTAGAAAGCGTTTGAAGTGATGTGATTAATTAAACTAGTCGCACAATTAAATAGGTATCTACAGATAAATTGTAAGTACTTCCTATTAGCTGAGTGATTTAATTTCTCTTAAGTTTCACTTATATACTTATCCGGTGTTACTTTGTCGGTGTATGTTATTACGTCGGTGTAAATGTTATTCAAGGTTGCTTACTTTCTAATTTAAGTTTTAAATAATAATTACAAGCATCCTAAAGCTTTTAAGTCTTATTTTTGTTGTAATTAAATGTAAATGTAGATACAGATCTGTTTAGCAAAATTTCACATTGATATTTTTAATAGCATTTCTCTTTCATCTAAATAGTTTTTAATAGTAGGCTGTATGAAGAAATTCCTTTGACTTAAAAAAAATGTTCACAAAATGGTGGAATTTTATGATTGTCATGTCTATTGCGTATAATTTAATTTACAATCATTTTAGTAATTACGTTTTTATTGTATCTCGAAGTATTAATGGTAATATCATGGCCGCAACGATAAAGTTGAAGGTGAAATGTTTAGATGTGCGTGTTTATTGGGCACACCTATTTTTAGGTTTGTTTACATAATCAATAGAGTAAAACTAATTATTATTATGCAATTCGCAACAAACCTACTTACAATTTTAGTAGAAACACGTTTTATAGAACATTTTAAATACTTACACGATTAGTCTTACCTTCATATTGTTAACGTAGTAAGTTTTGAAGTATATACTATTGGGCACCGCCTTTAGTAAAGAAAACCTTAGAATATTGTACATTTAGACATTTTCTAATAAAAAAATACTGCATTAAGTCATTTATCAACAAGTTATCATTGTTATCAATTTACGATTATAATTATGACGTCATTAAACCAGTGATAATGTTTTCAAACCAACTTTCATAATATTATTATTATTGTATTACGCCACGCCTTAATCTTTTAGAAATATTTTCCACGTCTCGATGACCATTGTAATTAGATAAGAGTTATATTAATTACCAATTGCTCTTTCTATTAAAGAGAAAGATTATAAAGAAATTGTATTCCTAAGTTTTTATTACTGCCTTTTATCGATGATGTATTAATATTTGACAGTTCTTTTTTTTTACTTCTCTATTTGTAAGTGGTATTTCTGTTCTGCCTATTCTGCCTGCCTGTAATTTTCTAAATTTGAATGATACAGAAATGAATGTTTTTTTTATTTGAAATCGGATTATTACCAAGTTTGATACATCGCCTATTTACCTTAGTAGTAAATAATAAATATGTATTTACTTGTGTATTTATTTAACTGTAGATATCAGTAGTAATGTTGATCTGTGATATGTAAATAGGTGTCGTTACATATAAGTTTTATCATAAGGTCTCTTTTTTAATTAAAAGTACATTATCAACTATTTGTTTTTGTTTCCTTTTACTATACCTTTCGACAGACCCAAAATATACCTACCAAAACAAACAACATTTATTCGAATGCACTTTTGTCTAACTAGATCATAAGCATTCATTTGCTATACAAATTATAAGTCTAAACTCTAGACATTACTAGCTATCTGTACGAAAAAAGAAAAAAGCACTGCTTTAAGTATAGAAGAATAATAATAATAATGATAGCCTCACAAACATTTGTGATGTTATTAAAAACAATTATTCAAAGAATATCAACAAAGTTCTGTGCTCCAGCAATAAACAGGCACAATAATAACAAGAAATCTATAAAATAAAAAGTAATTAATTGATTTTTGAGTAACGCAATTACAAAACTTTATCCAATAAATAACAGTAATATATTACAATTGTATAATAACGTCCACGACACAAGTTGTTTACTTGAGATGCAACGACCAGAGTTATCGGACAGTATGATTGATTCCTTTGCTATTGACCATAAATCTAGAGGGGCGTAATGGCCGCCGAGTTGACCATGTGACCCTACAGCCTTGTTTCAATGTATTTTAGGAAATTGCATAATCTTGGCAGGTGTTGTAATAATATTAGTGTAACTAGTAACAATATTTATAAATTTGGTTTCTTGTTGTTTATTAAAGAAACAATATGACAATACATAACTCTTTTTACAAGTTAACTTAGTAGTCTTCTTCTTAGCGTGTCGTGTCAATCAATGACAGTCATAGTTTTCGCACCTAGGCTTCTGTGGCCCGCTGTGCGTGTAGTAGTGTTGGGGGCGGTCAGTCCAGCCAGCTCAACGCTTTGTCGGTGGCTTTGTATAGGTCTTCACGTGTGCTGGTTCTGGGGCAAGCTGAGCAACTCATTGAGCCATGGTTTGAGAAGAGACTCTCGCATTGCTCAAGGAGGCTGTAGCCCCAATGGCACATATTTTCCTTACACCGGTCAACTTCTATCCGGTAGTAGTAGTAATATTCAATATTATTGAGGTGTATTTCTTACAAACAAATTACAAAAGATGTTAATGAAAAAAAACATCTGTAAGTTAAACCAAGTGAGTACGATAGTAAGAAAGGACTTTCAAGTATTCAGTGCGTACTAAAACACATACTAGCAGTTAAAACTAAAGCAGTTCCAAGTTCAGTTTAACAAAACAGTTAATAAACAAGCCGTTACTGGATGTTTGACCGACATACCAGTCACAATGACTGACTTTTAATGTCATACGCCGACTTCGATGTCCAAATAGTGCATTGAACTGTGAAATCATAAACAATAATGTTCTAATTCACTATGGTATGTACGTTTGTTTCCGTAGCACAAACATCGTGATTAATTGCTGGCTGAATAGACGATGCCGTTGACGGTAACGCTATACAAACTTTTTAAATGAATGACAAATTTGGCGGCATTTTACACGTTCTATTTTTAAAATAGCTAATAATGGTCTAAATATTGTTTCTTTAGAGGGCGATTTTTATAATTATATTGATTACAGTAAAAATAATTCTGTAAAAAAATCAGGATCTTTGATTTTTTGAATATTGGTTTTAACGCCGCAAATGGAATAGAATAGAATAGAATACTCTTTATTGTTCACCATGGTTACAGCTATGAAAAAGTAAATTATATACAGTAAGGGTACAATTTATGGCGGTCTTACAGTACAATGATCCGAGTATTTTGACATCACAACAATTTGTTTACATGTTTTATAATGATTGAATAACAACTTAAGTATCAATTATGATCGAATGCGGTGACTAGGTGAAAGAGAACTCGTTGCCTTAGGTGTTTTAGCTACAGGCAGCGGTGAAAGGGAAACGTCGCCGCTCTGGACGGTACGAATCCGGTCCGACATGAGGATTTTCCCACACGCAGTATCTAATTTTAATAACTGGAGTTAATATTAACAATATTACGAACAAAACTATAATTATTTTGTTGCTAGCGGCCTACCCCAGCTTGGCATGGATGCGAAACTAATGTGTTAACTAATTATACATTATAAATCTTCTACTTGAAATATGATTATTAGAAAACCGCATCAAAATCCATTGCGTAGTTTCAAAGATCTAATAGATCATCCCTATGTATGGGACCGACAGACGGACAGAATTGGGAAGCGACTTTCTTTTTAATATGTAGTGATATAACGCATTTTCTGTGAGTGAGGTGATCAAAGTAATGTAATAATTATGTATGTATAATTTAATAGGTAAACTACCTATGATAGAAAATTGCACAATAAATTGGCACTTAAGTTTTTTACATGTAGATGACGTACCTAGATGTCTTTGCTGCTTCAGACACATAATAGATGGTTTTTAGAAGCTAGTTAAGTACCTACCTATAATGTTTTCAGACAAACAAAACGTTAATGGATTTTTCAAAACATTACCTACCAAGATTTTAATTTTATTTTATTTGGGAAACCCAACAACTGTTTATTTCCTCTTACTCTAATTCTACTAAATAAAAAGTTTAACATTTACACCAATTTTCCTCAAAACCGATTACATTTCATTTCACATGAAAATAAACACTCTAATTAAGTAGCTGTGGTAATCCTCATTCACGTTTTAACGAGTTTTAAGCTAAACGCCCACGCTCCGTTTCACGGAATATGACGTCAGCGTGAAACGGAACGCTTTTCCCGCGTATTTCGGTTGTTTTGGTTATCTGTATTAGTGTAATCGTATATTGATATTGTTTCTACGAATCTCGGGTTATATGAACTGCTAATGGCTGGCACTTCAATATTTCGGATAGCATTTATAGCGGATAGCGGTTTTGGATGAATCAATTGTTATTTTTATTCCAATACAATCACGACAATATTATTACATGGTATTGTATAGATAGCGCGACTTATAAGGTAAAATATTCTTGTTAAATGTTTTTTTTTTATTAGACATTTTTTTTAAATATGAATCAGTAGACTCGAACAGAGGTTGTGGGCTTTTTGCTTTGTACTTTTTTTTTCTAATATTTGACACTTGATGTGGCCTGAACACATTAAAACTTCTGAAGTCTGAGTATTGAGTTGTGGACGCATTTAAAACTTATTGGTTTTCGTATCAATCTTAACAAACTGACATTAATTATTCAAAACTTTAGACAGACAGAAACTACAAAACCTGAAACATTGTTTTTTCAAACACGCTACCAGTCCGTGAACACATAGTCATTACTAATTGTTAAAATCCTTTCGTAGAATTTCAGTTGACGTTATCTACATTTATTGCAATGTAACCATATAAAGACTTGCAGCTATATTACATATACCTTATATACTTATACCTATATACTTACTCATAGCAGTATATACTACATATATACTGCTATGAGTAAGTCTTGGCGCCAGACCGATAAGACAGCTTGTTATCACCGGAAAACAAGGGATATGGAATATCCACGTATATTTACTTATCTAGATTTAAAAGTAAGTGGTTAACAAGATTGTAACGGCGTTATTGCAATATGAAGATTTTTAGGTTAATTGTTGGTTCTTTCAAGTCCTGCCGGGGGTGCGGTGAATGCACAGAAAACAGAAGAAATGTTCGTGCTCATCATACAAACTTAAGTCTAAGGTGGGAATCAAACCCGGGACCTCTGGTATAGTAGTAAGGCCACTAACCGCTACACCAACAGGCCAGTCAAGAGTTAAGTTAATAGTTTAGTATTAAAAAATGTTAGTTTTTTAATTTAACGTGTTTTTATTCGAAATCATTTGATAATAGTCCCGATAAGTAATATTCCATAATATGCACTTGACCTACAAATGTTCCTAAAACGTTTTACATGGAAAATAGTTTTACGACGGTCTTTCGAGGAAAACTTTTATATGTGCACGTTTTAAAGCTTGCTTTTAGAATCAATAAAAATAAAGTTTGAGTGGTATTGATATTTACATATAGTAAGAGATATTAGAAGATTATATTATAATCCATATCTTAAAAACTTCGGTATATTGTATTAACTTGACATAGGATATCGGCTGTCTTGGTATGGGCATGTGATGAGGAGGGATGAGACTCATGTGAGTAAGAGAGTGATGAGTATGAATGTTGATGGAAAGGAAGGGGAAGGCCAAGGAAAAGATGAATGGATTGTGTAAGGAGAGATATGAATAAAAAAGGAGTAAATGATAGTTTGACGTCTGATAGGGGAGAATGGAATAAAAAACGTGTTGCGCTGACACCAAGTAAAATGGGATAAGGGCAGGAGGATCATGATGATGATCTTAAAAACTTCAGATACTGTTGACCTCAAATGTGTATAGAGAAATATACTTACCTACCTAATTATAACACCTTCATCAATACATAGTATAAAATAAAGTCGCTTCGTTGTCTTTCCTATGTACGCTTAGATCTTTAAAACTACACAATGGATGGTCGTGCGGTTTTTTTAAATATAATATTTCAAGAGGAAGTTTTTTATTTCACGGCTTTCACCAAACGCCATCTAGTCTCAAACTAAGCAAAGTTCGTATTATGAGTATTAGACTACTGAGAAACATGCTTATATGTTTCTAAATGAGTAAATACATATATGTATATTATAGAGTATAGATAAATAGCATCACATTAAATTTGGTCCTGGGTGGGGATCGAACCCACTTCCTCTGGTACAGCAGTCATGACCACTAACCACTAGACCAACAGGCCTGACATATATTCCATAAGTAGTCCTTTTAATACCTAGTGATAATACATATTTATAACTAATTCTTACTAAGACGATAAGCCATGATTTATATTTACTTTTTCCTTAACGTTTCCTAGAATTACATATGTCAAGTGTTTTGTTTAATCTGTTGTTAGTTGAGGTTTTTACATCACTTAGCGCTAACTTGAAGATTTCTACGAATATAACTTTACAGATAACTCTTTCTATAAAACTGCTAGATATTATTACGCGGGTGCAGTGAGGATTAATTCCTGGGAAGGCATGGATTGTTTTGTCTGTATGTAAAAGCCAACCGTGCAGTTCTATTAAATTATTAAGGTTTGCCAACAGTTAACACTTATTGCTGTCGTGTCTGCGATCAAACTGCGTCCGAAATGCAATTTGCGGTTGGATTGCAGTTGAAATGCGTTCGTCTGTCTAGAGCCTAATTTGACAAAATTGCTGTAGCAAAAATCTGTTACTATCTAGGTCATTGATAACCCTTGGAAACAGACTCGAGTGTCTCGATAACAGCTCCATTACGAGTGTTATCGATATCAAGCTCAGTTTCCCACAACACCTCGTTCTTTCACATAACAAAGACGCCAGTCGCCACGACAATCTCAAGGGGACTTACCATCATGTATTTAAATTTAACTGGTAGAAACGTGGAAGAGAGACGCCGCTATACACCGTGTAGTGCTCTGTCTCGCTTGCACAACTGTAATTTTTCAACATGGCGGATTTCAATAAAGCTCTATTGTTTATTAAATCGTAACGATTTTCTCGATGTATCTTATTTCATTATGCAGTCTGTCGCTAACCGATTGTTCATTTTATGATGATAGCGACTTAGCGATATTATTATGATAATAATATCGATATCTTGTCAGTGTATTCAGTGTATCGACCAAAGAAACTATGGATGGATTGTGTGAAACATGATATGACTGCAAAGAGTGTGACTTACGAGATGACGTCAGATAGGAACGTGTGGAGGAGGAGGACATGTTGCGCCGACCCCAAATAATAATAATTGGGATAAGGGCAGGGGAATGATGATGATGATGATCTTGTCAGTGTATTCTAAGAATAATTAAGTTCAACAATAACTGTGAGTAAATGATGTTTTGATACTTCTCTGTATCGAATTTGCACGAGTAGTAGAAAATACATCCTATTTTACTTATATTGTTAAAGGACAAAGTTTGTAAGTATGGAATGATCTTTGTTTCTCTTTCACGCCTATACGACAAGAGCGATTTTTATGAAGTTTGGTATACAGTTATCTGACACCTCAAAATCTAAATCATAATAAAAATCAAAAGGGTTTTCATTACGCGCAAGCCTTTTCAGGCACTTTCAAAACGTTACTAGTAGTTGCGCGGTTCCAAAATGTCATTGTTATGGAGAAAAACCAGCAAGAAACTTCATATTAACAGATTATAATATGCTACTTTATAACATACAGCATCAGAAGGGGGGGTTTAATGTATTAGCAGCTATAACAAACATCAGCGCAAGTGAAGTCACGGGCAACAGCTAGTATCAATTAAAGTTTAGTAAAAAAATATATAGTCTTAAGTATCCGTTGTAGATACATTCATATTTATTAAACGTAGGTATAGATTACATGACCTGTTTTTAGCGACTATCAGCTCATAACAACAAGGAGTTATTAAACAAAAAAGTTAAACAAATAAGAATAATACAAATACAACGAACTAGGTACCTACCATATGAACAACATCGGTTGTCTGCTGTTGCCATGTAAACAACTACAGATAGTTCAACTCATCTTTGCGCATGCGTTCATTTCATCTGCGGGCGTTGGTGTATAATTGTGCATATTTGCAACAAGAATCAACTCAACTATCTGTCAGTTTTTTTAAATAATAACTTATGGAGTTTCTTGCCGGTTTCTAGAGTTAGTAACGTTTTAAAAGTGCCTGAGAAGGCCTACTTCTTCTTTTTTTTTTGTTTTTGGCTCCTTCGTTAATGTTCGAAGAAGGCCTACTTGAAATAAAAACATCTTGATTTTTTTTTGTAAAAGGTGATGGTTTTATTATACGACGTATAGTTTCTATTTCGGTCACTTGCCAAATGATCCTTGTAGGGCTACATTCGTTGTTCGTCCACAGAATGATTTTATTTAGGTACAAAGGTTACGCACACACGCCGACGTAAGTAAAGATGACTTAAACTGAATATACTTATCAGGTTTTCTCCGATGTTTATTTGTAACAGAAACATATTTTATCTGTGGTTACTGGTTAATGATCCGGATCGGTGGCACAAAAGGTCAAAAGAGCTGACTACCTACTTTTGAATGTGATAGCTAGCAAGGTTTAGGTTGCAGAACGAATCCTTTGTTTTGGCAAAAGGTATAAAAACTGTTATGCACAGCATAGCTAGCCGAGTGTGGTCACCAATTACCACGGTGCAGGACGTGTCGCGGATTCGATCTCCGCGTCATCATCTTCCAGCCCTTATCCCATTTCACTTGGAGTCGGCGCAACACGTCTTCTAGACATGTTGCTTAAAGTTTTGGCTATGGTTTTATGGTCGATTCGATCTCCGCGTGGGACAAGAATTTGTGCGTCAAATGCTTGTTTTAAGTCTGGGTGTCTCTGTACATGTGAATTGAATGTCTGTGAAATCCCCCGCGACACTTTTTATTTTTTTCTTTATCAGACGAACTAATTAGATATTTACTTTTCGTACTCTATCATCATCCCTATCCCTCTGCCAGCTGCCTAGAGTATAGAAAAGAAAAAATAATTGATCAAAAGTGAATAATAATGTTACAATTGATATATAAAACTACCAAATTGCTTCCTGATTACAAAATGGAGTGTTGCCAATTCTGTGTATTAAAACAACAAGCTACCCACATAGTACGATAAACGAGTCGTAGTGGAAACCAATTTGTTTATGTAACCTGTGAAACTGTGAATAAACTGATGTAGGAAGCTGTTAAGACGTTTTTATGGAGTTAAGATTGTTACATTTATACAAATACTAATACAAAATATACGTCTTTTGACTGGTTACAAATTTTTGCGGTAATTACAACAATTTTTTTTGTTTTTTTTTGTCTGTCTGCCTGTTCGCCTGTTTGTTCCAGACAATCACCAATTTTTGACGGGACCTTTTTATGACAGATAGCTGATGTAATAAGGAGAATCTTATGTAACTTATATTTTAGAAAAATCTCTTATATAAAAATCCATAAGGATCCATAAGGGCTACTTAGTGTGAGCATCTAAATGCTATTGAAAATTCGCTGAACAACAATATTATAGATGATTTAAAACATTTTTGACAGCTTGTAAATCAACGCTTGTACTTCGACGTTGCTAACCGAATTTATGACAGTCAAACTCACAGACCACCTTTCATATAAGACTAAAGTTTAAACTAAAATTTTAATAACTGTTTAATAAGCAATACGTTTCCTAACACTAATAAACAGCGGACGATCAAAGCGGTAACCAGCTAGTACTGTAAACAATAAGAATTTACAACAACACACTAAAGTCACAGTTTAAATACATACAGCAGTTTAACTCGACCGTGTTGTAAAAGTAATATAGTAATATATTCATTGGTCCATAAGAAGAAGATAGTTACAATTTGTTGCATACAGTTACTCTTATAAATGATATAGCTGCAAAGAGTGTCACTCGCGAGATGACGTCAGATAGGATCGTGTGGAAGACATGCTACGCCGACCCCAAATATTAATTGGGAGAAGAGCAGGGGAATGATGATGATGAGTTACTCATATAAATAGTGAGGTAAAATACAGTTGAACAATGAGCCCTATGCTAGAAAAACTTGTGTTATGGGAGTAAAAAATAAATGGCTATAGCCGCGCGGTATGAAACTGCGTAAGGGCCAGGCCATACGGTGCGGCACCGCACCGCACCGCATTACTCCACACCGCACTGGCGGCCACACGAGCAGTGCGGCGTCGCGTCGCAATATTCTTACGGCGCCGCTGCGGCACCGCAACAGGCTTGGCTTGGCTTGCCCAGTTGAGGGCCAGGCCACACGGTGCGGTGCGGCTCCGGCGCGGCGCCTGTGCGGTGCCGCAACGGTTTCCTACATATAAAAATGTATGGTATGCCACACGGCACGCCCGGCGCCGCTCCGGCGTCGCACCGCAGGCGCACCGGACAACGGCGCGAGGCAGACGAGGCGGGGAGGGGTGCAAGTAGTGTGGTGCCGCAGCGGCGCCACTCAGTTGTTTATACGACATAGGCAAGAGTGCAGGACGACATAGACAGGAGCCAAGCCAAGCCTGTTGCGGTGCCGCAGCGGCGCCGTAAGAATATTGCGACGCCGCACTGCTCGTGTGGCCGCCAGTGCGGTGCGGAGTAATGCGGTGCGGTGCCGCACCGTGTGGCCTGGAGCACAACTGAGCGGCGCCGCTGCGGCACCACACTACTTGCACCCCTCCCCGCCTCGTCTGCCTCGCGCCGTTGTCCGGTGCGCCTGCGGTGCGCCGGGCGTGCCGTATGGCATACCATACATTTTTATATGTAGGAAACCGTTGCGGCACCGCACAGGCGCCGCGCCGGAGCCGCACCGCACCGTGTGGCCTGGCCCTCAGGGCTGCCCACATAAAGCATTTTAATCACATCAACAACAGACGTTCCGTTCGCAACTGCGACTCGCTAGTGTCGCTGGTGCACGCATAACTCTCGTTGCATCCGTTTATACGAAGACTTCATACTGTACTTATGATTATATTGTGCAAAAGTTGTAATAGAATCATAATATTTACTGATTTGTCGTAAAAACGTGGATATATTCACAAACAAAAGCGATTGTTTTGTCTACAGGTTAAAAATACACGAGTGTTTGAAGGTAGGTGCTATGTTTGATTAGAATTGTATACAAAAATGTTTAGGTACTTACCTGCATACATGCAACACACAACTGAGTTTTAAAAAGCATGTAATTTTTCTCTAATAGTTTCGTAACTAAAATGATATCTTTATAATCATGGTACGTTTCTGTAATACTGCTTTAAAAGCAGTATCACAGTATCTCCGTGACGTTCGCATATCCAGTGCCACTTTCAAACTCATTTCTTACTCTATCCGCTCTCGTCACACCACACATTCCTCATAATTCTCATCTCTGCTGCATTCAACTGTTTCATTCATCCCTTTTGTGGCCCAACACTTTTAATCCATACATAAAAAATATGAGGAATCTCATTTGATTGTTTCCTGAATAAAAAAAGCACTACACATTCTTATCGTAAAAACGACGCCACTCAACAAAAAAAAGAAAACAATCCAGGTTGACTGTTTTCAAACGAACGTGGAAGTGACGTAAATACAATTTGTAAATACGTACCACAGCTGTGTTTACAAGACTCTTTGGGAGACAATGTGACTATTTTTGGCCGAGATGAGGATCAAAATAACTTTATACGTGATGTGGATAACGTTCTTACTGAGAACAGGTTGATTAAGCTTCTTGTGGCAACAAAACATTACTATCCTCACGTGGTCGGGTAAAAAGACTTGAATTTAAGTAATTAAGAACAATATTTTTATCCTGTTACAGTCTCATGACCATCTGTTGAAAATCAAACTACTTACGTATTTTAAATGTATTTTCTTTCTTTTTCTTTAACGCCTCGCGTCCACAACTGCAACAAGCTAGCGTGGTAAACCCTCTGATTTCAGTAAATTAAGCAGGTTTTTATAAAATTTATAAATTAGATCTTGGATTACTATTTATTTTGTAATTAAATAATATAAACCAGCCTATATAGTCCCACTGCTGGGCTATGGCCTCTTTCCATATAGGAAAGGCTTGAGCATTAATTAACACGCTAGCTCACTGCGAATTGGCGATTACAGATTTCCATGTTTTGAATACAATATTTCCTCTTAATATTTTCCTTCCGTTTGTGAAGTGTGTGTATTAGAATAATTAAGATATTACATATCATAATGTAACTTTGAAAAAGTCACATTTGTAGGTACTTGCCGCTGGAGATCGAACCTGTACCTCGTGCATACAAATCCATACATAGAACCTCAAGGCCACCACGACATTTTATTTGTTTTGTAAGCAAAATAACAATATATACGCCTGTGAAGATAAGTATATCAAACAGAAGGCTGATAATTAGAGAATAATGATAATTCGTATGAATGATTAATGTAAAACTTCCATTGTGATTAGTTTATCCGCGGATATGAATAAGATATTCGTATACAAACAATATTATCTCGTTTGTATCCGTGAGATAGCTGTAGTAAGTCTTATTATAACTGATTAATTACGATACACGTAAGAAAATATTTGTAAATGAATGGTCATGTATAACATTTTCTAGAAAGATCGGTTATTATTCATATACTTTTGCAAGCTTGTATAAGAAACGATATGAATGAAAAATATGTAACTGATACTGTAACGTCTGATAGGGGAGAATGAAAAAAAAACGTGTTGCACCGACCAAGTCAAATGGGATAAAGGCAGACCTCTCAAATAAGAACAAATTATTTTTGGAATAAAATTTCGTATTCATAGACAGATTTGTATTTATACCTAAAAGCTTTTTGTTAAGCATGTTGTGTATAATACTACTGAAGATAAACGATTATTTTTCAATTTTGAAAGTACTGCCAACCAGACAGTAGTGTTCGACGTCGTGGCCTCGGTTACAGGGTGATACGACTTAAATGGAGTTGGTTGGATGGATGGACCGTGATGAACGGTGGCCATGCATCGGCCGCCAACATCAGGAGAGTGCCTTAGGTTGGTGACAAGTTTCCCGAAGGCATGTGATGATGAATAACCAAAAAAAGCTATCAGCTTGCGTCTGGTCACAGTCAGAGTCACGCAGAGCATGCGCAAGCGAACCCGTTTTTAGTCAGTGAGAGTCCGACATATCCCCATGCCGTGCCCTCGGTGTGGGTTAAAGTCTTTAACGTTTCACCCCGGGGAAACAAAAAAGAAGAAAGACTCCAGTCTACACAGTTTTGCTAATTAGTCTATTTACAGGCGTATGTATTTACAACCACAACACTAAAATAAATATTATTCATTAAAGATTTATCATGTTTACGTTCTGTATAAATATATAATTGTCCTTGAAAATCCCTTTTTAGTCCACGAGTTACAGATAGCTAACTGTGTTAGTTATAATAGTTTTTTCCTGGCATTGTGTCCAGACTTTGCTACTAATAAATACGAATGGAATATTTAAGTAAGTAACAATGTAAATAACTTCTAAATATAAGGGTTTGCCTCTAGAACTGCAAGTTAATTTTCGAGTTTTTTTTAATATAACATCTCTCCATTAACAAGTAACGTATTCTTAAGTCGTAACTATAAGAAATGCCAAAAAGTTGTTAGATCTCATGTGGAGCCAAGTTGTTAACTCTACACGCCCTAAGTTCACAATCTCTACTTACAAGTTTGTTAATGGTATGCAAATTCAAAAGGTGACCTAACAAGAAGGTGCGAATATCATAGGAATCCAGTAGGACTAAGGCTTGATACAGTCGCGTAGAACATGCGCAAGCAATCTTGCGACTCTATCTTTGGCAGTCGAAGGGGCCCGGGGTGTTTTTAGTTTGTGGGAGTCCGGCATAGCCCCACACCGTACCCTCGGTGTAGGTTGAAGTCATTATTCACCCTGGCAACTAAAAAAAAAAGCTGCGAATATTCTTTGTTTAAAAAAATATACAAATACCTAAAACAATTTTTTTATCAGTCAATGACAATTTAAAATTTATAATCAAATAATTTGTAAACTTTCCTCTTTTCGCTGATAACATGTCGACATGGAAACAAGTTTTAATCGTACCTAAATGAAACTTATCATGTTTTAGAATAAACCAAAATAATACACAAATG
This sequence comes from Chrysodeixis includens, assembly GCA_941860345.1. Taxonomy (NCBI): domain Eukaryota; kingdom Metazoa; phylum Arthropoda; class Insecta; order Lepidoptera; family Noctuidae; genus Chrysodeixis; species Chrysodeixis includens. Next base: position 8,722,780 of record OW796111.1, on the reverse strand, counting down.
CGTCCATATCCACAACTATACAGATAAATAAAATTGGCGTGTCTGTTTGTTCCCGCTAATTTCTGAAAAAACTAATCAGTATTTTCCTGCCTTTATCCCAATTTACTTGGGGTCGGCACAACGCGTTGTTTTCTTCCATTCTCCCCTATTAAACGTCATGGTATCATTTACTCCTCTTTCATTCATATCATTCCTTATACAATCCATCTTTTCTTTCCTTCCCCTTTCTCTCCATCCATCAACATTCAATCCCTCTCTTAGTCACATGAGAAAGAAATGAATTAAGAAAAAAAAACGCATAAAAACAAACTACACATAAATACGTGTCATATACCTTTTAAACAATGTAACAAAACAATAGACTGTGTTTTCACTCACATTCAGATAATTATCTTTTAAACTATAAACACTACAGGGGTCACGTTGAAACGGGTGTGTTTTGGCACGCATGTGTACCTATACACTCTGATAAGACTGTCGTTAATACTATCCTACTAGTATTTATAAGATAAATGTGAATGTTTGTGAGTGTGGGTGTTTTTATGTTTGTTACTCGTTCACGCTCAAATGCTTGGAGCAATTTGGTATTAATGAAGTTGGCTGGCACCTTGGATTGATACATAGGCTACTTTATAACCGACTGCGTCAGAGTGCACGCCGATGGCACGGCGTGGGGATAATTATGACTAAAAACACCCCGGGCCACTTCTACTACCTAAGCCAGAGCCACGGGATCGCTTGCGCATGTTCTTTGCGACCCTGGCTGGTATTTGCAACGCCCGACCCGTAGTTATTATGAAATTCTAGTAATTCCAAATGTATTTCAAAAGAATTCCTAAAAACAACATCAACAAAAACACCTAATAAAGCTTCTAATAATTCCTGGTATGTTAGAAAATAAAGTAACAAAACAACGATTAGATCACCAAAAATCCTGCGAACACAACAATTAAGAATTTCGTGTAGTTCACAATTAATTTGCAACAGACGCACATGACTCAATGCTTTATAATGGCCTCAAATGACTGTATACAAGCACAGCATAAATAAAAACAGTAGTAGGACTTATCCGTTTTTGACGGGCCTTTTGGTCTAGTGGTTAGTGACCCTGACTGCTAAGCCGGAGGTCGTGGGTTCGATTCCCACCCAAATGTTTGTGTGATGAGCATGGCCATTTCTTCTGTGTCTGGGTGTGATTTATCTATAATATTTTGAAATATATAGTATGTTTATTTATTACATATTTATTACCATAACAAAAGCTCTGCTTAGCTTATGATCAGATTCTGATGGCCATGTGTGGATATTGTCCCAAGATATTTATTATTATTATATTATGTTTATAAAAAAATCGTTTATAAAGGACCCTGGCATCCGCACAGCATCGTCGAGTCACAGTGACGAACGGACGATGTGTTGTTGATGTAATTGAGGGTTCCGTACTATCATCTATACTCAGCGAAAGTTTGAAGTGTCTATCTGTTACCGTTTTTAATATTGAGACGTTACAAAAAAATACGAAAAACACATTTATTGCTTTTAGACCTCCTTAACACTTCTTTTTAATTTTCAGTATTTATTGTCACAGTGGCAACTAAAATACATCATTTCATCATCTCATCATCATACACAAAATCATCATTCAGCTTTCTAGCTATTACGTTTTATGAGATACAGCTTGGAGACAGACAGACAGACAGCGGAGGCTTAATAATAGGGTTCGCTTTTACCCTTTGGGTGTCACGCGGCTGACACATTTAGAAACGGCTGAGTTGAACTATTAACTACTGTATATATTTATACTGTGATACAAGCGTCACTGGTCTATTAGAGACAGTGTATACTGGTGATCACTAGTACAGGTTGCCGAAGAGGGGATTTTTTTCCCCAGTTTAATGAACGGAGAGCGAGCAATGATGATTGATGCATCCTCGAATTGTGGGACGCGGTTGTGTTTGAGCTCGTTTGGTTTCTGACTTGGTATGTATGTACGCATTTTATTATATGCGTATCATCATCTTCCTGCCCTTATCCCATTTCACTTGGGGTCGGCGCAACATGTTTTTTTTTTTTTTCTAACCATGTTGCTAATGGATTTGCCTATGGTTTTATAGTCGGCCGCCTGCCTGACACTAACCCTCTTTGGAAATGCGATTGTTGGTTGTTTACCCGCCACCATTCGGGTGACCCAAGGTGCTTGGTACAGTGCACTGGGTCTTAAGTCTTTTATTATATGCGTATACTATACGTATTTAATATTTTATATGAATTTCCCGTGTCACAATGTTAGTTACCGTACTCCTCCGAAACTACTGGACCGATTCTCTTGAAATTTTGTCTATGGATTCAATAAGTCTGAGAATCGGCCATCTATTTTTCATACCCGATTTTTTTATAGCTAGTTTTAATATAATATAAAATACAATTAAAAGATAGCTGAAAGTGCGTGTTATACGAATTACTTTAATAACTCTCGTGAGGAAGATTTATACGCATATTTATTGGGAATGCCTGACTGAAGGACTCCGGTTGGGTCCGAAACTAGTCGTGCATTCCCGATAAATACGTGCGAGTAAAGCGTAGGTATAATTTAACAATGATGCCTGAAATATTTTAATATGTATTGAAATTAGATGCTACAGTTTTGACTTTGAAAAATCAAGTTAAAAAGATTTTTATTCCGAGTGCCTTCGCAGGCACTTTCAAAACGTTGAAAAAAACTTTCTAGTTGCGCGATTCCAAAATGTCATTCTGAAATAATCTTATTATGGTAACTAATAATTTTAATTCAGTAGGTTTAGAATCGTCTAAGGCAGCTATGTCGTTAACATACAGATGAGACAATCCTTTTATTCTTTACAAAAAAACTATGTTTCTTCTGTTTTAAATGATGTGCTAAATAAAATAAAATGTTTGGACCGATTTCGGCCACTATGACACCAGCCAGCTACGAGGGACATAATAATATTATAGTGCACAAGTGTGTGCGCGAACACGGATGCACTCTGTGTTCCTTTACTCTCATAGCCCGATAGGACGGCAATCCGATACACATTTTTGCGCCGTGGGGATCGAACTCGAGACTTTTGGCAGTCCTACGGTCTTACCACCACGCTATCACAGCTTCGAGCTATCGAGTTTTAAACAGTAGAAAATACAGAAATTAGACCCACTATAAAAAGCTACAAGGATCTTTTGACACGTGGCCGAAATCGGAACTAACTATGAAAACCATCATTTATGACAGACAATTGTGTTGGTTCTTGTTGTGAACACGCACACTAACGCCCTCATGTTAATGTCATCCACGTGCCAGAAGATCCTTGTAGCTCTATAAGTTAGTTAGTTAGCCGATTAGTTTAAAATTACTGTCATCACTCATTTTGATGTTATATTATATTTAAATGTAAAGTAATTCTATTATCATTTTTTTGTGAAAAAATATTTGGAAAATCCTGCCTACAACAATAAATCGCTTGTTCATTTATTTCAAACTAAGTTTTGTTTATTAAAACAAATATGAGATCATTCCGTTTCAGAAATACTTTTCTAAGGTTCTACGAATTTCCATGTGTCGTCAATTCACAGTATGAGTGTATACAGTATGACTCATGTGTTAACAAGTCTATAACCTAAAATAAAATTAGATCAGCTTGCATTTTGCTTGTTTAGCACGTTACTTCGCAAACGGCCTGAATTTCTATTTTTTTTTAGGATAAAGTCCAAAGTACAGTCACATTATGACAATATAATACAGTTAGTATGAATTGAAGTCTTCATATAATTACTATGAATTTTGCTCATATAATTACTTTAAACTATGAATTTTGCTAAATTAATTAACCGATTTAAAAAAAGGAGGAAGTTCTCAATTCGTCGAACTCTTTTATTTTTAAAATTAAATTAATTTTATGTAGAATAGTTGGCTGTGACAGACTTGGGTGCTTGCGGCTGGCGCACATCGGGTGTCGTGAAAAGTCAAGTCAGTCGTGTGACAAGTGTCGACTGCAGTGAGCTAATTAATTCGAATAAAATATAATAGATTAGATCTTTATTTGCTCACTAGCTGTCCCTGCAAACTCCGTTTCGCTGACGAAAATAATATGAAAACTATCATTTTATTTATGACGAAAAATCGAAATATCTTACGGAACCCTATTTTAAAATATAGTCTATGTTACTCGTGGATAATGTAGCTTTCGAATGGTGAAAGAATTTTTAAAATCGGTCCAGTAGTTTTTGAGCCTATTCATTACAAACAAACAAAGTTTTCCTCTTTATAATATTAGTGTAGATATTCGTGCGTACTTTTTAATTTCACGATATATCAGAAACTATTCATCCGATTTATAAACTGTAAAAGACAAATATTATCTCCATGATATGACCTTTTTTTTAAAGTAAGTTTTAGACGTAAGAATTAATATGGTAGTACTAAAATCATGCTCAGAAAACATGTCTTATTTTTTCTTTATCTGCTTAACCTCATCATGGATTTCCCCTAAAAGATAGATATAGGACATCGCGAACTTTTTTGTAGGTCTATTGGAGCCCTACATTTTCGTAGTAGGTACATAGTATTCATATATACTTGAGTATTTCGGCAGCGTACGCGATAAAAGTGATTTAGCGGTAATTTTTTTCCGACTTACTTGACTAATATCCTTATTTGAAGATAACCGAGAGAAGTAGGGTGATTTCATATAGCCTATGGCAATTCGGAATGATGTAGCTTTCTAACAGTGAAAGAATTTTTAAAATCGGTTCAGCAGTTTTGAAGATTAGCGCCGACAAACATACAAACTCACAAACGCTTACCTCTTTATAATATTAGTCTAGATAATGATTGAATTAAATTTTAATATTTTTTGAATTAAATTTTAATATTTTTTGAATTTAATTTTAATATTTTTGAATTTCATTTTAGTCGATTGAATTTCATTTTAACATTTCTCTTCTTGTTCCATAACCCATGTTTGATTTTAATGTGTTCAATGTTAACGTTACATAGTTAAAACTGAATTTTCAAATGCTCTTGAAAATTTTTAACAGGCTTAATCTAGTTTTTATCGGATTGGCAAAGAATAAACTAAATATGTAGCGTAAATAAGTTTTGCTAATCGCTCGAGATAAATATACAAATATTTAACTGTTGAGTTAACCTGTAGATATTTGGAAGACAAATATACACATATATTTATTTAACTAGATTTGTGCGGCACGGATCAGACTTGCTAAATAAGGAAAATATATTTAAAAAATGAATGATCTATTTTCTAAAAATACGTCGATAGCGATACTTTCTAATAATTTGTAGTTAGATTATAGTTTATTAACATAACAACCTTTTTAAGTTAGGCGCTACTTAGTGCCCGTAAAATCATACGCGATAAAAAAATACAGAAATTCGGTATACAAAATAGATGTTGGCCGATCCTCAGACCTACTGAATGCATGACCAAAATTTTACGAAAATTGGACGTTGCGGAGGAGTTCAATTAAGTTTACGTAGGACGTATTATATTTAAGATACGTTGATCGCCGACGAGGTCATCGATCAACTTTCTTTGTAAATATCTAAAAGTTTTCACGATCGATTATAACGTAAGTTTACGTAATGAAACAAATGAAAAAAACCAGTCAAGTGCGTAAAGAAAATCAAATCCGAATAAAAAGGATAATTTATTTTTTGTGATACAACAAAAAATACGATTTGAAAATGTATCACTAATCTGTGCTATAAGACAATGCTTTGAACAAAATTCTAAGATTCTGAGTTTACGGGAAGTACACTTTTTTTTTTTTCTTTCCGGGTGAAAATCTTATGATTTCAACCCACGTCGAGGGCACGGCGTGAGGATATGTCGGACTCACACCGACCAAAAACACCCCGGGCCCCTTCTATTGCCAAAGCCAGAGTCGCGGGATCACTCGCGCATGTCCTGCGCGACTCTGGCATACGGGAAGTACCCTGACGGTTTAGTTCCCTAGCAAGTGGAGTGGTCCCTCATCCCTCATCAGCTTAGGGCCAGGGACACAGGGTTTGTGAAATACTACGATATAAGGGTAAAATTCTACAATACAAGAATTATATAAAAAAAAAAAACACTTCAGAATCGCACCATAACATTCTTTTATTTATCATACAAACAAATCAGTAAGTAAACACATTTATTACACCCGTAGCTAACCCAAACAATATTAATCTATTTACGTAAATTGTCGTAGGTAATTCATAAGCGTGGGTGACGTCACGCGCTGTAAACAACGTCACCAGACATGCTATGGAGCTGAGGTTTATTCCTTATCCAGTATCGATGTCGCTGTTATCACTGACGTAGGTTGACGTTGTTATCAAGACGGTAAAAAGGCTTTCTCAGGGTTCATCGGCTTTAGCAACCAGATTTTTTTAGCAAATGATTATTGTTAGATGACGACAAATAGGAGAACGTGTGGAAGAAAAAGACATGCTGCACCGACCCCAAATAATAATTGAGATAAGGGCAGCGGAATGATGATGATGATGATGATTATAAATTACTCTTATAATGATAAAAGTAAAATAAATAGCAAGTGCATAATTTTATTGAACTAGTATAAAATTATATAAAAAAAACTCGTTTTGCTTTTTCCTTACGAAACGTTTATTTCATATGTAATGTTTACATGCTGGAAATCGCACGCATGCATGCTCGTAAATAAGCAATTTGAATTGGCATTGCCTACGGCTTCAAAAGAACAAATAAAACCGGCCAAGTGCGAGTTGGACTCGCGCACGAAAGGTTCCGTACTATCACAGACCAGGTACTATCATCTATACACAACAAAAATTTGAAACGTCTACCGTTTAAAATTTTTGTAGTGTATAGATGTGTGTTACCGTTTTTAATATTGAGCAAAAAAATAAGAAAAAACACGTTCATTGTTTAAAGACCCCATTAACATTTTTTTTTTTACTTTTAGTAATTGTTATAGCGGTAACGGAAATACATCAACTGAAAAAAAATCATCTTTCTAGTTATTACGGTTTATAAGATACAGCCTGGAGATAGACAGATAGCGGAGGCTTAGTAATAGGGTTCCGTATTACCCTTTGGGTACAGAACCCTAAAAACAAAAAGCCATTGTTACCGGCATTTTAACTGCTGGTCCATAGCAACATATTTAAAAGTGCAGTGCAGCTACAATACAGTCTTTTATCTTTAAAGCTGTTACCGTCGTTTGCTGTCTCGCTCTTTTTGTTTAATATCCAATTTGATTCGTTGTCTATAGCTCCGTTGTGCGTAATTAATACCTTTCCCTGAATCCCTAAAAACTTCCATTGTTGAGCTAAGTATATATTTAAAAAAGAAAATAAGGAATGCATGGAATTTTACAGGTCAATTCTTATTAGAATAAAACAAAAAAAAATTCGAAAAACATATTTATACAGAATTAACAAATTACTTAGAAAAAAATAGCATAATAAACAAAAAGGATTCAGAAAAGACTGTACTATAAATTTAGCATTATATGACTTCTTGCATTAAGTGATGATTAACATAGATAAGCCGAACCCTGTGTGTACCGTATTCTGTGACATGACCTAGGCCTTCGACTACGTACGGCATGATATTTTACTGCAAAAGCTAGTCTTATGGCATCAGGGGGAACATTTGAGAATTAATTAAATCGTACCTAAGCAATCGAAAACAAATTACCGAAATATCAATAAAAGGACAAAATGTGAAGAATTCTATCAATCAGATGTGCGTTTAGTTAAATATGGAGTGCCCCAGGGAAGCGTGCTGGGCCCTCTTTTATTCAATTTATATATATGTAAATGACCTTCCAAAACACCTTGCACACCCTGTCTCACTTTTTGCTGATGACAGTACAATAACAATACCGTGTAATATTAAGGATTAATACAAGAGTGAAATAAATAATTCAATTGAATCAGTAATTAAATGGCTTGATAACAATAGCTTAAAAATGAATCTTAATAAAACTAATATAATACATTTTGGACAGCGTACATCAGATAAATCTGACATAAAAATACAATTCAATGACAAAATAATTGACGACCTCTACTAAATATCTTGGATTCATAATTGACAAAAACTTAATTGGAAAGACCACATCGAATTTTTAGTTAAGAAAATTAACACCGCTTCATATGCATTGTTCAAACTGTCAACGGCACTGAGAGTAGATGAACTGCATATCATGGGCTAGTTTCAAGTTGTCCAAGATATTGAGTCATATTCTGGGCCAATTCAATTGACAAAGAACTAGTTTTCAAGGTTCAAAAAAAGAGTATTAGATAGCTGTAAACCCTACTTCCAAAACTATAAAATTTTGACACTTCCTTCTCTTTACATTCTCGAAATTGCTATGTTTGTAAAATTAAATCCACAGTTATTTCCCCGTCTTTCTGAAATTAAATCCCCGTAACAGACGAGACATTCTATGAAGGGAACATGCAAACATTTAAAAAGACATTAAAGGAGTCCTTGGTTAAGAAGGCATACTATACCATACCTGAGTTTTTAAATGACAATGATTGACTATTGACTTATTTTACAGATTATTTAAATATTGTACTGAAATTAATGATTGTACTTCATGCCTGATGATTATACAACTATAAAAACTATTATAATATGCTTAATATGAATAATATAATTGTAATAATTTAATTTATTGAATTTCATATTGTAGTTTAAACTTATCTTTATATTTGTGCGCCAAAAGAGCAAACATGACTGTGCTTCACCACATTTCTCAGTAGGTACCATTTGCATGTTGTATTTTCATGTAACTCATGTTATGACAAATAAATGATCTATTCTATTCTAATAAACTTCAAAATGTTTCGCTCGATTTTGTTTCAAACAGATTCGTACTTTTGCATAGTATAATATATCCAGTCTATGGATGAGCTGATCGGTGCATATACAGTTAATGTATTAAATATTTCGGAATTATCGCCCAGTCTTATGTATTCTAAGTAAGAAGCTACTCCAATTATATTTTCCTCAAACAGCAGTGGTCCCCCGGAGTCTCCACGATAAGGCATTTGTGAAGATTCAGAGCACAACGAACTAACACATATCCAAGGCCTAGGGAAAGGTCTCTGCTCTGTTGAATCACATTTTCTAATAACACCATCTCCTCCTTGTAGGGGAGCAGTGCTTTCAGGGTCGGAGCTTATTTCGGACTTGCCCGTTCCGATATACAGGACGGGTAATCCCACCATCGACATGTGGTCTACGGCCGACAGTTGCCCATATTGCCCATGTTGCGCCTCAGACATCACGTGAAGCAGACACATGTCAATACCCATTCTATGATGCCCTGTTTCTTTGAGTTAATTATAACTGGGATGTATTATTATTTTGTCAACCTTTATTAATTCGGACCCTACGGGCCGTTCTGTAAAATTTCTGGGCCAGACAAACAAGTTTTTCTTTTCCTTTCTCTTGGACAAACAGTGGCCAGCTGAGAGTACCCATTTATCAGATATAAAGGAACCGGTACAGAATCTTTCAATCTGTTTGCCGGACTTTTCCACTAATTTCACTATATATGGAAAATCCTCTTCGTCAGGGAGAAAACCATCTAGAACACGCAGCTGTTTTGAACGAGTACTCCTAAGGTCCAAGAAGCAGAGTATTACAATAAACTGAAACATTTCGCTCGCTTCTATTTGTTTCACAAAATGTCGACTCAATATAACTCGAAAATTGTTATTAAGTTTTAAGGAAATCGAATTCCGACTTTTGTCGTAAAAATAACCGTTATTTTTTATTACTTCATCACACTAATACTATAAATGTTGATGCAATTTGGCATTTAGGTAGCTGATAAGCTACATTTTAGCTCTATGCGTTAAAAAGAGGGTAATGTTTTGGCGCTATAGCCGGAGGCAAAGGCATAAAAATATATCTATAGGTTTCAGTTTGCAAAGTATACAGGTCTTGCTGTAAATTTTATACTTTTTCTTGCATTTCTGATTCACACACGTGAGTCTAAAACTTTCTCTAAAAACATTATGACATGTATTAATTTTGTCTTATACTAACGATACGATCAAAAGCAAACAGCTTACCTTTCCTATAAAGGTATCTGTGATATGATCACTGAAGCTGTGAAAACCCAGTGGTAAGACCATAGGACAGCCAAGTCAAAAGTCTCGAGTTCGATCCATACGGCGCTCACGGACTTTTTGAATGTTTTATGCGTTTTAGAAATAAATATCACGGCTTCCGTGATTCCGAAGGAACGCAAAAATGTGGTGGGCCTGATCTCTCTCCGGTCGTATTGGACTACCTTTCAATCGGGCTATGAGAGTAAAAGAATAGAGAGTGCATCTGTGTTTGCGCATACGTTTGTGCACTACAATATGCCCCGCGTAGTTAGCTGGTGTCAGAGTAACGCTGGCCGCCGCGCGCCGTGGTCAAAATCAGTCCGGACATAATTACTTTTTGACCACTGCCCACTATCATACAATACTCAAGTCAAGTAATCGAGATATACTTACTCCCACATTATTCATAATGACTAGTCATTATGTATAATATCTAGATTAATTACTTTGGCTGTAACATATGCACCGATCAGCTCATCCATAGACTGGATATATTATACTATGCAAAAGTACGAATCTGTTGGAAACAAAAAATCGAATGAAACATTTTGAAGTTTATTAGAATAGAATAGATCATTTATTTGTCATAACATGAGGTACATGAAAATACAACATGCAAATGGTACAGAGAAATGTGGTGAAGCACAGTCATGTTTGGCCTTTTGGCGCACAAATATAAAGATAAGTTTAAACTACAATATGAAATTCAATAAATTAAATTATTACAATTCTATTATTCATACTAGCTGTGCCCGCGACTTCATTCGCGTGGTTGTCGAAACAAAACAACGTTGTTTAGATAAGAGTAGGCTATATACATATACATTGGCGTGAAAAAAGATAACGAACTAAGAATATTATTAAGTAAAAAGTGTACTACCTAAGCTTTAAAGTTCCTATTATTATTTTAAGAGTTTTTTTTTATGTCACAGCTATGAGTTAACATTCAAAACTCACTGAGATAAACTGGAAGCTCTTCAAAATAGTTTTTTAAAACTACTTGTTATTACTAAAAATACAAAAGCACATGTAAATGAGATTATAGTACCTAAATTATTTGAAATAGAAATAGCTGTTGCCCGCGACTTTGTCTGCGTGGTATTGAAGATTAGGTAAATTGAAGATGTGTAGTGCTGTACAAAAAGTAAAACTAAATAAAGTTTAATGCAAGCTCCTTAATCCAGTTCTGTTCCAAAATTATTTCTTAACTTTCTACTCATAACCTTTACTCTTACAAACATATTACTTGACTGTTAACACTGCTAGTTTTAAAGGTTAGTCCAACATTCATATGATGAAAGGTCGTACTATATTGTTGCTGTGGCCACTATCTTACACTAATTTTCCAATTTGGATTGAAGGTCTTGAAAACGGGCAATGGGGAAGAAGTGTGCCGGATTCTGACTGGCTAAAACCACCTGAGTGCATCTCCGTGTCCTATTGTCTGGACCCACGGGAACACTTTCGCAAACTATCGTGAACCCTGACGGGAGAGATCTTTTTAACGGGAGCTTCTTAATTGACGTGGAGTCAGTTTTCCCCAGCGCTCATTAAGAGTCGCGCGAAAGCACCGTGCTTGCCGTCTTTGCCTTTATATTATACAGTACAGTAGACTTCCCCTAGCCTACCTGCGTAGGCTATTTATGGTGGTTTGAGGAGGGTAAATTTGGTCTTTCTTCTATTTGTTGCTAGCTGGGCACGGATCGAGTGGTCAGATGAGGCTTCCCGTGTTCTTTCTGCGGTTTTTTGTTGAGCGTCATCACTTCTTTGCAGAATTCGATGACGGCACACCAACTATCCTTGGCTACGGCAAACTAATACCCTCTGGAAACACTAAAAATAATTATGTATTGAATTATGTTGTGAAGTTTGTTACGCCGTTTCTTCTCTATTTTTAAATTTAATTAGAAAAACCTTCTTCTTTTTCTTTTTGTGTCAATTGTACGTAGTATTTGGTAAATATTAGATCCTTTGAATTGCAAGTGTGCAGACATTTTCGTCACTATAGGTGGTGTGACATCGTCTGTACGGAGATGACGCATTCTTACTGGATGTTAGAGAGGTCTGTATACCCAAATTTGACAAATTTTGTTTGCAACGACCTACTTGGATTCTCAGACGGTTGAATGCTTTCCAAACAGGCCACTGCAAAGAATTCTGGGCGGCAGACGTTTATGAGGTAGGAAATAAGTGGCAGGTGGTAGATGCTGATCTGCCCAGACCTTGCACCGAGTTCGAGTTGGAATTTTGTTTGTAGCCAGTGTACATCGGAGGAAGCTCTTTTGGCTCTTAAGTCTAATCAGGTGTAAGCTTTGGTATTACATAGGGGATGTCCGATGTCGTGTGTCTGATTCCTCGATGTCTTTTTCGAGCGCGCATGCGACTTCTCTTCTAACGTCTGGTAGAGCAATGCTAACCAAAGGGAGAACTTATTGAGCAGGGTTGGTTTTAAAGAGCCAGATATTATTCGACACGTTTTGTTGAGCGCTATGCACTGTGGTGCGGCGAACATCGGACACCGCTCCCAATCTGGTGGATGTATGCGGGCGCAGCAGATTATTCCGGGCACCGATCTTCTATTTCGTTTTCTTTCTACTCCTTGACGGACGAATTTTCAAAAATCCCTTCTTAGTGTTATATGGTTTCAATGTTTTAAGTTTCTAATTATGGTAGTTTGAGCTGAGCCAACTGAGCCTGAAGAAGGGTAATGTTATGCACACGTAACAAACCATTTGCGGGAGAATGTGAACGGGGCATACTCGTACGCGAGATTGATGAAATTAATGAGATTAATTGGTGCACAATTGTAGTAGTGTATAAGTACTATCAAATCTTCAAAACCACGCGTAACACACAATAAAATTGCAGTCAACAGCTAGTTAATAAAATATAGTAAATCATTTACCGTCCAAACTATTGTTTTTGTTTATTTTAAAAAACAATTTTATGTTAAAAAAGCCAGGTACTTCATACAATACTTTTGTACTATCAAAAACGATAGAAGAAAAGTAAATGTTTGTTTAGTAAAATTAATATTCAAAAATTATTGAAAAATAAATTCAAAAAGTGTATGTCGAAATGAAATTTGAACTTGAAGTGAAAAAATACGAAGCTCGCAATTCACCAACCCGGCTATTTTGATTGCTATGTTGTAAGCCAAATAACATGAAAGCCAATACATAATAATGTAAAAACATAAAACCATAGCAACAGTATTTTGGTCGCTATGGTGACTCGTACACAGCTATGGTGACAGTAGAACAGTTACGAAAATTTGTGATTGATCACCCCCTGTATAGGATAGCACAATAATATATAATAGTATTTATGTTAGCCCGACCTTCAGCAATAATATAATGGTGTCAAATCTTAACACCGCGATTCAAAAAACGACGAAATTTGCACAACGCCATCTATCGGATTTGTAATTTAGCTGTCAACATTGGTTCTATTTTTTGTCATAAGATGTCGTTGCAAGTACTACACTGAATTGCGTAACGTAATTATTTTACTTCTCGAATTCACTAAATTAATCATATCTTTTGGTAGAGTGAACCGATTTTGATCAAACAAAGACTAAGTTATACCTCAAGTTGCGTATAATTTTTGTGTATAAACATTGTCTGCATTGAGTTCGTAGATTTTACGTGATGCGCGCACATACAAACAGACAAACAGACAAACAGACAAAAATTTAAAAAATGATGGAAATGGGTTCTGTTAGTTATCTTTTCACACCCTGGCTATTTTTTTTTTCAATTTCTTCAATGTACAAAAATGACTTTTCTACAGATTTATTATATGTATAGATTAAGCATATTATAATAGTTTTTATAGTTGTATAATCATCAGGCATGAAGTACAATCATTAATTTCAGTACAATATTTGAATAACCTTTAAAATACGTCAATAGTCAAATTTTGTCATTTAAAAATTCAGGTATAGTATAGTATGCCTGCTTAACCAAAGACTCCTTTAATGTCTTCTTAAATGTTTGCAAGTTTTGTTCCCTCCATAGTTTTGGGAGTTTATTACATATTTTTGGTGCCATGCAGAACACGCTTCTTTGTATTAGTGCTGTTTTTTATCAGTTCAAGCTTAGAACAGAATGTCTCGTCTGTAACGGGGATTTAAGTCAGAAAGACGGGGAAATAACTGTGGATATTGTTTGGGTTAGCTGCGGGTGTAATAAATGTGTTTACTTACTGATTTGTTTGTATGATAAATAAAAGAATGTTATGGTGCGATTCTGAAGTGTTTTTTTTTTTATATAATTCTTGTAATGTAGAATTTTACCCTTATATCGTAGTATTTCACTAACCCTGTGTCCCTGGCCCTAAGCTGATGAGAGATGAGGGACCACTCCTGCTAGGGAATCTAAACCGACAGGGTACTTCCCGTAAACTCAGAATCTTAGAATTTTGTTCAAAGCATTGTCTTATAGCACAGATTAGTGATAAATTTTTAAAATCGTATTTTTTTTCTATCACAAAATTTCAAGTATCCTTTTTATTCAGATTTGTTTTTCTTTACGTTATACGGAACCTCGGTGTTGCGAGTCAGTTTCGCACATGACCGGGTTTTTTCATTTGTTTCATTACGTAAATTTACGTCATAATTGATCGTGGAAACTTTTAGATATGTATAAAGAAAGTTGATCGATGACCTCGTCGGCGATCAACGTATCTTAAATATAATACGTCCTACGTAAACGTAACCAAAACGTCCGAAACGTCTCGACGGATTTTCGTAAAATTATGCATTCAGTAGGTCTGAGAATCGGTTAACATCTATTTTGTATACCGAATTTCTGTTTTTTTTTATCGCGTATGATTTCACGGGCACTAAGTAGCACCTAATTTAAAAAGGTTGTTATGTTAATAAACTTCTAACTACAAATTGTTAGAATGTATCGCTATCGACGTATTTTTAGAAAATAGATCATTATTTTTTTAAATATATTTTCCTTATTTAGCAAGTCTGATCCGTGCCGCACAAATCTGGTAAATAAATATATGTATGTATATTTGTATTCCAAATATCTACAGGTTAACTCAACAGTTAAATATTTGTATATTTATCTCAAGCGATTGGCAAAACTTATTTACGCTACATATTTAGTTTATTCTTTGCTAATCCGATAAAATCTAGATTAAGCCTGTTAAAAATTTTCAAGAGAATTTGAAAATTCAGTTTTAACTAAGTAACATTAACATTGAACACATTAAAATCAAACATAGGTTATGGAACAAGAAGAAAAATATTAAAATGAAATTCAATCGATTAAAATGAAATTCAAAAAATATTAAAATTAAATTCAATCGTTATAAGCAACTAATGATCTAATCTATTCTATTTTATTCGAATTAATTAGCTCACTGCAGTCGACACTTCTCTCCCGATGTGCGGCAGCCGCAAACACCCAAGTCTGTCACAGCCAACTATTCTACACAAAATGAATTTAATTTTAAAAATAAAAGAGTTCGACGAATTGAGAACTTTCTCCTTTTTTAAATCGGTTAATTAATCTAGCAAAATTCGTAGTAATTATATGAAGACTTCATACTAACTGTTCTTTTGAGGACGTAGGCAATGCAAATTCAAATTGCTTATTTACGAGCATGCATGCGTGCGATTTCCAGCATGTAAACATTACATATGAAATTAACGTTTCGTAAGGAAAAAGTAGAACCAGTTTTTTATATTATTGTATACTAGTTCAATAAAATAATGCACTAGCTATTTATGCACTTTTATCATTACAAGAGTAATTTATAATCATCATCATATATTGGCATCTTATTACAGATGTGATCTCTGCCTACCCCCAAGGGAAAGAGGCGTGACGTATATGTATGTATGTATGTATAACAGATTGCAACATTCGAATATTTCAGTCATGAAACATGTTTTTCCAAATTTCTCTGCTTGTAATCTTCTTGTAATGCTTACGTAAACATCCGTTTGGTTTTTGTTGACATATTTCTTTAAATGACTCACGAAGGTTGTCTGTATATCTTTGTATTGAGTGCAATAGATTTAACAGATAGTTATAGTCCAGTCATTTAGTAGAATAAAAGGGGTTACCCGGAAAGTTTTCCGGGAGTTTTGAAAATTGAGTGTTTTATAGATTTGGGTATGCTCTTTTCGAATTTCGACTTTGCCACCTCGTACCGCCGCCGCTCGCGGCGCCATTTTGAAAAATTGGCACCCAAATTTTTTGGGAATATCTCAGTTCCGATGCATTTTACGAAAAAATGTTTCCGTACAAAATTAAACTAGAAAAAAATTCCTACAATTTACGTCTTTTAACTATTTTCATAAAATCAATAGTTTTGGATGTACGAGCGCCGCGAAGTATAAACTAAAGTATAAATGAATACAGTTGTAATATTCGGCCGTTTCTAAAAAACAAATACCTACCGTCGCGCGGTTCGTAACAGCGATAGGGCTGCCCAACTAAAGCACTTAATAACACACGAGGGCGTAACACAAACCTCATGTTAATGACATCTATGTGCCAGAAGATCCTTGTAGCTCTATACATATTTTACAGGTCCTTTAACCACGTGACTTAATGTCACGTGTCTCTCGATGTTTATAAAGCAGGTTAGATTACTGTTCCGTTTTGTAGTACAATCGATATTTAATAAACAGTCGAGTATCAGCTGTTGGTTGCCTCGTGGAGGTTCAGTTAAGGCTTTTGACAATGTTAAGAAAGCTATGTTATGTAATTCTTTGTTGTTGTTGGAAGCTGTGATAGCCGAGTGGTAAGACTGTAGGACTGCTGAGTTAGAGGACCTGAGTTCAATCCCCACGGCGCGCACCGACTTTTCGAATGTTGTGTGCGTTTTAGAAATAAATGTCACAGCTTGCGTGTTTCAACAGGTAGGTACGTAAAAATGTGGGTCCTGCGCCTGATCTCTCTCCGGTCGTGTCGGATTGCCGCTATGAGAGTAAAGGAAATAGAGAGTGCACCTGTGTTTGCGCACACGCTTGTGCACTATAAAATGTCCCGCGTAGCTGGCTGGTGTCATATCAACACTGGCTGCCGTGGCCGAGTACAGTAGAGTAGTACAGTTAGAGTACAGTAGAGTACATAGCCAATATTCGACTGGCCTGTTTGTCTGGGTGTAATATATCTACAATATTATGTATTTAGAAAAAATATATAAGTAAGTTAATCAGTTGTCTAGTACTCATAATACAAGCTCTGCCTAGTTTGAGACTGGATGGCGTTGAGTGAAAGTTGTGGGATAATTATTGATTATAATAGCAACACGTAGCAAAGAATTCCGTTTCCACATTTCAACAATTATTATTGAGATGTCATTTGTCTTGTTCTAGTAACCTTCTTACATCTAAGTCATAAGATATTGATGTCTGACCGATTAGAATCCTTGATGCCCATCGATCTGTCCTACATAGCAGCTCAATCAGGTATGCCATGCCTGTGAGTCAGCAAGGACTCCTCAATTATGTATTGTAATAGCTTTCACCTACTTTTGTAAAGCCTTGTGTCGTAAATATTGCACTGGCTTTTGCCCGCGACTTCGCCCGCGCGAATGTCGGTTATAGCTGTAAAAACATTACCCACTTCTGACCTTTGCTGAAGTTATCCGATGACGGATTCTTCTAAATTCTAAAAAATAACGTTCCAACAACTATCGTTATGTTTTAGTCAATATATACAAAAACTTAACAAATTATGTACTGAACCTTCCTCGGGAACCACGTTATACACTGATGAACAGTATGAAAATTAGTGCAGTTGTTTTTGAGTTTTGCGGACAGACAGACAGACACGGCGGAGAAGCTAATTTTAAATGTCATTTGAGAATATCTTTAACTAGTGCTAGGCAAATGTAGGCTTTACAAAATTTGGGTTCCAGTTTTGCGTTTATTTGTTTTTTTCTTACATTTCGGACGTTGTTGGGATGTATGACCTGTTGCTTGGCTGATGGCTCGTAAGTTTCCCTGAAAAATATTATGAGACATCATAACATACAATTTATGTTTGCTATGTGCCATTGTTGCATGAAATAAATAAAAATCAATGCAATCGCTGGAGGAGATGGTGGTATTAGTACTTTTAACAAATTTACACACTACTAGTAATTAGCCTGACTCCAAATTGTGGTCTACAATAACCGAGGATATTGACAATTGAAAGAGGAATTTAGTGGCCTGGGTTTGCTTTGCAAGATCACGATAATGGACGAAAAAACAATTCCTTTTTTTTGGTTAAATTTGCGGTTGCTGAGATAGATAGAAAGAATATTTATTAATGCACACCACATGAGAAAAAAAATTGGTAAACATAAAAGTTATATGGTTTCACAATGGGCGGTCTTCTCGCTAGAAGCGTTCTCTTACAAATAAATTTCGGATATAGTTTGTACTGAAGAAGTAACGTTTGTGCAGGTATTTCTCGGTTTTACCAATAAATTGATTCGACGGGCCTGTTGGTCTAGCTATTAGTGACCCTGACTGCTAAGCCGGAGGTCGTGGGTTCGATTCCCACCCAGGACAATGTTTGTGTGATGAGCACGATCATTTGTTCTGTGTCTGGGTGTGATTTATCTATAATATTTATGTATTTAGAAATATATAAGTATGTTTATCAGCTGTCTGATTACCATAACACAAGCTCTGCTTAGCTTGGGAACAGATGGCCTTGTGTGGATATTGTCCCAAGATATGTATTATTTAATTGACTCAGCAACCAAAAATCCTTCACATTTCAGTGTTACACTATCAGTATCACTTATCAAAGAGGGTTTGTGTTGCACAATCTTGTAATCTTGTTCATCCTTATCTAGAGAGATGATTGCAATCTCTCACTCCAAAATATCGTGCTCCTTATTTGGTTTATCTCATATTAGTGTAGTTTCCACTTCAGTATGTCCTATTGGGTGACTGATAGCAATGATTTTGATGTTAGTATCGGGTTCATCTAAGACGTAGGTTTAAAAAGCATCTTCACGTCATGTCAGTTTAACTGTGACGTAAATTTATTTATTTATTTATTTTTTTATTTATTTATTTAATGATTTACACGGTTTGTAACCAATTACATAAATCATACAAAAGCTTAAGCTAAGAATAAACTTAAACTAAATACATATTTTTAAATAATTAAATGTAAATGGGTAAATTAATAAGGGTTTGAAAGATCGAGATTTTGGACCTGATTAAAACACTTGAAATAATACAAATAACACAATGAACAAATTTTGTTTATCTGACATCAGATAGGAACGTGTGGAAGAAGAAGATATTATGCTGCGCCAATCTCAAATAATATTTGGGAAAAAGACAGGGGAATGATGACGACAATGAAAAAAAATTAACTCATATGAGTGACTGCGGTAGTGTAGGTGGTAAAGCTTTTAAGCTAGGAGTAGCGAGTTCGAGCCCTATCTGAGGTTTGATGTTTTCATTGTATTTAGTTAATGGTAACATTATCTAATCCGCAGCGATTTCTGTATTAAAAATATTAAACACTTGAAATAGACTGCGTTTCGAAAGATAGAGCTTTAGAATGGTAATTAAGAACATGCAGAGTTGAGAGCTCTTGAATAAACCAGTCTCTGTCAGAGTTTTTACCTATTTTCTCATATTCTTTTACCAATGTGCCTGGGATCACTCTTTTGTTGGCCTTGCAAAGCCAATTTCGTTGCCCTTTCAATAGAAACAGCCATATTTCATTGAACTTAAACTTGTCGCTATGAAGTCAACCTGAGCAGACTTTAACTGCTTTACCAAAATAGACTCTAAACGCATTGTTCCAAAGTACTACATCTATAAACTGATAAATAAGACCACATGGACATCTTTAAAAGTGTGGTGTCCGGATATAAAGAATAGCACCACCCCATATCCTCCACTGGGTGTCGTAAAAGGCGACTAATGGACCTTAAGACCCAGTGCCCTGTACCAACCACCTTGGGTCACCCGAATGGTGGCGGGTAAACAACCAACAATCGCATTCCCAAAGAGGGTTAGTGTCAGGCAGGCGGCCGACTATAAAACCATAGCCAAAACTTTAAGCAACATGTCTAAAAGACGTGTTGCGCCGACCCCAAGTAAAAATTGGGATAAGGGCAGGGGCATGATGATGGACATCTTTAAAAGGGTCAAAGCACAAATCTCTACTCATACCAAACAATCAGAATGAATTGCACATATTTGGAGTCATATGATTATGATTATCAACCAGTATCACATGAGATCAAAGTGTCGAATCGAAATCATATGAGATAAATTCCGATCAATCATTGCCAGTTAAAATGCCATGACTCGGTTGTTTAAGTCAGCTGACTATCTATACATGAATTTAAAATGCCTCAATAGATTGGTGAAGTGCAAGAACGATTTTGTCAGCTGATTTATCAATTTGTATACTTTGTCAATTGAAGACAATAATCATTATCTTCCTGCCCTCATCCCATTTTACTTGTGGTCGGCACAACGTGCTTTTTTTACTATTCTCCCCTATCAGATGTTACAGTATCATTTACTCCTTTTTCATTTATATCATTCCTTATACCGTAAATGATAATTCGTTATGAATCAGCTTAAATTTCATTCCTAACATCTTCATTATTTTCAGCCTCGGAAGATACCGCTTCAAATTTTATGTTTAGTAATTTAACTATCAAATTGTGACGTAAATCCCGTTTTGGGAGCCTTAAACCCGAGAGCTATCGGTTGCCATAACATTTATGACCAGATAAGTATCGATACAGGTTTATCGAACTCAGATGCTGAAACTGAATCTGGCGGAACAATCAGTAATTGTGCTTACTTGATAGTTAAACATTATACATTGCTTGTTGTGAGTAGCGTGTGAAATAAAACATTATTTTCTGGTAAACAATGGTTACGTTACAATTATTTTGGTCTGTTATTTTGGTCTCATGGTAGAAATTTTCGGAGTCGAAGACGATTTACTATTCATAAATCCTTACTGGTGTTTTCAGGGATATTGCTGTAGTATCGGAAATAGTATGATTTGGTGGAGATTTAATAGAAATGTTGGATTGTTTATGTTACTATACTATTGATTCTTAAATCTCTTTACTACTAGTTTAAATCAGTATTTGCTTTTTATAAACAATGCTTTAGTTAATCTGTAACTTGCAAAATGGGGATGTGTTTTTGAAAGCTATCATACTTACTAAATACTTGAATCTAGATGACCTAGTTCTTATTAACAGACGTGCAGCAGAAGAAATAAACAACGATACCACTGCCACCAGACTACAAGATAAACAAAACATGATTGAAACACCAAATAAATAACTGACAACATCAAACAGACTCACCTAAAAATCGCATCGAAAATAAATCACGAAACAAAAATAGCTGATACACGACAGATAGTGGAAATGAGGGATTACACGTATTACGTCAAAGCGTTCTAGTTAGCAATGGGAATAGAGCAGAGCGGTGTGGCGGGGGAATGAACCTTCAGTTGTTCAAGGATAAGAAACGAGTAAAGGGTATTTTTGGTATGGGATGTGATTGTGAAGGACCGTTTTCACTGGTGCGTAGAGAGAGGATTTAGATACCTACAATAGTTCAGGGATTGACACAACACATATTTTTGTTTCAACAGTTTAAAATCAGTTTTTGAGAGGAATCATAGTTTGTCGTCAAAGTCAACAGTTTAAAAAACTCAGTTCTGATTAACGTTAAATTAATTTATAAAAAATGGCACTGCTCCGTGGTAATGCAACCAGTCTCCTCGCCATAGACAGAGATGACGACATATTTTATAGTTGTATAGTTTAGTTTTAAATATAGATATTTCTTAATAAAGTTTCTATTACTAAATATTTACAAGACTAAAGCGTTTGAAAATGTATGCACTGAAAGTAGGATATTATAAGCTGTTCCGCTCAAATATTATTAAATAATATTGGCTACCATAGTAACTTTTACTGCTGAAAACAAGCAGTACTTAATTCTAAACAGGTATTTAAAGAAATTTTTTAGACCGTGGCTTAGTTAAAAATATTAAGGTTAAGAGTTTAAATCGAGAATTAGACTGTCAATTGTAATTGTAAGATTATGAGGTATTTAACCCTGAAATTCTGTTATACATTTATTTCTCAATACCACCCAACTTTGTAAATAGTTATTATTGATCTAATAACCTTATACAGGGTGACTTTGAAGTCGTGGGTAATATTTTAAACTAAGACGCTATTAATGATACTAATTGCGTTAGGGCTATTTTTACTTTAAAAAAAAATAATGCAGGTAGTTACCTAGTTCCCCCCGGCGGGGCCGGGCATCCGACGCCCGGCCGGGCGCCGGTGGGGTCGCGGAAGTAATCGTCTTGGTTTCCCGTGACCCCTCCATGGTGGCGCACGCCGAAAACCCGGGGGTTTTAGTGGGTACGGGTCCGCCTCACGGCCTAAGCCCCACACTCCACCATTTTTTTTTCTTTTTTTTTTGCGTAAAAGTAGCCCTAACGCTATTAGTATCATTAATAGTGTCTTAGTTTAAAATATTGCCCACGACTTCAAAGTCACCCTGTATATATCCTTACTACAAGGAAAACTCAATACGATTAACAGTTTCCAGAATTGTGTTCGACGAAATGTTCAAGCGCATTGCAATTGGCATCTATTGCCAACACAGTATAAATAAATGCAGTGGTTTCATTCGGTCGTTTCTAAATAATAAATGCACTAGTGACAAACGGTGAAGAATAAACATAGTCGGAAACCTGAATTTCAGATATTGCAATCTGAAACCGCCAATCCGTAGTGAGCTAGAGTTGTGATCAATGCTCACACCTTCCCTGTATGGGAAGAGGCCTGTGCCCAGTAGAGGGACGTAAATAGGGTGGTTTATTCAATATTTTTATACAGCCGCGCGGTACGTAACAGCGATTTGATTTCCCGACTACAGCAATTTAATTACATCAACAACATACTTATTTTTTTGTTTTCCATGATGAAACGCTAATAACTTCGACCCACACCGAAGGTACAGCCTGGGGATATGTCTGACTTACTCCGACTAAAAACACCCCGGGCCCCTTCTACTACGTAAGCCAGCGTCACGGGATCGCTCGCGCATGCTCTGCGTGACCCTGGCTGGAAATACATCAACAACACACTGTCAATTCGTCACTGTGACACGTTCGCGATTGTTGCATGCTGAGCGGATGCCACGATACGAAAGCGTAAACGTTACGTTACGTTTGTATAAAGATGTGGTACTGTTTGTATTATCGTTCTGTGGTATTATCAAACGCATATAATGCTTCGGCAATAATATTATTTGCTATTCGTTACGTTTATTTATTGTTTGTACTGCGTTTCCTTGAATTCGAGATGCGATTGCTGTTTATCTTTGAACAGATAGGTTTTGGTGAGTCATTGAGGTGTTCAAAATCAAAATCAAAATCAAAAGGTTTTTATTTCGAGTAGGCCTTCTCAGGCACTTTCAAAACGTTACTGACTCTAGTTGCGCGGTTCCAAAATGTCATTCTTATGGAGAAGAACCGGCAAGAAACTCCATAAGTTACTCTTTTAAAATAAAAATACAATTTATATTTACAATAATAATTATGCAACAACAACGTAAATTAGCAAAATGTACAGATTGCCAAGTAGGGGATAAAATATTCTTTAAATAAAGAAAATAGAAAATAATGTCAAAAGAAAGAGGAACCCGACTATTTTACCAAGTTTACGATGTTGATACATGTACAAATCTTATAGGCACAAGGAAATAAAATAATAGTAATTATAATCTTACATACAAAAAATATGTAGTCCTAATCGAACCCTAACAGGAATGTCAAGGCATGTCAAAGATTCTCGAAATAGACGCTAAGGGAAAGCTGATGAAAATACGCAGTAATAATAATACTATATTATAATAAAAAAGCTAGCAGACTGCCAGGGAGACCACATGTGCAGAGATACTACATCCACGCGCGCCTATCCTCTACGTAATCACTAATCGAATAGTACGCTTTACTTAACAGCTGAGATCTTACGGCATTTTTAAACTTATTTGTTAATGGTTTCTAGTTATTTATAGTTGATTTAATCGTTTAGAAATTTGATCCCCTTTTGTTGGATATTATCGATTATAAATAACCAATCATAGAACCAATTTGCCATGTTTATATTATTTATAACAGCTATTATGAATTTTCTCAATAAATATAGGTTCTCATTGGATAAAAACTAAAGCTAAAATTGAATTTGTACTATCTACAATTGTGCTTACTTAATTTAAAAGTTAAACACATTCCTATCATACCGTAACTACTTTAATTCAAAAGCAATGAAAAGCCACGATACCACCATTTGACATCATGGCATATTTCCATTACTTTTCAGAATTTTTCGGCCTATTTCAACGATAAAAAAGCTCCCGGTAAGTCTAAAACCCACATAACTGCACGAGAGTAAAGCCCTCTTCCACTGACGTCAGCGGCTGTATTCAGTGCGCACGCGCAAGTAATTTAGGTTACACCACTCATGTTCCTTGTTTATAATAACAAAACACCCTGTAGTATGATATAATAGACGCGATAGTATGAATTGCGGATAATGAATAATCTATGTTACTAGCTGTTCTGCTCAAATTATATTACTTTAAAAAAAAAACGACGCATTAAGCAATTCAATCCTCGTATCTCGCGGGGTTTCACAAACATTCAATTCACATGCACAGTCACTCGGACTCAGAACAAACATTTGCGGATCGCACAAATTTTGGTTCTACGCGGGGATCGAACCCGCAACTCGTCGCGTACTTGTAATTGGTACGTGCTGGCTTATACCACTCGGCTATTCGTGCAGTCAACAACATCTCAGGAAAGCTTTAACCAAAAAGGATAACATTCCTTAGAATAAGAGTAGGTACTTTTTTTTAAAGAAAATATTACTGAAAAAATGTAGTACCTGAACTATGAAATCTGCAAGGACTTGCTTTATGGAAGTAAGTAGGACGTAAATTATAAATAAAAAAGCCATATCCAATAACCACAGTAAAATCTATAGCAAAGCTACGAACCCAGATACAGAAAGTTAGTATCTAACCGCAGTTAAAACAACATCCTTTTGACGTCAGCCGGCTTTTAGTATCCAGAGCATTAACCACGAGCTCTGAACCCAGGGCCATAACCCGTTGCGGAAGCGAGACGCAACTATGTGTCTTGTATAGCGCTATCTCACTTCAACAAAACAAAAGATCAGCTACAAGAGATTATAGTACGAAGAAACTGGGTTACATCCATCTGGGTTGAGGAATTCGCGAAGATTTTTATGTAACCCCCTTTCCTTGGCGTTAACGGCGCAATAAAATCGAACAATTTGGATTTTTACGTAATATTTTTGTTGTGGAAGTTGGATAATGTTATTGATCCGATATTACAAAGGTTGATACTGTTGATGGTATTTTATTCTTGTTGTGACGGTGAGTGGATTGAGGGCATTGCAAGATCCAGGAAGAAATATCGTCAGCTTTTTGGCGTTCTGTACCCTTAGGGTAAAACGGGACCCTATTACTAAGCTTCCACTGTCTGTCTGTCTTTATGTCTCCAGGCTGTATCTCATAAACCTGAAATGATAGCTAGGAAGCTGAAATTTGCTCAAATTATGTATTTCTGTTGCCGCTATAACAACAAGTACTAAAAGTAACAAGAATAAACGTAATTTTTACTCGATTTTAATAAACAGGTACATTAACTGACTAAAAATTTGTATACCTACAACAAACGTGATTTTCTATTATAGATTATAGTACGGAACCCTTCGTGCACGAGTCCGACTCGCACTTGGCTGGTTTTCTTTATCGTTGTTGTGACTGCTTGTGGATTGAGGGCATTGCAAGATCCAGGGAGAATTATCATCAGCTTTTTTTTGGGTTTTATTATGCCGTATAATTTGAATTACTTTAAAGCGATGTGCTTGAACAGTGGGTCAAAATCATTAGCTTTCACGTTTCATAGATTTCCATTTATGTTATAAGGATAACTTTTTAGGGATACACAAAACTACTTATTTTTTTTTAGTCATCGGCAAGTCTTTCTAGGCAATATAGATACATCGTTTGGTGATAGGTCTGATGAAACTTGACATCTCCACATTATTATTCACAACTTCTGTTAGGCTACTATTACCGACGGCTTCGGTCGATTTTCAGTCGTTGCCATCAATCGATTGAATGGAGTGGTATCCTATGCTTGAAAGCTTGAAGCTGTGCTAGCCTAGTGGTAAGACCGTAAGACTGTCAAGCCAAAGGTCTTTTTCTGAATCGATTCTGATTTCAGAATCCAATATTTGGAATCCAGGTTTCTTCACAATGTTTTCTGTCACCGTTTGTCAGTAGTGTCTTAGAATAATTGAAAAAGTACACATAACTTTGAAAAAGTCGCATTAGTATTTACCTGCGCTAGGATTCAAACTTACACCTCGTGCATACAAACCCATACATAAAACCCAAAGACCTCCACGACATCTATAGTATACTAGCGGCTACTTACGCCTTATCGGTACCTAAAATTGGGTAATTGTATATTTAAAACATCCCACTAAAGAAGCTACAATAAATAATGATCTATTTAAATTAGAACACATGATACTTAATCAATCTCGTCCCACATTTGATTTGATTATAATTAGTTGCTATCAATAATAATTGGTATCCATTGCTATCAAGCGACTCCAGTTGTATCCAGACATAAGCTGAACTCTTCAAATCCGCTTCGAGCCGGTTGAAACTAGTTATAAATTGCTATAAAGTATGTAATTATATGAGAACTACTTGAGACGTTGTTAATAAAAATAAATTTGTTTCGATTATTAGTCTAGGTAGGTTTTAAAGTAATGTTAATGTCTTATGTAATTTATAGAATTGTTTCAAGAGATTTACGAATTTTCATTAAAAACTTTTTGATAATAGAGGATCCTTTAAATTTCTCGGTGTGGCGTGTTTTGGCATCCCGGAGCGCGAGCACTCATGTAGGCCTTTTTTTCGGATCCAAATGAATATATTTTCTCATGGACTATCCACCGTTGAAGGGTCGACGAGGGGGCGTGTCAGACTCTTACCAGCTAAAACCACTGGAATGTCCTCATCTACCTGTGGCCAGGGGCACGGGGTTCGCTTTTGCGATCAAAACCGCATAGTTTGGATCGTTCAACTTAGTGAGGTAGACCCTAAAGTTTACAAAGGTAGTTGGTTGGTTAATAACAAAAGAAAACTACACTTTAATCCTGATCTACCACAATGAAAATCTGAGACGTTTTCCTTAACCATAGACATCGCTACCCACACACTCTGAAAACAGACTGCACGTAATACGTATTATGTATATTAGACATTATATGAGACATTAATTTCACTAAAACGACTTCCTTACTAAGAGATTGAGTCCTATTACCGCATTCACAAATATTTTAATCACATGCTAATTCAACCTTTTTTTTGTAAGGCGGGGATCCTCATGGACACCCACCTCCTCGGGGGAGGAAGCGGGTAGTGTCAGACTCTTACTGACTAAACCTGAACCGCCATGCAAATGTCCTACGTAATTTCTTCTTTTTCGGTGTTTGTCTCCATTCAAAATGTTGTCACGAATCTATAAAACTAAGTCCAAATATTTTTTACAGATTGGTATTATAAACAATTTGAGGAAATAATGATTTTCCATCATGATTGAATTATGTTCATAACTTAATATACTATATTAAGTAAAAAAATTACTATTTTTAAAATAATTATTTACGTAGCTATTCAACACTTACATACGTGTTTTACGCTTACGCTACACCTAGACATAAAACAATCAGCTATTACACACAATTTTACGAGCATAGATATAAACTTTTACGTCTCAATGTCCTACGTAATTATCTACGTACGAGTAAATAGTTTTTTTGATATCTGACGCGATTTCTGACGTTTTATCATTGCCAGGGTCACAGTTATCAATAGACGTATGCTAATATTATCTGGTTGCGTTTTCCTTTCACTTTCGAAGTAGGAAAACAACTTTCCGCTGATTTGAATGTATACTGGTATTGGCTTGTTTAACGATATGTAGAAAACTGGTTTGTAAAATTGATTTATTTTTGCGAAATAATTTGGGAAAAGTGGTCTTAAAATGATGATGTTTTGGTCGATCTTGTGCCCATGTTTAACTAGTAAATTATACTTTCATGTACCATTTCTAGCTACTCTGAAACAATAAATCGTGCTACAATTGATAACATAAATTATTATTATAGACATATGCATAGCTTTCCCTAATTAAAAACAAAAAACGATCATACTTAAAGATTGCGCATCAGCTGTCGATCAACGCACTGTATAGCCCTGCTAAGAAAAAAAAAATCAAGTAGAATAGTAGAATTTATCTTAAGATTTTAAATCTACCAAGGCCAATGTAAACACATTACACAAAGTACTTAAAACACAGAGTATTAATTGCTTTTAATTATTTTCCAACTATTTTGTATGCATGTTGCTACTCCTTATAAACGTTGGCTTCGTACTATGGACTACGTAGCCAAGTCTAACACATCTAGGAATGCTGCCAAAGTTAATTGCTACATAAATGTTACGATACGCCTTATTTGACATTAAACGGAAATTGTCTGGGACATCCCACATTACATGTAAATTTAGAATATGTTACAGCAGAAATCAAAAAGGATTTCAATATAGTCGTAGATTTTTTTGAACTACTCGACCGAAATAATAATCTGATATTCTGAAATCGCCAATCCGCAGTGAGCAAGCGTGGTGATCAATGCTCAAACATTCCCTATATGGAAAGAGGCCTGTGCCCAGCAGTGTAACGTATATAAGCTGGTTTAATATAATTATATAAAATTTATTACTAGACCGGAAAAGGATCCTATCCTTGGGTCGCGAGGGTTTTACAAACATCAAAGTAAAATACATAGATAACGACTGACAGATTAGCCTGTTGGTTAGTGACCCTGACTGCTACACCGGAGGTCGTGGGTTCGATTCCCACCCAGGACAAATGTTTGAGTGATGAGTACGATCATTTGTTCTGTGTCTGGGTGTAATTTGTCTTTTCTATGAATGTATTTTTGAAATATATAAGTATGTTTATCAGTTGTCCACTACTCATAATACGAGCTCTGCTTAGTTTGAGACTAGATGGCGTTGTGTGAAACTCGTGGAATGTTATTATATTATACCAAAATAACTACATATGTTTATACATTTTACGCAAGAAACGCGTTATTTTCGTTCACGTGACAATAGCATTGTTCAGTGACGTGTCAAACGAGAGTGTTTTGTTTTATTTTTATGAGACCACGTGCTTTCGTCACGTGGAGATTGCGAGTGGTAAGAATGATCGCGACAGGGTTAGCAATCCTTTATATGGTTATTTTTTGATTAAGAGACTTGTATATTACTCGTTTATTTCGTATTTATTGATAACTAGCTTTTGCTCGCGACTTCGACAGCACGAATGTTAGTTATAGCTGCAAAAACATTGTATACTAAATATATCATAACATTTCGCAGTTAACCGAGAAATTTGCCAAAAAATAAATCAATTTTATGTTGATCGACCTTCAGAAAACTGGATACCTCATATCTTTATCATCTAACAACATTATACACGAAGGATTTCTTTACAAGTCCTAATTATCACTTAACATATAACTGCCCAAACACTATATTTAACCAGCCGAGCACGTAGCACATTACTATGATGATAATGTATATCCTAGTAATTTAGGCATGACTTAGTGCATCAGGAAGCATACTAAATATATTTAACACTGCCGGTAAACACTCAATATCCGGTTGCATATAAGATGTATACAGACTATAATAATGATTTTTTATAATAACTTTCGTGAGGATGATTCATACTTAAACGTTATAACGGTTTACTCAAGCGTATTTATCGGGATAGCCCGACTAGTTTCGGACCCAACCGCAGTCCTTAATCATGAGCTGACGTGGCGGCGGGGTCGCGAGTCGAACTGAAACGACTAGTTTCGGTCGCGGGTCCGAAACTAGTCGGGCTATTTCACGAAAAATAACATTATTTTTAAAAAGCGAGGTTGGTATTCAATATTTAATCTCAGACAACAATTAAGATATTATAGCTGTTGTATTTATTTTAAAATATAGTGTCAATGGTTTATTGTTCATGTTATAAAAATATCCAACCGTTTACTGTAAGAAAGACGTCTATTTCATCACTACATAGTATAAAACAAAGTCGTTTTTCTGTTGTCCGTCTGTTTCTATGAATGCTTAAATCTTTAAAACTACTCAAAGGATTATGACGCGGTTTTTTAACATGTATAATGTTTTAAGACAAAGGTTATATCTAGGGAAAGTCCTAATAAAGGGTCAGGTCAGGAGTACCCTAAACCGACGGGCGTGTATGAAGCGACTGATGAGTGTGGATGAAGCTAAAGTGGTATGCCAGGATCGTAGCAAATGGAAAGATGTGATCACTGCCTACCCCCAAGGGAAAGAGGCGTGACGTATATGTATGTACGTTATATCTATAATACATCAGTATTGCATCTTTACGAAGCTAATTACATGAAGTTTTTCCCAAAATTACTCATGTTATTTGTTTGCACGGGTTTATGTCGTTTTATTTTGATGAGCGCTTATAAATGCCTTGTAAAGATTAGGATGAGATTAAATATTTGTCAAAGTACTAAGTAAACATTACGGGGAAATGTGAAACGTTATGAAATTGAGATTGTCTGGGGTATACCTGACTTATCTTATAAGTAGCTTATTCATAAAGGTATTACATTACAAAAGTACAGATTTTTTTCTCAGACATTTTGTACGGCTATACGATGCTGGGAAACTATACAAAATTAACTAACCAGCCACTGCCATGCCATATAAGAAAAGTTTAAGCGTTGATCACCACGCTAGCTCACTACATATTAACGATTTCAGAGTCCAAATTTGGTATCCAGGTATCCTCACATTGTTTTTCTTCACCATTTGTCAGTAGTGTCTTAGAATAATTAAGAAAGACCATATAACTATAAAAAAAGTCACATTGGTTGTTGCCTGCCCTGAAGATCGAACCTGCAGTCGTGCATACAAATCCACACATAAAAACACAAGGCCACCACTACATTGGAAACCAATGTGAAACTACTCATGTCTCACCTACTTAATATAGGTACCTACTTGTATAAAACAAAAGAAAGATCTCATTAGTGTGCTCATAGCCTTTTTTTTCGTGGGAAATCATCAAATGACCCCGCCCGCTGTGGGTGCAGCGAGAGGGAGTGTCAGACTTTTACTGACTAAAACCCACTATGTTCCTTCTGGAGCCCTTTGGGTGCCGGGCGAGCGGTAACTCTCACGAACATCCCGCAGCCCCGGCAGGTGTGGTCTTAGCCTTAGTTAAGGAAATATTGTACAAGTGTTTAACAACAATGTATGCGCCGAGAATAGTTTATCTTTCGTGTGCCCTCGGTTTATGATAATTGAGAGCTATATGGGGCGAGGTGCAGTGTCGTACTTAGAGTTGGAAAAATGGTATCTTTACTTAATTTACAGTCGATTTCGGATTGATAGAAAATATTGTAAATTGTCGAAAGTATTTTGTAAAACTTGTTATTTCTTGTAAGTTTCGTGATCTACCAAGATTTTGACATCAGATTAAATTGACCAACTTTCCAGAAATTGAGTTAGGGTTTTGTATTCTTATTATTATTTATATATTTGTCTCCTTATCCACTCTTGGCCTTTAAGTCTACTTTATAGACTTTTTATACCATTAAAAAACTATACTAGCTACAAAAAATACTAAAAGAATTAACAAAACTTACTGACTCACCAATCCGTGAGATAAAGCAAAACAAAAGACGATCCAACGCCGTCCCTGCATTTGGTCATGAGTGAGTTCTAAATATGTGATCGTGTTTAAAATAGTTGCCATTGCAATTGGCTAGCAGCACGTGCTGGCCAAAACAGATAATTACTAACATTTATATTTGTTGTTTACACGGAAACTGACTATAATAATATTAGTAGAGTAAGTGAGAATGTCAATCTAATATGCAATGCTCCATTGAGAATAAATGTTACATAATAATTCTTAAAAAGGCCTCTGTCTGTTGGACCTGTGTTCCCGTGAATCCCTCTTGAAGTTATCCCGATAATAATTGTTCTACAGGGGACCCTTGGTAGTTCGGCCCTTGTTTAATCCAGCGGCTCAAGCCATACGAAATCAAGACAAGTTTATCTTCAGGAACATTTCAGCTTTAAGTATTTCCAAAAAATATGCCATTTGCCGTTGTATCCGGATTCCTTACACAATGATTCTTCAGCTGATAATGAAATAAATAAATACACAATAAGTAATACAGTAAACTATGACTCAATACTAATCATTTAATCTATAGATATATCTAAATACAGGAAAAACGAAAGGAAGGTTTTAATGACAGATAGTGGAAATCCCGAAGCAAATTAATTGGCTTTTCTTATCATTTCTGTTAAATTGTAAATATTATCGCACGTATCCTGATTACACGTGGTCTTCATTGATAAAACGCTTCTTTAATTTGTTAGTAATATTTATTAATAGAGATACCTGTACAAAATGATTCAGGCTTACAGACAAGTATTGAAATGCATGAGGAAATAATAATCCGAAGTAATAATCCATCTACAAGCTTTTTCTTGAAACGTCGCTCGTATAGATGGCGTGCAATAGCTGCAAAAACATTACTCTCCTTTATCGCAGTCGGGTAAAAGGTAGCCTGTGTGTTAATCCAAGGTGTCAACTAACTTCATATCAAAGAGTAACAAATATTCATGTTACTCTTTTACGCTAAAACGGCTATAAACCGCGGAACCAATTTAAAATTAAACTTTATATGGCTAAAACTAGAATTGCATCAAGGGAAACCCAGTGTCTGCCGCGTTTAATGACACAAACACTAACTACTTTCAAATAATATAAATAATAAAGAACCATAATAAAATAATAAATAGAAAGGGCTTAAAACATAAAAAATCGTCAGCTTTTATTACAGGTGAAACTGTAAACAAAAGCTACTTATTAATAATTAATTATAATTTGTAAAAAAAAGAAGGATCATATTAATAATACCGCCACCCCTTTGAAGTCTGTTAAAAATAAATAACCGGGGCTTAAAAAACAAATCCACAACTTTTATAAAAACCTTTTTATACTTTAAGCCAAAGAGGATTATGTACAACACACAAAAAAAAAATACGTTTTTATATTTTATGAACCTCACTTTCATGTATTTCTACGGTCAACATCGGAAAACCAAATACTTTTTTAATCGACCTAACTTTTTTCATTTCAAAGTTTGAAGTTTTATTCATTTTGGTCCTACTGTTTTGAGAGTACTGGCAGTATTCCATTGTTTTTATTGACGGCTGGTTGCAAAAAATAAACAAAATAAACTCGTTTTTTTAAAGTAATTGATGTACTGATTAGTAAGAGCTGTTTAACTAAGATTTTTTACTATCAAACCTTATTAGATTAACCGGATTAAGCTAAAAAAAATTCCTATTTTACTGGGTAAGACTGTATCTCATAGCATAATTTAATGAATTATGGACAGTCAATCACAAAAATCACGATTCTGAGTCTAAAATCCTACCAATAGTATAAACGCTAAAGTTTTTTAAGTATGGATGGACAATTGTTAGTCTTTCACATTCAAACGACTGCAGCAATTTTGTTGAAATTTAGTCTAGAGTTAGTTGACACTCTGGTTTAACACATAGAAGCTACTTTTTGCTCGAATGCAAATACGAAAGTTGATGTTTTAGTTAATGAGAGTGAAGTCGTGGGCAACATTTAGTAGTTAATAAAAACCTTGTTACTACAACATAAGTTTACTAACTGCCTACGTAATACTTAACTCTCATGGGCAGAAAATTTTTAAAATATGCCATTAACAAAAAACACTCAACTTTATTCATCAGGGAATACGGTAATTAAATCATTAACCGGCACCACACTCCTGAAACAGACCATTAAAATGAATTATTCATTCAACGAATTTCGTTCAAGTCCCCAAGCTCACTTCTGCGTAAAGAATGAACTAATGAATGAATAAATGAATGAACATTAATTACTACGTTTATAATTTTCTATGAAAACTGTATTTTTTACAGACATGTCTATTAGTCTATTAGTCTATTAGTTGCCTTGACCTACTTTGATAATATAGAATGTTGCGTAGATTAAAGCGGGAATATTTCAAAATGGCCGCGGACGTTTGAAATTCGAATCGTTTTTTTTTATTGTTTGTGATGCTTGAAAAAGTTTTGGTATTTCCCGTCGTTAAGATTTGGTTTTTTGAGTGTAGTCTGGAGTGGATTGGCGATTCTGGATTCAGTTTAGGTCCTTGATATTTTTCATATTTGATTATTTACACCTTCTTTCTCCAAATTTCCTAAATAATACAATTTCATAAAAGGGTTTCAGGGTTATTTTGGCCTATTGGTTTATTGGCATATGACGTGCCCAGCCCAGTTCCACTTTAACGTAATAATTTGCTTAATTTGTTATAAGTAAAAGAATTGTTTAATTACTTAAATAATAGTTAATTGTTTATAGCGCCGTTCTTTCGCAATTATAATTGGAGCAACATTAAAAACATAACTATTTTATTCTATGTGCATATTTTTGTGGTTATAAAATCTTCTAGGTTAACGCTAGCCATATTTCATACATTGCCATAAAACATTGTGTGTAATGACGATCATAAACTATAGGGGTTTCTATTGCTACATCGACAAGTGCCTATTTAATTATTATGCTAGTAAACAATAAAATCATTCAAAATTAATCTTATATACCTATAAAATACTATAATATTTATAAAGTGTCAAAAAATATGTCACCATCTCTGTCAATTAATGGCGGAAAACGTGCACAGGAGGCTGGTGGCATTACCACGTTTTATCGCAATGTCAATTAACAAGAAATAGACCAGCCCTCTAATAACGGGAGTTTACGTCCTGCGCCACTGCAAGTCCTATTTCTCATAATCTTGATTTTTTTTCAGAGTCTCAATAGTGAAATTCCGGTAGACCGAGGATGAGATTAGCAGACGATATAGGTAAAATCATATAAGTAGGATGGATGCAAAGGTTGCTATGCTCAGAAGTGGGTTGTATTCCACTGCTGGGCAAAGGCTTTCCCCAAATTATTTCGCGATTTTCTATCCTGAGCTGTCTCGGACCAGTGCTCGCTGTATTTTTTCTCAAGGGGGAAAATCTAACAGTAACAATGTTACGTATATTAGTACCTATTCAAAATAATACACTTATTGGCATAATTTATCTACCCCTCTCACATTAAAATTTATATCTTGTCTAAATGTTAAATCACTGAGTTTTTATCATAAAACACGCATAATGTGTCGTGTCTTCTAATTTAGTGTTATTATAGGTACACTGAAGCTGTATTATTTGTAGATACTAGATTTATTAACGCAATTATCTTTTGTTTTCTTTATACTTTTTTTATTTATTATTCATTTGTTTTCGCCAAAATTTTCGTAGTAATAGGTTTGAAAAACAACTCATTAAATATTGTAATAATAGGATATTTATCTACTAGAACTTTAAAGTGAATATATATGTTACAGCCAAAGTGATTAATCTAGATAGTATGTATATTGTCTAGCTATTATGAATAATATCTACTCAATTTGGATAAAGTGATAATTCACACAAAATTAATCACATTAACTAGTTATTATACATAATATCTTCAAAGAATTGGATAAAGTGATAAAACAAGTAGATATTCGTTTAAGAATAAATTTGTATTTCAATTTTCCTTAAGCATACATATCAGAAAGATTATTTTAACAATTAAAATAACATAAGATAATATTTTCACCTCAATAAACATAGATTTTAACAAATAAAAAAAAAAAACCTAACCTCACCTAATTTAGGTTAGGTTAGGTTTTTTTTTAGGCAGGAGTGTGGATATCAAATGAACATTATACCTTTTGATCATTAGCGCCAATGTTGATATAGCAAATAAATATTCGACGAACTGAAAATGATGTCAAACGACATTATACAAAGTGATGATTTTCTTAAACGTTGTTCGATTGAGTAATATTATATCAAACGTTGTTCGATCAAACAAGGGTGAACCTAAGATAAAGACCGTATTATTACTTTGGCTAACTTTGACACGATATTATGAATAATAACTAGATAATGTGATTAATTTATTACACTGTCTAGTGAATTTAGCTATTATTCATAATGACTGTAACATATACATAGTTCACAAATTCCTTCGCATACTAGTAATAGGTATGTAAGTACTGAGATATACTGCAGCTACATACAAATACGTACTATAGCACAAAACCGTTTTAAAATAAAACCTAATAATAATAATCCTCCTCACCGATTTCGGTAATGGCGACCGCTTCGGGTCTCTACTGGCGTGCGTGTACCCGTACATGACTGATATACCCTATTTTGTGCGTAAAAGTCTAATAACCTATTAGGATAAAACCTTAGTCGATTGCAAATAGTGACGTCGGTTGTCAACCTCCTAAAATATGATGGTCTGTCGAGGCATCGGTCATTTAGCTCTTCTTGAACCGGAACAGTGAGTTTGTAGGCACTATTCGCACGCGCTATGCTTTTTATTGTTGTTGTTAATTTAATTTGGTGTAGGTATTTTCTGATTTGTTGTCACGTAAAATTGTTAAAGTCCAACGGTTTGTTTTATAATAAATATCTTCTTCTGAACCTAAAAGTAAAATATCGGCGGCATACACTGGCAAACTTACGGCTTGTCCAAAAAAGGCATGTCAACTAACTTTCAGTCTAGAGGTGAAATGTTGGAAAAAGTCCATGAAATCTGTCTGGGTTCAAGAACGAAATGAAAATACAACCTGAACACTAAAAACATAACCGTGCTAATAATAAAATACGAATCAAATCTCACACTGACGCGTCCGAAAGATTTATATCTATATCATCATGATCAAAAATACCCCATTTGTACTACAGTACATGAGATAGTAAATTAGTGCGTATCACGTTATTTACCGGTAGTAGTAAATAAGGATTGCCTTCAAGCCGAGCGCCTACGGGAGCTGGCAGAGCGCCAGGCGTTCCCAGAAAGCTGTGGTGACGGAGTAGAGGACTAGGGCTGGTAGAAAGTGGAAATATGATTAAGTAATAAATCTTTATATTTGAATAAAATTGGAGGGTCTGCTTGTAATATTGAAACGACCGTATTTTAATACATGCATATGGATATACTTTTTTTTCGTCATCGTCGTCATCACGCCTTCTAGTCTCAAACTAAGTAGAGCTTGTATTATGAGTGCTAGACAACTGATAAGCATATTTAGATACTTCTAAATACATACATACTACTTTAGGTAAATTACTCCCAGACACAGGAAAAATGGTCGTGCCCATCACACAAGCATATTTTGTAATGGGTATGGGTCGAACCCACAAACTCCGGTATACTACATCAGGTCAGGTCTACTAACCACTACAACAACAGGCCCCTCATGTTGTGATAGGCAGACGGACACATGTATAATGTTAGTAATGACTAGATCTTAATCGTGGATCCTTTATCGATTATTTCTGCACTAAGATCCATTAAATAAAATTAGTTGTTGACAAATGAAATTTTAAGTTTCATGCAGGTTCAACCTGTAACAGGCGTCCAGATAGAATTTATTTCGATCTCATAAAATAAATTGTTAATATTTCTGAAGACAAATGTAAACAATAGAATGACGACTTAGTTTCATGCTTCGATTCACTTCTAAGGTTGCATGAAACTCAAAATTACGTGTACAGCCACGAGCAAGTATATGCATACACGACTAAATAAAAATAACATACTGTACAGTGTACAGTAAAAATATATTATTTTAATAGAGAATTCGTAAAACTGTGACTAGGTCACATGTAATATTCAAAGAAATATTATTCAAATTAATAAATTTACGTACAAAAACACACACTCAGAAATCAAGACAAATTCCCTGTAAAATAATATGTTTGGCTCAGTAAACAACAAACCAGGTCATTTCACATTAACCTTTAAATAAATGAACCGACAGCCAACAAAAAGATCAGGAACACATTTTTTAACGAAATTACTGGACAGCCCTGAACGCGAGATTAATTTTTTTCCCTTCTTTTTCTCGCATTCACAACTGCGCAGTATCTGAGTGAAAGGGAAGATAGGACAGAATTATCAGGGTTTTTATAAATAGTGATGAAGCGAGGGCGTGTCGTCTGTCTGTCATGGAACGAGGATTTGGCAGTGGCTCCTGTGACGTCACGGCGTTGACTGAACATCGAGACTTGTTTGTAGTTGGAGTTTTGATTCTGTGTGGGTTCCTTTATATCAATGTAGGTAGGTTAGATACTGTAGTGGGTATGTGAATCTATTTTGAATCGTTGATCGTCTTCGTGGAGTTGTCCGACTAGGGATATATCTTGAAGACGGTTATTCAGTAGTATCAATTGGAGAATGAACTACGTTGTGGATACTGATAGGGATTTATCCATACTTTGACAATGACTTAGGTTTTGGCATGGAATTACGCTAATTATTAGGTAATAGGTATAAGGAGTAAATGATAGTGTGACGTCTGATAGGGGAGAATGGAAGAAATGAACGTGTTGCTCCGACCCTAAGAAAAATGGGATGCGGGCAGGAAGATGATGATAATGATGATTAAACAGTTTCAAGTTCTAATACGTTTTGTTTTTATTCACTGGTGCAAATTGAAAAACCAAACGGCGAATATGGAGGTTGAATAACCGCCATACATATTTATATGTTTTATCACAGATAAAACGAACAGCTCTGTACTTATATTTTCGCTAAGGTCTATTTTCTATTTACCCATGTTTTACAAACAATACATACTGATTCTGATGCGTCCATCAAGTGGATAGTTGTTGAGTTGACGAACCACAAAGTTGATGGACTGAATATTATGGCTATTTCGATTGATGCGCGCGAGTAAACCGATAACATTTTATTAAGTTCACTATAGAATATGAATCATGATTTTTGCTTTATACTAACAATAATAGCTCACATAATAAAATCTGCTATAGCTTGAATTATTCGATTCACATGATCTTTGATTGATGTCTAGACAAAATATTTACGATTGACGCGCCATCACTTAGTTTTTGCGCGATTTACGAGCGTTCAAGGAAACCCATGTTTTTCCTTATTTACAAAACAATTGTGACCTCCATTTTGATGTTATGTATTTCTTGCTAACACTTAGGAACAAAAATAACATGTTTTATGTTAACGATGTTGTATTTTATCAGAATTTTAGAGTTCAGTTTCCTTTTTATCAAATGACCCCACCCGTTGTGGGTGCAGCGGGAGGGAGTGTCAGACTTTTATTGACTAAAACCCACTATGTTCCTCCTGGTGCTCTTTGAGTGCCAGGGTCGCTGGTCAGTGTCGGTAACTTATACGAAACTCCTGCAGCTCCGGCAGAGAGTTCCGTACCTCGAAAGGTGCAAATCCATAGATCCACAGGATCATTCTTGTCCGACTGTCTGTACGACAAGAAAATTTTACTCTGGAACGCATGGAGGTGTCAAACCGAAATTTATATCAAACTAACTGTTGCCCGCGACTTCGTCTGATGACTAATGATAGAATATGTAGCCTACATCCAGGGTTCCAATTAACTCCATACCAAATTTCATTAAAATTGATCCAGCCGCTTGACCGTGAAAGAGTAACAAACATCGTAACATCCATGTTCACAAACTTTCACATTTGTAATAATTATTAGTTAAATAATTAAGGCTGCTATCCCTTTGAATCAGACTTTTCAGTTTAAGATCCTATAAGATTAGGATTGTCCTTTCGATATAAGAAACTAAAAAAAAAAACAGATTTGGTTTTCTTTAGCTTATTTGTACGGAACCCTAGTAAGTATCGCGAATCAGACTCGCGCTAGACCGATTTTATTTTATTGTGTGCTAAACTTCGGACTGAAAAGTAGGTTTTTATTATGTTTTCCTACTAAAGTTGTTTGGAAATATACTTAATGTGTTTTTGGATACGAATAGTTACGGTTCAATCTCCTACTAGATAAATTAAACCTTTTTGCTTATGAAATGTTTTGTAACATAATATTTATTGAAATTTCTTATTAATGGTCTGTCGAGTTTACCAATTTTCAAATATGTTAGACAGTGGACCCACCAGCAGAAATGAACGAGAAACGGGTAGAATTACAAACTATAAACTAGTTGGCGATCAGAGAGACTTGTTTGTGTAGTTTTAATCATTAAAACATTGATAAGCCCATAGCAACGAGTATTTATTTTGCTATCATTAACAATGTTTATCCTGCACCGCGGCCCGTGGGTGTTGCAGATAAAACATATTATGTAGCTCAAAATAACGTAGAGATTAAACAAAAAGTTTGCATACAAAATTAAAACAGAACTCGGTATTTTATATAATTACTACTCTGCATCAAAAACACGAGTATTTTACAAGCAAAGTACGACGTCCTTCTTCAGCTGGACCAGCTTGCCGGACTTTCATCTTCGCGGAATCTGGCCCCAATGGAAATACGTCGTAAAGGCGCCTAACACGCTGGCTCAAGGGTCCAATCCTCTCGTAGGAATCGAACCCACGGCCTTGCCGGAAATCCCGTCAGGACCGGAGGACGCAGCACATTATTTTTTAGAAATGATTTTTGACAAAAAATGTGATCATAAGTTGATTCCCAGGGAATGATTTTTTTCTAAATAAACTGTTGCTTTTTAGAAGTAAGTTGTTCGAATTCACTAAACCAGTATTAAGGTTTTTAGGTAAGATTGTTCACGAAAAAAAGGGCCAAAAACTAACCCGTCAAGTAACTAATATTTACTATTACTAAAAGTCCACAAATACTGCTGTCTAATCCCAACATAGCGATATCAACTGTCAACATACCTTGTCAGTATGAATCAGCTGTTAATATTCTGGACGCGTCGAAGGCGATGGAAGAGAACGCTCATGATAATACTTGTAATAGTCGATCGATTTGTAATGTACACTACATTATACGTGATGGTTAATAGAGGTTGTTATGAGAAAGTGTGTTTGCTATAGGCTGTGGAATTAGTGCACTTGATACCTATGTGATATATTTCGATTTGGGGATGTAGCCCTGACTACATCTCCCAATTGAAGTATATTTGGCTTTGTATAATAGAATTAAATATACTCTACTGTGTTCTCCGATATTTGTCGTAAAAGGCAATTATAAATACCGTTTTTTATTCCACAGAAATCCTCATGGCTTTCATCTTTACTAAAGAACCTACTGGCTCGAGCTACATTCTACATAATGGTTCTCAACAGAGGTCCACAACAAGCATCTAGAATAATCAAAATATAAGTTTAACCAGTATAGTTTATGAGTTTTGCCTCAGCTTAGTTTGAAGGCTGCTTAAAAAAAGTTGTGAAAATCTAGCCAGCTGTCACTATAAAACAAAATAGTTTTTATGCATTAAGAACTTTTCCTTAACTCTGGATTTCCCATATTGGCCGAAAAAAAACAAATGAAACCTACCAACGAATAAAAACAAACACAGACTTTCAAAAGTGACTCATCAACATCACATCACAAATGACTTACCCACTGACCTTATAACAACATTTTCCGACCAGTGTTTTCCGGTTAGCCAAATACTGAACATTGATTGAGGCAGACAATGACTAACCTACTTGTAATTCAATAGCCTTCGTAACAAGCTCTAAAACAGATAACTGTTGAATATTAACTATGCCCGGTTATGTAAGCGGTTGATTATTTATGGTGTGACAT
Organism: Chrysodeixis includens; assembly: GCA_941860345.1. Classification (NCBI taxonomy): domain Eukaryota; kingdom Metazoa; phylum Arthropoda; class Insecta; order Lepidoptera; family Noctuidae; genus Chrysodeixis; species Chrysodeixis includens. The sequence continues at coordinate 8,680,749 of OW796111.1, read as the reverse complement.
AGGCTAGGTAAATGAGAAGGATTAGAGTTGCTATTCTCAATATGTATTTCTAGATTCGATTCCGTGTGGTGTCCGGATATAAACAATAGCACCACCCCATATCCTCCACTGGGTGTCGTAAAAGGCGACTAATGGACCTTAAGACCCAGTGCACTGTAACAAGCACCTTGGGTCACCCGAATGGTGGCGGGTAATCAACCAACAATCGCATTCCCAAAGAGGGTTAGTGTTAGGCCATAGCCAAAACTTTAAGCAACATGTCTAGAAGACGTGTTGTGCCGACCCCAAGTGAAATGGGATAAGGGCAGGAAGATGATGATGATTTCTGGATTCGAATTTGATGTCTCTCACACAGACTTGTCTTGTTGTTCACAGAGTGAATTTCACAAAGTAGCTTTACTTACAATTGTAATTTATAGTTTGTAAGTTACATGTAATGTCTTTTAAATTGGTTACGCTATCGTTTTAGGTGATATAATCCTGTAAAGATAGATGTGATAAATAAATAATAACACACTGTCACAAACCTGCAAGATGATGGACTTAAATACAATTCTAATACGTCATATACGGTGGTACTTTTGCAGCTTTTCCTATATTATGTTATCACATTATCAAACAATGTCCGCCTGACCGCGTCCGTGGGGACACTCGGTGCGGATCAAAGCAGATAGCTTGGAATTAAAATGGTTCGCATTGTTCTCATACTTCCTTAGCTAACTGACCTGTTGGTCTAGTGGTTAGTGGCCCTGACTGCTATACTGGAGGTTATGGGTTCGATTCCCACCCAGGACAAATATTTGTGTGATGAGCACGATCATTTGTTCTGTGTCTGGGTGTAATTTATCTGTAATCTGCATGTATTTATAAAATTCTCGTGTCACAGTTTTCGTTGCCATACTCCTCCGAAACGGCTGGACCGATTCTCTTGAAATTTTGTATATGCATTCAGTAGGTCTGAGAATCGGCCAACATCTATTTTTCATCCCAATTTTTTTCTTTTTTTTTCGAACGAAGTCGCGGGCAACAGCTAGTAGAAATATATAAGTATGTTTATCAGTTGCCAGTACTCATAATACAAGCTTTGCTTAGTTTGTGACTAGATGGCGTTGTATGAAAGTCATGGACTATTTATTTATTATTTTTATTCTCTAGAACACATCTTTCTTGAAAGTTTCCATCGTCAAGAAGGAAGGAAGATTCTGTCTCTATTGCAGTAGTTAAAGATATCTTTTTGAGGAAGAAATTTGCATTTAGCTCTTGAATTATTCAAGATGTGGCAATAGTTTGTAAGACTTAATTGTTTGTTAAGGAAAATGTTAAGGATAGGGTTTAAATGATTTAGAAGCGATTAGAATAGATAGTATTATGAGTCATAGAAATCTTTTTTCCTGTTATTAAGCTTTGTAGTGAATGAGTATTACCTATTTGTTGAATGATTTTAGGCGTTACCAGACAGAATATGTATGTTCAAGGTCTTAAGGCCAACACGTTGTACGCTATGACGGTCAAATTATGCTGCAATAGAATGATAAAGCTAATCTGAATAATCGTGCGTAATTTGGTCAATTAAATGTAATGAAGAGTTGCTTAATTATTTTTTATCGACCCTTCGATATTGCAATTTAACACCCCGAAAACTTTTTACAATATATTCTTGCCTACATTAAATAAATTTCTGAGTTTATTTCGACGTTTCTTCTAGCCAGTGAGGAAATTTCGAATCCAGCGAGCTTTATTTGAAAAACATGACGTGTAAAAGTGATACCACTTATCCTATTTGCAGAATAAACCAAGTTATTTCATCCAGACGCACTATGTATTCCAAAATAGGTAATTCCATGCAATATTCTTCAATCTTTTAATCCATTACCGTGTACAAATAGGGAAGCAGGTCATTCTCGAAGCCTGTCCGACTATGATAAAACGATGCACCGCATGCGTTTATTAGGGTTCCGTACCCAAAGGGTAAAACGGGACCCTATTACTAAGACTCCGCTGTCTGTCTATCTTCAGGCTGTATTTCAGAAACCGTGATAGCTAGAAAACTGAAAATTTCACAAATGATGTATTTCCGTTGCCGTTATAACGTCAAATACTAAAAATGAAAAAAATATTAAGAGGGGATACAATAAACGTGTTTTAACCTAGTACCAAATTTTCTTTTATAGATGATAGTACAGAACCCTTCGTGCGCGAGTTCGACTCGCATTTGGCCTGCTTTTTTTTGTGGCTCCTTATCAGGCTAGTAATCACTAATAAACAAACAGACAAACAACAATAGCCATGTTGTCTGTTAGCTGTTCATTGCATCATTGTAGTTGTTTGTTTGCTCCAGAAATCTACATTAAAATGCATGTTATCTGAGTCTGATGCTATTTTTATCAGAATTTTGGAAAGTTTTTCTTTAGTGATAATAACTTAAGTGTTTGGTTTGTTAGGTAACTAGCGACTCGTTTCTGCTTCGCACTGGTGTAATACTAATATATTATACTTATAAACCTTTCGTTTTAAACGTCATGTCTATTTAAAGCATTAAAATCCATTGCGTAGTTTTAAAGATCTAAGCATACTTAGGGATAGACAGACACAACTTTGTTTTATATTATGTTGCAGTTATTACTTGGTTATTACATGAGGTCAGTATTTTTTGGACACACTGTAACCATATGAAGTTTCCTTCCCGCAAAACATTAAAAATGAGGAAAAATGTCACAATAATATATTATTTTGATGTTTGTCGACAAAAATCCCAAATCAACCCACCATTCTTAATAATCCAGTTACCTTATAATTTACGACTATCATAAACACACTTTATAATAAGCCAAAAAACAAAACAGTTAAGAATTGGAACATACAGATTAACACAAGCATTATACTGTCAATAACTGCTAAGATTTCAATGGACTGAAGTTTTCTGAAGAAATTTTCTGTCGGATCGTAAATCAGGACCAAGAAAACTGAGATCAAAGACACCCTTGGATTCTGATTTTAATGCGCCTTCATTTGTCTTGGCGTAAGTCCAGGAGTGCAAGTACTGCAGACATGGTGTCTGCGATGATGTCAATGACTGTATAAATAACATTAGCCTCTTTTGCGTCGTGGTGATGAAGTCAGCGTTTTTTGGTTGAGTTGTGAAACTTGTGAAGTGGTAGGTTGTTTGTGGATTCATGAAAATCTTTGCTTTGAGATATATTTGGTCGGGGTAGGAGAAGACGAACCGCAAAAACACAGACATGTAAATTTCACATCACTTATCGAAAAAAATGTAGATTCGTACTTTCCTATTTGAATATTATTTCAGGCCCATATCCTACTAATAGTATAAATGCGAAAGTTTGTTAGTTTGGATGGAGCAATCCTCCATCCAAACTAACAAACTTTCGCATTGTCTTTCGCACTCAAACTGCTAGAACAATTTTAAAGAAAATTGGTATGGAGTTAGTTAATATACTGGATATGCTACTTTTTAACCGACTGCGTCAAAGAAAAGTAATGTTTTTGCAGCAATAACCGACATTCGCGTGTGCAAAGTCGCGGGTAACATCTAGTTATATAATTGCTCACTTTTTAAAGTGTATAATTTACTAGCGACCCGCCCCAGCTTCGCACGGGTGAAATACCGATGCATGAAAATCTTCCTCTTGAATCACTCTACCTATTAAACAAAACCGCTTCAAAATTCGTTGAGTATTTTTAAAGATTAAAGCGGACATACAGGCAGACAGTGACAGCGACATGTTTTATACTATGTAGAGCTCTTCACTAGTTTGATATATCTGATTGAGTTCATCAACATTTGTCTGTATTTACTGTTACTATGTGTATCATAAACACTTAGGCATAAAAAAGGGAGTGCTGTGATTAATATGGAAAACATTTCGATACTCATCACTCGAGTGCTGATATGATATCAATGATAACACTGTTTTTAATACAGAATGTTGTAGGTCGATGGTAGCAGAGAGGAACATGCATAACAGACATGGGTAACATGCATTTGCACTCGAAAATGCAATAACAAACATGTCCTTATGAGGAGTTGAATGTAAAGAAAAAAACTGACCAAGTGCGAGTCGGACTCGCGCACAAAGTTTCCGTACTATCATCTATAATAGTAAATCATATTTGTTGTAGGTATAGGTAAGGGTTAAACGGAACCCTGTTACTAAGCCTCCGCTGTCTGTCTGTCTGTGTCCAGGCTCTCATAAACCGTGATAGCTAGAAAGCTGAAATTTTCACAAATGATGTATTTCCGTTGCCGCTATTACAACAAATACTAAAAATGAAAAAAGGATATTAAGGGGTATCCCCATACATATAAATATTTACATTGGTGCTTTGTCTCGAATACCGCTATGACACACCACACTTTAGAATAATTATTCTAAAATACTATTTTATAACCATCAATCAATTATAATTACCACTCATCAATTATATTTAGACAATAATTAATTAATAGCTTTTACGTTATCAATGAGATCATATTATCGTAATATTTGAGTGATTCTACTATTATGATAATAATTATAAATCTCAAGTGGTTTTGTCTGACAGCTGATAAATCTATGATAAATGAACAGACGATGTATTTATAAGTGTAATGTAATGACACATGTTAGTTTTGATGTAGGATTTTCCTATTTTCCTTACTCTATATTCTCTACAAGATATCCTCATGAAGCACGATCAATCGTTCTGTGTCTGGGTGTAATTTATCTTATTGTAGATGTCGTATAATTAATTGTTGCCAGCGACTTAATTTGCGAAAACAAAAATTACGATGAAAATAGATAGTAGCCGATTTTCAGAGCTACTTAATACACAAATAAAATTTGGTTACAATCGGAAAAGCCATTTCCGAGGAGTTCGGTAACTAACATTGTGACACGGGAAATTTATATTGTATAAGATATGTATGTATTTCAATATATATATAAGTATTTTAATAGTTGTCTAATATAAGAGTACTAGACAACTACACAAGTTACTCCCATATACTTAATTTACTAGATGGCGTTATGAGAATATTTAGCAAAACAAAACGTAAAACTATTATTTCCTCTCACACAAAAACAAATACATATTAATAATATTTTCTTTAACTGACCGTCAAAAACCCAAACCTCACCAATGACGTTACCCAATGCATCAATAAGGTTGTTACAACGAGACATTGGGTCCAAAAATACCCGCATCTTCCGAGACAGCACGGCGACCGACCGCGGCCGTTCAACAGAAACTCTTTTAGATTCTCTTTACGTCACAAAATAGTATTCATTCCCGTACTAATGTGTGTAGATGTGTGGACTGGTTTATAGTAATGCTTACTGATATTAATATGTTCGCTAACTGTCAACGAACGAACTTTTTTTAGGACACGGTGTGTTTTATTTCTTTCAACTAATTTAAAGTTGATTTGAATTTTTGGCTGTGGTTTGTTTATTCTTTTTGCTTATATTAAATGTGTATAGATAGATGGATAGAATATTCTTTATTGCGCCCCACATGAGAAACAGATTTCACAAACGTGAAAGTTACATAATAATATAAATAAGCTGTGCTTAAATATTAATTGATTGTTGGTAATTAAACTAGAAATTATGTTACCTTCCTCTTGAAACACTCTATCTATTAAAACCGTATCAAAATCTAAAGCGTAGTTTTAAAAACCTTTATAGAGACAGACAGACGTAGGTAGTGACTAAGTTCTTACTATTTATTGATGCATGTCGGAGCAGCTTACTTCTTTAGTTAAATTTCATTTTTCATAAGTACCTTTAGCAGTCTTCTTCATAACTCCATAATCCTTCAAAACTCGCTAAAAAGATGAATCAAAGCATGCATGAAAAGTCAACTCTTGCCTGGTATATCTTACGGAATTCATTACAGATCTAGTTACAAACTCCTCTTTTCATTTCTTCTTAAAAACTTAAAACAAACTGTAGTGATTCAATATTAAAAATCTCATTGATAGTTACAAATTCCTCTATATGTATTCCCAACAATGATCAAACTATCTGATTCAGTGTAAAAATCTTGTAAACCTAATCAGACTTAACACAAAAAAAAACAATGTTTTGCTCCCATTATCTCCATACTCATGTACTTATCTCCAGATATTTATAGATCTATAGATATAGGTACATATATCATAATGTACACTGAAATGCCTACGAATGCACTCGAGTTGCTACCGGCGCAGTGACGTAATCGATCTTGTCTCGCGCATGCGCCGTGCGCTTCAGTGGACGGTGTGCAATGGAGTCCCAGGAGACCAGCTACTAACATTTATAGTAAGGATATTCCAGTTGTGGAAAAGAGACGCCGCTCTATGTCGTGTATTGTGTTGTCTCGCTTTAATAATGCTGTAATGCTTTAGGTGGTGGTTTGTCTCCTGTGTTTGTATTGGATAATGCTTAGGTAGGTAGGTAATGTTAGCTCGGTTGAATAATTGTTTGCTTATTCTAGTTTAATGAAGTGTCTCGCATTATGAAGTGGTCATAGATGACTAGATTCTATCTGTGATAGCGAATAAATTGTTTCTTTAAAGTGAAAAAATCAAAATCAAAAGGATTTTATTTCGAGTAGGCTCAGGCACTTTCAAAACGTTAGGTACTGACTCTAGTTGTGTGGTACCAAAATGTCATTCTTATGGAGAAGAACCGGCAAGAAACTACATAAGTTACTCTTTTAAAAACAGAAAAATAAAATTTTCTAAAAGCAAAGACAATTTATAGTATGTAACATACAGCAAAAGCATTGATAGTATTCAAAACGTTTCGTTTTTCAAAACGTCGCTGTCGTGTAACAGACCGTCTTCTTAAAGATGACACATTAACAGTCCCTTACACACAGGCTTATACTTTCCCAACGGGAAAAACAAAAAGGTTAATGTCTTTCGCGAGTAAAAAATAGCACGAATATAATGAAAATGGGTCAAGTGCGTGCTAAGTTAAAGAGTCCGTGAAACTGAGCTGTCTCGATGTTTGTAAACAATGTACTTTATAGCTCTCCCTTATATTTTCCCTGAATTCAATTCAAAATATCATTCGACTTTCCTGTTAGCGTTTGAGTAAATAAGCTTTAATTTCCTTGTAATGTGAGGTTAATTTTTATTAACGTGTGATTACGCATGCCTAAAGTACTTATACAAAATTATTATTAATATATATTATCTTATTTTGCAATCAAAATTTTAATCAAAATTAAAATCCAAAGGTTTTTAATTCAAGTAGGCCTTTTCAGCCAGTTTCAAAACATTACTGACTCTATTTGTGTGGTTCCAAAATATCATTCTTTTAGAGAAGAACCGGCAAAAATCTCTGTAAGTTACTCTTTTAAAAATAGAAGAACGTAAATTATACTTTACAAATAATAAGTATGCAAGAATAATAAAATAGGCCTAGTCTGTAGCCAGTCTGTTTAAAAAAAAAAACAAAAAAATATTATCAGCATTTGTATTGTAGTAAGTATATACGTCGTGTAACGAGTTGCCAAAAGAAAGAAAACTACTCAGATTCATCACGTTTTATATCAACTGACCAACTCACTCTATGAATAACAAAAAAAAAGCTAATACACTTTAAGTACCAACGAATTAAAATAACAACCAATAACGATCAGGAAATGTATATAAAAACATCGATTTTTGGCAGCGAACACCGGTCATTTGCAAATGTTGTTGACATCTAACATTATGTAATGTCATTTATCTAATAATAATTATAGCTATCTTATTCAAATGTTAGTAAAATCCTGTGATCTTCCACTCTGCCTCAAATGAGTTTTCTCTTTAAGAGAACGAGCTTTGAATTTGCATTTTGTGACTGTTCTTATTGTATTATAACTTTTGTAAGGCGCATTCGATCCACGTTTTACTCACGCGTATTTATCGGGATACCCCGACTAATTTTAGACCCAACCGGAGTCCTTAATCATGAGCATGATAACACGTCGAACTTAGCCAGTTTGACTCGCGAACCCGCCGGCGTGTTTGTTGGGTCCGAAACTAGTCGGGCATTCCCGATAAACATGCGTGACTGAATCGAATCATTTAACGACAATGTTCTTAACATGTGTGTCTCTGTTTGACTAAACATAGCCGTTCTATACCTTTTTTTAATACACGGCTTCTTAAATAGGATCCTAAGCATATTTGCAGAATATAGTATCAATATCTTTTTCCAAATCATCAAAGGCTTGCTGTGGGTGCAGTGGGAGGGAGTGTCAGATGTTTACTGACTAAAACTCACTATGTACCTCCTGGAGCCCTTTGAGTGCCGGGCAAGCGGTAACTCTTAGATTACGAACATCCCGCAGCCCTGGCGGGCTCTGGCCCTTAAGGATCCCGACAATTTGCTGACAAGTATCTTTGATTAAGTTTATTACCTTGATACTTGGTATTTGACACTTACCTAGCTATACGGAAAACTCGAATCGAATTTATTATTATTCTTATTATTCTTTAGTTTACTATAGTATTGCAATTGTTTATTATGCAGCGTCGAATTTCCACCAACATTTTCAGTGTCTGTAAATAAGTATTGCCTTGACGTAACTGACGTAAAGGAAATAAGGAAAAATGACATCGACGTCATCAGAAGCCTTGTGAAAAGCTTACCACATCAGCTTGTTATAAGCGAGGATTTTTTCTTTTTCTAAAACGTTTCCCACTAAGGAATCCTTGTGTCGCGGGGAGTTTCATTAATTCACATGCACAGAGACACCCAGACTCGACAGATTTGTGGAACGCACAAATTCTTGTCCGGGGATCTAACCCGCGACACGTCGCGCACAATGATGATTGGCGTGGTGCCCTATACCACTCGGCTATCCGTGCAGTCAATATAATAATAAACCTTAAATTTGAACAAAGAATTTTCATTGCCATTCAACGTGGTAATGCCGCCAGTCTCTTAGTGAATATGTTATTTTATAGATTAGGTATATAGATAAGTTTAGATTTAAAATTAGATATTTTTGGTTTAGTATGGTTTCTGTCACACATTGTAATCATTAATTGTAATAAAATACAGGAAAATACAATAAAGTTTAACAATCGGTTTAGGATCAAACTTTTTGAGAGTTATTTTAATGAAAAAATCTCATTTAGCTCCAATCAGACATACTTTGAAAATCATTAAATGAATCGACCTGTGTAATATAAAGTTTTTCTTCCTAATAAATACTGTTTAGTTAAATCAGTATTTTTAGATCTAAAAATCTAGATTTAGCGATGAGTAGACGAAAGCACTAAATAAGAGCCGTGGAGACAGCGTGGCACCTACGTGGACCAGTGAGTTATATTTACGGTTTCATATGAATTGGCCATCAAAAATGTTTGAAAAACACGTTCATATATTTTATTTATTCGTCTCTGACAGTTATCATGTGAAATAAAATTAGATATCACTAGTTGTGTGTCGCGGTATTACCTGATGTTTTTAGATACACTTCTACTTGAATATTTGTAAGTATGTACGGGTACAGATGGATGAATGAATGGATAGACGGATGGATGTTTGTTACTCTTTCACGCTTAAACAGCTCAACCAATTTAATTAATAAAATTTAATTAAACGTGCTCTGGATTAACATATGGGCTACTTTTTAACCGACTACGTCGAAGAGGGTGATGTTTTTACAGTTATATACAACCGACATTTACGCGATCGCAGTCTAGGGTAAACATAGTAAAATCTTATTTATATTTATTTCAACAGTATGAGCGTGAAGATATATCTAACAGACTTACAGACTGTCGCAGTTACATTAGTGTGATTGTCCCAAATACAAACTCATTTTTCGTAGATTGTAAAACGAAAGTTCCACGAAAACGAGTCGAATGTTTTTCAGGTCATCGCGTCAGAAAATTCGGAGAAAATGTTTCGTTCATTGTGACGTAATACTAACAAGAATCACGGTGTTTCTGCACGTAAATGTCACTGTAAATTTTAACGTAATCAACGTTTTTAAAATTTATTCGCGTTGTATGTAATTTTTTTAGTTTCCTTTGAAATTGTATGACGGAAATTTTCCCTGCAGGTTTGATTTATTAGTGGCGATTCAGTGAGATAATTATTCTTTTGCTTTGATGATATAACTTAAGAAAAGTAAGTACAAATTAGGGCTGCTTGGCTTACAAATAATATGGTTAAAACTGTTGCCCGCGACTTCGCCAGCGCGAATATCGGTTATAGCAAGAATATCACCCCTGTCTGCCGCTGTCAGTTTAAAAGAAGCTTATGACTGTGTTGATTTAAGGTGTTTACTAACTCTATACCAAATGTCAACCAAATTAGTTTAGCCGTTCAAACGTGAAAGAGTAACATACATGCATCTATATTATATTAGTACGACGAATAAGTGTACATATATGGAAATAATAACCAATTTAAGATATAAGTAGCAGGAAAGTCTATAATGATATTTAACGAGCTTGTTTTTCTTATTTTGCTCCGTTTTATGAAAAGCTTATTCATATTATTATTTTTATTTGATAGTGACGGGCGCACTACACTACGCGTAGCTTCGCCGTCACTCTTTCACAATGTCAACAGGACCATAATAATTTGACTGCACGGATAGCCGAGTGGCATAGTTTGCCTCGCCAATTACAACAGTGCGCGATGTGTTTAGTCCCCGCCTAGAACAAGAGTTTGTGGGATCCACAAATGCTTGTTCTGAGTCTAGATGTCTTGTGTGTGATGTATGTGAATTAAATGTATTGAAAACACCGCAACACAAGATTATTTTTAGTGCGAGAGTGTCATGGTGGGCTTGCGGTTTATGTTTGGATTAGTATACACGAGGTGCAGGTTCAAACCCTAGCGCAGGCAAGTACCAATGAGACTTTTTCAAAGTTACATATACTTTCTTAATTATGCTAAGACACAACTGAAAACGTCGTAAGGAAACCTGGTTCTCGAATATTGGAATCTGATACCGCCGACCCGCAGTGAGCTCGTGCGTGGTGATCAGTGCTCAAACCTTCCCTATATGGGAAGAGGCCTATGCTCAGCAGTGGGACGTACATAGGCTGGTATATTAATATATTATCATGCGAGTATACACCAATTGACAATCATCTTAATTCCAATTTGACCCCAAATCTCTCACCTTCACAGGGCATTACTCTCATCTATAATTTATTCGCGAGTGGGATTTAAAATTACATTTATTTCGGTCCACCATTCGAACTTGACGAATCAAGACTCAGGGTTTTTGCGATTTATTTTCAGCTGGTAACAGAAAATATTTGCAAAATGTTACTTAACCATGTCTAACAATCGGATGTGTATTTTTAGATGTAGTTCATAAATAAATGTATAATATATAATGATCGTTATGCGTTTGAGATGTAAAGTAGAGCTTTGAAGTTTATGAATGTAGGTGTTTATGAATGATAGTTTCTATTATTATTAAAGTGTGTCGTTAATGTGATCGGGCTATTTTGACTAGTTGCTATACAGCTAGTCTATTAAAATTTCTCTTCGTAGTTTTGGCGTATTCTAAACCAATGAGTGTTAAATTTAATAAATATATGCTACCTTTTGGGTACACCTCCAGCCGGCTTTTATGACACTGTTTTTTAAGCTTTTCTATATAAATTTGTAAATATGTAAGTTTTAGTTTTATTATTATGAGGTTTTTTATGAAGACGTTGATACGATACTTATACATTATTATGCTGTGAAATTCACACAGTATGAATATACTAATCATAGTAACTAGAACTATCAGCAGTAGTGTCTACTTTTAATATGACTTAAATGGCTAGTAACACAATCAGTGCAGTTAGTTTCCATTACGCATGCGTATTGAGAATTATATTGCATTACAATGAGATGTAAATGCAATTGTTTTAAGTGTATCAAATTACTTGAATAACTAATGTATGACTAAGTTGGTTTATTAGTCGTATCTGAAATCTATATTCATATTTTTTGCACTCCACAATGCATAGAGTTAGTGTTCGAAATGGCTTAGGGCTAAGAACAATTGTGGACCCTGTAGGGTACAGCAGAATAAAAATAATCTTACAACTAACACAATTATTATTATAATTAATAGACAAAAAACATAATCCAACAATTAGCCTTAATTTATAATAGTTAAACATCTGCATTTGTTTATTTTTCATGTAGTAACAAACATGAGACCTGACTATAAGCTAAACTAGACTAGACTATTTTTTCTATAACAAAAGTTGCCTATGTACTGCTCATGATATAAGCTACTTCCCAACAAAATCGGCCGTTTCAGAAATTATCGGTAAGAAATAGACAGACAAAAATTGTAAAAAAACATATTTTAGTGCATGGTATCGTGTAGTCATATGTGTGTAGTAAAAATACGTTTATTTCAACATTACTTTAATTTATTTACATGTTTAAATTAATTAAGTACCATTTTATAACTCTTATTTATTTATACTATCCTACTATAGTCGTCTACATTAGAATTGAACCCACAACCTTGTGCACAAAAATCTACTAATTTACATTTTGTTTATAACAACTGCTTCTAAAATACCTGAGTATTATAACATAATAGAGGATAAAAATATAATAAATAATCACGCAATGTTGATGTTTGGTTCGCGTTGACCCGATTTTAATTGTATGGAAAAACCATTGCTCATAGAACTGCAAAATAAACAATGTTAATAGGTACATGAACGCATTTTTGTTTGAAACATTATATAATAAATATTGCTCAATCTTTCCCTAACGCCATGCACCTGAGTGTGTAAATATCCTACTAATATCATAAACGCGAAAGTTTGTAAGTATGGATATATGTTTGTTACTCTTCACGCTCAAACGGCTGGATAAATTTTGATATTTTGGATTTTGATATGAAATTTGATATGGAGTTAGCTGACAGTGTCTGACACCCGGGATTAACACCTAAGCAACTTTTAACCGACTGCAACGAAGGAGGGCAATGTTATTTTTAGTATTCATCATACACCCCTATCTGAATACTCTGAGGATAAATATTGAAACAAACTCTTTGGTCACTGTCGCATTCGTCTTACGTTGTCTGCCGAGCAACAAAATGTGTATTGTTTGACCTCACCATCTCTTAAAGACCTCATCATCTCTTAAAGTAATATTGTTGCGGTTTTAGAACCGTGACAGCGTAGGTAGGTACTACACAACATAGATCGGTGTCCCTCTTCCGCAATTGTAATAACATTATGAGGTGGTAGTTAGGCTCTTGGTCACATGCAATGGTTCAATTAGATGATAAAATATTTAATCATAATTTCACGAATCACGAGTTCTGTATAAGGAGCTTTCTTGCAAAGCGCTTTTTCGACTCGGCAGAAGGCTTGGCTGTATTTTGCACAAATAAATGGCATTTCCATTCAACGTGGTAATGCCGCCAGTTTCCTACGCACGTTTCCCGCCATTGAAGGAGATGACAACACATTTTTTGACATTTGGTAAATGTCATGTTTTTTTACAGTTATTTAATTTTAGTTTTAAATGTAGATATTTTTTGTTCAGTATAGTTTCTGTCACACAGTGTATTGTATTATGAAGAAATGATGTTATATCCGTAATAACGCACTATATCTATATAAATATTGAAATTAGCTCGATTTCTTACGCATTAGTGCGATGTACTAATAGATTAGCGTTTAACGTCAAATAACACGTCAATCATATGTAATGAACGTCATGTAGGTAGGTACTTAAATGTACATATTTATAGGTTAGTTATATAAATTATAATATATGTATAACAGTTATATTATGATCCAGAGATCATTATTTTAAACCATTTAAGCTGAGGACAGAGCTGAAAAAATGTACATATAAAACTTCTTTGTACACACCCTGTGGGTCTACCACACCATAATTACAATGTGGTGTGAAAGCAAGATGGCATACGACACTGCGTAAAGCGATGTCTCTCTTCCACGCCCGCAATAATAATACTTTAAGAAGTGGTGGTCATATTTTATGTCGTTACCGCTTTTAAGCATGTAAGTGAACAAGTCTTCAAAAAAGCCGTCATTTTGGAAAAAAATATACAAAGTTATCCTCAGCTGATCGAAATTTGTATGAGAAGGCCAACAACATTTTTTTGATTTCGTTTAGGAAATCCCTTTCCTGCTTACCATAGTCCCTTTCATTCTTATTGTATTCTACTCAGATAATGTAGAAAGGTCATTAAACCTCTAGCCACCTTGAACATCGTGATATACATACATACATACTCACGTACCTACCGACATAGGTCACTGGGATCATTGATAACTCACTGTTCGCGTAGAACTATAGCGACAGACAATTGACCAACTTAAAATTCAGTTACTACTAATAATGTGAATAATTTAATTTGAAAGAGTCGTTTTTACACACACAGTTTAGTCACACAGAGTACAAAACAAAATCGCTTCCCGGTGTCTTTTGAATTGACCCTATGTATGCTAAGTTTTGGAACAGTATATAGTACAATGGATTTCCATGCCATTTTTTTAATAGATAGTAAACTGTATAATAACGCTGAAAAGTGTGTTTGATTACCTAAATGCTTCATCATCTCTATCTTCAATGATTAAATACTCTGCATTGTCAAATTCTATTATTATACTATTATGTATCAGGCTATGCCCAAAGGTAGTTTAGCTAGTCAGCATTATAATAGATAGTGTATTAGCTTCGAGTATCGGACTATGTTTCTACAAAATATCATCCAAATCCTTCAAGTATTTTCTATTAATCTAATATCGCTACAAACAAACTCAACAACCCCAAACATTATTCAACAGTCATTAATTTCCACCATCATATAAATGTACTAAAGTGACGATTTTTAATTAATATGGTGGATTACATAACAGTATGTAACTCGCGCATGCGCAGTGGTGACGGCGTCAGCGTTACAAGTGCAACGTAATTCGACACCGGAACAAATGGAATATGCGATACAGAAGTCCCATTTGAAATTATTAGCCGTGAAATTGATTTCATGATATTGTTTGTTATAAACCTATTGGAATACGATAGGGTTGGTTGCTAGGTAGGTACTAAGGAACTATGAGCCAGTAGAATTGTAAAAAAATACTGTTTTTCAATGGCACGTCGGCATTGGTTACAATAAGAAACTCCTCTGGACTCGACTGGCATATTGGCAAAAGAGACGATGACACTTGAGTTTGTTTCGACCTTTCTTTTCAGCCTTTTATTTTCTTATCCGGGTAGAACCTTTAATAACTTCAACCCACACCGAGGGCACGGCTTAGGGATATAACGGACTCCCAACAACTAAAAACACCCCGGGCCCCTGCTACCTAAACCAGAACCACGGGATCGCGTATGCTCTGCGTGATTCTGGCTGAAACCTTTCTTGTCCACCTAACTAGTTGGAAAATGACTCCAGGGTGTTTTCAGGTGACATGTATCACTGATAACGTATGTCCTATTTGCAGAAATAAATTTTCTTTTCACAAAATTTTTTATTTACCCAATAAAATAAATCTCTAATACTTCTGTATATCTTTACCAGGTACCCCCATTAAAATTGTATTAACAGCTGAATGCATTAATCGTGTCAAAATCGGAAGGTTACGTAACAACACGAGGTATTGTCGTCAGCGTTATGTTCGCGCGTGCAATGCTAACTAGGGCTGCGCAGGAGTCGAATTACGATAGCGCGTGTCGAGTTTATAGGTCTACGGTGTTGGACTGTAGACTGTGTGGAAAATTTGACGCATTTTTTATTAAGGCTATAGAAAGTTAGGCATCAGATAGGATTCGAACTGGCATCTCCTGGATTCACTTTGAAATGAAATCATTTTTTCTGTAACTACTAACTGGAATATTTATATCACTTTTACATGTCTTAAAATATGTTTCAAGCTTACTGGATTCGATATTTCCTAACTACCCTACCCTATCCTACCCTGAGAAGAAACGTCGAAACCAACTCAGGGGTCATCGCCTCTTTTCGCCTCCATGATCAAATGAATTCATTATGACCATCAAATTTAATATTTAGGTTACAAACCACTTATCTTTAACTATTGGCTATTCGCTATTCACATCTAAGTACTCACGCGTGGAGATCTAAGCTAAATCAATTACTTGTAGTATTACAACACAGGTGCGTCATGAGTGCGTGATATTGCGAGCGATTCGCCACCGTACGTACCTACTGCGCATGCGTGCTGCAAACACGTGCTATTGTTATTAACATCGTCGTTTGTTTCTATGATTGTACTCAAATAGGAATAGCGAGGGATTGTTTGTCGATTTTTTGTATTTTTCTTGTAGTATTTTGGTGAACCTACAGTTTTTTTTCGCATATTGCAGCCAATTTTCTTTTGAAATCTGAATTCAAGTATAAATCATTTCATCAGTATACATTTTTTCGTCATATAACTTTTAAATATTGAACGCAATTAATAAATTTTCTAAATGAGAAACCAGACTGTTTTTTTCTCAAATTTAAAGTTTTTTATAATATTATGTTTAGTTATATGTAATTTTATGTCGTTTGGTAACTAGTTTAGTTTATGGAATGTTATGTTTTATTGTTTGTATTTGGTTTATTTGTAGCTTATAATATTTTACTTAAATTTTTATTGAACATATTTTCTGTTACAATTTCCCGGTACCATATTCCTATATATTATTATAAAGATTATTATTACCTATAATTGCAATCTAATAGAAATAGTATGTCAAATTATCCATCCTCAAATTCATATAGTCCGAGATTTACATTCAAATTAGGGTACAATAAAGAGGCCAATAACATTAGAAACCCGATATCTTTGAACATCTATCACCAATAAGGACTATGAGTCAGTCCCACAATGATAAGAATCTGTGGCCAAATTACCGCTACATAAGGCTTTGCTAATTGTGATTCAATGCACAGGTAACAACGGGCGCTTCTAGGCACCGGACGAATTTCAATTGTTTTTGTAGTTAACAGTTTCTACTCCTTGAAAAAAATAATAATATCCGGACCGATTCGGCCACGGCGGCCAGTGTTACTATGACACCAGCTAGCTACGCGGGACATTATAGTGCACAAGCGTGTGCGCAAACACAGGTGCACTCTCTATTCCTTTACTCTCATAGCCCGATGGGACGGTAATCAACAATCAATCAATCAATTCAACTGATGACCACTTTGTATGGAAAAGCAAAATTATAAAAAATCGTTCATTCCCGGACCACGCATAGACAGACTACTTCAAATAAAATAACGGGTTCCTAGCATTGCATAAAAGACAATATATAAAATAAATATTCTATCACCAAAACTTCCTCAAGGTCTTGCCATTGCACTACAAAACGCCAGACAGTTTAATTGATCGGGCACATTTCCAAATTAGTACTAAGTATATACTCACATAAAGACTTTAATTATATTCGAATCTAAAAATAACGGAAACAGTTCGTTATTTGCAATTCAACCAGGGTCATTCAATTTAAAGGGTATTGCTACCGAAATAGTACTTTCATATGAAAAAAGATTTGAGATTATGTATTTTATTCTTTCTACGAAAAATTGCCTTTTATTTTGAGGTACAGCGTGTCAGGAGCATTGCTTTTATATTATAAATCCACTTTAATGCCGCAAATTTTTGACTCTCACATTCGACTTTTATGTAATTTTTGCATAGCTCCAAGGGATAGAAAACTTGGGTATTTAATGCTACTCCTACTTGACACCCTTACTCGTTTCTGAGATAAAGTTTTTTTGCGAAGAGGTTTTTCCGAGAAGCCTTCCGAGAGGCCTTTCTGAGAAGAGGTTTTCACGGCCAGACGGACGAACATCAACAAAGTGGTCATAAGGGTTCAATTTTTCTCCAGGAGGAATATAGTGGGTTTTAGATAGTAAAAGTCTGATACTCCCTCCCGCTGCACCCACAGCGGGCGAGGCCATTATTTTGATGATTTCCCACGAATTATAAGATGTAAAAAAAACAATGGAACTTAACTAAAACGTCGTTTTGGTTTTGCAAAAAATCCATTCGATTGCCCCCGAAATTAAAGTCGTCGATGAATCCTCACTTCGCCTTCTAGGATCCCCAATTTTAGAAGAATCCTATAACAGATTTATAGATGACAAAATTCAAAACTTTCAGTCGATTTCGGATAGACTTTTCAAAATTTCTCTACATTCGGCCATAACTTTGATACGTTTTTGTTGTTTTGGTCCAAAATTCATATATTTTCTCCGCGCTTCCCCACTCTGGAAACATTCACACCTTCTCGAAAAAGTCGACCAAATTATACAGTCCACCTTAACGTCGATCTTCAATGTGCCTTTGGCTGACCGAGCTTGGTCCCAGGCTACATTGCCGATACGTTTCGGTGGCTTAGGTATCCGTAAAGTTTCGAGCCTAAGTTTACCAGCGTTTCTGTCTTCGGTCCATAGCACTGAGAAATTGACCAGAGAAATCTTAGGGTCTTCTCTGGTTGATTTTCAGATTCTTTGCATGACCGAGGCAGTAAATAGCTGGAAATTGTCTTGCCCGGGCTCGGATCTTCCCGAACAACGTTCTTCCCAGAGACAGTGGGACGTGCCGCTTTGTAGTTTGATACGGAATGAATTAATTGATACGTCAATCAATACTGCAGAGCGCGCTCGTCTTTTGGCTGTGGGAGAATGGGAATCGGGTCTCTGGTTACAGGCACTTCCGTCAACCAACGTCGGTACGATGTTGGACAACAATACTTTCAGGCTCGCCGTTAGCTTGCGATTAGGTGTACCATGTGTCGTGTCTCATCTCTGTCAATGCGGTGAAAGAGTCGACTGCCTTGGCCATCATGGCTTGTCCTGCGGCAGGGGCGCGGGGCGCATACCGCGACACGCAAGTATTAATGACATTATTCGTCGTGCTCTTGTCACTGCTGGTGTACCTGCTGTTCTAGAACCGAACGGTTTGGTACGCAGCGATGATAAGAGACCTGACGGGATGTCTTTACTTCCCTGGAAATTGGGCCGGCCTTTGGTGTGGGACGCAACGTGCGTCGACACCCTTGCGCCGTCCTATGTTCTAAGTTCGGCGGTCGCGCCCGGCGCTGCTGCTGGAGCTGCGGAAACCCTAAAGCGACGAAAATATAATAACCTTACGGGCAATTATATTTTTGAGCCCTTAGGGGTTGAAACGCTTGGGCCATGGGGACCGGGTGCACGAGTTCTGTATAAGGAACTCGCTAAGCGCTTGGTCGACTCCACCCGTGATCAGAGGGCTGGACTGTATTTCGCGCAAAGAATTGGTATTGCCATTCAGCGTGGTAATGCGGCCAGTCTCCTGGGCACGTTTCCCGCCATTGACGGAGATGAGGATATTTTTTTCGACACTTTGTAAATATGTAATTTTTTTAGTTACATAAGTTTAGTCATAAATGTAGATATTTCTTGTTTTAGTATTGTTTCTGTTAAATAAATAATTATAGAAAAAAAAAAAAAAAAAACTAAAACGTTAAATAATCTAAAATAAAATGTTTCCCTTAAAATAGTTCTAACTACACTTCTTGCTTAACCTTAATATTTTAATGTAAGATTATCATCAAAAATTTCTTTAAAAAGGGTTCAATTTTTACGAAATCGTAACTGAGCAAGTATATATGCAAGTACTAGTATGTATACAAGCCAGCACGTGTGATATTCACGGTTTGATTCACCTCCCGCGCCTCGTGTAGTTACGTCGCGGCTGAGATGAAACGTTACAATACTCACTATAAAGAAACAATCATAACTTACTTACTACCTATTCGATTACGTTGTTTTTATAGAATTCATGACCCGAAACGATTGCAAGGAAATTTCCACGAATTTTCAATTTTCGTGATCGTAGTTTGTTTTTCTTGTAACATTGAACTCATAGCGTGAAATTCTATTTTCTTTTTTTTAATCCTTCAAAATTCGAACGGCAAAATTTTGGAGGTATGGAAATCAGAATTAATGATTAACAACTAAATAGTATAATATAAAGTGGCTTTCCGCTGTCTGTCTGTATCAGTTTGCATGTTTAAATCTTGAAAACTACGCAATGTGTTTTGATGGGGTATTATATTGAAAAACAGTCTGTCGAAGGTGAATGATCGGCGACGACGGAATACGGATGAATGCGGCTAATTACATTAAGTTTTCCCAAAATTACTCATGTTATTTGTTTGCTCGGGTATTCCAAACGTCGTTTTATTTTTATAAGTACTTATAAATGCCTTTGCCTCGTAAAGATTAGGACGAGATTAAATATTTGTCAAAGAACTAAATAAAGATTAGGTACGGGAAAATGAGCAACGTTATGAAATTGAGATAGTATGGGGTATACCTGAGACTTATCTAAGTCTACTTGTAGTTTGTTTTAAATTGCCTGTATACTAAATCCGCTTAGTGTTTGCTGAAAAAAGTAACATAACAGTAACATAACATTTGTCGAATATGGGTGTCTCTGTGTATGTGAATTGAATGTCTGTGAAACTCCCCGCAATACAAGGATTAAATTGCTTAGTACGGGAGTAGTTTAAAAAGAAAATACATATGCATAGAACTACAATTCTAACGATGACTTATACTTGTAATTCAATATTATTATTTTATGTTTTAGGACGATCAGTGAGGATCAACATAATTATGTATTAATTAAAGATAAATGTGTATTTATCACGGCAAACCGACACGACCCGTCGGGCTATGAGAGTAAACGAACAGAGAGTGCAACTGTTTTTGCGCACACGCCGCCGTGGCCAAAATCAGCTAGGACATTATATTTATCACAATATCTGATGCAATACTATGTAGGTCACCCGTACGTTTTAAATCCACACAATTCCAAAGAGAATAATAATTAAAATAATCAGATTGATGTTAACGTATCTAATTATTGGCAATAATAATACAGTCCTTAGTTCATTTGAGTCAAACTCAACTGACAGTGTCACCATTCATTCATGATCACTATGAGCAGACATACAGATAGAAAACGTCACAGAGATCAAAATGCTATCAATACTAATATTTCAATATCATCCATTATTTATATACGTCGCAATATATTACGTAGTGTATATCGTATGACATATAATGAAATAAAATGTCGTTAAATGTTATCGTTTTTTTTAAAAATGTATTTGCGAACTAAGAGAAACTTACTTTATGTTTACCGTAGGTCTTGTTAATTGCTTTCTGGTCATTTTTCGAAATTTCCATTATTATTTTGATCATACCATACTAGGCATACGCTTCTATTTTTAAGTCTTTTCTATATTTTTCTTATAAAAAAAAAACGACTTCCGCACTAAGGACTTTAATCGTAATACTTCTAAAACCGAGATGGTAAGTATGTTTTAAAAAGAGTAACTTGTAGAGCTTCTTGTCGGTTTTTCAAATGACATTTTGGAACCGCGCAACTAGAATCAATAACGTTTTGAAAGTGGCTGAAAAGGCCTACTCGAAATAAAAACCTCTTGATTTTGAGATCAGAAAATCTTAGAAAATGATGAACGCATCTCTTAAATAGCCCTTTTCTCTATACATGCTGAATATAAGCCTTAATATCCAGTTTACATAATCTTACAAAACTTACAATACCTCTAAACGACCTCGCATAATTCCAGCATTAACTGTAAAGACAATTCAGAACAAAACGTCCTTATCATTCACGTAATCACACTGAATAGACAACCTTCAACTAACTGCCGAGTTACATCATATATTGCATAATGAAGTACTTAGGTATATTGGAATCTGTATATCCCACGTTATAATGACAGAGAGGTGACTTCACCAGTTGTAAAATGGTTCATATGAACTAGGTTAGTAGATCGAGATTAAATCAAAGAAGTGTCAAAGCTCTATGGCTGGCGTACCTTTTTTATAGCATCGGTCTTCCAACATAATTGGAGATGTTCTAAACCAATCCATTTTCATTCCAGTTCTTGCTTATATGCCTCTCGCACTTTTATTCCTCATACTTTATTTTTCTTTCATCCTTCATCTTACTTTCTAATGGGTGGGAACTGGGAATACGTATCTGTGGTGTACCTTGGGAGACGCCTGTTTATCAGCGGACCGTGTCATTATCATTAGCTCTGAATAACCCACTGCTGGGCATAAACCTCTCTTTGTTTATGCCATTCTCCACTTGTCGGACTTGTGATGGTGATAAGATGTCGAAGCCAAAAGGGGATACATTGAAATGTAAAGGCAAATAATTAATTTACTTGGTTATAGTATTTTTAGGTCATATTCATGATACTGAAATGCGAAACGAAATATCGATTCATTAATCGACATTAACTTCACCTAACCGCGTTCAATTAAAACCGTAGAATCGTCCATAATCCAGGAAAATCACACGTGATGCTATAAGCTAAACGTGACCATTGTTCTATTGTCATCCTAGTTTTTGTCAAGTCATAATACTGTAGGGGAAGACCGAGAATCACACTTTCCCAATCAAAAGTAAATTATTGGGAAAGTACGTGGCATAAGAAACTGACAACTGGCAGTTGACAAGCCAATTTATTAGCTTGAATAAACTTATCGCGAAGATGTAACAAAGCACTTTCATTGTTACTGAGAACTTATACAACGCATATCGAGATACAGATGCACATATAGGTACTTTAGATACTGATTTTGCGCATTGAGAGAAAACACAAAGATAAATATGTTCTCCAAAAAAGTAACTTAGTAGTCAATTCTGGAGTAATTTTGGCCTGAAAGACTATCTTTTCTGAAGATTTGGACATACATACACTATACTTTTAAATACAATTTTTATGGTTGTGATTTTACTTTATTGTGAAAAGATTTTTCTTTTTTGCAGGAAACAGATGTATCTTGGTTTAATGCGATTTTGTTTGGTTGACCGTATTTCTGGGGGTTTCCCTGTTTCCTTTTTATTTTCATATTACAATGGGTTGCTATAACTACAAAAGTAATTAAACAAATCGATCAACCAATCGACTTTGAAATAGAGTAGGTAGTAAGGCTAGCTGTAATTTTATTTTAAGTAAAATTAAAAAAGCGAATGTGAAAGCGATCCCCGTACCCCTGGCCATAGGCAGATGAGGACGCTTCAGTGGTTTTTGAAAGGTCCTTGACGCCAACCCCAATACAAATAAGAAAGAGAAAAAAGAAAGAATAGAAGAAATAAAATGACCTAATAAACATCAAATATTACAAAAACGGATCTAGTTTGTATGTTTTTAAATCTCATTTGACCCTTGAACTTATTACCGAGAATTCCCTTACATACCTAATTTGATAACACTGTAGTCAATTAAAAAAGGAAAACATAATTATAGGTACCTATCAGTATGTAACATTTTATAAATATTCGTTGCCTGAAGATAATATGAAAAATAAACAAAATCTGTCGATTAGTACCTAATATCGGGTCAATAAATTTTGGTATTTATTATCTTTTGATGATTAAACGTATGTTAAAAACGTCTGCGAGCAAAGTTTTTATCATTTTGGCGCTGTATAATATTCGCAGCAAATAAAATATGTATAAGTTATATTACGTTTTGTTCACCCAAAAACATTAAAGAGGTGTAAAGATTTTGGGTGAGGACACAATAGGCTAGGGAAAAAAAGGTTTTAATAAAGAACATTGCTTTATACTATTACCTATTACTATTTATTGGTATTTAATTTAGTACCGGTTTACTAATATTTATCGGAATATCCCGTCTAGTTTTGGAGCCAATCGGAGTCCTTAATCAATCAAATACCTACTTTCACGCATTTTATTGATTCAGGTATTGGTGAAACGTTCACAAAATAATTCTGAATATACCGTACGGAAGTTGTTATAATAAAACATTGCTTTTATTAAACTTCCGTTGTCAATTGTCTTTTTAAAACAGCTAAATTAATTGACGTAACGTAAAGACCGCTATTATAAACTTCAAACTTCAAATACTTATTGCAATCATGAGTAAATACATAGCATGTTATAAAAGGTAAAAGTGCATATTTAATACCCTGTATCAAGTATGTACTTATTATTGTTTAAATTGACCGTCATAGATCGAAGTCTGTGAACGAAAATAGACGTAAACAAACAATAAAACACATAACATAGACTATAATTAGCCTATTGTCATAATAAACAAAACATTGCAAGACAGTTTCAAAAATTATACAAATAGTTCGGTCACAAGACGATTCTATCAACAAACTATTCCAAAAACAAATTAAAGTGCAATGGTAACCCTTATTTTTATGTGCATAAAGATCATGCGATTGTTTGTTAAAAGAAAAGTTATGTTGGTTGAGGAAATGCTGCCAATTTTCTGTCACAACATTTGCCATCATGAAGCTGTGAGGTTTCAAATACGCCGAAATAATTAACGGAAAAAATATTTGACATTGGGAATCTTTGGGTGCACTGTTCAGCTTTAATAATCTAAGATGTTTGGACAACAATATACGCACAATTTCCTGGGAGTTTTCTTTGTTCAAATTGCACGAATTAATACAGGAAAACAGTATTTTTCATTAAATGTTCTGAACTTGAAAAAATATTAAGCATTACAAATATTTCAGTATTCAGATAGGATGGCCTATCGCAGGAGCAATGCTAGCCACCGATACTAGATGGGTCTTGCTTTCAAGCGTGTTTTTTTTCTAAGTATATACGAAATGATTTCAACGAGTTTGTATTTCGGAAGTTTTGAAAAGTAAAATACATGTAAAACAATAACTTTCTTTAAAAAATCCCAAGAAAAAAATCGACTTACCATCAGCTGACTAATCGATCAACATTTTGGTGTGAGACTACAAAAAGTTGTTGATTTCAGTGTACATGAGTAATATTTAAAACATAATTTAATAGTATTATTTTTCTGTCTAAACGCTTAACCCCCGGTTTTTTAAAGTCTGAAAATCGAGGCGGCAATCAAGCCGTCAAATTAACAGATCACGACTGTGATTGGTTGACCATAAAACTTACAACCAATCACAGAGCTTAACAAGAGATTTGACTGACGATTAACACATTTTTTGTTGATCAGCTTTTGAGAAATCAGGGGTTACTAAATAAATCTTGTTTCCTAAGCTACAAGAATCTTTATAAAAGGAGATTTCAATACTTTTTCATAGCTTCAGTGTCATCTTCATGACATGATTAATTGCATACAGATTAACGGAGAACCTCGACCGGGTTAAACAATATTTATTTCCTTTTTTCACGAATTTTATCAGTTAATAATGGACAATAAAGAAAAGATTTTGTAAAAAAGCAATTGCGTGCTCATTTATACTTTGTATCGTTTTTCTTTTATCATTTTACGCAAAAAGTTTAGAATATAAATTTTATAGATAATAGTGATAAAATTATTAGTTCTACGTACGTTTATAGTTTAATTAAGTAATTGAATAACCTAATCTATCAATTTTAGATAATAATAAAACCTGTGTAATTCAGTTTATTTCATTAATCTTTTATAAACGCGAAAATTTGCGAGTATGGATGAATAGATGTTTGTTACTCTATCACCATAAAAAGGCGAGATAAATTTTGTTCAAATTCGGTCTAGAGTTTAAAAAACATCCCACAACCCCCATCTGACGCAATCCAGGGAGTCAGCTATACTCCCTGGATTGCGTCAGATGGGGGTAATGTTTTTGCAGCTATAACCGACATACGCGTTCGAACTCTCAGGCACGTACTTAAAATTTATGTAACAAAGTTTAGTGTCGTCGCAAGAATTGTAAGAATTGAGTGAAAGGGGCAGAAAGACCACAACAGATTAATTAAAGGTTTATTCCTTTGTGGTTATCCTAAATGAAATCTAGGCTAAACCTTTGGTCTAGACGTCTAGACTAGACAAGCCTGTAATTGGCGCCTAACCTTTGCCTACATAATCTTTAATCAATGCAATTACAGACTAATTTAATTTTATGACTGTTAAAAACGCTAGGTTTTTAGGTAGACTTTTATAATCAGGTATATTTTTTCAAGGTAAGTTGACTAGGTATTTTAGATGTTGTAATTTTTTTGGTTGCCAGATAGTAGGTTCAAGTTACTCGTGAATATAGGAATATACTCGAGAAAAGAATACAATTTTGTTGCAAAGCACCCATTTTCAGACCAGCTGAATAGTATATTTATAAACCAAGCAATGGTTCTAATTTACAAACTTTGATCCAAACTTTTACCTAAGTAGCATAATTAAAAGGTTTTATTTCAAGTAAACCTTCTCAGGCACTTTCCATAATAGAATAGAATAGAATAGAATACTCTTTATTGTACACCATAGTTACAGCTATGAAAAAGTAAATTATATACAGTAAGGGTACAATGGCGGTCTTATCGATAATATCTTCCAGACAACCTTTGGATGGACAGGAAAGAAAACGATATATAGAGGTAGATGACTGGTGCACCGTTGTAAATATTACCTACACAAAAATATTCTCATATAGAAAATACTACTATGTTACTAACTCCAGTTGAGCTTTGTAAATAACATTTCAACTACGAAGAATTAGCAAAAAAGTCCACGTACGATTGAACGTTACTTAGGTAAATAAATTGTACAAGTTGCCTAAAAGTAAAACAAAAATACGAGATAATGATTAAGCGAAATGCTTTCTAAGGACTTCCAACCCATAATAATAATTCATGCCATTTCAAATTCAACCGTTTCCTTCACCTTTAGAACACCATTCATTATTGAGACAGCTGTTACCACACAATAGGTGGATGCACCAATAACCCCGGCTCGTCATAAGGGCAAATAATTGAGATGTTACTTTGCACAGATGTGTGTAGATCAATGAAATAGTTTGACAATGATAGAGAAATTTTATTGCAAGGAGAGGTTTACTTTCGTCCTTTATGTCATAAATAATTAGAATAAACCAGTCTATACACGTCCCACACGATCACCATGCTAGTTCCCTGTGGATTGGTGATTTCAGATTCCAATACTTGGAATCCAGGTTTTCTCACGATATTTTTCTTCACCGATTTCAGTAGTAAGTGTCTTAGAATATTAAAGAAAGTACATATAACTTTGAAAAAATAACATTGGTACTTGCTTGACACAAATCCATATATACAACCGCAAGGTCATCACGACATTTCATAAATCGTTATAATTAATTTTCACTCGATCAAAATAAGAAAAAGTTTCTGATTTCATAGTTTGGAATGAAACCTTCCCCTAAAACTAAAAGATTCCTATGATAGTTGTAAACGCAAAGTAAGGAACCTGCAGTGAGTTTTGCATTGCGAGACGTTCACAACTCAGTAAACATCTTTAAGACACCTTTAATATCGAGCAACAGAAGTCTAACAGTAGGCAAACTTATCATAAGCAACATAGTCACACGATCATCAAAAACCAAAAGTCCAAAGGTCGCAATCAGCATGACTCTTCCTTGACACCTCCATCCGTCAATCAACAATAAAACAAACAAATGAGGATCTGCCTGTGCTATTTTTATCTCATACCGTCTACAGATAAGAGCAACATATCGTTTCCTCTGATTCACCATCTACGTCTCAACATCACCTCTCATCCTGTTGTTAGTCTGTTCGTTAAGGCTGACCGCACATTGGAGTCACGACAGTTTTAAGACAGACTTGCCTCACATAGACAAGTCTGCCTTATACCTGCGTTGACTAGACTGTTTTGTCGTTGATGTGCGCGCCCGCATATATAAAAAAGGGTAGGCGACAAACGTTAGTCAGACG
Organism: Chrysodeixis includens; assembly: GCA_941860345.1. NCBI lineage: Eukaryota > Metazoa > Arthropoda > Insecta > Lepidoptera > Noctuidae > Chrysodeixis > Chrysodeixis includens. The sequence goes on along the minus strand of OW796111.1, from coordinate 8,653,034 downwards.
TCTGGTGCAATTTGGACAATTTTGTCTATGAGACGTTTTGTTTGAAGTGTGCCCATCTTCATATGTTTTGTATAGCAATAGTATGTCTTAAAACAATCTTGTCTCCAATGTGCGGTCAGCCTAACTGCGCCACACCCTCAGCGGGTCAATGTCGCGCTCGAAATAGCAGCAGGATGCAGGAGATAAGGCAGGGCTACCAACAGCACTGCTGATAATAGCGCTGAATGTTGGTAGATAAGAGAACGGAAGCGATGGAACCTTAGACATCGCAGTATAAACGGAAATCGCTACAGAATTGATAGAGAAATCTTTCAATATCCAAAAAAAATAACCTGCAAAGAAACTGAAGTTCCTCCTTTTTAAAGCCTTACAAATGTTGGTGAGTGGACTTAATATAGTTTTCCAGATTTATAATTGTTTAAAGGATATAAGAACTTCCGAAAACTAAAATTATGTATCGAGATATACATACATCTGTCAATCATATTTGTTGACCGATACCAAATTGGCAAAATGGGCGAGTTTCATGTTGATACAGATTAATCCGATTAAACTATCGGACGATAACAAGTTTGCGGGGGTTCTGATAAAAGAAAATGTGAAGATTTTTGGCGATAACATGATGAACTTTTATCTCAGCCACAGCAATGCAATGCATTATCAAAGTACAGATATTTTCACAATCATACTAACCTAAAGGTCAATAATGAGGACACCAACTAAACTTATAGCTACTACACTAAGTAGAAAACAAATAAGTACCGTTAAGACTCCAACAGGAAGCAATACCACTAATAAAAGCATTTCATCCAATGTCACACTATAAATAGAACCAAAATTATTCGAACTAGAAATTTTCAGCGAATGTTCCAGTAAGTTATACAGTACTAGCTGTCCGCTCGCGGCTTTGCCCGCGTGTATATTTGTTTGCTTTGGTTGATTTTTTTCAGTTTGTATCCGAAAAATCCAAATATCTTACGGAACCCTATTCTTTTCTAAAATAAAATATAGTCTATGTTACTCGTGGATAATGTAGCTTTCGAATGGTGAAAGAATTTTTAAAATCGGTCGAGTAGTTTTTGAGCCTATTCATTACAAACAAACAAACAAAGTTTTCCTCTTTATAATATTAGTGTAGATTAGCGTCACAGCATACTGTTATGACTTGGTTACCTTCACGAACGGGCCGCAGCCTAGTTAGCAGTATAACGGCGCAAGGATGGGTAATTCATGATATATTCCCGTAAGAGCTCAATACATGAATTTGAAAATGTATCAAATAAATATAAAGCATCCACACTTACTTTGGAACATATTTGTGTTACGACACCAAAACTTTCTTGTCTCCTGTTTCTTTGCTACAAATTATTTTTTCTTTCGAAATTCTTTCTCTCTTTTTCTCTTCTTTGGAAATTCTTTTTTAAAAGAATTTGTTTCTCTCTATAGAGGGATTTAAGGAGAGTAGGGAAACCTTTGACTTGTAGTAAGTCAGGAACAGCTAGAGAACATACATTTTACGTAAGTAGATTTTCTAGTGCATAAGTCACGAATATAGAACTGCCTTTTAGGTTCTCAATCTCTAAGAGACGATATTATTCAATCAGAAAATAAATATAAATAGAATAATCTGAACCCCTAACTCACGAAACTGGTTTGGCTTTCGATTCGATCCTGCAATGGTATTGAATCAAACAGAAACGAACAGAAGAGGGTAGTTCTAACTCGTGCCACTGCACGATGTAGCGCTAGTGTCGAGTTCCACTGTACCTACCAACTCGAACTCAACTCGATTGAAACATGACTCGATTCTAAAGGAAGTCTTTTGAATTTACCATCAACAACCCATATTCGGACTACATTCAGAAAACTACATACTATCTTGTAAATCGAACAGTTTTTTCTTCTTTTACCTCAAGTATCAAATGACGTTTTATAAAGCTATAAATATCAGAATGGCGTGATATTAAAATACGCAATCCAGGATCAATTACACAGGATTAGCATACTAGCCAACACGCGACACGTCGCACTTATTTTCATACTTATCAATAATAATCTACTGATAAACCTACGTTTTTCTGTTGCTAGCTAAAGAAACTGCGTTATAATTTAATAAAGCGATTAATATGCGCTACATTAATCTTATAATACATATTTATGCATTTATTATAATAATATAAATGGGTACGACGCAGTTGCAACGTCTTTTGCCTTAGGTCATGTACTGGTCTCGTGTTTAATTGTGACGTCATTAAGGTATGCGAATTATTTACGTTTTAGTATTTTACCTAGAGATGAGAATGTGGAGTTGTAGTCGTTAGGTTTTCTTGTACTGTATCAGTCATATTCGGAATCACAAATCAGTAAGAAATTTGTTGATTATTTAATTACACCACCAGCTAACAAAAAAGAAAAATATTTATTACCTGTAAGTATCCTAACTTTTAACTAAGCTATGACAAAGTCGCCTTCTAGTTTTACTATGTTAAATTGAATACCCTATTTTCCATAAAGCCTTACATACAAACAAAAAAAACTAATAAAATGATGTGAACAATAAGCCAGTTAGGTCAAATGATGTGTATAACACAATAACCAATATCATAACAAGGAAAAAACCTGTATTTCTAATCTTATTAGCTATTCCAGTTTCCTACAATACCGTTTCCAATTCGCAACGTAACCTAAATATGTCCACTTAACACTACTCTAAGATCAATTTCCAAAACGTTCAATAAAACATTTAAGAACTGTTACTCGCATGCATAATACATGTTTTCTTACATTTCACAAATGTAAACTGTAATCTTGTTTGTTTACAGTACATTAAGATGCATGGATATCTTTCTCGAATCGAATAAAGTATATTATAAAAATATCTTGAATGAATCACGGTAACAGTTCATTGTGAATATTTTTTTGTTCACGTTTTTTCAGTTTTTATGCTGAATTAAATATGTGAAGTTTGAATCATTAAAGTAATCTTTAAAATGTCAGAGTAGCCGTCTGTGTCTGTTTGATTTTGACACTTTCACGGTCGCGTAACGATTCAACCGATACTGGTGAAATTTGGTTAGTGGACAGCTTAATCCGTATATAAAAATATTTTTACAAGTCAAAGTTTCACTGATTGGGCGTCTGTATTTTGTTTGTTACAAGATTATAGGCACCAATTTGCTCAACCGATATTGATGGAATATGGTCCGGATGTAGGTAGATAAACCCCCAAGAGACATCTGTCGGCTTTGTAACGTTCTTTACGAAAGCATAGCCAAAATCCCTTTTTTTACACGAATAATTGAATTATTCGAATAATTCTCCACCAAACTCAACTGCGAAGAAAAACTTAGCGACAAACAAATGAATCTTTGACCGACCAAAACAAAATGGAGGTCGAATCCAGGACAGTGTCACGAGACTTCGAAAACAATAGCCGCCTTACAATGTCAATGTCCTGCGTTTGTTCTCGATTCGGACGCGATGATAATGAAAACTTGGTAACCGTATCAACAATTATGACGACTTAGTTTTCAAAATTTTGTAGTTGATTTTGCTTTTCAGTTTTAGGACATAGCTTTGTGGGACCACATTCTATGCTATGGGGGGGGGGTCCCAGTAAGAGGCAGCCTAATGTAGCAGTGGTTCAGATTTAGTGAGTAAGTTTCTGACACTATCCCATGAGGATTCCACCGCTTATATCCAAAAAATGGTCATGGCTGCGTGACGGTGTGTTTTGATTGTAAAAGTAATCACTTGATGAAAAGTCAAACTGTTATAATGTATACAACGAATGCAACTTATAAGGTCTGAACTAATTTGTGAGTACTTGGCACAAGATTGTTGTCTACTTACTTTATTTGCAATTTTGTCTTAAGGATAGTCAGTTAACTGGTATTTGCCCCTTGATGCATTAACCGCAATTAGCTATATGTTAATGCAAACTTCAGAAACTCGGACGAACTGCTTACATTATAAAGGCCGCATCGTATTACAACGTTTTTAGCTAAAACTTTTCTGATTTCCTTCCAAATTCCCTAATTGGCCCAAAACCATAACTTTGATAATTTGTAAATAAACAAAACTGCAGATATTCAACGTTTACCCCATATAGCAGGAAACTGCAAGGGAAAATCCATTAAAAACCCGGCGATAACCATATATAGACCGATACAAATAAAGAATAATAATTAACACATATCAGTAAGATAGGTTTATCCTCAAACTTTAAAATGTCGGAAAATCCAAGAGTTGTTTTTATGGATTTTATGAGGAAGTTGCGTTCGAAAGTTGCTGCAAAAGGAAGTGTGATAACACCGATTGGATATTAATTATGATGGCTCTTTCGCATTGGTATGTTGTCCTTTCATTTGTCAAAAATATTAATAATATGGAATAACAAAGGTTGGGGAAAGAGTTCCGCGAGTGTCTTTCTATGACTCATTAAAACCTATTCCTTTTCCCTCCAAGTCTAACTTATATAAAAAAAGTTTCTTTACCTTCCACATATTTTTCTTTTCACAATACTTCCATTTCTTATTCCGCCTTATCATCTACTTAAAGCCATATTTCGTTTTGATATCATTACTTTTCCTGGAGGAACTGTCAGTCGGCAGTCCCGTCTACAAAAATCTAGATTTCCTCTTTCAATAAAGCCTTCTTCCTCGTACTGACCTAGATAGATGTTTTACTAAATTTTAAAGCCTTTATACCTCACAACCCTACCTTCTTAATCTTAAGAACAATCTGTTCTATATATATCACATCCTATTTCTGTTACAATTGAATGATTATTCTTTTATTCTTCGTCACAAACCTTCCGGTATTTAACAATATAGTTTTTTGGTATCGGTATGACGTCAAACGTGTCCTGTTCGAACTGCGCAGAAGTTTGATTAGGTAATGAGGTTAGATCGATTCATTGATTGAGTTAACTTTCTATTCAATAGCTTTTTTGTTTATACGATTGTTTATTTTTTGCTTTATAGTGTCACTACATAGTACAAAACGAAGTTGCTTCCCGTTTTCTGTCTGCCTGTCTGAAACTACGCAATAGATTTTGATGCGATTTTTTATATAGAATGTTTCGAGAGGAAGATTTATGTGATGTTACATAATATTGCACCCGTTAGGAGCCGGGCGGGTTCCTAGTCTACTATAATCTACTTGACTCAAAGGGAGACTGCTATTAAACAAATTTCTTAGCCAAGACAACATAGTATGAAAGACGGAAAATGAAAAAGCCAAAGACACCATTCTTGTTTTTATACTAGAAATTCAGTTGTAAAATTTAAGCTAAAATAAATCATCCCAGAATTGTAACATACAATAAAATATTATTCCTCTTCGGACAATTTAACCTCATATGATCTTGCTACTGCCAAATTTACACTGTTGGGTATATAGTTGAGTATTCCGCAGTCGAAATCATCGCAATGATGCTTACACTATTAAAACATCCCAAAGCAACCAGGCCCGAAATATTCACGTTTAAAACTACACGTGTCGCATCCAACCATGAGCACCAACTGCCGTGACACGGTCAGCGCGTGCAACGTGCAACATGTTGACCCACGTGACACAACCACAACATAAATCATTCACCTTTTCCCATTAATGTCGGAAGACCATAAAATCCTCATTACAATCTATTTGAAGCCCTCCGTCATTTGTTTCTAAGCAACGGATTTAGAAAATTGATGACTGCTATTATAGTACGCTTATTACTATGACGTCTACGTATCGCTGCTACGTCCACTATGGATTTGTGGATCCTCCGTCCGGAAACCTACAGTGTAAATGGAAAATGGCCCTCCAAACTCCTATTTGGTGGGGAAGAGACATTTTAAAACTATTATTTACTTTTTTTGAAAATTGCTATTGTGGCGCAGATACCAGTTCAAGCTACGCATAAAGCATCGTTAATCCTAGATTGACTTGAGTATTTCTAATCCCGATTATCCAATGATTCTGGAAATCTATTTGACGTACTAATTAGATTCTTTTAGTCAAATTCCCAATTGCATTATACTGAAATCACTTGACGCCCAACTGGGGTCTTTCAAATAGCTCCAAATTACCGTACATTCTATAAGAAAATCCCAGCCCAGCGTATTTTAATACCGGCCATCATACAAGCGTAGTTACAAATTTACAATTATGACTGCGTTTGATGACGTCACACCTAATTTTAGTTATTCGTGGCTCTCGTCGTGATCGTAACGTGCCGATCACGTTTCGTGTGTAAACAATGAACTAACAAAAACTGGTAAAGCAATGTTGTCAGTTGCATGCGGGTTCTGACGTAGAGGCTCATCAGGTGATGGCCTGATGTTACTGTTTCTAGGTGACGGGTGATATGACGAGGTGGAGTGTTGACTATTAGGAAAATCTAAAATGAAAGGGATGACGATAGTGATGGTCTGATGCTACTGTTTCTAGGTGACGGGGTCGGGTGACATGACGAGGTAGAGTGTTGTCAAGTTGAAAAGACTATTAGGACTAACTAAAAAGAAAGAGATGACAATAGTGATGGTCTGATGTTACTCTTTCTAAGTGGCGGTGACTGGTGACATGACGAGGTAGTGAGTTGTCAAGTTGAAAAGACTATTAGGACACACTAAACAGAAAGGGGTGACGATAGTCATGGCCTGATGTTACTGTTTCTAAGTGACGGTGACGGGTGAGATGACGAGGTAGTGTGTTGTCAAGTTGAGAAGACTATTAGGACAATCTAAAATGAAAGGAATGAGAGGAAGAATATACAGGAGAAAGTAGGAACGTGTGGAAGAAGAAGACATGCTGCGCCGACCCCAAATAATAATAATTGAGATAAGGGCAGGGTAATGATGATGATGAAGTAGAAGATCTGTAAAGAAGCAGAGTACTTAAGCTAAAGACCTGGCGAATATTGCATGGAAACTGCTGATTGCTGTAGTGTCTACTGAAGATGGTATTTCAATGATTAGAATGCAGTTAAATGTTTGACTGTATGTGTCATATACTTTGTAGCATGCTATCGAAGTGTGCAATACAATGTGAGTATCTGAAAAAATATGTGAACATCTTTCCTTTTTGGCTTCATTTTAAGGCGTTGTCTTTGAAATACCGACACACCCATTTATCTATCATGTTTCAACATTTCCGCTTTGTTCTATTCGCCGATATAACTAATATGAAGATTTTTTTGCTCTTGAATAAGCCAATAAACCTCAGCTTAACTAACTGTCAAAATATAATCGTTATCTTGTACGTTTCTCTTTGAACGTTGTTTGATATCTATAAGATTATTTAAGATACTATTACAAAGATTTTATGTAATAGGTACTTAAAAACACACCTGTAACACAACTACATGGAAAGTTTATTTCGAAGTGATATATTATAGTGAGAATATTCAGTAATTTACTATCAATTTAAAATGAAGTAGTCCATAACTATTTGATGTATGCAGTAACGGCCACTTACCTACATAAGGGATGTTTTAAAATGTCTGCTTTTCGCTACATTTTATACCTAAGACCGATACTTTGCTGTGTGTAACTCTAATATAATTCAATATTTTGGTGCTAGAAGTTTAGAGGAAGGACTTTTGGGCCTCACAAATCACTCAATTCAATCAATTATGTTCACGCCACTGAGTTCTGTTTTCAGTTTACTTATTGTCTCAGAAATCTTGTTCACGGATCACTACGATCTTCAATCCTTAAAGGCTTTTTACTATTGTCAAGGTGATAAAATACTCATTGTAATTGCGTCGTAACTGTTCAAACATTTTACGTAGGCTACATTTACATATAAATTGCTTGTAACAGTGGTAACGCAGCTGAATATACGAAACGTATTACAGTTTGCCTTAAAAAAAAACACTATGTAATAAATTGCGCAGATCAAGTGTTAAAATGTCTTTACCTACTATAAAATATGGGTAACAAGTAACAACATAATACCTACTGTGATAATATGTTCATCGTTGTGTGTATGTCATGTCATTTTTTTAATAGACTCTTGCACTAAGGAAATGAGTCTTTGTATCACGAGGGGTATCATAATATCAGATTTTTGCAAAAGCACACTGAAAACCATTACTAGCGTGATTTGTAAATGGTCCCACAGCAAATATCGTCCCTTACATAATAATAGTGTCGTATTATATTATGTCCGTGTTTCAGAAGGCACGTAAAAACATAGGTCCTGCACCTGAACTCTCTTCAGTCGTGTCGGATTGCAGTCCCATCGGGCTACGAGAGTAAAGGAATAGAGAGTGTACCTGTGTTTGCGCACACGCTTGTGCACTATAATATGTCCCGCGTAGCTGTCTGGTGTCATAGTAACACTAGCTACCGTGGCCGAAATTGGTCAGGAGATATTAAAAATATTGTAGTATTATTACCAAGTAAACTCAAAATGCAATGAACTGCGTGAATATCACCTTTTTACCGGCTGATAATGGCGTCACATTATTGACAAAATAAAATTACCTAAACTGACAAATGACGGCTACAATCGTGCAAGCAACTGCTAACTGTCCTAATACATTAACACATACAAACAAATACAATATTTTTTATTAAATTACGGTACCCTAAATATAAACAAATATTGGTTTAGATTCGCGTCATAGAGTCGGTGTAAAAACGTGTGACGTCACTAAATATATAGACACTGGTTGGATAGTAGCCGGATCTTTATGAAAAAAGTTGAGCGTGTTTTAAACAAAAACTAGTTTGAACTGGCGCTTATGTTTTTTTTTAAGTGGGCTTGTTTTTTTTAATAATTTGTAACATAGCCGTGGGATATTGTAGAGTATTATAGTATATTGAGCTATTACTGTAAAGTTTCAGTACGCAATATGAAGCTATTGTCACCACACAATGGGACCAAAAAGTGGTGGTAGCATGATTTCAACGTATGCAAGTATTGGTTTGAGATGGCGCAGGACAGAAAGACGTAAAAGGATTTGGAGGAGGCCTTTGCTCAGCTGTGGGACACAATGGGCTACGATAAAGTAAACCCATTGGTCTCGTTATCGTCAATAGAGATGATAGTTTTTGATCTATAGAGGACGATATGTGAAAAAAATAATATCTATTAAAAAAAACCGCATGGAAATCCTTTGCGTAGATTTCAAGATCTAAGTTTACATGGGGATCGATAAACAATACGCTAGAAGCGAATTTGTTTTAAACTATGCATTTAAAAATAAACTATATTCCTATAACTTTACAAGCTATTTTTCAATTTTCCTTAGACCATGGCTATAGGACATGATCTCACCGCTTCCTACGGACATCCGTCCTCACAATGTCGTTACGTCATCACACAATAAACATGACATAATCTAATCAGCTGATAATATAAACAAATATGCTTAGTAGCTAGTAACAGTTAACAAAATTATGTAAATATTATATCTACCTGTCAACGATGTGTTTAGACAAGTCCAGGTCATACTTTGAACACTGTTTCAGTGCATGGGCGTAATTTGATTGTAAAATAATAATATGTTTATTAAAATTGTTAGAAGCCTATATTGTCCTATTGCTGGGCAAAGGCCTCTCTCTTAATTATGTAACTCACCGTCCCTACGTCTCTAGGGACGACAGTCCGGCGTCGGTGGCGCGTATTGTTCCACGCGCTCCTCGAAGTAAAGTCAGCAAATTGGCCAGAGCCTGCCGGGGCTGCGGGATGTTCGTGAGAGTTACGGCGACCCCGGCACTCAAAGGGCTCCAGAAGGAACTTAGTGGGTTGTAGTCAGTAAAAGTCTGACACTCCCTCCCGCTGCACCCACAGCGGGCGGGGTCATTTGATGACTTCCCACGAAAAAAAGTCCTCCCTCTTATCATTCCATTCCTCTAGTGAAGTCCATTCTCTCATGTGACTATCAATGTCATCACGCCATCGCCGGCAAACTTGTGGAAGGCCGAGGCGTGGTCTCTACTCTAGAACACGTTTACCCCAACGGTTATCGATTCTACGGCTAATATGGCTAACCCACTGCCACTTCAGCATGCTAACTAGGTGGGCTACGTCGATGTCTTTGGTTCTCTGACGGATCATCTCATTTCTGATGCGATACTTAAGAGAAACGCCGAACATCTGAACATCACTTAAATACAGTAGCATTTGAAGAAAAGAGATGCCGCTATATATGTGTCTCACTTCCTCATATACAACATATTTACTTCAAGATTTGGGCCCCTTGTCTCTTATACTATAAATCTGCCGTAACATTGGCGTGTGCACGCTTTGTGACAAGCACAATAGACCGTCATGGTGACCGTTACTTACTTTTGTTAAAACCTTTTTTTTAACATTTCCTTTTATAGTGTCTTTGGCGGATATCCTCAAAAGGTATTCAGTGTTATAATAGACACGATCAATCTTTGCTTGACCGATGCAATTTTGTAATAGGAAGATTGTTCGCCCTGATTTGATTGTGTGATACTTTTAGTGAAGAAAGTAATTTGTATAACGATGTTTTTAAGAATTGTGTCTTACATTACCATTGCCCTGTTCTTTTATCCTACTAAACATTCCTACTAATATTATAAAGGCGAAAGTTTGTGAGTATGGATGGATTGACTATGTTATAGTTGGTTGATCTATCAAGCTCAATCGATTGAAAAAAAAGATGAAATTTAATATGCAGTTTACATTTAGACTAAAGCACAGGCTATTTTTTTAACCGACTGCTTTACAAAGAGACATGATTTTGCAGCTATTACCGACATTTGCGCTGGCAAAGATTTTAAAAGAAATAAATTGTTAAGATATTATTGTAATTGTAATACGAAGGCATGCTATAACCTTCAAAAACAATAAAATTTATTAGAAAAACTTTGGTCGAATCGAAGAGCAGTTTGTGTAAAAAACACTTAGGTACATTTTCAAAGCCCAATCACATTTCTTAAATTACTCTAACAATACAAACAAAACGACACAATTATCTAAAGCTGATACTCGTCGAGACAATGACTGTTTGTTTAAAAGATATTTTTACTTAAACAAACGTAAAAAATACCAACTTCTAACCAAATAACGATAAATCTCTGATTGATATAATTACAGACGAAATTTTTGCAAATATTTGATTTATATTATTTAATGTTGTAACACATTTATATATGAAAGAGATAGCGATATGTTAGAAGAGAGCGAAGTGCTAAGTTTCTATTTCTTTTGTTTATAATTCGCGCTCCACTGCGTTAGATTGAAGGTCTATTTCGGTTCAAGACCACAACCGCTACAAAGTACGTTTTAAATGCTATTTAAGCTTATAACTGAAGAGTTTTGTTTACTAACTTATGTATAACATTGTAAAAGTAAAGCAGTTTGCTATAACAACCTTTTTAAGTAAGTTTCCAATATCCAACATGTTTGACAGTCACACTGGTTCTTGTCTGTGTGGGGTTTGAGTCTACAACCTTCTTGCAATCATCAGTCCTGAATAACCCACTGCTGGGCATAGGCATCTCTTAGTTAATGTCATTCTCCTATGTCTTGCTGTTACTGACATTTGCGCGGGAATATAATAATAATAAGCCTCATAGAAACAAAAACTTCAAACCCATCGGTCGTGTAAAATACACATCTATATACATACCTATATCTATCATCGGGTATGGTAATTTTTCATCATCATTCCCCTGCCCTTATCTAACTATTATTTGAGGTCGGCGGAGCATGCCTTCTCCTTCCACACGTTCCTATCTGACGTCATTTCGCAAGTAACACTCTTTGCAGCCATGTCATCTTTTACACAATCCATCCATCGTTTCTTTGGTCGTCCTCTTCCCCTATATCCATCCACATACATATCCAGCACACGCACACACATCTGTATCATAAGCTCTTATTTTTGTCCTTTTATTGAATCAAAGTTTATTTCTAAACAAACAGATGTTATAATCCTCGCAATACGTAAGCACTAAGTAAACTTGGAAAGCAGAGCAAATACCCCGAAATATTACTATCTATTTATCTAACATATAATATTGACCGTCTTTATACAATCATTTAGGTGATTACATTTATCATTGTCGATTTTAGGTTATTTTTAGGAGAATATATATTTATACTTTTGAGTAAAGAAACCATGGATGAATTCTGTGAAAGATGATACGGCTGCAAAGAGTGTGACTTGCGAGATGACGTCAGATAGGAACGTGTGGAAGAAGAGGACATGCTGCGCCGACCCCAAATAATAATAATTGGGATAAGGGCAGGGGAATGATGATGATGATATTTTAAATACTTGTGAGTAAATAGAACTAGAAATCGCAGAAGATAGAGAAGTTTGGAAGAAGAAGGGAGGGGAAGGGATTTTAAAAAGGTAAAAAAGGCTAATAAAAAATAATTAAGAGGAGGTAAGTACATCGACGCTGCATTTGTAAAAGTGGTTGTCCGTACTAAAAGGCTTACCCTCGGTTTTTCGAAGGCTGGTCTGCTGTCAAATCAACTAATCACGATTGTGATTGGTTGACCACAAAACTTACAAAAAATCAAAAAGTTTAACATGAGATATTACAGACGATTATTTTTTTGTGTTTATCGACGTTTGGGTAATCAGGGGTTAGCTGTAAAGACAATATAAAATAGCAACAAGGATGGGTCTACACTTAGGCAGAGGTGATGGCTACTGTTTTCTTGTAGGTACCTTTTTGTTTTGTGCCTGTCCTAATTTGGAAATACTTCTATCAACCATGTCATCTTTGAGACTTGTATTAAACAAAGAACATAAGAAGAAAAGTCTCTTACACTGTTTAATATCAAAGAAACCTACTCAATTGTGAAACATTATCAATGACATGCCTATCAATGTTCTAACAAGACCACGTTTTCTTGAATTCTGAGAATATACTTATACAGGTCATAATAATGAGAATTTCCCTTAGTTAATGAAAGCAATACATGCTATATTTATAGTAGGCACGTTCATTCATACTGAGATATAAATATTGATAAGTTTGGCTTTGGAAAACTTATTGAAGAGCCTACCATAATGCCTTAGTGTGAATTTCTTGCGGGTTTGAATGAAATACATTCCAATATGCAGCGTTAAGCGGCGTCTCTCATTTATTCTGCAATAAAAAGCAGATTTCAGGTGCGTGAATTAGGGATTTCACAGACAAATTCACATGCAAAAAGACTCTTAGATCAAGCCTTTGTGGATCGCACAAATTGTTGTCGAACGCGGGGATCGAACCCGCGACACGTCGCCTACAGTAGTAATTGGCGTGGTGACTTGGAATTGTTACAGACATTATGTCTCGTACGATAATAAATAATTCAACACAGGAAATAACAGTTTTGGTAATAGGTATACAATTATACATTATGGTAACAAACACCGTCATCGGATAAAAACCAAATCTAATTCTGTATTAAAACGATATTATAATCGAAATTTTTATATGTATTTATTTATTTTATTGTTATCTGTTCACTGCATTTGAAATTTTGGACACGTGACTCCATTATGCAATGTTATTTTTACATAAACCTAAAGGTTATTCCGAATAATTTCGAGATTATTTAAGTTACAAGAGCCTTGACCATGTAAGATTAGAATTGAAAACGACCAAAAAGTTACATGCATTTTACTAAGTAGTGTAATAGTATAAGTTTATAGTAATTAGTAGGTATAGTAGGTATAACTGACGTGACTCTAACATGTCAATTCAGTACATTGGATCCTTTCAATCAGCCAAAGCGCTCAGAAAAATGTAACTTGTAGGCAGGTCTAGAGCTCTAGTATTGTTTCACCAAAATCCCATAACCTCTACTCGCTCCGTCCTGCATTTTCAGTAGCTTATCAAGAAATTCAATCAATAGTTTTTTTTGCTGAGGAAAGGGAATCATTATGGAAACTGGGTGGGTCCCTTATGGTGCGAGTAGGGCCAGACTCTTACTAACTAAATCTGATCTGCTACACATCATCTGCGTTTTTTGTGTCAGTGCATGGTCATGCGTTACTTAGATCTTAAGAAGAAATACGTAATTTTTGAATGCCAACATGCTATACTTACATAGCATTAGCAAGGCTTACAATTGCTACGTATGCAACGTATGACTAAACTTAACAATCCCACGTTTTGTTGACCACCGATAATCAAGGTAAAACCAACCTTACTCCACAGACATAAGAACCATCAACTGTCACATTACATTACCTGTACAAACTATGCCACTGTAAAATAAACCCTAATCCATTGACTTAAGGTTAATAACTTATCGTTATTACTTTATTCATTCATTGTTTGTCGCACGGTAACACCTGGTCTAAACTCGATTATTTTTTGTGAGTCTGTATTTGTTACCGTTTTTAGGGTTCCGTATCCAATGGGTAAAACGGAACACTATTACTAAGCCGCCGCTGTCTGTCTCCAGGCTGTATCTTAAAAATCGTGATAGCTAGAAAGCTGCAAATTTTACAAATGATGTATTTCCGTTGCCGCTAAAACAACAAATGCAAAAAAAAAATGATAATAAGGGTTAAAACAAAAAAAAAGTTTATTGTATGGTCCCCATACAATAAACATGTTTTTTTCGTAATATTTTGCTCAATATTAAAAACGATAACAGCTAGACGGTACCTAGTATAATAGTACGGAACCCGTCGTCACAAGTCCGACTCGCACTTGCCTGGTTTTTATTACCGTTTTTGTGAATATCTGAATCGGGATGAGTATTTGTAAGGTAAAGGACGTCTTGTCTTGTTTTTTGCGAAGGTAGAGCACAATAACACAGCTGGTTCGAATTTGAGAAGGGGATCTTGTGAGACAATTTGACTGGTGGACTTTAAATGCTCTGTTTAAGATATGTTGGGGTTGACTTGGTAATTTGCGTAATGTATTTTGTCGTTATTTTAATATTAACTTAATATTTTACCTGTTTTATAACAGGCAAAATTTGTATTGGTGATTTTTGAGAATTTTAGCATTTAATGTCAATTCAATCTAAAAACGTTCTATTTAAAATACATCTAGACTGATATTTAATGACTTTTCGTCTTAAAATAAACTTTTATTGCCGAATTATTTAACATTTTTATATTATTCTTAGTATCATAAGTCCCTGACACAAACACCAATATATTTAATTTTAAATATTCAACAACCTTAATCAGCCTATAAATTACAGAAAACAAAGTTTTTTTTAAACCTAGCGACTCGTTACAGAGATTAAGCATATAACAAAGACATACGAATACTTCCTTACTTATTACAATAGAAAAACATTAAAATTAAATCTGTTTACACAATAATAATGAGCATACATCTAAACCGGAGCAAAATAAATTAAAATAATATTTGTTATTCAAAATATACTTTCATAAAATTAGTTTCCTGTGTTGCTTCATATTCAAAAACAATTCATTTAAAACAGAATGGTTTTTAATTAACATTCTATTTTTTTATAATGTGTTGTAATGGGATACATTAAAAAGTAAGTATGCAATTATACAAATAAGTGGCTACACGAGATTTACGAATCTTTTTGTTATTTTCTTTACAAACATGATTTTTATTATTACTGTAAATGTGACTCCAATAATAGATGAATAGTATGAAATATTTTGTCAAAACTATGAAAGTAAAAAAAGTTCAGTTTTGTTGGTCTAGTAGTTCTTGCCCTGGCTGCAATACACACCCAGGACAAATGTATGTGTGATGAGCACGATCATTTGTTCTGTGTCTGAGTGTAATTTATTTATAACATGTATGTATTTAGAAATAAATAAGTATGTTTATCAGTTGTCTATTACTCATAACACAAGTTACTCTCGTATACTTCATTTGAGACTAGGTGGCATTGTGGCAATATTAAGGAATATTTATATGTGAAGTTAATAACTGTAACACAATTACTACACAAAAACTTATAAACCTACTCAATTAAAACAAACTACAATGTTTCGCTTCTAGACAAATACTTATTAAAGCACATTCTAGAAACTAGACGACTATTCTACATTGTTCCCCATGGTAGTATTACTATACCTAGTTAAAAAACTTCAGTTAATTAAACCGCTTCATTAACTACGATCTACATAAAGTTGACATTTGCTATAATTGACTTTCATACGCGTGAACAGAGACTAGAGAATGTATTAGATAGGAACCATATTATTTAAATAAATTGAAAGTTAAATATACATAGTATCTAAGTATTTATTAATTATGAGCATTTATTTAACTCAAAAGCAATGCAGCAAATATAGAAATAAGTATGACAATTTCATTTACGTGAACTTTTCTCAACTGAATTAGAAACAATTTTTGATATATTTTGTAGTTCTGATGATCCCACCCAAAACATAAATGTAAAAGGCTGCCAAGTTCGATAATATGAGAATGCTTCTCCTATAAAAGAAGTGAGATCTGAATAAGTACCAAGTTCTATACACATACCTCAGTTAAAAATAGTTACAGGAATGCCCACTTGGCAAGTTTTCACACACCTTGTTACCCTACTAAATGCAATGAGTCAAGTATATAATTTTCTTTAGAAAATGAAATACTAAAATTATATAATTATAAACTTGCCAAGTGTGCATTCCTGTAACTATTTTTAACTGAGGTATGTGTATAGAACTTGGTACTTATTCAGATCTCACTTCTTTTATAGGAGAAGCATTCTCATATTATCGAACTTGGCAGCCTTTTACATTTATGTTTTGGGTGGGATTTCATTTATTTTTGTAAGGTTGTTTATTTCATTTTTTCTTATGATTAAGTTAGTTAAGGAAATGTCTCATTTACTGACGAGTGGCTAAGTAAATATCCGAATCCGACCGACAACTTTATTTTCTTGAATTTTTAACCGTGGATTCAGCGCATAGGTATTGGTTTGGTAGTGACCCTGCTTTGCACGCCGTATGTCGTCGCGGGTTTGATTCCCACGACAGACAAACACAGAGGTTTGTCATGTGTCGGGCGCATTTATCAATAATCTATGTGGGTATACATGTAGGTACCAACTTAAATAAGTACTTACTTATTGTTTATTCATTTTCACTTCATACTTATAGTGGATCAAAGTTACACATTCGTTATTTTCTAAAGTGACTCACACTTGACCGTTTTCAGATTTTTACTTTACTTTGACTAAATACAAACCTTCGTACCGATTTTCAGGTCGGTACAACCATCCAAAGATATATTATATAAATATAAACAAATTTAGTTCGTTTTAGTTCCTTAGGGGTATAAATTTACACCGGGTATAAATTTACACCTTCATTATTTTTGAAACCGACTCACACTTGACCATTTACGGATTTTTCCCTTTACCTTGACCTAAAGACCTACCTCCATGCCAAATTTCAAGTCAATACGACCATTGGAAGTGGTCTAGGTTTTTGATGAGTGAGTGAGTGAGTGAGTCAGTCAGTGAGTGTATAGTAAAAATAGCGATTTTCTGACGTTAATATCTCAAGACCTACAATAGGAATATTACTGAAATTTTGTATTTTAGATAAGTAAGAGGGTCTCAACAAATACTAGAAATTTGATATGCGTAAGTAAAATGGATTTTGAGTTATAGGGGGGTCGAAATTGGCTCGAAATGGTTCGTGTAATATAACCCACGGCCGGTGTGTCGCTTTTTTGCTCGAACTTGGCGGACACACTGCCGTGTGTCTAGATAATACTACATGCTCAATAAATGCCTGCACGCCGCACGGATAGCTATCCGTGCATACCTATACCATTCAGCTGAATGGTATAGGACACCACGCCAATTATCACTGTGCGTTACGTGTCGCGGGTTCGATCACCGCGTAGGACAAGAATTTGTGCGATCCACAAATCTTGTTCTGAGTCTGGGTGTCTTTGTGCATGTGAATTGAATGTCTGTAAAACCCCCCGCGATACAAGGATTAAATTCCTAAGTGAGAAAGAGGTTTTTAAATACAAAAAAAAAACTACGTCAATAGCATCTAAAATTATAATTTACGAATGTAAAGCAACCTTATACACCGTGTAACATAATTAACGCACATCCTGAAACTACTTTGTTCAGAATCGATAACAGAATCCATTTCATTAATAAAAATAAATATTTTTTTTTACCAAAAAAATAATTAAATTGTAGACACTATTTTCATAAAGCACTCGAAGTAAACGAAAATGAGCCTTAAGTCGATGCAATAAGGCTTTAGCAATTCACAGCGGTTCACACTTTCAAATTTCACTCGTTTTGCCAATTATTTGTACAAATTATTCTGACAATATGTAATAAAAACAAATATCTAAGAAAATGATAAAAATGTTTCAATACATTAATTGTGGATAAAAAAGGATATTCTTTTTGGGGTGTCTGTGGATGTGCGTTATTTCTGTTACACGTTGTATATTCCGTCTACCTTAACCTCTTCAATTCACATGTCTTGTGTTCTGTCTAACCCTTCATAACTCTATGCACGTGACATAAATAAGCAAGCGGCTGTATGACCTTCCATGACCAGTAATTGACCACGCACAGAGAAATAAACCCATCATTTCATGGTCTAGTGCCCTGGTAACCTACCATCACGAAACTAAGACAGTTGCAGGTGTAGGAGCGAGAGAGCGCTCTACAATTTGTATAGCGTCGCCCCTCTCCCACGATAGCAACAAAAATTCTTGATGCGGTGGTGGTAGTTTGAAAATGGAATGAACTTAGAGTAACGGATAGATTTAATTTATGTTATCTGATGATTTCTTTGCCGTTATTTTTTTAATTAAGATTCTTAAAATTACTTTTTTCCTTAGTTTGTTTTAGTTTTCTGGACGATGCTGAAATGAAACTGATGTCGCACTGGTCAATGGTATTTTTTATTTTTAATATAGCATTTTTTTGTTATTATTGTACCTAGAGTTTAATTCCTATTTTCAGACATACAATTCATGTTGCAGTTGTGTAAGTGAAATGGCGCATTATATCTTGTAGAGCGATGACTCTTTTCTACTACGGCAGTTCTACTTTAAGAGGTCATAGTGATCTATGAGATATCATCATATCATCTGAAGACAATATGAAGTAATAAACACATTTCTCATCACTCACATACTTAAAGGAACGACCTAACTTAAAACCCATTGTTCTAAAGTGTCACAATTATTGTGAACATCCAAATAAAGCAATCTCGTGGCGAAAACATCTCGTGTTTAAAACATATACAATTACAATTATGATGTTTATCTTTATGAGATGTATTTTTAACCTTTTCACAAAAAGAAGGTGGTTCTGCAGCAAAAGAAGTCGATTTAAAATTTTCTTTATGATTTTATCTGTAGGTATATTGACATGCACATTTTTATTAAGTGACCTAGGGAATACGGAATAATCGTACTAATACTATTAAGAAAAACATTGTGTGTGTTTGTTGACTAACTAGCTAGCTGTTTTAATGTAGAGACATAACAGCTTAACTAATTTCGCTGAATCTTGGTGTGGTGCCAGCTAACACTCTGGACTAACACAAAGTACTTTTACAGCTATAACCTATATCCACGCGAGCGAAGCCGAGGTATAAAGCTAGTATATAACACGAGTAGTGTAAAGAAATAGACTTTAACGTCTGTGAAACCGACACACAAGGATTCAATTGCTTAGTACATAAAAAAGAGATATAAATTAGATCATTTCTCAACCAATTGATTCACAATTTGCTTTAATAACGATTCATAATTTGTATCGGTCACAAATAGCAGTACAATGACTATTTTTAGATCGACAACGAATTCGCTGATCATATTTAAATGTATTGTTTAGTGATGACAAATGGGCATTTGTTTCATCATGGCATTGTCTAGACATAGCATTGTTTCGGGCTAAGGTTGTTCTATTGCATCCTCTTTTATACATTTTAAAAACAATTGAATGCAGGTAAAATGTTCCCTAGAGTTCATGTGTTTGTAACCAGCTGTTGTCTGCGACTTTACTTGTCGGTTAAAGCTGAAAATACATTACCACTCTCTATCGCAGTTGGTTAAAAGGTAGCCTATGTGTTAAACCAAGGTTGCAGCTAACTTCATACCAATTTTCTTTAAAATTGCTAAAACCGTTTGGGCGTGAAAGAGTAACAAACATCCATCCATCCATTAATACTTACAATCTGTCACGTTTATAATATTAGTAAGATTATGGTTACAGATATATACAGGGTCATCTATTAGTTATATTATTCCAGTTGTAGAAAAGGTACAGGATAGCATTATAAAATTAGAACAAATTCCGAAAAAAAACTGTGCTTAGTTTTGTTGGAATTTTAATAAATTTAACAATATGGTTTATCTGTTAAAACTTAAATAAGTTGAGAGCAACTCTACCCAAATCACTTATTAAAAAAATCTCTTCATAACTCGAATTTGATATCAGTACATTCGTTAAACTGCATAACTAACTGGACGGTTAAATAATACAGCATTCCTAACCTCGGTGAAGGACGCCGAAAGGTCAATGTTTGCCCTTTTACAGCCCCCCCTGGCATTTCCGATACCATTCGTGCTATTAGTTAAAAGTCAACCTAAACTGCAGTTTTTTAACTGACTTATTATTATGAAAGAAGACTAACGAAACAGATATATGAGTGTAGTTTGAATGGAGTGGTTGGGAGGGGAAGACCACGACAGACGTTCCAAGACCAAATAGGGAAAGTCCTAAAAAAGGGTCAGGTCAGGAGTACCCTAAACCGACGGGCGTGTATGAAGCGATTGATGAGTGTGGATGAAGCTAAAGTGGTATGCCAGGATCGTAGCAAATGGAAAGACGTGATCTCTGCCTACCCCCAAGGGAAAGAGGCGTGACGTTTATGTATGTATTTATTATTAGGTGTTATTTTTTTTACATTTCCAACAGGAAATGAAATAATTTAACTTGTGGTTTTTGCTTTTATTATTACTTACGTTCGCAATGATAAGTTTTAAAAGTTGTTCCTTTCGTTCCTTTTAGCGGTGATTTTTTAATTGTCAGTACCATATGAGACATCATTTTGATGTTTTTATAACGAGAACTGTCGTTTGAAAAGTTATTTCTTAAATATTTGAATGTCCGAATTCAAAATAGAAGGAACATTATACCTATACCAAAATGAATTCCAAGATTTTGACAAAAGTTGAAAAATATCGTCTCGAGTTAGTATCATTTATTTTTAACAATAAATCATTATTAATGACCGTTAGTTTAAAACGTTTTTATTACGTCCAGACAATACACTTTTTAATAAATACCGAAACCGTGACTAAATAATGATAACACAAATTACAGTAACGTTACAAATGTGAAATTATGTAGGTATATGTATGTTTGCTATCTCGGCGCTTAAACGGCTTAACCAATTCGGATGAATATCGTATGGAGTTAAATGATACTCTGGCTTCATATGTAAGCTACGTTTTACTCTAAGAAAGAGGTTCATATTTATGCAGATATAACCATCTCCCACGCGAACAAAGCCACGGGAAAAATCTAGTTAGGTATAACTATTAATAATAACATAATTTATCACGTTTACACATGTTTACCGCTTTTAAAAGTCAGTTTTCTTCCACGTGTAGTGTCGTATTTAAATAGGTCATTATAATATGAGTCAACGAAATAATTATTGCACTTAGTGTACCTACATAATTAAGTTAATTAATTATATTTAATTATTATTCCGTCTAGTTATGACAAGGCTAGGGAATTCTTTGTCTTTTTTGTGTTGAAGTCTTTAATTAGCACGAAGTTATAATTTTTATATTTTGGGTTCTGAAGTTTAATATAGATAGACAGGTTATATTTTAAGCTTTAAAGATTTTATCGTTTCTAAAAGTAAATAACGGAGATGGATTCTATTTTATGATAAGTATAAACAATATTTGTATGTTTAATAAAACACACCCAACATTGCAACTCCTGTAAGCCAGAAACTATTTAATAATAACTAGCGACTACCACCCATAATAGGAATCAGTGTATTCCAGGATATCGAGTGACTGACTGACTCTTGAAACTTGCAAAGAAATTAATATAAAGTAGTAAATGAGTAGAGACAAGGTTATAATTATTTGTGCCGGAGCTGCGAGACGTTCGTAAGAGTTGTCGCGACCCTAACACTCAAAGGAATGACAGAGTGGGTTTTAATTACCCACGAAAAAAAAGGTTACAATTTTTTTCAGTTTAAAATTATTAAACAATGTGCCAATAAAAACAATTTCCTATAATTGTACCACCGAAATCTTTCCGTATTAATATCTAAAAAAAAAATTCACACCAAGATCACACAAATATAAAACTTAATTTTAACTCTGAATATGGCTTGTACCGAATATTCCACAAAGAAACATATTGTGTTAATTGTGTGTACAAAAACAACCATTTACAAACAAAATTGCTATTTTTATGAGCCGTTCTTATTCACAACTTGAAAGACAGGTTTTATTTACTTAAATGTAGAGTTCTTTTTAGATAATAATCGTATATGTTTGGTATATTCTGAGGTTCGACATTCTAGATATTTCCAGTTTCTCGTTTTGGGTAATTAGCAGCTTTTGTCATAATATCTAGAAATGTATAATTAGTTGTTTTGTGGTAGTATTTATTTATACTAAAGCCACAATTTGAATTTAGACGTTATTATACTATCTTTGTAATTGCAAATTAGTTTATTTATTCTAGTATTTATTTATGATGAAGCGGCAATTTGATTTTAGATGATGTCTGTGTTATTTCGGAGTTTAAAGTGACGACGGATAGACATTTACTAACAGTTTAGAGTTAAGGTGATATATATACCGGAGAGCGTATTTCTTTCGAATTATATTTAGAGGGTAGTTTCTGGAGGATAATTTTAAGACAAGACGTGCATTATGTGCCTGTTTTAATCTAAAACATTTCACATCATATTTTTTAGACTGGTGCAACACATTTTGTACTAGGAAGAGACTCCAGTTGGAACCGAATCTAATCGGGCTATCCCGATAAATACCCATGAGTCTAGCCGAAAAAGGTTCCAGAGTTTTATTCGATAAAACTCATCTTAATTAAAAGTAAACGGCCAGCTATTAAGAAGAGTTACAGTTAATGGCAACACTACTAACTAAAACTCTCAAATATTTGAGTAATAGTTTGATTCGCTACTAATTACGAGATTCAAAAACCACTTCCTTCATATTCTACACATAATTTGTCATTAAATATCTCAGCTCGTGCCCATATATCATTAGTCAGAGTTATCAGAGGGTAACGCGAAGATTGCAGAGCTCAGGTCAATGAACTCAGGCCAGCTGTAGCGAATTAGAACTACGATCGTTAGGTGTGCCGATTATATTTATATCCTGCTTTATATTTAGTTTGTTTAAATCGCCTATTAATTGAATATGACCTTCGAATTAATTTTATTATTTGTATGTGTGTATAATAGGTTTATTCGTCTTTTATGGTAAACTTTAAGTGTGTCTGCTGTGGAGTTTGTTGCGTAATTTCTTTGGTATAGTTAAAGATTTAGGGATTGCTGAAAAAGGCTTGATTTAGGGCCTTGTAACGTAACGGAACGTGCCTTATGAATGTTTACGGATATGCTCGTACAATAGTCGTGAATCACTTGGGGATTCCCTTTACTTATCTTTTATAGACTGCCTATAATACTGTAAGGTTTTATCGAGATTGGTATTTATCCTTTCTCAGCATTTTTCAGTTCCATAATGACGGATACCACAGGGCATTTAAATTCGTATTAAAACTGATCGCCGACAATAGCATGTCTGCTTTGATTTTCGGCGATTAATTGGTATGAACCTATTCATATTATTCATTTATTGATTGCTTAGTAACAACATGCATTTTAGCGTTATACCCCAGCTGCTCACGGGTATAGTACTGATGGATCATACAAATAAAGCTTCGTCTTGAAACATTTTATCAGAAAAAAACCGCATCAAAATCCATTAAGTTGTTTTAAAGATCTAAGCAAATATAGGGAAAGACAGACAGCGGAAAGTGACTTTGTTTTATACTGTGTAGTGATTTTGAACCGTAAAGCTTTGACCTATAAACTTTAATGTTTGAAGTTTGAGTTTAACAATTGCGTGGGTTTTGTAGCGTATTTGCCAAGTGTGGGCATCGGGTATGGCATTCAATAGCCATATACATATGGGGAAGACCATTCTGTGGGCGAGTATTGACGCAGCGGTACAAAATGTAAAATGTCAATGTTTACAAACATTATTTTAACATGTAAGCCCAGTTAGCAAGGACAAGGTTGATTTGTAGGTGTAACTAAATCGATCACAATCAATAAACGACTCCTGCACTAAGACATTTAAACTTGTATCACGGGGGGTTTCAAATACATTTAATTCGCAAGCACAATGACTACGACTCGCGTTTGTGGATCGCACAAATTCTTGTCCTACGCGGGGTTAGAACTATCAGAAAGACCGTAGACCATTTTCGGTTTAAGAAACTACATAGATAGATTGAATATTCGTTATTGCACACCATATGAAAAACAGATTTGACAAACGTAAAAGTTACATGGTGCCAAAATGTCTTATCGATAAGAGCGATTTCTTACAGACAACCCATGGATAGACTTAAATTGGTACTGAAGGAGTAACATTTGTGCAGGTAGTCCATACAACAAAATCGCAAGCCTATACTTGGAAAACCGTAAATAATCAAAACGTGATCGTTTTGTGATCGTGTTTTGTTTTTTATAGACTCTACATTTACGTTCATTCACAAACTATGTTACCTTCAACTGTACAAGTCCTGCTTGTATTGTTTAGGGCTCCACCTTGAGACCACGTTTAACCACGGTCCGTGGTATGACCACAGTATAAAAATACATTACAGTATGAAGTCTCCATATAAACGGCTGTAACACAAGTTTTGCCTACGCTGTCGGATCGTGGCATGACTGTGGCGTGAAATAGTCGCAAGCGTGTCTCTGTGACGAATGGACGGTCTGTTGTTGATGTAATTAAAATGCTGTAAGTCAGCAGTCCTATTGGTTATGTACCGCGCATGTAGGCATTTATTTTTTAGAAACGGTAGAGTTTTACTGTATGTATTTATACTGTAATATGGTATTACGGTACTAATTTGCATGTTACCGCGTCCGGTACTGAGCCGTGTTCAATTCATTAGTTTTTTGTTTTATTAATTAAGTTTAATTCCTTGTGACTTTAAATTATGAAGTTGAAACTAAGGCTGAGTTAAAATTGTCTTTATTTGTTTAGAAAAAAACGGTGAAGGAATTCAACGTATTTACTTAAGCAGACAACATTTTATTAAGAAATTCCGGACTGACTTTATTATTTTTTTACAAATGTAAAAGTAACTTGGTCTATTTATCATGCCTTAAACATGTCTGAGCTGAATTCGATTGAGCTTGATATGGGGTAAGCTGGAAGCTGACAAATAGGTAAACAAGCCCAGATTATCGAGTCCCAGGCGTAGCCACGGCAAAAATACATAGTAAAGAGTTAAGCCCTGTTTTTTGCTGATGGATAAAGCTCAGATTTCTTGATTATCTTATGAAACCCCTTAGTAATCAGACAAATAAACTAACCACTAACAGCCAAACTTCTTTGAAACGTTGTCAGAATTTTCAGACTAACCTAAGTATCTGAGTCAGATGTTTCTAAAGAGAAAAATAAACAGAGATAGGTAAGCCCTGACCTCATTTTGTTATTGAAGCTGTTCATAATTGTGTTCGAAAAGATTTTGTTACCTGAATACTTTAGAATACTCGACTTGTTTAGTTTGTATGTGGCTGAGTTGTTAGAGTAGGTATGGCTGATTTTATTTTATTTGTTTTTTGTTTTAGATTATTTTGGCTAACTTTAAGTAACAAATGTGTGTGAATTAGTATTTAAAAATGGAAATACTCGTAAGTTTAAATTGGACTTTGTTTTTGATATTAATACAAATAATAGTACCCGGGTCGATCTCCAAAGGCATTTTTTTTCGTGTCAGACTGGATAAACCCCTTTTTAAATCAAAAAACGTGTTCAAAATATTTTTTTATATGCAGTTTGGTGTCTAATCTACGTGACACAAGGCTAATATTATTAAGAAGTTTATTTTAAATATTAAAAAAAAAATCTTAAACCCTAAAATCCTGATCGCTCTAGGTTGACCCAACTCCCGATTGAATGAATAAAATATTTTTAACTTTTTTATGAGAAGGTTTATCTGAATGAACTTATTTAGATTATATAACAAATAGCCAATCTTTCTAGTAATAATTTTTTTTTTGTTATATTAACAATACTTTTGCCACAATTTAAATTTAAAATCGTGACCTGACATTTTATCTCATCGCTCTGCGTTGAGGTAAAACATCGCGCTCATTCCTAGTTACTCGTCATATACACTCTATTCCCCTCCCGCGGTGCAACGCCAGCAGTGCTCTAACTGCTGAGGAGGATACCTTTGTACCACATTCCCGCGCTTCAACATTACGAAGGTAAGTTTATGATTGCTCTGGATTTGGTTTTCAAATCTTATCATCACTATGGCACGTTGTTTAAATGACATAGTAAGCTTGTGAATGTGTTTATTATGTGAATTACGTGATCGTTATGATGTTTTTTACGAGACGTAATCATAACTATTTACTGCTTTTAAATTCGGTGATATTTATGATTTTCTGACTTTTCCTGATCGCTATGGCCGTGATTGCTCTGTCCAAAAAGAACAGAGCGATGATATTTTGCATTAATTGTATGTTATTACTATATTTTAAGTAGTAGTACCGGACTGGGACAATGACAAACGATGAATTATGCGTTTAATTTATAACCTTTCCTGGTTTTTATTTTCGATAACCTAAGCTCATAGACAGATTTATTTTACCTAACTAAAACGCCCTTTCATATCTATAATTTAATGGCAACTATTTTTGCAGATTGAAATCATGCCTCAAAATAAATTAACTATGAAAGAAAAACGTCTTAGGAAGAAATACTGATCCAGATCTATACGCACAATGGGTTGTAAAGTCAAGAGAGAGTTACCGAAGAAAAAAAGCTCAGGGCACAGTACAACCAATGAGTGATTTGACTCCAAGCCAGCCAAAGATTTGTAGGAAGAAAAGTAAAGAGAGTTCTCTCATAAATCTGAGAACCGTGATCCTCTTTCAAATGTTCCTCAATCATCTTCAACCTTAAGCACCAACAAAGTAACAAAACGAGAGATGCTACAAACTGTAACACAACATGTTGGAAATGAGCTCAATATTATTAAAGATATAGTTAAGGAAAATGTGATTATTACAAGTATCTTAGATAATTTTGAAAAAACTGTTATTTTAGTCATAATTCTAAGTCTAATTAAGCCTATGATTACAAATAGTTAATTATAAAATGTTTATTTTTAAGTTTATTTACCTAGTTCAGAGATAAAGGTAACGTTTTATAAGAGTCTAAGTCATTTTATAACTATAAAAGACTGAAGTATTAATGGTAGATTTCAAAAGGTTGATTTTAAATTTGTCTTTTTTTTACCTAGAAGTGATTTACTTAAGTCGAAATAAATGAAACTAAGCCAATGCCTTGACCTTTTTCAAACTTTTGTCTTACCCGCTATACATATAACCTTTTCACACGTTCACTGAATATGGCTGAAAATAGCTAAATAAATAGTATTTTATCAATGTATATTTTTTTATTTCACTGATTTCACCATTTATGATCGATCTGGCACCAATTATGATTGCTCTGGTGGCAAAAATTTTTAAACTTAAATATTTTGATTACTGTTTGTGTAAATTGAAGGCCAATAGTAAAAATTTGCTATTTGAATATCATTCTTTTTAATGAGATACATAATTACCGTTAAATATCTATATCTGAAAAGCACCAGAGCGATCATACGAATACGCCTGTTTTGGAGATTGACCCACCCATTTCTTTCAGAAGCGCAAGACTTGAAATATAGGAGCGGATATTAGACAGACCTTGTTTTTAATTCAGAAAGGTTTTTCTGAAAAGGATTTTTTTAAAAGGCCACTTATTCCGGTGCTTTACAATTACTTGAAGTTCAGTCAAAAATGACTAGATTTTCTAGCATAGACAAAGGTTTTCAACGACTAATTGCAGCCTCGCACCAAGATAAAACCTCAACCAGGGCTGAGAAAATTTCCACCAGATCAAAAATAACCATTACACGATTTGCATCTACGTGACTTCTGCATTGCCACTCAGATATAACCAAACCACATTGCAGTCCACGTGCAGACCTACAGATAACCATTGTATATTCTTGCCTACCACCACTTCCAAAACTAACATTAATTTAGTAAAAGAGAGACAACGCTCTACATTGTGTAGAGCGCTATCACTCTTCCACAACCGTACCAATATTACTTTAAGAACTTCTGGTAAGCGTTTACAAGCATTGTGTACTCCCGACTAGCAACTGGTCGCATGCATCGCACAATAGCAGTCAGTTGACACTTAACGATTTGCACTGAATTGTAAACAAATGTGAGCCGCAATTAGATCGTGTGAATTACTCGAGCAAGAGTTTTTATGACGTTTTTCTTTTGTTTTACGATGTGGTTTCTTGTTTATAATGGTTTGTTTAGATTCGTCTAGTATAGGTCTCTTGGATCTGATACTTAGCAGTTTGAAACGTCATACTAACGACTCCAGCTACGCGGATCGAAAATGTTCGAATGGCGAATTGGCAAATATTGTTTAAATTAATTTTATAATAGTTAATGATTGTATTCCCAAATATCTTTGAATTTGTCACAACCTGTATCTAAAACAAAACAGTACCCAGAAGAACACAAAAACTATCTTAAAAACAAATGAATCAAACAATAAATTTCGGCAGAGTCGCAAAATGCAATACCAAAAACAACCAATTCAAAAACAGTGATTAATAATATCGGGACGGGTTTTACATTTCTTTCGAACATTGCACTTAGCTTGTTTATTTTCGGAATGTTTACACATAAATCTTATAAGTAAACATTAATCAGAGACACTACCAATTATTCAAGTAAGACTGTGGGAGAGAAACGTCGCTCTATATGGCGTAGAACGCTATCTCTCTTTCACAATTCCTTTTACATTACTTGAAGATTATATGGTACGCCCTAAGTACTTTAGTTGTCAGGCAAAAACAAATGAAACCCCGTCTTGGTATTATCAGTTTGTGCGTATCATATTAGAACGCGACGATAACATATCTTTTACTTTACAATAACATTGACACCATTTAATGACTGTATTGTAATTTTCATTATTGTCTCTACCAAATCAATACTTTATTTTGTCTTTTAATCATATGTTATGATGGGTTGTGTAAACTGTAATCCACAAATACTTAATCTAAGTTTAGGCGTCTTTGTGCATGTAATTTGAATGTTTGTGAAACACACAACGACACAAGGAGTAATTTATTTATTTACTTACATTAAGGATTACTAACAAAGAATACACAAGATACATTAATTATTAGACAAAAGAGGACAGTATACATTTCTTAATTAATCTCTTTGCATGACAATGTTTTACCAAACAAAATAGGATATTCATAGTGTGTGTTTGTTATGTGAATGTATTATTTGTCTTATTAGTTAATATTGCTAATTATTTAATATATTAAGGGTCTAACCTGCATTCAAAACTAATCTAAAAATCAAATCGTATTCGTACTCTATTTTCATTCAATTTTAGCGTAGCAACGATATCTCTACAATATTTCTGTAGTTGTGAAACGTCTTTTTTACGATTTTTCTATAGGTATAATTATAATTATTCGCTTATACAGCTGTGTCATTCCAGCATTCAAGCGGCGTGTAGGTTTACACTAACCTTAGACTGATGTAATGTCAACTACAATATCAATAAGATACGACGTCTTCACGATCGTATATTAGGTATTTTGGTATGGAAAAATATGAGATTTTTGCGATAAGTGACTAAAGATTTTGTATTTTGCCATTTTCAACTGATTTTTAGTATTACAGACAAGTACTGCTTTATAGTGAAACTAGCGACCTGCCCCATCTTCACAAAGTTGTAATACTTATGTTTTACACCTATAAACCTTTCCCTTGAAATATTTTATCTTTAAAAAACCGCATCAGAATCCATAGTGTAGTTTTAAAGATCTAAGCATCCATAGGGACAGACAGCGGGAAGGGACTTTGATACTATGTAGTGATTGGATATATTTTTTTGCAAGTCGCTCCACATTTCGGCTCATAATGTTTTAAATAATTATTAACTGGTAGGTAAATTGTATTGCATCATAATTATGTCAAGCCTAACATAAAACATTATTATTTAAAAGTTTAAGAGCATGATTGACATTTGTCAGTAGGTTAAGATATAGTACAAATACTTGTCTAAAATGTCATCACATTTTATGTAATGTTCAAACAGTATAAGTTCTTGTTTGTTTGCGTGTTTGCCACACTGTTTGTTTGTTTTGTAAGCAATCTGTTGTAAAGACATTCTTGAAATGCTAACTATAGAGAATGATAATCTTTATTGTCTTATCTTTAAAGTTCAATTTAGTTGAAGTACCGAAATTGCCACGTGTTAAGTATAGAATTGTCTAAACTTTTGTGTTTGAAATTCCTGAGCAAATAATTTTGACCTGTTTCAATAATAAAAGGTCAAGTTTTAATTGTATGCAGTCGGACACTAAAATTACTGCATCTTATTATCTTAGTTATTATGTGTTGTTTTTCTTGCCTTAAACATTTTTTATTCTATTTTGTTTCGTAATAGTTATGATCAGGTAATTTTGCTCTGTAATGCTAGCTTGGCAAAGTGTTATGTGTGTATTTATTTGTTCTTCAAGTGGTGCGTATTACTTAGACTTTGTTCTATAGCTTGTTGTATATTATGAGAATGTCCTCAGATATAAAAACGTCATTGTGGCATTTGCGGTAGTGATATCTGTATTTAATGTTATGTCAAGCAAAAATATCAAGTGTTATTTCCTACAATTTGTTGTAACAATGCAAAATGCATTCTAAGCAACGTAAACAAAGTCCTCTTTAGCACAACACTACAAAAAGGAAACTGCTCTTGATTTTGTTCAATGTTTGTGAATTATGTCAAGGTGTACTTACGTATAACAGTAAAATAAAGAAGTAAATTCAGTAAAAACACATTTATTACTTTAGTAAACTTATTCTAGACCATTAACAAATATTGGTATATACTTTGGTTTTACAGCTTTTTGGTTTCACTTCACATAGTTCCCAGCACTTTTCCACCGCGTTTCCAAAGGTTCACTTGTCGGGCGGTTCTAACTGCACTGTACACCTTCAGGGTCGTCAGGACCCGCGGCTGTGGCTCAGCCGGCCACAGCTTCATAACTTCATCCGGGAGGCGAGAGCGTGGTGATCAAGGCTCCTCGTCCTCGGACAGGGAAGGCAGCGCCAGCGTGCGGCGCAGCTTCTCGCGGCGCTGCGGGGAGATGGACTTCTGCCGGCGGAGGCAGTTGCTCCGCATCACGTAGGAGCGCGGCTCCGGCTCGAACACGTCCTCGGAGTCGTCCTCCACCAGCGCGGGCAGCGCCGTGCCGCGCAGCTTCTGCCGCCGCGGGCAGTCCGTCACGATGCTGTCCATCTCGCGGTGCTTGCCCAGCGACGGGTAAACGTCGGCGTACAGCGTAGCAACAGTTTCTAGTTTCACAACCATGATGGTGACTTTATTGTTTGATTTGAGTTTAGCGTTTATAGTTCGCGACGTGCTCTCTTCGAGTGCTCGTTGCAGAGTGCGGGGCGGCGGGTCGGCGCGCCTTTATATACTCTCGCGGTTCGTGATAAATTGGTTTGTGTGCAGTTCGTCTGGCGTCACTCGGTTTGTATGTGTTTACGCTAGGGTTTGCGTTGACTTGAGGCGTGTAAAAACCGTTTTGTTCATAGTACGTAGAACCGAAGCACACCTTTGTGAGATTTAGACGTTTTTTTGCTTCACGAGCACGTGTTTCTTTCGCTTTTTGCGGCGCTGAATTTTCTTGGAACTAATTTTTTATTCTGATTCAAGAACGGAAGCTTTTTGGCTGGGTAATACGGGAATCCCGCTAATAAAGTGATTTCAAAGAAAACTCTATATAGGTCAACGGCTTTTCAGGACTAACGCCCTAACATGCACACTAAGAACATCAAGGTTATTTTTAGCGCGTCTATTTTTGTTCTAGCAATAATCTTGTCATCCTGGTCCCCTTATGGACATATCCTTACATCGTAATAAAGATGGACAGCATCATAATAGAGCTGAGCTTGACCTGGTTAACGGGATTGAAGCTCCATAAGTGAGGATACAAACGGCACTGCAAAGGCTTGCCGACCTTCGAATGCAAATAGTTCGGAGCATGCGATGCCATCCTTTGCAGAGTGCAAATGAGTTATCTGCATTTCTTATACATTGAAGACGGTTCTGGAAAACGTTTGGCCTATTTTAATGGCCTAGTTACCTTACTTATGGAATCGTGTGTATATTATTATACAGACAATCAATAAATCAGCATAATAAATCTAAAGAGTTCATTTGAATTTACTTGTTAGGTTTATTTGTAAAAAAATATCAGTAATGTAATTTTGAACAAAATAACGACATTAATAAGGATGGAAAGATTATTTTAAGATCACAATAGGTGAAAAAAAAATTGACCTATCATAAAAAAGAGACGATCAACTGGAGACAGTTCTGTCTTTAACCCGTTTTTAGCTAGTTTTCTTGAATATATAGTAAGTACAAGCCTACCTAAGTACTTAAGCAATATGAAAATACTAGGATCTGTTAAATTATTATCACGCCTCATAATCCTTGTAAAGTAAACAGAGAAGTAAGTACATAAACTTCGTGAATGACTAAATGGATTCTCCGTATGGGAGCACGTTCATTGCCAATTATCTGACCTGATTCCAATTCAGACATTGCACAACTTTTCGCGAATAAATTCTCGTTTTTAAAACGTTTTCTTTGAATATGAATTTTCTCCGGAAATGTACTTTTGAGATCTGAAAATATGTTGCACGGTTAAGTCAATATTTTTTGAAGATTCAGTGTGTGTGTGTTCAGTAACAAAAATTGAAGCAAGATAAACTACAACAAAAATATACAGTGTTATAATAATATGAAACATGATGATCGAGAAGTTATTGGTAGAGACTAGGGTTAAGATTACTTTATAATCGAAAGTTTAATTGTGTCTTCAACTCTTTTTCTGTCTATAACGTGTTTTGAACAACAAAATTTGGTAACAAGCATACATCATCCACTGTTCAAAAGTGTATTAGTGTGAATACTTGAAGAGATTTGAAAAATAAAAGAGATAAGATCTTTTAGACACCATTTCCCGAGCGTGGGAGATTTTTCAGCACACAATACACTATTAGAAACCAAAGTGATCATAACTATAATTCCAGGATTCAGTGTATCTCACGCATGACCCAGTGCAGTTTATTACGAAGCTATTCTGGGAAGGTAATGGATATTAACACGCCTGTTATCGACGGATCCATTACTTACAGTTCCCGATAATTGTGTTTACCTAGAATGTGAATATATTATTTGTAATATCGGGAGCTGGAATCTCCATGTATTAATGGCTCATTTACAGGTGGGCGTTATGATCATGTTTTTTTTTATACCGGAACTGGTATTTATTTATTACGTTCATTTTATTGGTACAAAAGACTAGCTCTAGGCTTCAACCGAGTGCAATACTGATGAATTATTATAAATCTTATTCTTGAGACATTTTATCTATTATTATTTTTATCTATTTTTATTTTATTACATACGGACAGACAGACAGCGGGAAGCGACTTCCTTTAATACAATTTATTGATTAGAGGTAGTTTCGCATTCATTCTAAATTCTTATAAATTATCAATTTTTTAAGATAAGTCATTAGTTGTAAATAAAAGATTGTAAAACCTATAGCATATGTTAAACAATAATAACCTTTTTACCTTTTACACATAATAAGAAAAAATACGGACACGATACTAACATTCGAATTATACCTACACCTAAAGTGCCTAAAGTAAGTACCGCATTAAAAAAACAAATGAAAGCTGAAAAAAACTCTCTTAACTTCCAAACATCACCAAATGATAACAAAAACCTCTCAAAAGTATTTCAAAGCCCAAAATCCCATAATTTCACTTCAACAGTATTCTTTCCAACAAGTAATATTAGCAACATATTTTCTTCTCAATGCTACTACACGGGAGAGTAAACATCGTCTGTCCCATAAATTTTTGCACCCTCACCTCAAGGTATAGCCGGGGGTAGTTTAGGACCCTCTGGGGGCACCCCTACTTTA
The DNA here is from genome assembly GCA_941860345.1 of Chrysodeixis includens. Classification (NCBI taxonomy): domain Eukaryota; kingdom Metazoa; phylum Arthropoda; class Insecta; order Lepidoptera; family Noctuidae; genus Chrysodeixis; species Chrysodeixis includens. Next base: position 8,618,750 of record OW796111.1, on the reverse strand, counting down.
TAGACCGGAGTAACACGGGGTAACTCAAGGAATCAATAATATATGGGGGCTAAAACTGAGGCTGGAGGATAGTAAAATGTCAGATGTATTCGTTTATACGATTGTATTTTGCTTTTTTTAACATTCACACAACGCCATCTAGTCTCAAATTAAGTATACGACAGTAACTTGTGTTATGAGTACTAGACGACCGATAAAAATACTTATATATTTTTAAATACATACATATTATAGATAAATTACAACCAGACACAGAACAAATGATCGTGCTCATCACACAACCATTTGTCCTGGGTGGGAATCAAACCCGCGACCTCAGGCTTAGCAGTCAGGGTCACTAACCACTAGGCTAACAGGCCCATAAATTTATAGCCCGGGTTTATAGACCGGGGTATCTGCGAGGTGACTCAAAGAATCAATAATAGATGGGCTAAAACTGAGGCTGGAGGATAGTAAAATGTCAGATGTATTCGTTTATACGATTGTAATGTTACGAAAGGGTGTTTGGTGTCTGCGATATTTTGTTGTTCTTTATTTTTGTATGGAAACTGGGGTTGGTGGTTTGTGTCTTGTGAGAGATACTAGATTTTTTTTCTAGCCTAATGTGTATATTAAAGGCTTCCCCAAATCCTTCCACGTTTTTCTGTGCCCCGCCATCTTAAACTAGTCCTCGCGGTATACGTTCAAATCATCCCGCCACCGCTTTTTGGGTCGGCCTCGGCGGAGCTGCGATTTGTTTTTGTTTTTTTCGCTAATAACATAACATTTTTAATAAAAAAGTTATACAGCTTTAGTTTAGGTAAAATAAAATGTGTAAAGGTGGCATTTATACTTTTACTAAAAGATCAATGTCTGAAATACAGGAAACGAAGAGGGCACTCAAAACTTTTATAATAATTTTCGTGAGGATGATTCATACCTACTTATAGATATAACGGTATACTCACGCGTATTTATCGGGATAGCCCGACTAGTTTGGGACCGACCGGAGTCCTTAATCATGAGCTGATGCGGCGGCGGGGTCGCGAGTCGAACGACTCAGTTCGACTCGCGACTCTCAAAACATTTATGTTTTTCTCTCATAATATTACCAACGAAAAATTTTCATACAATTTATATAACTGTATCTTATTAAATAAATCATAACAAAACAATGTCACTAATATTCGCAAAACGAACGTCAGTAAGTATTGTTCTGTCTTTTAAAAAGCAATCAAGTTCAGGAAGCGAGCTATCTGCAAATTACTCTCGTACGTAAACAAGCTATACTAACTATTATATCAGTAGGTAGGTGTGTTGTTTCCCTATTTTCCGCCGAATCACTTTATATAATAGATGGATGGCGCCTAGAAAATTCCAAATTGTTTGTAATAATGTACTATCTAGGTTCAGACTATGTCCCCTGTTTTCCATTGCTATACGATTAGATTTCCATGCCAAGATCTAAAATTAATTTGTCTCTTTGTTATTGGACTCTTAATAATTTGTATTTTTTTTTCAATATTCACACAACGCCATCTAGTCTTAAAGTAAGTATTTGATAGTAACTTGTGTTATAAGTACTAGATAAACTGATAAACGTATATATTTCTAAATACATATTATATAATATACACTATGGATAAATTAGACCCAGACACAGAACAAAATATGATCGTGTTCATCACATAAACACTTGTCCTGGGTGACGATCGAACCCGCGACCTTCAGTATAGCAGTCAGGGTCACTAACCACTAGACCAACAGGCCTTTCAGTGGCAGATAAAAATAAAAAATATAATGTATTGCATTAAATACCAATCATACTTAATACCAACTCTTAGAAACAAGTTATCTACATATTATTTAACTATAACTATTAACTAATGATCTAAGATATTATGTATCGGGACACTAATGTAATTTGACACCATAGTCGCCTAATCTGGATTAAGACACCCAATACTTTGATCCTGCTTTCCTTGGTGTAACAGACTTATCTGTTACATTCAATCAGCCGTACTAAGATTGTTTCGTAAGAAATTATAGGTTGAGGAGGTCAGATAGAAAATTGCCATAACCTAAAATATTTAGGCTAAAACCACGTTATGAGAATTTCCTTTTTATGATAGCTTAGCGTAAGTTTTAGTTTCCAATGGTTTTGTTGAGACCAAACATTTCGAATGGTTATAATAAATCTTAATTTATTGTAACAGCTATCGTGAGGTGGATTCATAATTATGTTTTAACGGTTAATTTAACTGCCAACTGCTGGGCACAGGTCTCGTCCCATATAGGGATGGTTTGAGCATTGATTAGCTAGCTCACTACGGATTGGCGCGTTCAGTTTCTAATATTACCAATCCAGGTTTCCTCACGATGTTTTCCTTCACCGTTTTTAAATGATGTGTGTGTTATTTGTAATGTTGTGAGTGTGTTAATTGCACATATAATAGGGCGTAATAAAACAAGGAAGCTGTTAATATCTGACCAGCAAAACAACAAGCCCTCTAACATTACTATAAGGAAATTAATTACAACACATTATAACAGTTCAGTACAGTACATAAACGCTTAATTATCATGTACTCAACACTAGAGGAAAATTATTGTCAACCAGGCAGAATAATATTGTGTGATCCGATATACTCGTGAGATCGTTGAGATCGGTTGTAAGTTTTGTGGGCGACCAATTACAGTCGTGATTTGACATCGGATTCAACTGATCAGCCTTCCAAAAACCGGAGGTAACAGCACCTGTAGACCCTTATATCCTAGAGATTAGTTATCCTAAAAACGAACACACTGAAAAATCGCTTTTACTTGAACACAACAGTTAAAAACTACAAGAATATGTGACAAGAACAAATAAGAATTTGGACCACAATGCATGTTTAACTTTTTACAGTCTATTATAGCCGTTTGATAAAAAGTAAACGACTACTGTTTTTGGCAGTCTCTTTGTGAAAAATGTACTACCTATAAGATTTTTTGCCGTCGAATATTTTAGTTTAAAAACAAGTTTATTTTGTGTTACAGTTACTTTTTTTTTTATGTAGATTTTCGAATAACAAATATTGGAGAACTACATCAAAGACAAATTAAATGGCAAAATAACAAATGAATCACTTTATTTTAAAGACAAATCTTCTTATACAGCGTGTATATTTGAACGACGGACTTATTGAAGGAGGGTGGTCAGTATTCGATTCTCGACCCAAATATGTAAAAAAACTATGACCTTAATTTTTCATATAATTATCCGATAAAATACAGTATTTATGAACACGAGCGCAAAATGCCTAATATCACGCGCCAAACACGTGCCGCCGCTAAAGCAGCGAGCGCGCAAGCCCCCCCGCGCCCCTTGTGATGTCGACGACGAGTGCCGCGCAGTGAAATGCATTCATACCTACGTCGGCGTCGGTCATTGACCGCGCATATGTTCGATAAGCACGAGGGTGTTAAAACGTTGCGAAGTTATTAGGACTTTTTTGGAACGATTTTGTTCGTCATTAATCAGGGTTTTTTTATTGTTTATACGTTTATTGGTGAAGTCTATGCATAAACTATTGGTGGTTTGAATAAGTCCGTCGTTCAAATATACATACTGTATACAACGTTGATAAAAGCGAAAGGCATTAAATGAAACCACATATTCTGTATATCATTATAAGGCTACACAACAAAAATCAAATCAATGTAAGCAATAGTTTAGTCACAGGATATTTTTTTAGTTTTTTTTTAGTTTGAACATGCTGTATCTTCCTGATTAGGTGACTAAGTTTTATAGGCATAGTTATCTAGTTGGCTCCGGTTGGGTCCGAAACTAGTCGGGCTATCCCGATAAATACGCGTGAGTAAACCGTTATAACGTTTTAAGTATGAATCATCCTCACGAAAGTTATAAAAAAAAATTGCTTACATTGATTTGATTTTTGTTGTGTAGCCTTATAATGATATACAGAATATGTGGTTTCATTTAATGCCTCTCGCTTTTATCAACGTTGTATAAAAATCAATTGCTGTTTGTGTTAGTCTCGCTAAAGCTCGAGAACGGCTGAACGGATTTATCTCATCTTGGTCTTGATTTGTTCGTGGAGATCTAGGGAAGGTTTAAAAGGTGAAAAAAATCGAATAATTGAAATCTTTTTTTCCTACACAAAAATTTAGGTCTTTTATTTATTGATTGGGGCAGTACGAAGTCTGCCGAGTCAGCTAGTATACATATAAAGACAATTATACATATAAAGACATATTATAAAATACTCAGGTTTACTGTACTTTGGAGCTGAGAAAAACACAAATAAGGGAAAAATTGCATAATCCATGTATTTAAATTTTAAACATAAATTAAAAAAAATAAGATTTCTGTTTCTTTAGCTAATCTGTGCGGAACCCTTAGTGTCGCAAGTCAGACTCGCACTTGACAGATTCAAAGAGAAAATGCGTCGAAATTATTTCTAAAAAGAGGTTTTTACAATTACAGTACATTATAACGGTCTGCTCCAGTTTTAAGAAGTTCAATAACAGTCTAAACAAATCTTGAATACATGACCTCTTTTCGTAAGAAAAACAGTTTACAGTTAGCTAAGACTAAGCTCCGATTAGATAATTTCTGAACATTGTTCTCAAATTCTATATAAACAAGTGGACAAATACATTTGCTTGTGGTGGCTGAGTCATTTGGTAAACATATGGCAGGTTCCCTTATGGCAATGAATCATGAATTACAATTGATAGTGACCCCAGCGACTGAAAATGTGTAATGTTGTGCAATTAGTCAGTTTACAGTAGATTTGGTTTTGTTGTGTAATTTTTACTACGTTGTATTTGTGTTCGAGAACTTTCATGTAAGATTCAAATCGGTTTTAGGTAATTTGCCGTCTTGCGGGATGTTCGTGAGAGTTACCGCGAGCCTGGCACTCAAAGGGCTCCAGGGGGAACATAGTGTGTTATAGTCAGTGAAAGTCTGATACTCGCTCCCGCTGCATCCACAGCGGGCGAGGTCATTTGATGATAGCCCAGGACAAAAACGAAAAGAAAAGCAATTTGCCGTTGGGGCTATACCCCATGTAAATGTGGCTTCCTCAAACTATGGCCTTCATTTTTGAACTGGCCAAAGTACAAAGCCACCGACAATGCTGTAAGCGTGGCTACATGAGTACTAGGCTAAGAATATACAATTTTCATTGATGGACACGAAACGCAGACATGTAAAACTTAATTGCTTATGTTTAAAAGACTAAAGATGGTTTATTTGTCAAAAATTAAAACAATTAGAAGTTATTTTAGGTTTTCTTTTATCTTGCCAACAGTCTTACAATTAGAAATCATTGTATTAAATTACTCATCTTGGTATTTTCCACAAAAAACAACTGAATGCCGTAATTCAGGAAAAGAAAAGTCTCCTGGCTATGACCATAGTACAATACATAGAGTTGTTTGATTCGGCCGTTTCTAAAAAATAAATGCCTGTAGACGCGCGGTGCGTAACAGCAATAGGGCTATCTACTTACAGCATTTTAATCACATCAACAACATACCGTCCGTTCGTCTGCGACACGCTTGCGACTGCATCATGCCAGGGTCATGCCACGATCCAATAGCGTGGGCATAACTCGCGTTGCGCCCATTTATCTATATGTATAAAGACGATTTCATACTGTATAATATTATTAAACTATGCTATGACGCTCCAAAGTGACGAAATATTTACTGTTAAAGGCCAAATTGATTTTCCTCTCAGTTTACCTTGTTTTTGAATTCATTCATAAATGTTTTTTTACGTTCATTCATGAACTAATCGGGAAGCTTAGAGGACAACAAGACGTTTAAGGTTGCTGTAATAGGGAAAAGGAATAATTGCTTCTAGTATTTCTGTTAAGGTGAAAAATATAGAAGAAGCATGGTTCTGTAAATTTCCGTGAAAACTATGGCAGTAATTGTGACCCCACCTAGAAATATTTATATCAATTAAGAATTACAAGTCTAAATCCTACTATTATTCTAAGCAAAAAAGTTTGTAAGAATGGATGAATGTTTGTTACTCTTTCGCGCACAAACCGCTGGATGCGGTTTGACTTTTGACTTTTGACTTATCAGCGATGTCAATCAGGATCAAAATAATGACAATCGGAATAACTGTTTAACTTTTTTTTGTATCCCAGTGGAAATCCTCATGGGCTGTCCCTCTACAGAGGGTTGGTAAAAATCCAAATTTTTACCAACCACTGGAGCGTCCTCATCTGCCTATGGTCGGGGGTACGGGGTTCGCTATCGCATTCACCGCGCCCCCGGCAGATTTTGAAGCGCTGTGCGAGATCGGTGGGTCTCTACTACCTACATTAACTAAACACTGTTGAGCGTGTTAATCAAGATACAATTTGTCTAAATGATTAACCAACATCATGTCCTTGAATTTGTCATACTATTTATTAACACATACTATAGTTTTGTTATTTATTTACCTCATGCACTTTGTGTAGGTACTGTACTTAGTACAACTCATTTAAAGACAAGAGTTAGGTTAGGTTAGCCTACTTATTATTATTATTATTTACTGTCAATCCATGATTCATAAATAACTTAGTAAATATTGTTTGCGGTCAGTTCTTTTCAGCAAATGAAAAGGTATATATTATAAATAATATTATACTTGTTTTGAAACCATATTTAAATAGAACACTGTTTGGCAAAAATAAAAAATTGAAAATTTAAATGATATAATAAATATTCAGGGAAATTCGACAAATATATGTATTTGCGGTGTAATTAATACGTTTAGGTATGTTTTAACTTACAAAACACTAATAATTATATTATCAATAAATATTAGAAACAATGTTTCTTAGGCCACATGGAGTCTAATAGATACCATCCACACGAAAATGAACTTTCGTTCCACAAAAATGTACATTTTTCTCCAAAAATCTAAAACTTATCCACACCTTTTAACCCCATATACCTATAAAAGAAAAGTATCAACATCTATTTTCTAAATCCACGTTTATAGCACCCAAGTAACATTCCCTTCACCGACCTTATTTTAGTCTAGCCGTATATCTTCAGGTATTTGAACCGAAACCCTCTGTAACTCGGTCCTCGCCCTCAATAACCCTTTTCTCATATCAAATAGGCCCTTAAAGTAATTCTCACAATTCGTATTAATAAAATACAGGAATAAAATGGGTTGTTTTTCTATTTCTTTTTTTATGACGCTGTTTGTGGTGTCTAATTGAATGTAATGTTATTTCGTTTGACCGAATTGTAGTAAAATTATACATAAATTGTAAAGTCTTTATGTATCATTTTGCTACTTTAGTACAGCTACCTAGTTGCAAGAGGAGTATTTATATGTATAATACATCAATAATGCACCCGTGCGAAGCTGGAGTTGATCGCAAGTTCAGCAATAAACCCTTTCAGAATTATTTTACTGCAATTATTTAACACTTTATCGTAAATAGGTAGGTTTTATAGTTCGTCGGATTTTCTTCACTTCTTTAATCAAGAAATCTTAACACACTCTCGTGTTTTTTTTTTCTTGTTATAAACGATTATACCACTAAAATGTGCTATTACACGTTTTTATAGTATTTCTGCGTGTTAATACACAATACAATAAAAGGCAATAATATAAGAAAAAACACTTTCGTCTTGAATAGAAGTGGGTTAAGCCGTGCTAAGTAGTTTGATATTATAGTTTATTTATTAGTCGCGCACTTTCGTATGAGATTCATTACGGTTAACAATTCCTGTTACATTTATATTGTTTTCGCTTATAAAAACTTTAATGTGAAAGATTTTTTTTTCATAAAAGAACGTCGATTTGGCGTTGATTAGGCAGAGGTCTTACTGTCGTCTTTCTCTGCTTACAACACGGCGTAGAGTGAGGCGCTTTTACAACTGCAAAAGTTATTGTATTAAAGATAGTGGTAGGAATCTGCTTATAAATATACTTAATATGCATATGACTGGCCTGTAGGTCTAGTGGTTTGTGTGATGAGCAGATCGTTTCTTTTGTGTCTGGGTGCAATTTATCCATAATACGTACCTATTTACATATTTAGAAATATATAAGTATGTATATCAGTTGTCTAGTATTCATAATATTAGCTCTGCTTAGTTTGAGATAAGATGGCGTTATGTAAAAGTCGTTGAATATGAAGTAAGAGACTTTATAATTGAGTTACACCAAAGATTTTATATATTTATATGACCGACGGCAGTACCTACTAAACTCTATTTTAAGATTATTTATGCGATGTCAGTCAATATCTAAGTCAATCAGTCCAACGTTATCACTTTTGCCAGTTTCTGAGAATACTAAATTAAATTAAAACAAAACAATCGTACCAGACAAGTCTGCAGGCAGACAGACAGACAGGAGACACATCTCAGTATTACTAGTGACCTTATCTGCATAGACAGACAGTCAGACAATTGAATATCATAACCTAATGACTTGTGATAATTATAACGATAGAGTATTTTGAAATAAAAGGAATTTTTAAATACTATTTTTTAATTCATTAAAATGAAATGAGACCGAAACATAGTTTTTTTTCTATAATATATTTATCTGTATTATTCGAATCAACTTTCAAATATTAAATGAAATAGGTAACTCTGTATCGTACAGTAGTTAAACGCGTATTAATTGCGTCAAAACATATTCTTATTTTAACAGTTGTATTCTTCAAGTCTAAATGTTAAGTCATTAAAAAGTGTTTAAGATTGAACCCACTGTCCTTTTATATTTACGAAGTAAAAGAACCAATACGTGACTTGTAATTTTTGGTAATCTATCTAACGGAATAATTAGTGTTATTTAAATACCCATATCAGTCAATTATCCAATTCTAAACACATACCAAAGAATTCTAAATTAAACTAGTTAAGTAAATATACCCAAAATGGTTCGTACTGGAGATTTTCACGTGTACTAACCGATACCAAGGTTCGTTGACACGAGGAAAAACGAGTTTAAAGGTACTTAGTATGTAAAAAACAAGGAAAACTTGCATAATGTAGTCATTTGAGGAATATTTACGTAGACTCTGTGTTGAATTGTTAGGTAAAAGGAATTTTTAGTGTTTGAGTCATTTTTCGTATGTTTTAGAAGCCGTCCATTAATCATATATTGATTGAAATTGGAGTGAGGGAAAAAGGGGGTGTAGACAGATATTAGGTACGTGTATTATTTTTTGTTTTTGTCCTTAATTTCAGAATTAAATAAGATTATACTTTAAACCGTTTTTTTTTAATATTTAGATGTTGGATGGAGGGGGGGAGTCCCAACCCTCATTACATATCACCCAGGGGGACAGAGTGTTAAAAATCCTATAAAGAAGGTTACCTGATTAAAGGATTCCTTTGGTACAGCGCTATATATGTATACGTATACGTATAACTCTTCAAACAAGGTTTTTCTCCTTCGTATTTTCTTTTACAGTAATTTACATAAAAGAACTGTAAAAGGACTTGTTTACCAATGCATAAACGAATAACTATCATATTATTAACCAGCATTTATGTACGAAAATGCTTACTAGGTAAGTAAATTAAAATTAAAAATACAATAGAAAATATTCATTCAAAAATCGAGTCAAAGTTCAACCTGAATCTACCAACCCCACACAGAATCAATGACGTCTTAAAATGGCGCGAAAATTCCCGACTACCGCGAAAGGTGAATCACCCCAACCTATATCCTAAAATAGACGGAAGCGGAGCCGGCAAGTCTAGCCATACTGTTATGTAACGTCTAGGCTGAATGGAGCCTCTATTGTGTAATGTAACCTACTTACTGTAATAAAACCTTTTTAGAAGAAATAATGGAGACAGAATGAATGGGCATTGACTATGTGAGATTTGTTTTGTGTGGAGTGGAGAATAGTGAATATAATTGGGAGAAATATTAAAAGAAAATTGAAGAATTTTAACCTAATGGAATGTATGGCAGAATTCAGATAAGAACGTGTGAAAGAAAAAGACATGCTGCGCCGACCCCAAATAATAATTGGGAGAAGGGCAGGAGAATGAATGATGGAATAGGAGAAAAGTATCTTTGTTAAATGGTTCTAAATAATTAAATACATATTAAATAACTTGAGTACGGGGAATGTTGCTATTATTTGAGAAAAATATAGCAATTGATACCGCCATGGAATATCTAGATCTATCTAAATATAGGTACTTTTTCTTAAGAAATGATGAAGTGTTTTGAAACAACATGACTAATTGCATTTATTTTATCTACATATATGATAGACATCACAATTAAATAAATACATCTTGATTTAAATTAAATTAAATTTATTTTTAATTTGCAAGTCACTTAACTTACTAATTTGTTTTGAAGATAATTATAGTACCTACCTACTGTTTTATGTTTACGATATATGTTTAATTAATTTCTTTTTTTGGGAAACCATTAGTCTTATCATACAACCTTGATCAATTTTAATCAATTTGCGTCATATGCGATATCTTTAAATAATTTTAACGTATAATACTTACCTTTCAAATAATTTAATACATGTGGAAAACAGTAGAACAAAATCACGTTAACCACCTTTAAATAAACTCAATTCTACTCAATTTCCCAACACGACTTGAACTTCAAATGCTGAAATTGAAATTCAATAAAAATCAACTAAAACGTGAATAATAGACATCTACAGAAACCCTTTGAAAATTGTTTTATACTCATCTAATCCGTGAACACACTAATTTGTAAACCTCAAAAATGATAACTCAAAAAAAGAAACCAATTTTGATTTTATACAAGGTTAAATTTCAATGTCCAATAGAAAAAACTATCTTTAAATTTGCTATAACATCTAAAATACCTATTTATTACTATGAAGCTAAAATGTCTACAATGCAAGTTCTATTTTTGGGAGCCATAATTATCAAGTCGGTTAGGCTGTGTTTGCTTTGCAAGCGGGCGACAGCGCATGCGCGGAAAATCCAATATGGCCGGTATGCAGCCGACAAAATCAATTAATGCATGTAGGAAGATGTGCCTGTGTTGACGACCTCGTTTGCAGAATGAACGGGAGAGGAAAGTTGAAAATTAGGGATAAGATAGTGCCATACTTTGGTTGTTAAAAGTGTATTCATTAAGGACCTCAATATTGTAATAGTTTTTATGCTACAGCTTGTTCAATGTAAGCTATGTTAAAAGGTATTATTTAGGTCCCTGTTGGATAAACTTAGGAACTTTTGTATGGGCTAAAAAAGTGTGCATTGAAATTGATTTTTTTAAACAAATTTTGGGAGATTATGAGATTTAATGAGTTTATTTATGTAACTACTTTATGAATTACAAATCGGCCAATCCCTAGAAAAATTTAGCTCTTTTATAATCATATATTATTATATCCCGCAGTCAGTCTGACAGGCAGACAGATTGACAGCGGGGGCAGTACCGATTTAAATACGATTACCAGCTGTAACTAAAAAATACACATAGAATTATAAAAAAAATCCTTTCTTTTTTTCTATAAACCACGCTTCTCGCTACCATTTCAACCGCATCCCACCACACATATCTCTTTCAACTGCCCTTCAAATACCACTTGAAGATAACATCTTGTTTCTCTTTCACACACATTACATAATAAACCCATCTCTTTCTCTCATATATTACATAATTTATGTAACGCATTTATTGAGATATATGGCACTTTTTATCAAACACAACGGCTTATTTATTTCAATTGCACGTAACCATGAAAATTACTAGCTATTGTAACTATTAATGTATGTTATAAAATATAAATAAAAATTCAAGTGCTGCATTATTTTCCATATCATTTTTATTTTCAAACTAACATCAATAAATTACATTCATGCTATCGGCTAATGTGAGCACTGACGTCGTCAAAAATCTCGAATTAAACAGATTTTTATTGTTTTGGCTAAGCATTATGTTCTCTTTAGACTTTTATACAAAATCGTTTTCTTAGACTCAATTTTGTTAAAACTCACGTAAAAACAAACTCAGATACAAGAAAAGTGAGTATGCCAGTTCATAATTTATATATTCTTTTCTTGAGTGGCACTATTCGTTAAAAAACATAACAGCTTTAGGCCAGAACCAGGTGATATTTTCTGATAACTATATCACAAAGAGCATTTTTTCAGTAGGCACAGGTAGGTACATAGATAGGTATGTAATTACTATCCATACCTACGCAATTTTCATTAGTATTTTGCGTACCGTAATTTGATCCCCAATTCATAAACCAAATGAGTTCACCGTTATAACTTGAGTTCAAATAACCACAAAGTTCATTCGTCAACGCGTTCGCCTCAGTTCAAAAGGTCACGTGACCTCGTGACCTCAGCGTCTACGGAGCTACGCCGTAGCCGAGGTTGACGCTCTTAATTGAGTGCCACTCAAATGTCATTTGCAAAAACAATAGTATACAATAATGAAATAAGGTTTCAGTAACATGTGATTTGTTTTGAAATAATTTGATGGTATTTTTCAGACAGAAAAATATACAGATACTAGGTACTTTTCTACGAATGGAAAAGTCTTAAGATCAGTCTGTTAAAATAATAAGACTGTCCGTCAAATATTAACGAGATTTTATTAAAAAACTATTTTGCTTTTGATTATGTGTCGAAAGAAACATAGCCCGGTAAAGCAATTAATGCGCACAGCCAAAGTGCATAGACCTCTCGCAAAACAAATTTAATACAATTTTTTTCAAGAAAATCAAAAAGATTAGAGCCTAAGCGCTAAAAAATGAGGTTACAAACCAACCCATAAACACGAAAGGCTCACCCAAGCAAAACTAGGATAAATACCTATGCCTTTAAAAGAAATTCAAGAAAAACAACACACCTCCGGATCATAATATGTAGGTCGCAAGTTTGTTAAATGTCCTGTGCCGTGACGTCACAACGCAAATCACTGCGCATGTTCCTGTGGGGGGGGGGCGATGACGTCACACGCTTTACATCTGTCCCTTGTTTCGGTAATCAGATTTTGTGTAAACAATGTTCGAATTACAAACGCCATAACGCTGACGTCATAGATTTCGGATGACGTCGTTTTAGTATTTTCTATTTGAAGTTACGTGTATTTTATGTGTAATTGTTTTCCTTTTTATTGTTACATTATGATTTTGTTGTAATCTGATATTATGTAAGTTAAAGTTTGTGATTGTAATTTGTTTCAGTTATGCATATACGTCATATCTCAATTTCTGTCTTATTAAAAGACAGGTCGTGGCTAGTTCATTTACTTTAAGACATCCTTAAAAAAATACTCCATTAAACCATTGCTGGTGTTCTAAAAATCGAAGGCAAAACATCTCGTCGGCATTCTCCTACATGATGGACAGATCTCATGAAATCTGTAACACATTGTGGTATAAATGAGAACTTTCGCTCCTCTAGGCATAGAACTACATCGTGGTGAATGCGACAGCGAATCCCCTGCACCTGGCAATAGGCAGATGAAGACACTCCAGTGGTTTTAGCTCCGTTTTTTAGCAAGTTCTTCCCTCTTGTTGACCGACGGCGAATAGTCCATGAGATTTCCACTGGGATACAGAAAAAGGCATAAAGTTACATGGCGTTGCACCACGAGAGAAGCGGCAGAATCACCAGACCTAGACATGGCTACTACCACTCTGATAAGAGTACTAGTAAGTACTAGCTAGTACTACTAAGAAGAGAAATAAAAGTCTCTTCTTCAGACAGCGAGATGCAATGGTGAATTTATAATGACTGTACTTATACTCCAGACATATTGGCCTGTTAGTCTAGTGGTTGGTGGGCCTAGCTGCTGTACCGGAGATCGTGGGTTCGTTTGCCACCCAGAACAAATATTTGTGTGATGAATACGATCATTTGTTCTGTGTCTGGGTGTAATTTATTCATAACACTTATGTATTTAAAATACTTAATTTGAGACTACAACTATGACGTTGTGTAAATGCTGTGGAATATTTATTGATCGTTTATTTATTATTATTACCATCGGGACGCAACCACAAACCTAATAACTTCTCAACCACGTGCACACAACCCCTTAACACAGGTGCATATTAACTCAACTGCATGACATTAAAACATTAAAATTTAAATAACAACCTTACGTCTATTACAATAAAGTCATATTTGCAATAGATAACCTTAAACCTGAGGTCAATGGAACAACATTCAAATATTCAAAAATCAACCTTAACTTTATTTCAACAAAGATGATTTTTACATGAACCTAAAGTCAGACAGCATGGCAACAACGCCCAGCTATTTTAAAATAAACCTTATCACAACGTTCATAGGGTTCATATTTAAATGTGACACATCGGTTGTCATGCCCCCTTGTCAATAATACTGGTCTGACGTCTCGCCTGGGAATCGATGGGGTGTACAGGATAGGAAGGGATCGAATGCTCCTTGTGTTACGTCCGTAATATTTTTTTTTGTTTTCTCCCGTGGGAACGGAAGGAATGTGACGGTATGTGTAATAAAACTGTCTATGTATAGATATAATATCTCATGCATTATAGAGACACTATTTCGTAAAAGTAATTCCTATTTTATATTATTAATTTTCTTTATATCGGGTGTGTCATACCTAATTACATTAAAACTTTATAACGAATTCCAAAAAAAATAACCAAAAATTAACCATTTAGTGTAAACCACAGGAATCATTTTAATAATTTAGGACATCGTACTGTGTAAAGCAGAGATTTAGAAATACGTAATTAGTATCACTGATGACATTAATGCATTAAAATGGTGTTCTGATTCTCGCATATTTTTATTCATCCGCGCATGCGCGCGAGCGACGCGCGCATGCGCGGGAACGAAATCTCGCCGAAGTACAGCTGTGCGTCGTATGCACAGAAAACCCGAAAGAGATCATCCTATTGCCGTGCGGCCATGTTTGCCTCTGCGAGGACTGCTCAGACAACATCACAGACACTTGCCCCATCTGTCGAGAGAAGATAGAGTCCAGAGCGCCGGCATTCATCACATAGACGAACAAATGCATTGTTTGTAAAGCAATAAGGTGATTTGTACAATACAGAGTGATATTTTTACAAGTGTTATAAACAGCTGTCTGTCACTCCCACGTAAAGTAAATAGGTGCTATGTTGACGTGTAATAATAGAAAACTGTTGTAAATTGCGCATACAGATTATTTGTGTACATACGTAAAATATTTTTGAGAAGTTAGAGATATCACTTTATAAGTTTGATGATGTTAATTAGTGTACATTTGCCTGGCAGGTTGTTGAAAGTCAAGCACTTCCCGTTTCAAAGCATAGTTACAAAATAAATTATATAAAAAGGATATTGTATCTAAACAGGTACATGTGTCAATATTGTTAAGCCTATTCCATTTACTTTGTTCCTTTTTTTGCGTAATTTTATTTTTTCTTTGTGTTAATTGGCACATATTAAACAGTATAATAACGTATTATATTTAAGGTGATTAGGTATGACAAACCTAGTATATCAGTCTTAATATAGGGACAGTTACTGTTTGCACTTAAACGGTATTTTATAAACATTTTTATTTTAACAAACTACGTAAAAATACAAAAGGTGTTTATATTGACATTATCTGCGATAAATATTTGGTTTCCGATTGTTTTCATGTTCAGAAAATATACAGTACACTATTCTATATATAATATTTAGATATTAGCCCTAAAAACATGTATTTTACTAACAAGTCTTGTTTAAAATAATAATAACAAACATAATATGAGTATACAATACATGTTTACTATCAATATATTATTTCGGTTACGCCTAGATCACGCTATTAAACCACATAAAATAGATAACCACAATCAAATATTTCAAGGGCAAACAATAGTTGAAATATTATTACATTATATTGTAGAATATGTAGTAGTGACCTTGCGGTTCTATGCATGGGTTTGTACGCACGAGGTGCAGATTCAATCTTAACGCAGGCAAATACCAATGCGATATTTCAATGTTATAAGTACTTTCTTAATTATTGTCACACAAAACTGAGAAACGATGTACGAAAACATTGTGAAGATACCTGGATTCCAGATATTGAAATCTGAAATCTCCCTGAGTTAGCATGGTGATCAGTGCAGAATCTGATAGCTCACTAAGATAACTGGGCTGCACTGACAGCCGAGTGGTACTTACAGGTCACCAAGCCAATTACCACTGTGCACGACGTGTCGCGGGTTCGATCCCCTCGTAGGACAAGGATTTGTGCGTTCCACAAATGCTTGTCTTGAGTCTGGGTGCATTTTTTCTTTGTAAAACGCCTCCCGTTTAAAAATGGAATACCTAACCTATATAATAAAAAGCCTGTACCGCGCAGTGGGAAGTGTATAATCTGATATAATATAACATTACACACATTTTATTACTACAACATATCATAGTCAATCGTAAAAATACAAGATATAGTAGATATTATTATCTAAAGCGCAATACTCAGCGACGGAAAATCACTGGGGAATAAAACAAATGAAACTGCGCATTTTTGCGCGCGCCGACTTAGCCACTAACGTTGATAATTGAGATGATACCGTAAGCATGATCTGTTGTAATCTGAGATAGAAGGTTAGGTTATGACTGTATAAAGGTAGTTGAGAATCTGTGGTTTATTAAACGTATTTTTAGTTTCAAGTAAATAAATAGTTAAATTTCATGTTTTATTATTTTTATTTTAACTCCTTTTTTGTGTTATATATTATTCTCACAAGATAATGTTACGTATTTATGCGTGTTAAATTACATAATACCGTGTATTTTTTTTTTCGAAAAGTAATTAAGGTAGTGAAAAGTAAAATATAAATTTATTTTCAATCGCGGAAATTTTGTTTTTTTTTGTAGACTTACTTAAAAAAGTCGTCATTCGCATTTACATTAAAAACATGAAGTTGTATTGGCGCCTTTTAATACGCTTATCAATACAATCAGATTACAATATCTCGGTGTTGTCTCAAGAAGTCTGGCCGTGACAATGGCCGGTTTAATCTGCGTCAAAGGTGAACATATCGTGTTCAGCTTTGACGTTTATACGAGTAGGAATATTACTTGTCTACTTGGATATACTAACGGTGCTCAGAAGGAAATTCTCAAGCCAACGTCAAACTGTCAAACCATGAAAGGCCTATTGTATTCACAAGCCTAAAGCAATCCATAAATAGCCTAAACATATTTATCCATAAACATACATTCAATATAATCATCTAAAAATTACATCAAGCTAGGGACCAAGTAGTATTCATATTATTTAAACACGGGAGCTGTGATTTTTTATTTTAAGCCGCACACAACTTTCGAAAAATCGGTGCGCGCCGTGGGGATCGAACTGAAGACCTCTGACTTAGCAGTCCTACGGTCTTACCACTAGGCTATTATAGCTTCAAAATAAATATACGGTGTAACTAGTTAGTACTTAGCTTTAGAGTTTGTAGTCAAATTATTATCATTTTGTCTGTGCAAAATTTTTAAACCAACATCAGGCTGTCAAATCAAAGGCTCATTGACTTCACAAGCAATAGTTAAAACCTAAAATAATCAATAGAAAGCCAGCTTCCACATAACTCCATGAACAAAATCATACAATCATCATCATCTTCCTGCCCTTATCCCATTTTACTTGGGGTCGGCGCAACACGATTTTTTTTCAATCTCCTCTATCAGACGTCACAATATCATTTACTCCTTTTTCATCCAATATCGTTCCTACAAAATCATAAATAATTATGTCTATTTATCAGTGATCCGTGGCAATGACCACGCACGGTACGTCGTCGTTTCATAAGCTGAGGTCAGGGCACGGCAGCACGCCTGTCTTCATTCATAACGCGAGATTGTGACAAAGGTTGCGGCGGAGGCCGTCAGTAATTATCACTAGTACTGCGTCAATAGATTGCTTGAAGGATTAATTGTTGATAATTGTTTTACGTCGGTATTGTAGTAATAGGGATTAATTGTTGTATCAATGAAGAATAGTTTACAGCTTTATGATTTTTTACAGAATTTCTTTTCTCGATTAATCATATTGGAAAACGTCTTTGCCAGATCATTCTGTTTATGCCAGTAGCGAATATTCACTTTGATTGTAATATAATTATTATTTTCGTGACATTGTGTAATATTGTAGAAGAAAATTCTCATATAATTGTTCATTAAAATTCCTATTACAAAAACCTAGTTTATTTATTCCGTTCAAAATAAAGTAGTGTTACCTGTACCCAATAAAAAGTATACAACGTTGATAAAAGCGAGAGGCATTAAATGAAACCACATATTCTGTATATCATTATAAGGCTTTCGTGAGGATGATTCATACTTAAAACGTTATAACGGTTTACTCACGCGTATTTATCGGGATAGCCCGACTAGTTTCGGACCCAACCGGAGCCAACTAGATAACTATGCCTATAAAACTTAGTCACCTAATCAGGAAGATACAGCATGTTCAAACTAAAAAAAAACTAAAAAAATATCCTGTGACTAAACTATTGCTTACATTGATTTGATTTTTGTTGTGTAGCCTTATAATGATATACAGAATATGTGGATTCATTTAATGCCTCTCGCTTTTATCAACGTTGTATAACATGGTATCCATAACGCGTCTACAACAAGTCTATCATTCCTTCTCTCTCAGGTTTTGTAAGTACAAAAACATACACTTAATATTTCCTTCTTCACTCAAAGAGTACTCTATCCTTATACAATAGTACACAATACAAAGAGCGAGCTCGGTCTATTCATCAAGCTGACAAATTACAAGAACACGCAATTTAACACACGCGTCATTCAACTGTTTCGTGTTTATACGGAAAATTGGATTTCCGAGGAAATACTGAGTAGTCTACCCTTGTAGCCTTTCGTACACGCGGCAATTTTGTTCAACACTCCACAACTTTAATTTAAATAAAACACTGTTGCTATTCTAACTGAAAAAAGTTTGTGCATGGGCTACCAGAAAATCCTTATGACGCTAGGCCTTAGCGTAGATTTTAGACCTTAGCGGTTAAGGTCTAAAATCTAGTTCAGCAATGTAAAAGAAATATGAGAGCACCAAACCATCGTAATTCATATTTATGGTTACCTATAGCCCTTTTCAAAAACCATCGGTTTTGTAAAATTTTAATAAGTTAATACGCCAACAAGCATAACTTTTTGCTAACTTCAGAACAACCAGGCACACAAAAGCGCAACTTTTTCCCCATTCCAGGTACACAAAATCACTATTTTCTTTAAAAAATGTGTCGTTCTGTATACGCAGCATTACTTGGCGACCTCCCAAATGTAGAGGATAATGCTCTATAGATACCGTTTCAGATTTTCGTGGAAACGCTTCAATGACAAGGGAGAAGCGATGATTGCTCTGATTTATTTACCGAGTTATAAACTTTACGACCAGTTTACTTTGTCAGTTTATCTAGTTTTATATGGCTTTAGCACTTTATTTAAATTTCACTTAATGTTCTCACCAATAAAGAGGTCAATAGGTCATGTATTTTGAATAACTGAAGTATCTACGCGGCAAATAAATTATTTTACTTTAGAATGTGGTAAAAATTATAATAAAATTAATAACTATACCAGTCAACTGTTATCCAGCAAAATTACAAAATAATTAAGGCCAGCGTCATTGTATTCGGTCGGTTCTTTATTGCAAATATCAAAAAAGTAGATTCGTATTACTCGCGAGTAACTTAAAAGTAATTTGGATTGAAATAAAGAACAGACTTTCAGATTCTGAATCCCTGAGTGTATTAGCATCAGATACAAAAGCCAATTAGTGTCAGATACAAATCATGACAATGAATTATCGATAAATTGCTTTTTAATTAATGTCTATTAAACAAATTGTTATTTGAAATCTGTTGACGACTAAATTAATTAAAGACAGCTTCAAATTGAGATAAAGTAGAAACAATTAAGGAATGAAGGAAAGATTTGAAATCTGGTGAAATTGGAGGAAATATTACGACATTTAGTTTGAAAGTTGAAACGCGTCATAATTTTTACGGCACGACCGATGGAAATACATTAACGTTCTTTCCATTTTGTTTTAAAAATTTCAGTTGACTCACAATTTGAAATTTGATTTGGAGTTAGCTGACACCCTGGATAAACACAAAGGCTTTCTAACAAACGGCGTCAGATGGGAGTTATGTTTTTGCTACTAACCGAAGTTGCGGACAACAGCTATTTACATATACTTTAAAAAAGTCATGTTTAGTCTTGCCTCCGATGAGATATGCCGAATATGCACCTTCATACATACAAATCCAGAAAAAAAAAAATATTATCATCATCTTCCGGCCCTTATCCCATTTTATTTGGGGTTGGCGCAACGCGTTTTTATTTCATCCATTCTCCCCTATCAGACGTCACTGTATCATTTACTACTTTTTCATTATTAAGGGGTTTTTTTTTGTTTCCTTATTGGCATATTTTAACATTTATTTCCTAAAAACATGCGCCCAGTCTGGACTATCAATATTTGCGCATTGCGCATCTCAGTTTAATATCTTTATAACGCGGATATATTTTTAATCTTCTATCAAAGATTATTATATTATTCTTGGCGTCGACTATCGTCTAGATATCTCAGTTTATATGTTTCTTCGTCTGCCACGTGTGGAGATATCGACTGTGTATTGAAGGATATTCACACGAAGTTTTGAGCGAGACGCACTTAAAAATCATTGACGCACTGACAGTGCAAATACGTTGACCGATAACTAATATTTGTCTCAAATCGAAATTAAGTCTTTGAACGCAGTGGGGGTCACCAGGTGACCGACAACCGAGGTTTCACAAACATTCAATTCACATGCACTAAGATACCCAATTGACTTAGCCTTTTCATGGTACTTGCATTTTGAATACACGAATAGCCGAGTGGTATAGAGACGTGTCACGGGTTTGATCCCCGCGACGCACAAGAATTTGTGCGATCACAAAATTAAATACTTTATCGGATTCTGGGTGTCTTTGTGCATGTGAAATGAATGTCTGTAAAACGCCTCGCGATACAACGATTGAATGCCTTAACGCGGGAGTCGTTACTTAAAGAAAATACTCCCACAAATGTAACCAGATACATGAAATACCCATATTCAGAACTACGCAACACGCAATTATTCATACAAAACAATCGCATCGGATCAAAGTCAATAACTAAGCTTAGTATATCAACTACGTCAGGCCCATCCGACCCAGCACAGGCCTGTCACATGTGCTAACTAATTACGTAGATTTAAATTAGTTTTCGTTCATTACAATAATGTGCGACGTTCGTCAAGCGTTTTGGAGTAAACAACATGTGTCCGTGACCAGAGGATATTCAGGCGTTTTCGAAAAACAGATTGTTTTTGTTTTGATGTAGTAAACATTTTTGTTGTTATTATTGTTGTTGTAAGGCTCGTGCGTGGGTTTAAAAGTAGCTAATTTTGCTGACTATTGACGCAGTTGGTCTAAGAAACTAACGCAACGTCTGTCGATGAAAAAGAAATGTTATTGCAGTTGTGGAAACATGACAGCGTAATACACGGCATCTGAATACCACAACTGTATTAATATTAATTGTTTTAAGCCTAACTAATCCATGAATATACGACAACGCTACATCATTTAAAGTACCGTGAACCCATCATTATCATCATCGGCCTATCACAGTGCACTGCTGGACATATGCCTCGCCAAGTGCACGCCACTGAGATCTGTTTTCAGCCACTCGCATCCAGCTCCTATAAATTGTCTTGCGCAAATCATCACTCCACCGTGCCTGAGGACGTCCTACATTATGCTTGAACCCATAATTCAGGCTTATGTTTGAAGTCAGAACAGCAGCCATTACTTACATGTAAGTTTACAATTCTTAAAATACAACAAGGACGCATAGATGCTTTTGACAAGTGTGTCGCTCCGATAAAACTCCTCTGCCGTGTGGAGGAGACTGAGGGCTGTGCCGGACTCCTACCGGCTAAAACCACCGGAGTGCTTCTCCGTTCCCTATTGTCAGGGGCCTTACGGGAACTTTTTCACAAACTACCGCAACAGGCCCCTGACATAGCTTAATACATCGATTCCTTGACAGTTTTTAGTAAGTGATAAGTACTTTTTACACGTACAGAAAACGAAAAGACATTTTAGCATGCCTACTTACAACCCTTGACTTGGCAGTGTAACGGAACCTACTCTACGTACTCATTAAAATACAAATAAAATCATCTAGTCAGTATTCTTAATAATACATTTCTTAATATAAAGCCCCTTATAGACTCAAAACGCCATCTAGTCTCGAATTAAGTATACGAAAGTAACTTGTGTTATGAGTATTATACAACTGATAAACATAGTTATATATTTCTAGATAGATAAATTACACCCAAGCACAAAACAAATGATCGTGCTCAAATATTTGTCCTGGGTGGGAATCGAACCCTCGACCTCCGGTATAGCAGTCAGGGTCGCTAACCACTAGACCAACGGGCCCGTCATACTCTGCCTGTTGAGGCCTTGTTCCCATATCGACGGGTCCTACGTAGACTAGTACAAGTGCAAAAATGCAACTTTTCAAGAGAGCGGTTTAAAGGTTCAAAAGCTTGTAACTTTGTCGTAAATCAATAAAAACACTTGAAATTTTAGTATGTTATATTTTGATATTTAAGAAATAAGACTGCATTATTGGTTTTTCTTCTTTTTTTATACTATGGAAAATAGGTTGACTTGCATTGATGTAGCTTGTTTTCTTTACTACAGTAGAACCTGTAAACTGATACAAGTGGCCACTTATACCAGTATATAGTGTACTTGCTTATACTTATAATAAAGCAAATCTGAAGAATTTTACTCTTTAAACATAGTATTTCCGTGTTATTGACCAATATGAGGTTATAATATTAAAAGAAATACCTACTTTTATCTACTTTTATCGACTTTTTAACACTTACAACAGTTTACTCAGTACTGGAAAGCTACTTGCAACAGTTTGCTGTATTATTATTAACTGTGAATATTTAAATTAGTGTGGCAAGAAGTTGAATAAAAACATTTAAAATACAAAATAACACTTTATTATTAGATAGTAGCATTCTTAATAATGAAAAATAAAATCATTGGCCTTGCAATCTTAAAAATAATAAAACAAAAAAATGTAATGTTCTGTTTTTAAGAAAAAAAAAGGTTTGATTTCTAAAGAGGTTTTCTTACGATAATACCTAATTGTTTTTTTTTATTTTTAAGACTAGCTTGTCTTGAATTTCATGTCATTTTTCTTATAAATAGCATTTCCACTATTTTTTTTCAGTTACGTTACGTCAGTTACGCACGTTACGTCTGTTCAGTTACGTCCACTAGTTTTTGTACGTTGATGTTTCTAATTTATTTCTCCCTATGCAGATCCGCTAGAAAAGGTATTTTAAAGAAATTAGTATAACCTTTGTGCAACTCTTTTCGAACTATATGCTTCTATTAAGTGTATAGTTGTGTACATAACTTGTTAAATGTATACAAAAGTAACACAACCCCTAAAAACAGGGCAATGAGACCTTAGAGTCTAAATCAGATGATGGAAAATTCATTACATTTTTACAACTTGTATTAAATGGTGATTTGTGTCACCTTTCATACGAATGCCTCATCACATCACCACACTCGTCATACTTGTTTAAATATGCATTTTATACATTTGAAAATATCCTGCTAATATAGTTAACGCGAAAGTTGCATAAGTATGGATTGGATGTTTGTTACTCTTTGACGCTCAAACGACTTAACCAATTTTGAAGAAATTTCGTATGGAGTTAGCTGACAACCTGGATTAAAACATAGACCTTTTAACCGACTGCGTCAGAGGAGGGCAATGTTTTGCAGTTATAACCGACACTCATGCGGTCGAAGTTGCGGGCGACCAGTAAGTCCTTTATAAGTTTAATTTGAATGTCTTTTGTATCACTATACTTAAGTTTTGATTGAACTTAATTGTTTTTTCAATACTACAACTTTACCAAAATAAACTGAGGTTGCGAATATTGTTATATTGTTTACCTCTGGAATATTTCTACACCTTTAAAAATGATGTACTTGGGTACATAAAAAAAAATGTCTCGTCAGTTACCAAGTAGCAAAATTTGGTAACTCCTTACGTTAATTGCTGCAAAAAATGTATTAAAAGTAGTATCGCTATTTATTTTATTTGTAAATAGATATTATTATTAAAAAAATGTAGGTTACGTCAGATAACCATATCAAGAAAATAAAACAAAGTCACATGTGACTTCGTATACTACTACTTTGTATTCCTACTGATATAAGTGTAAAATTTATTGAAAGAATAAAATAATAATAAAAAAAAATAAAAAAACCCGACTGTAAAAAAACAACCACTAACTAAAAAGGGAAAAACAAACTCTATAATTTAGTGTGAAGAGTATGCAGTACACCGTGCGTCTACATTATATAATTTATACGTAAAAAAATAATGCAGGCGGCACAAACAAATCTATAAGCAGTACAATCTGCATCTTGCATTAGGTGAATATTAATTAAACCCTTTTGTAGAAATATTAGTACTGTCAACTTAGTAATTTGTTTGTCAATTTTTAACGCATAAATTTATTAATAATTGACCTCAAGAGCCCTTAATTGTTGTGAATTCTCACCACTACTTACTCAAAGCAAACAAAACTTGTTAAATATGTAAAAAAGTAACACAACCCCTAAAAACAGGCCACGAAATAGTTTTGATACAGGAGAATACGTTAGCAGTTATATCAGTGTTAACGTGCTCCCGACTCCGTCGCAGCGCGTATACTGGAGTAAATGGCACTTGCGCGTACGTGACGCGGCGCACGCGACTACCTACACTGGTGCAAGTGACTTACATCAGTGTAGATGGTAGTGTGGCCGAAAATCATGTCACTTATATTAGTTTACAAGTTTGTATCTCTGAAATTACTGAATAAAATAATATAATTTTTACAGGATATAAAGTTAAGGTAATTTTAAGGCTTTTGGTGCAAAAAAACGTATTTTGGTGTTTTGCGGGTTACACCAGTCTACGTAGGACCCGTCGATATACGCCAGGCAGTCCCATGACATTTCAGCATATAAGGTGGACCGTTATTAGGTACAACTCTCTTTTGGGAATCCCTGACTCCTTAAGTGATTGGTGTGGTTGTGGAATAGTAATTAGGCCTGCAAAGGTCATGAGGGTCAAAGCCAATGACGTCTTATGTCTATTCTTTGAGGACTTTTTTAATCCGGTACTTCAGTTTTAAATAAATAAATATAAATAAATATTCCTCTACATTCACACAACGCCATCTAGTCTCAAATTAAGTATACGACAGTAACTTGTGTTATGAGTACTAGACAACTGATAAACATACTTATATATTTCTAAATACATACATATTATAGATAAATTACACCCAGACACAGAACAAATGATCGTGCTCATCACACAAACATTTGTCCTGGGTGGGAATCGAACCCACGACCTCCGGCTTAGCAGTCAGGGTCACTAACCACTAGACCAACAGGCCCGTCAAAGTTTTCAGTAACTATTCCCTCGAATATTCAACTGAACTAAACTTTAAAAAGTAAAATATAGTCATTTTAGAACGTCGCGGTGTTTTTAAATGACTGATAATAAAATACCCTAAAGCACAATTCGAGAGTTATAGCCAAGTAATTAAGTACTGAACAATCAGGCGTATGTCGCTACTATTTAATATCGTGCTCTTTCTATCATATCAAAAAAAGACAGATAGTTTTCAACATAATTTCTTGAAGTGAGTTCGATTTTAACTTGTTCATCATTCCCCTGCCCTTCTCCCAATTATTATTAGGGGTCGGCGCAGCATGTCTTCTTCTTCCACACGTTCCTATCTGACGACACCTCGCAAGGAACACTCTTTGCAGCCATATCACCTTTCACACAATCCATTCATCGTTTCTTTGGTCGTCTTCTTACCCTAAATCCATCCACATTCATGTCTAGCACCTTCCTAACCACGTGATTCTCTTTTCTCCGCATGACATGCCAATACCATGACAACCGGATACCACGAATGTTTTCAATTACCGGTGCCACTTTTAAACTTCCTCTTATATACTCATTTCTTACTCTATCCGCACTCGTAACACCACACATCCCTCTTAACATTCTCATCTCAGCTGTATGCAATTGTCTTTCATTCATCCCTTTTGAAGCCCAACACTCTGATCCATACAGGACAACAGGTCTCACTATGGTCATATAAATTTTTCCCTTAAATTTAAGGGGGATATGAGGATCACAGGTAGTTCCCGTAACCTGCTGCCATTTTATCCATTCTGTGTTAATTCGATGCTTGACCGTCCGATCTATTTGAGTGAACCGAGATGCCGGAAATTGGAGCAGACTGGAAGGCGCACGCCATCAAGCGTTACGACTTCAGAACTGGAGAGACCGCCGAAATCGCAGAACATGTATTCTGTTCATGTTTAAATTAATCAAGTAAATGTGATCCCTATGTAATACAACAAAGGATTTAATTTTTTTAAAGGAAAGAATCGAAGGAGGAAGGAACACATGTATTAAAAATATTAAACAAACCGGGTTTACAATATAACATCATTGAACGAGAGGGTTTCAAATAGAATTTTAAACGATATCTGTAGACTGTACAAATAGCCAAGTCATTCTGCCTGCCATAATACGCTGGTAATAAAGACTATTGCACAAAAAATCGCTCGACTAGTCCGCCAACTGGTCGTTGCAGCGTCGTTGCCTGGCGCCCCTCAACAGATGGCGCTGTACATGCCCGTCTGAATCGCGCTATGGTTGTGTTACACCCGCTTGAGTTACCTAAAAACTCAATAAAGCTTAGTAACGTTAACACAATATAAAAATACGAGGATTTTTTGGATGAATCTCAATTCGATCCGTCGAATCTCGAGATTTGTAAGATTTTTAAAAAAAATCGTCATAAAACTATGTCAAGTCTGTAATGTAAACTTCTACCAAGTTTTTGATTACAGTTACTAGGTATATCGACATATTTTGTGTGACAAAAATAAAAACAGATTTTTATCTACTAAGTGTAGAGGCTAGGACCAAAATATCTATCATCTTATATGGGATGTCCCACATACTGCACGGCCTAATACGGAGACGTTGCGTCAATCTTAACTGTATCATCTACATTATCTATATGGACGTCTGTCTGTAAGCAAACTTGTTTTGAGTAAGTATTGTAGAATGCACTTTAAAATATATTAGACGAGCTGTTGCACCCACGAATGTCGGTTTTTTTTTTTTTTTTTTATTTCGAGTAGGCCTTCTCAGGCACTTTCAAAACGTTACTGACTCTAGTTGCGCGGTTCCAAAATGTCATTCTTATGGAGAAGAACCGGCAAGAAACTCCATAAGTTATAGGTTATAGCTGCAAAAACCTTACCCTGCTCGGACGCAGTCGGTTAAAAAGTAGCCTAAGTGCTTGTTAATCCAAGATGTCAGCTAACTCCATAGCAAATTTCATCAAAATTGATCCAGCCGGAAACAAACATCTACGCATCCATCCATACTACCTATTAAACTTCCGCATTAAAATTTTGGTAGAATTGTATATAGTAATACAATAAACCTATGGAAAGGACTAAACGGAATAAGAAAAAAAGGGCGCCTGAGAAGAAGATGGTTAGATGATATAAAAGCAATAGCAGGCAGAGAGTGGCGCACGAAAGCTACCGGGAGAGAACCCTGGAAAATGCTGGAGGAGGCCTTTACCCGAGAAGGGGTTCCGAGCAATGGCACCGAGGTATAAAAAACAAAAATCGAGAAAATTTATGTATTAATTCAAATAATAATTTTAACTAGCGTATATTACTAAAAGTGATGTAACAACGATTTTAGATTAGAAATAAATGGACTTTATTATTATTATATTATTATTATTTTAGAAGAAGACATGCTGCGCCGACCCCAAATAATAATTGGGAGAAGGGCAGGGAAAGATGATGATGATATTATACTAGATAATGAATAATTGTAAATGCGTGACGTTGCCAGGGATAATCTGGATCTAGTAGGTAATTCGAATTTAAAAATCCTTTTATCAATAAAAAGTCACGCGATTTGTAAGTGTCAACTATATTATTTTTGTTATTAGTGTAAGTGGTTAGCCGTGCTGATAACAATAAAAAAAATATATGTATATATTAAATTTTCACACGGGTAAAGTCGAGTCGCGGGGGGTTTCACAAACATTCAACTCACATGCACAGAGATACCCAGACTCAGAACAAGCATTTGTGGAACGCACAAATTCTTATACGCGGGGATCGAACCCGCGACACGTCGCGTACAATGGTAATTAGCGTGGTGACCTATGCCACACCACGTTAATTACCACTAAGATAAGAATAAGAGAAATATTTGTCTGTTGAGTCTGAATGTCTCTGTGCATGTGAACTGAATGTCTATGAAACCCCCCGCGAAACAAAGATTAAATTCCTTAGTGCAGGAATATTTTTTTTTAAATAAATTAAAATAAATGAAAGTAAATGAGTAAAAATAAGTTAAAAAAAAAAAAAAATAACTTGTATAAATAAGTTTGAAAATAAATAAATTAAAAATAAATAAATACGACTGTCAACACTTGTAGACTACGGCGTTGATCGCGATAGAAAAGATAAAACTAATCAATAATTACAATCAACCGGTTTTTTCGCGTTATCATTTGACATTAGGTATCCGATAACAAATAAAAACAATAACAATAAAACTGTGATAACAATTCTAGGAATCTTTTAAACTAGTTATTGTTACCTAATTTTCCGTTAGGAAGTAATTATGTGATTATGTTAGGAATATTTACGAATTCGAAGGATATAATAGTGAAAAATAAAAAACAAAACAATGGGAAACACCATATTTTTATAACACTCGTATCTCTTTTTCTTTAGATTCAACTGTAGGATGGTTTTTATCTAAGAAAATAAAAATTGCTTAGTAAATCAGTAATATAGCCTTTTTGTAAATCCTCCGATGCCCCACTGGCCTTCCTTTAATACTTCTAAGAAAATATCAAAAGTTTTTAACCATATTCTTAATGAAAATAAGAATTATTTAGCTCTTCGATGAACCAATAATAAAGTTGATTTTACATAATTGTAGTTAAATATTAAAGCATGTATTTTTCGGCCTACCGGAATAAGTTCGAGAATTAAACTTTAGTAATAAAACTTTAGACTAACAAATTTATTTGCAATGAGGGAAGCAGACACACGGGATCATGAACTCTACCATTTGCCCCATACATACGAAAGAGACTAACATACTATAATTATAAACAATTAAAAACGTAAAACAATGAAGAATCGTGACTTGCACGTGACTTTCAGCTAATCACGAGTTACTATAAAAAACCGGCTAAGTGCGACTCGGGCTCGAAAGGTTTCGTTCCGTCCTACTAATACTACAACGCGATGGATGGATGGATGGTTGTTCCCGTTCCGACGACTGTACAGTGTGTAACAGTTTTGGAGATATTTGGTATGGAGTTAGTTGACTCCCTGGTTAACACAGGCTATTGTTTAACCTATACCGTCAGATATTAGCCCTGTGTAATGTTTTTCCAGCTATAACTAACATTTGCGAAGGCGAATTCGCGAGCAACTGCTAGTTATCAATAAACTTTACCATTTTTATATACTATTTTTACCATTTTTATATTTAACCAAAATGAAATAAATTTATATATTTATTTTATTTTGGTTGAAATATCAGGAATATCTATAAAACTTTTAACTGTTTATCTATCACGGTTCATGAGATACCGTCCAGTGACAGACAGACAGAGAGTGGGACCTCAGTAATAGTCTCCTGTTCTACCATTTGGATACGTAACTCTAAATATAATATAAAAACGCGCAATAATATATCTCTGTGTCAAATTAGTTGATGAAACAGCTGTGTCATGTTACATTGATCTGCGCGTGCGCCGAATTGCGTTTATTGTTTTGATAGATCTCCCATTATGTTTATTTAGTCGCAGGGGTCAATTACTTCGTCTGACAATTCAGTTGTAATCTTACGCAACTATTGCATTCGTTTAAACTTGAGGTTTTAGGCCTTGGTCCGTAATCTCCAAGTTTGTTGTACCTAGTTAATTAATTTGTAAAAAAAAACGAGTTTGCTTCAAATACCATAATAATAACAACCTGTAACAATACATTTAACATATCCTGACAATAGCCCAAATTTGTTTCATCTTCATTATTTACAATAGTTTTGTAGTCTACCTTGGGCCGTCCATGTCTGTTCTTCCATAGAGCAGGGGTGGGTGGCCGTTGGTAGATGTCCCATCACATTTTAAATTACAATTCTCAACAGGGCCTCTGCATGTTGGACCTGTGTCCCCGTGTAAGCCTTCAAAAAAGACAGGGTTGAGCGAAAGCCTTTTGTGACACAGACAAGCATTGACTTGCTGCGGGTTGGCAAATCCAGATTCCTATGTTTGCCATCCAGGTTTCTTTACGATGTTCAATTCATAACCTGTAACTTCTTGTATTTATCTGCACTACCCTAAGGTTGACTGGTAGAGAATACCTCATGTATTAGGTCCGCCATTGTATATTATCTGCATAAAAAGCATAACAACAACATGTCTTCTCCTTTCACACGTTCCTATCTGACGTCATCTCGCAGGTCACACTCTTTACAGCCATATTATCTTTCACACAATCCATCCATCGTTTCTTTGGTCGTCCTCTTCCCCTATATCCATTCACATTCATGTCCAGTACCTTCCTTACCACGTGATTCTCTTTTATCCGCATGACATGTCCATACCATGACAACTGGTTACCACATCCACATTCATGTCCACAACCTTTTGTCTGAAGTATCATATTTTTAGTATTATCAATTTATCAGTTAAAAATATTCCACATTGGGTGTCAAACCATATGTAATCTACATAGTTAGGAGAACGTTACAATGTTTTGATTTATTGGGCATCTGTTATGAACCAAACTAGTATTATTTGTCTTTCGACGATAATAACGTAACTGTTAACAGCCCCACAGGTGTTTAGCAGATCGGTTTGTTATTGTAAACACGACCTAATTAACGTGTTTTTGTTGTAATTTGTAACTATCTGTTTTGTATAGTGGATGGAAACATTTACAAAAGGTATATGTATAGCTGATTATGTTATGACTTACTGACACACTGGGGAAATGCTTTAGTGAGGCATTGTTTAAATGAAAGAGTATCTATAAGGTTGGCGGTAAAAATTAAAAAGACTTAAAATCAAAATTAAAATACATTTATTTAAATCTTTTTGAACGATTAAATTATAATAGACAGCACCCCATCGCTGTTCACTGCTTCTTTGCTTTCGCTGCGGGAGAAGAATACTTATTATTTATTATATTGCTTCATTCTATTTCATTGCAAATATTATCTGATTCGCAACTATTTCTGCGTAAACAAACAAAAAAAAAGAATATTTACACGTATTATATTACTTCTTAGTACATTATGGTATTTTTTTCATCATTTATTCTGTAAGTCGTGGGATCTGATGACATAATGCCACACAGACAGTCACTCATTCACATGACTAAGGGGAATACCAACAAAATCCCAGACAAAAAATCCTTCTCAACCCAGACAAAAAATCCTTCTGAAATCTCTTCATTTCTGTATACAAAAGTCAGACAAAAACAATATGAATGACTTATACTTGTGTAAAACTGTATCAGTATTTACAATCGCTGTAATCCATTTACACCTACTAATTAACCCTGATTATGAGTGAGATACGTATTATTGACGTTTGCACTGGTCACGGTGTCAGTGCGTGTATCACTGACATGCAGGGTTGTCTCGGGACTTCGGATTTTGCACAGTAAGCATGCATAAGTGTGGTATTTTTGCCGGGCCTGTTGGTCTAGTGGTTAGTTTTCCTGACTGCTATACCGGAGGTCGTGGGTTCGATTCCTATAGGTACAGGACAAATGTTTGTGTGATGAGCAAGATCATTTGTTCTGTGTTCGTTCATCATAATTATGTTGTGTCTACGACGCGCGACGTGTCGTGGGTTCGATCCTTGCGTAGGACAAGAATTTGTGCGATCCACAAAGGCTTGTTCTGAGTCTGAGTATCTTTGTGCTTGTGAATTGAATGTCTGTGATACCCCCCGCAATACAAGGATTAAATTCCTTAGTGTGAGAATCGTTTATTGTTTTAATGTAAATAATGCCGTCTGGAGTGCGTATGAATACGTTTTACAGACACTTCTGAGTCTGATATTTACTCTACCTTCCATTTTGCGTATATTTGTCATTTTGTCTACGTAAGTACGACGTCTACGAGTTCTTTTTGATCAATATTCAGGAGTCGTCTCTTTGTTACGTGCGTGCGTAGTTTAAATGTTAATTCCGAGGTTGTTTTGACTGTCAAAATGTCACTTTTGTAGAATAATTGAGCTGTTTTACGTCGCGACATTTTCTTATGTATGACGTAAATGCTGATTCAGGAGTTTCACTATACTAATATACACACTAAATACAAACTTTAGTGTACTGGGTACAGTATACTGCCAGTTTGGTACAAGCATATCTAACTTTTATGCCATCCCATCGGGCTATGAGAGTAAAGGAATAGAGAGTGCACATGTGTTTGCGCACACGCTTGTGCACTATAATATAATTATTATGTCCCGCGTTGCTGCCTGGTTTCATAGTGACACTAACCGCTGTTGCCAAAATCGGTCCGGACATTATTATTATCTTACTTAATAACAATCAAAACTAAAAGAACTTGATACCATTTTTCCTAATATAACCACTACCAGAACTATAACATAAGCCGAACGTATGTACAGTCACGAGCAAAGACATGTATACTCGATTAAATAATTAAAGTTTAAGACAAAACTCCTATCAAATTAAGTAAACATTTGTGGTTTGTTTACAATATCAGGAAATTCCAAAACAGCTTCAAAAATTTCGGAATAGAAATCTACTATTGGTCATCACCATCATCTTTCCCCTGTTTTATCCCAATTAATATGTGGGGTCGGCGCTGCATGTCTTCTTTTGCCACACGTTTCTATCTGACGTCATCTCGCAAGTCACACTCTTTGCAGCTATATCATCTTTCACACAATCCACTATCGTTTCTTTGGTCGTGCTTACATGTTTTTGCTCGTGACTATACTATTTAAATAACACAATAATTCAATATACAAGCGTCAAATATATCGTTAATAAACTTTATCGAACTGGTTTCGTAACATAACGATAAAATAACCACGTATTACTCACACAATTGTCTTCGACACGTATTTACATGGACAATTAAGATAGGTATTACAAAATAACGTCACACGATTGAACGTATATAAACACGATATTATCTGGATTCAGAATCGCGTGTTGTATCGTTTAGTCTTTATAGGATTACAACACTATTCATTGATAAGTATTTACATTGTTTTACAAACATTTTTGTAAGGTAGTTACTTTGCCCAGCAGTGAGACACTATAGGCTAGGAAAAGAAATAGAAGTTTAATAGTAACAACCTTTTTGGAATTTTTTATTTTACAAATATGGTGGATGAGTCCTAATACGATTTGGTGACAGGTTTTGCATGTCCCTCAAGATTTTTTCAAAGATTTACGAGCCATATATTTCGAATATTCTTTACTTTGCAATAAATGAATTAATTGTTAAACTAATATAAATGATTGCTGATAACATTTGTAGATCTTTATAAGCATAACAATTCAGCCATGCACTGTTTTGCATGGAAATGCAACAATTCAGAAATATAAACACACTACAAAATTATCTCGACCACTGAAATCTGCACTAAAGTAATCAATTCACAAAATGTCAATGTTTAAGAACAGACTTCCCGAACCGATAAACAATTTTCCGTCGCAAATTATGTCAGAAATATCAACAATTCGTTTTCCCTTATTTCCGAAGTGAGATTTTTTATAAACTTTACCTTTTTTATATTTTCAAGACTTCAAATACTTATTAGTAAGGGCAATGACATTTAATAAAACGTAAAAAATAATTAATTTCCATTGATAACCAGAACATTAGCTAAATAGCTTTAATTGTGATACTTATGTATTTATTCAGTTACGCATCATTAACAAGAACTTGAGTTGTGTTTAAAAGTAATTATTTAACCTCGATACATTGTATATGTTCAGTGTGGGTATTATTGTAATATTTGGACAATCAAGGCCTTTGTAGTTAAAATTAGTCGCATTAGGTTATGTTCGCGTAATGATAAAATCTATGCAGTAATACACAATTCCACAACAAACAATAAAATGTATGGTCTAAAATGATCGTCAGTTTCTCCAGGTTTAATTAATTTCGTTTTTGTAGCTTAGGGGTCCTTACCAGAATCACGCAGAGCATGCGCAAGCGATCCCGACACTTTGGCTTAGGATTACCTAAGCATGAGTCTGTGAGTCTGAGTCGAACCCCTTCTATTAAAAAGGAGTTCTGTTTTTTAAGTCGGCAGAAATCTGACAAATCCCCACGACGTGCTCTTAGCGTAGGTTGAAATTATTAGCGTTTCACCCCAGAGACCAAAAAAAAGAAGGGAGTCCCCTTTCTTTAAGGTATTGGTACCTGTTGTAGTTGTGGAAACCAGACACCGCTCTACACAGTATAGCGTGGCAGCTCCCTATCACAACTATAAGCCTTACCTGAAGTGATGGTAGACCCTCTAAACTCTCCACACCTTTTACTGCGATACTCATTATTCTTAAGTCTATCAAAAATATATTTTTCCACAAAACAAAAGAATAATATAGATAAAAGATTTCGTAACAATTCGTTACAGCCTTGATAATGAATGTTTGCAACGGTTGCGTATCTAGCTAACAGGGCTCGTATCTTAATGGTTAGATATACCTACATGCGATGCCCATCCATCATCTGATTATACAGACTGACGTTTGTACTTATATTTGTAATGCCAGATACATTTTATGTACTTAAAGTACACACCTACATTTAGAGACCAGTATCAGATAGTTTGGAAAATTTTGCATGAATAATCTTGATAATTTCTCAGTGCAAACGTGTTCAAGGACATTGTATTCTTATTATTATTGCTGTTTTTTTTTTGTTTTTCAGGGGACATCTGACAGGAGAGAATGGAAGAAAGAAACGTGTTGCGCAGGGGCAGCAAGATGATGATGACTTTTTTATTGAACATGCCTTCTGTGCTACATGAATACTACGTAATTGAACTTGAACTTGAAATGAACAACAAGAGATTGAACTCTACCAGAAATCAATCCATCAATCCACCCTAATAATGATCCAAAATGTTGATTACCTACTTTATAGTCTAGTGCTGTACATACACCGACTTTATTGACCACCAGAACTAAACTTGAGAAGAAATCATAGCACAATTTTCACACAAATTTCCTTTCTGTATTGTGTACTCGTACAATACAACTTCCTTTGACAAACAACATTAAGCCAAAACATGCCCCTTAAATCATACACACAGCCACGGTTCATTGAATAACTCCGGAATCCCTCAATCCATTCATCGTCCGCATTGACGCAAACACAAAAAACTGTTTGACTTGATTGCGTATGTACACAAACGTCATACAATTATCATTTTACCACAACACAAGGGAATTTCGACTGTAGACCCGTTGAACTAAGGATGAAAGTCGTGCGGTAATTTTAGGCAGTTTTATGAGTGAAATGCTTTACGTTAGTATTCACAACATTTGTCTGAGGTGTTATAAAAGTACAAACACCTTTCATGTAAGAATGATTTACTAAAATAATTCCTAACTGTTATAAAATAAGGGTTATTTTAATATGCAAGTGCTAACTGGTACAGTATACTCCGATCTTTTAAAATTATCATAATTCTGTACTTTTACGTCAAAACTTAAGAAAACAAACAACTTGGACTGAAAATATGTTGGTTTTAATGAAAAGTCTGACGCAAATCTTAAATCATCTCAAAAAAAATCTTTGTTCACCTTTGTAATTGTATTCTGTGAGTTGTAGTTAAAGTATAGCCCAGTATATGTTTTCTACGGTTAAGAAAATGTAATTTCTACCAGGGGGAGAAAAACAATTACATTAATATTAGATAGTGATATGTTATTCAAAGGTACACCTGTTGGTGTACCTTTGAATAACATATCACTATCATACACAATACATACACAATTATACATCACATATTATATTTACATATCATAATCTAAAGTAAAGTATCAATGTACATGCCAATTACAGGAATACACAGCATTGAAAACTATCATAGCATATAACTACATGATCAGCGTTAACCTCTGCAAAAATATATTTTCTTTCTCGGAGATTTTAAACAACAGCTCCATAAAACGTAAACATATAGCATGATGAAACCTCCAATATTATCTACATATTGGGTGATTCAACTGCAAGTCATGAAAAACTTTTCGATAGGAAAGTCATCATTAGTCGACTCGACAAAAGTCCAGTCAACTAACGGTGACTCTCTGTTTTCTATTTTAACCTGTATTATTAATATAGTGAGAAAATAGCTAATAACGGATATTAGATATTAAAAAACAACACTTGCCTAAGTAACGTTAATTACGGTCTATATCGTGTAAATTATATATGTACTTCATCATAGCTTATTCTACGCTTTGATCATGGAATCTCTTAAGTGGAAAATCTTATTTTGATGTATTGTCATCAATTCCCATCACTACTAAATATCCGGTGGTGTTTGACGCATATATTTTCTTTTAACGTGTATAATATTGCGTCCACTCTAATTTTAAAGTGAAGTTAACGTGTGACGTTTACTTTTATTGATTTTATGATATTTTGGAACCCTGCACCTTATTCTTTGGTACCTATGCTTGTGAAAATCCTTAAGACTCTGTCTCTCGTCAGGGAGTTGACGAGTGTGCTGGACCTTTACCGGCTAAAACCACTGGAGCTTCCTCATCTGCCTATGGCCTGGAATTCACTGCACTAGAATCAGTTACTCGTATTTTTTAAGGCTTCTTAAGTCCCGTGTTAGGCTGACTAAAAACGAAAACTTTTCGACTGATCTCACTTGGTAAAAACTGCTGTAGACTTAAGGGCTCTCAGTATCGTTCTTGAATACGGCCGAAATACACCCTAGGTATATTTTTATAATAACTTTCGTGAGGATGATTCTGGTAACTTCACACAAGTCAAGAGTTTGATTAAGGACTCCGGTTGGGTCCGAAACTAGTCGGGCTATCCCGATAAATACGCGTGAGTAAACCGTTATAACGTTTAAGTACGCCCTATATTGTGATTGGATCCGTGTTCCGGAAGGCATTTAAAAATGTGGGTCCTGCGTCTGATCTCTCTCCGGTCGTGTCGGATTGCCGGCCCATCGGTCTATGAGAGTAAAGGATCAGAGAGTGCACCTGTGTTTGCGCGCACACTTTTGCACTATAATATGACCCGCGTAGCTGGCTGGTGTCATTGTAACACTAGCCGCTGTGGCCGAAATCGGTCAGGAGACAGTTTATTATATTCTGATTGATTTCAATCTCCCTTTTAAGTACAATCTCGAATACCTCAAATCTTTATCTCATACGCACTTTGAGTTACAAGTACCTAAAGATATAAGTACAACTGATGGCACAAGATAGACCATTATACGAGTATCTTCCAAAATCTACGTTCATAAATTTATCTTGATTCGATCAATCAATCTTTGAAATTATATTCGGATAGTCAAGTGATACGGGGGAGCCACAACGTTATATACATAGATAGCTGTTGTCACTGGAACAATTGTATGATGCACTAATGCTAATTTCAAGATCTGGCAAACTTTGAGCTTGTGATTTGAATGTTTGTTAGACCCTTAAAAACACACAAAAATTGCCAACATAAATTTTTACTGTCTTATTTTTAAATTATACGGTAGAGTCGCAAATCAAATACCTCGTTTTGCTACACCACCGCCGCGTGAATTTATGATTAAGGACTTAGATTTGGTCCAAAACTGGTTGGGCTATTCCGGTCCATCATTAAACAATGAAGAATCTACCTCATAAAAGATACTACAATAGTGTAACTGTTTCTAGAGATAGTAGATTTATTTATTACAGTTGGTTCTTACTCTTCCAAATCCCGCCCATCAAACATTTTAAACTACTTACTACCAACACATCAAATCATTGATCCACTCAGAACTCAGTAGGTACGTCACGAGAAAACTTCCAAATCAAACCGTATTATTAACTCATACATACTAATACATATAATTATTCATTCAATTAGTAACATAATCATTATTTGTAAAACCAGACATTTTTGGACGTCATTATTTGTCAAAAGATTTGCAAAATTATCTCCTATCTGTAACAGTCCACAAATACAACAGTCGTGATGTTAATATTAACATATGGACAAAAATAACTCGAGTTTATTTCTGCCTTTGGCTATTTTTAGCCTTGTTTTTCACATAACAATGCATTCAAATGAGTTTGTTTGTTCACCGTAGTTTGACTTGAAAGATCAATGGCCTGCGAAGGTACTATAAAGTGTGGTAAGCAAGGATGTATTGATTCCTTCATTTATAATGTAAATGCATTGGCCTGGTTGTCAATGGTAACGCAGTAACCCTATTGGTGCGATGAACTGATGACCTGGTAAGGTAATATTTAAATAGATGCACAAGTTGGTTCCCAAGGAATAATGGATAGAGAAACAGGTCGGTGGTTAAGGCAATAGGATTCTGACATACCCCTTTAGCTTTCTGAGAGTGAAGGAAGTCTATGATGAAATCTATCGGTCGCAAAATAATGTCCGTTTTCTGTTTGGCCCACATTAGACTTGAGAAGTATCTTAGAAGTTTTTCCGACATTTACACTTGACACTTATCGTTCCCTTATCAAAATGGATCTAAAAAGTAAGCGTGGTGCTTCCCAGAGGGCTTCATCTAATGGTAGATAAAATTGAGGTAAGTACATGTCTAATAATTTAAATGTTCCATTACAAATCGCATGATGCCAAGAAACTAACTTTTCCACTAGACTGTTAGCACAAGTGAGGTTTAAAGTGTGACAAGCGTTAGCCAACAAATAGCAATCAGTACGTTTGAACATTGTTACTGAACTATTGTTAAATGTGTTAGGTTCCAACCTTCGGCTTGTTGTTGAGGTAGTCTTAAGACCACTGGTTCCGTAGTAGAATGGGAAAGAATAATGTTTTACTTTTATATACGAAGTGGCCGTTACCTGCTACTTCGCATGCCCGAATGTCGGTTATAGCAGCAAAAACGTAACCCCCGTTTGAAGCTCTCGGTTAAAATGTAACTGATGTGGTAATCCAGGGTGTCAACTAATTATACACCATACCGAACTTCATCAAAATTGCTCCAGCCATTTGAGCGTAAAATTTGTAAATGTGGATGGATGTTAGTTACCCAAATTTGTAAATGTGGATGGATATTAGTTACCCAAATTTGTAAATGTGGATGGATATTTGGGTAATAAACATCCATTCACACTTACAAATTTTCAGCTTTATAATACTAGTAGGACAGTAAACAGGACAAGACAAAAGTTACCCTACTTGATAATTAGCATGTAAACGATTCTTATCCACCGATTTTTCTGCATCTACCCAGTACAAACATCACCCCGCCTTATCGGGCTGGTCACGCGATGGCTCTGCTATCAGTTAATAAAACGTTGCCACTCGTCATTTAGCGTCCACAAACAATCACTACTTCATTATCAGTGACTGTTATATTATCTGCTCCGTCTGAAATCTACACATCATCGGGTTTTATTGTTTTTTTTTTTGCGTGAAATGTTATTGACTGGAATTTTGTTTTTGTTTTTGTGCTCTGTTCGAATTAGATGTCACTTGGCACAATATTTTTATTAGTTCTCTTTTTTAATTTTCTTTTTTAACCGATTTCAAAAAAATGGAAGGATGAGAATATACGGTCAAATTGAAAAAACCTCCTCCTTTTTGATGTCGGCTAAAAATACAATTTTAAAAAAAGTTTTGGTAATTTAACAGTTTTTGTTCAAAACAACAATAATTAGTAAATGATGTTAAATGTGTGAATGAACTCATCAGCAGGACATGTAACATTGTATGTAATGTGTGTATGTAATGTGCTGTGGTAATGTAACCGACATCTGTTTGACTTTGCCATGTGCCAGTGACTTCTCAATGTCAAGTGCATGCCTATACTTACGGACTGAATAAAGTTATTTAGACTGAATATAGTTAAAACACATATTTAATATTTCCCTTTAAAATGTAGGTCTTAACCCCATTTTTACCTATTAAAAATCGACAAAAAAGCAAATTCTTTACACGTTCTTATATTCACCAGTAGCTTTTTTTTTAATTATGTTTTAATTAACGACTCCCGCACTAAGTAATTTAATGCTTGTATTGCGGGGGGTTTTACAGACACGCCCAGACTCAGAACAAGCCTTTGTGGATTGTACAAATTCTTGTCCTACGCGGGAATTGAACCCGCGGCACGTCGTGGTCGCGTACAATGATCATTGGCTTGGTAACCTATACAGCAGCTATCCGTGCAGCTATTTTACGTTTTAGAGTAACGAAAAAGTCATATCATAAGTCATATCATTGCGTATTCATCCCGGCTTTATTTTCCTTTATATGACATCCCTATTTTTTTATTGCTTTATGAATTTGTCATAATTTTATTCATTTTAAACAATATTTTAGGCCTGTATTGTTTAAGAAATAATTTGTAGAACAAATAATTCAATTTGCAAACATTTAGCAAATTGATTAACCTGATCGTTTGGCCCGGACGGGTCAATCAATTTGAGTCGAGTGCAAAACTAAATAATTTTAGAAAGGCTAGTTCATATTTAATATCAGACGAAATGTTTATTATGCAATAATTATAAATACTGACTTCACAAAATATGACCAAAAACGTTTAAAGTTTAAAGGACCGATTATTATTACTACTAGTATCTTCTAAGCCCTAGACAGTAAAATAGAAGAGCAAAAAACAATAGAACAGAACTTGATAATATTTTTATAATACCAGCCTCTAAAAGTCTAAGCAAATCTGTACCCATCATCATTTCCCTGTCCTTATCCCAATTATTATTTGGGGTCAGCGCACCATATCTTCTTCTTCCACACATTCTCTGTCATCATCTCGCAAAAATCTTTCCCCATAAATAAAAAAGAAGGTTGAGCACTGATCACCACGTTTGCCCACTGTAGGTAAGCGAATCCAGACCCAATATTTCCTTATGCTTTTCCCTCTATCCACACAGAAATTGCTCGAAAAACACCTTATTAACCACAATCTATTAACAGAATATTGCGGAAGCCAAAGAGGGCATACAACAGCCTAGATAACCGATAATAAATTGATAATATCACATCTAATATTAGTGATAACAGGTTATTTTTATCACGTTATCAGAGACTGTTGTGTTTAGTTTAATTTTAGCACGGCCGTCCTTCGTGGTCGTATCGTGGACATTAATGAGTACATCCTTTCGGTCGTAACTATGGGATTTCCCTGTTATTATATGTTGTATTTGCTACTGTACTGGTGATATTTGATACTTGATAAGTGTGGGATTCCTGTTGTTGTTGAATATAGTTTTATCTATGTATGTTCGTTGGTAACAGTAGATATTATTTGTACCTAAATTCAGTATTATTAAGTATGTCAGGAGACAGCAAGAGTGTAAGGACGAGAGGAAAGTAATAAATAGGAAACTACTGCATCAAATGTTTGTATTAATAAGCGAGGGTCAAAGAAAATATAAAAGAACGAAATGAATGTTAGGTAAACAACTATATTTAAGGAAAATGGTTAATCAATATACAAGGCAATAACAACATGTTATACATAAAAACATGTTAAAGGTTAACTCACGCGTATTTATCGGAATAGCCCGACTAGTGTCGGACTCAACCGAAGTCTGACAGTTCGACTGGCACCGCCGCGTCAACTCTTGATTAAGGACTCCTGTTAACATATAATTATAATACAAAAGGATCTGTCACTAGTGTAACACATATTATGTTAAAGTAAGATTCTAGTCTTATGGACTCTGTTGAGTACTCTATTTCTCAGATTCTGAAATCTCTACCACACGTTGCTCTTGTGGAAAAGAGAAAGCATTGCACGGGGTAGAGCGGTGTCTCTTTTTTTTTCTTACGTCTCCCGCACTAAATAATTTAATCCTTGTATCATAGGGGTTTTAACGGACATTCAATTCACATGTACAAAGACACCCAGACTCAGAACAAGCCTTTGAGGATCGCACAAACTCTTGACACAGGGATCGAATCCGCGACACATCGCGTAATTGGCGTGATGACCTCGGCTATCCGTGCAGTCAGTCTTCCACAACTGGAGAAAAATAACGTGAAGAATTAGTGGTTAACCCCCGGATTACCTACAAAATTAATTAGTTCTTTACTGGAATATAAACCAATCTAAAGACCTATTACTAATGGCTTACATACAAAACAAACATGTTTATAACATTATTGTAATAACATGTTGTTGTGGTTACTCAGTGTTTTCAATGTATTTCATAAAATTACGATTCAATATGTTTTTTTGTAACAATTTAACTATTCTTAGTATTGTTTTTGACTATTAAGAAACAATATTTAGATATTCGTTTGTTATTTTACTTCTTAATGTGATTATTTTTGTTAATGACTACTATAACATTGTAGAGCTACTAATGAATGTTTGGCCGTTTAGTTATAAACATACTGGCCTGGAAATATCCCAGGACATGTATGTTACACAGATCAGACTACCCAGCTTGCTCATTCAGCGAAATAGTATTTATATTTAATAAGGACAACTTATCACTGCTCTGCCCCCAAATTAATTAGGTGACGTTGTTTTAATACTCATTGTTACATTATATTATGACGCCGACATTTTTATAATTAACCCAAGGATGCATAAAAATAACTCCTAAAACCTACTCAGAATTATTCAAACAAAAACTCCTTATCAGCACCCAGTTTAGAAAACAAACAAGATTGTTGGTTAAAAATATTCAAGGAGGACTCTATTTGTTAAATACAAACTAAAGGATAAAACTTAGTCACATGTTTACAATGATTCACGATCAAAGTCAATTGTTTTACGCAAATAACAATGGTATCAATAAAAAGAGTTCCTAAGTGCTATTAGAAGCTACGTAAATTACCATAAATAGTTATGATTCATGATTCATTCTCGTTTCGACATCCATTCAAGTGTTTTACGTCGTGTTTTCTTCACGAGTGGCGAAGGTAGTTGGGGATTTCCACCTGTTTTCATTGTTACTTACCTTGGTGACGTCTGTCTAGCCTGTCAAGAGTTCTGAGAGTCTCTTGAAGAATAGGTAGCGCAGAAATTGTTCAGGTGTTGTTGAAGTGCAGTGGTTAAAGCCATTGAGTAATATGAAACAGATTTGGATAGAAATAGCTTTTATCATCTAGCATCTTTAGCCAAGTGATAGTTCTACAATCATTAACGAACGTTAGCGACGATAGAAAAAGCTCAAATGCATGGAGATGACAGGTCTAAATCACGTGATTTATCGAAACGAAGTGTCATTTCCATACTTTTGAGTGTTTTCTATTGACCGTTTGTTATCGAAGGTAGAGATTTTACTTAGCTAGAGGGGCAGGACGACTACCATCACCTCTCAACGTAGGTTGCAATAGTGGATAATGTGGATATGAGCTGTTGCTTGAGGTGTAGTAGCCTTGCTTCCATAGCTGCAACTGTACTACTTCAAGAGGTAGACCCCCAGACTGCGGGATGTTCGTGAGAGTTACCGCTCGCCCGGCACTCAAAGGGCTCCAGAAGGAACATAGTAGGTTTTAGTCAGTAAAAATCTGACACTCCCTCCCGCTGCGCCCACAGCTGGCGGGGTCATTTGATGGGTTCCCAAGAAAAAAAAAGGTAGACCCCCAGAAATACCGTGTAAGGTTGTTTGGGAATTTGCACATAATTTATTATCACTTTTGGTAACGACACATTATACTGACGCATGACATATAGGCTAGAGACATTTTAAATAAAATAAAAAAGGACGACTGAACTAACTTTCCTTTGGGAAATACATAAAAGTGACGTTCGTGGCGATGACAAATACTTATTCAATGTTTTCAGCATGTCCTTGTTAGGAAGTGCTGACATTAACTATTATTCATAACACAGAATGTTGCAAAAGTGAT
Organism: Chrysodeixis includens; assembly: GCA_941860345.1. NCBI lineage: Eukaryota > Metazoa > Arthropoda > Insecta > Lepidoptera > Noctuidae > Chrysodeixis > Chrysodeixis includens. Next base: position 8,574,478 of record OW796111.1, on the reverse strand, counting down.
AAGATGCTACATATTAAGCACGCAGTGTGCGGAGAGGATATCAGATGGTGGAACCTGAAAAAACCGCGGGTAAATAATTGGTTTTCCCATCCAAAATATCATGAACTAGGTAATAGAATTTTGCATTGTAACGCTAACATTTTTTCTCGAAATAGACAAAGCTTTTTTTGGAAATCCCTTTATGATTGGGGTATGTTTGAACCAGTTATACTTATAGTTACATATGCGTACAAAACCTCTAATATAATATAGAGCAAGGTAAAAAGATTGAGTATCAAACGATAGCTAATGAGCAGATTGTAACAAAGATAAACATTAGAATGTATTCAGGTAATCACGTGAAAGTAGAGCAATCAGGTGACCTATTTGCCTTTATTTGGGTAAGATAAATAGAACGTACTGATTGGTTAATAATATAAGATTGTCGCATCAAAATAACTGTGGGAGGAATAATCAAGGCGCAGGAACGGAATAATATGAGGAGGTGGATGTAAACAAGTGAGGGTTGTTTATAGTATGCGATGGATACGACTGGCAAGGGACAGAGAGTGGCAAAATAAGGGATGCCAAAAAACAGGTGACTTATGTCGTGTCTTGTATAGAGCTACAAGGATATTTTCACACGTGAATAACATTAACATGAGGGTTCTGATGTTGGTTTGCTATTACAAGAACCAACGCAGCTGTCTGTCAAAACGTCTGTAGGTTTACATATATGTTGGCTTTAGTTCCGATTTCGGCCACAGTAATGATGGTAGCATCCGATACTTTCCTTACATAATGAACCAATAATTTTATTTTTAGGTCAACGCACCATACAACTGTTCAGTGTACGTACCTAGATATCTCAACGCTGGACTGTTTCGATTGAAAAAGCGAAACGCCATATCATAACACTCAAGTGTGTCTTAAAACTTCAATCAAAAATCGAATTATCGTGGAACTAATTTCCATTTCCATCAAGTAATTTATTTTTTGCCATATACTGATGAATTAACAATCACAGCAATTTTATTTCAAACAGATCATTCATTAGAGTCGTATCGTGTGATATAAATAGCTTGGAATATTCTGTAGGGCCACATATGTCAGAGGTCACGTTGCACAAACAAAGTCGAGTGATAAGTTTTATGCGATATTTTACGAGGATATGTTATTGTTCGCCTGATTACTCTTGTTGTCCATTGTAGTTTACTGAACATATATTATGTTTCAGTTATGATGTTGGTTAGGAGAAAGATGGATGGACGTTTCAAAAATTGATTCTTGTTTTCACTATAAATAAAACATTCCTCGAATTTTCCTTAACATTCCCACAACGCCACTTAGTCTCAAATTAAGTTTGCGAGAATAGAGAGAATATTACGTACACTTATGTAAAACATTTCTAAATAATGTAACTTTAAATTACGTTTAAACCTATTTGAATTAGTTTCACTCCTTATGATAGTTAGCTACCGCTGCGATACAAAGATTTCGCAGTTAGTAACAACGTAAAACTTCCAAAGCAACCAAGTTACAATTATCTAGATATCTAGGCAGACTGATAAAATCTAAATCAATAACTAAACAACTCGAAGTAACATCACATCAATTCACATCAGATCACATGTTTTCATTTATGATTGCAATAAAAATATTTCGTGTATCACTCAGTGGCTCGTTTAAAACTAGGAGACTCACAGTCTTCCGTGATTCATAGTATTTGCTCACTCTGCTGAATGAATTCGCGGATGAATCATACTCAATAAAAATGTCTCTGTTTAAATATCTCGGAATCTCGGATGTCACACGTAGTGGCGTGCTGTTTGCTCATCTCAGATTTTATAATGTTATGCGATGAAGGACAATGTAATTAAAAGGAAGTAAGCATAACAGTATGTAGTATATTTAAAGATATATAACGGTTTACTCACGCGTATTTATCGGGATAGCCCGACTCCCGACCCCGCTGTCACGTCAGCTCATGATTAAGGACTCCGGTTGGGTCTGAAACTGGTCGGCCTATCCCGATAAATACGCGTGAGTAAACAGTTATATATCTCTTAAATATGAATCATTCTCACGAAAGTTATTATAAAAAAAGTATGTAGTATAGTAAATTTCTTCCTTTCTCATAATCAGTCCATAAACATTATATTTATAAACCTTTTCTACAGCTTATTACTGATGTATGCTACTATAACACTAGGCATAAAGTATCAAATAAAAAACTTTATTCTTAACCCAAAAGGATTATTTTTCTTGACCGACTCTACCTTATCTGTTGCATAACCACCTGTAAGATTTCGTAATGAAATCTAACGAAAGGTAATCTTTATTACATTTATAGGGATGACGCATTTCGTTACACGAGGCTAAAAGATTAAGTATTACATGATTTTCTATATATGTATTGCTATAGGTACACTGTCTGATATAACGTACACTTTGTCTACGTAAGTTTATGGCAGCCATTGTTAAAAGGTAGGTTACTAGGTAATCATCAGTGTTGTGTTGGCAGATCATTAAAGTCACGTTGATGGACTTAGCTTCTTAACGTAATATATGTTTATTCATTCATTTCCTTTTATACTAACTGCTAGCCCCAGCTTTTCACGGGTGCAATACTGGTCTTTTATAATATATAAAAACTTGCGTCTTGAAATTCAATGTATTCGTCATGTATTCTATTCTATTGAATCATTAGGTATATCTATAACCTAAAACAACCGTATCAAAAACCATTACGAAGTTTCAATGATCTAGGCATACAAAGGGATTGACAGACATTGGGAAGCGACTTTGTTTAATCCTATGTATTGAAAAGTTGCCGACACGTTGCTGGCTTCAAACTGTTAAGATCTGTGACACGATATAACACCAGTCTTCTGTACCTCAATATAAGAATTTTATCGTTTAGTGTTTGAGTATATACAGAGGGACCTTTTGTTGTAACCCAGTGGAATAATGGACTGTCCCTAGTCAGGGGTTTGACGAGGGGGTGTGACGGACTCTTACCGGCTAAAACCACTGGAGCGTCCTCATCTGCCTATGGCCGAGGGTACGTTTTTGTACTCACCGCGCGGGTATATAGGGACGTGCCATCAGTGCCGCCACCTCTTTAAGTAAAACGACGAAGCACGGCACTGCGTAAAACAGTGTTTATCTTCTACAATTTCAAAAGCCTTACTCTTAGAGGTCGTTTCCTAAAGACATGTGATGACTTATCTTTAAAAATCCTTGAACTTTTCCCCGATTTTGATTAAAATATAATTTTCCTCATTATTTATCTACATTCTTTAGGAAATGACGTTCCTAAGATTTTTAGTCATCGTACCTACTAGGTCTTGTCTGTCCGATTATAATTAATACACCGATTGCAGTTATAAATCATATTTTTTTATCAATTTGGCTAGGTATCTTATTTGTTTTCATGATACTGGATAATCTTTTAGTAAGATATTGTGGGATTACACATTTTGTATAGTCATTTTATAAGCAATATCAAGAATCCAAAAATAAATACAAGAGTCTATAACGATACTAGTAACGCCATCTATCCGTTTTCTACGTAACTAATCTGGGCGCAGGACGTTCGAACTAAAATTAATGCCTCTAAACATTGGTTAAATGACAATTTGTGACTTGCGAAAGTTTTTTGTATGATAACTTATTTATTCACTCAACTCTCATGATACAGAAAGTGCTTTTTGATAGGTTACGACACTAAATAATAAGGCCTTTCGATAGGACAGCGTAGCGAAAGGTGCATAAAATCTTTTCTAAGGAACAATAAAATCTTTTTGTTTCCGGGGCTTTTATTTGTTTATAAGAGTAAGATTGAGTAAGACCCGGTTGTTGTCTAAAATATACTAAAAACGTTACTCGTTCAGTGTCATCAAAAATAGTAGTAAGTACTATCAAACTTACATTGAATTAAAAATTACTGGCGGTTCAGTAACTAATCAAAGAATCAAAACCACAGAAATAAAACAGCAGCTACATTAAAAAACTCGATTAATAAATTTATTAACAGTATCATCACTCTTAGTAGTGACAGTAACAATGTACAGTATTGGCATAAGATAGCTGCGCCCGCGCATCGGACGCTACTTGTATATCAACGGCGGATGCTGCACGCCGACGATTTCGCTCGCTGGATCTTTTTTAGAAGAATCTAGAAGGAAAGACGAGGATTTTTTTTTATTAGGTTGGTTGAAAGTTGGGGTGTTGAGTGATGTTAAGGGATGTCCCAATTTCACTCTGATATTTAGTACTGGTTGTCTTCTGGGCCTAATTTGTAGTGTAATAGTATCGAATGATTATTATTGATACTATTGATAATGATCTATAATGATGAATAAAACGAGACCTGCGTAGTTTTTTTTGAGTTGTAAGCTAATATATTCGGGTTTGCACCAAACTACTGAATCGTTTACAAAGCGACACAAAATAAGTCCAAAAAACCCTTCTGGCTTAAGCCTTCCTAAAATTTGACTGAATGTTAATAATTTCATTTTCAATTATTAAGTGGTAAAATTTTGAAGGAATTTAGAATTTCTTTGCAAAATTGGGATTTCCTCAGGCATTTTCGCACCTACTGTTTTTAAGCGCTGACGCAACGTCAGTAACGCCTGGACTGCTGCCTACTCTGTAATGAAAAGATGTAAGATGCGGGATGAGTTAAACCTTTAAACGTTCTACTTTGTTCAGAATAGTTGTCGACTAACTACCGTGCGACTTATGGATTTTTTATCTGCATTTCTTCATTATGCACACATTCATCATCATCAGTGGCCTCTAACATCTATGATAGATGATTGAAACAGCAGATGCGTGAGTTTATTTGCTTTTGGCACTTGCGCTAGCAAGGCCTATACGGGAACGACAACGCCACATACAATACCCACAAGAACAAGGAATCCAGGCATATGCACTATCCTGATATTGGGAAAAGGAATCCTGTTTGTAAAGTCAATTAACTACGTCTGGCTTTACAAAATAAGCCACTGGGGTCATTGACCGAGAGTTAAAATTTATCCATCACACTTGATACAGGATGATTCATAAATTTTATGAACTACTTTTGGTATAAGTTCTTACCATATTGTCATGGTCGATCTGCCTCTGCTGATTCTTCCGGCACACAGCGGCAGATGGGACAGGCCTTCGGAGCGCCTGTTCCCGAGGGGGTATGGAGCACTTCCTCGCATTACGTGCGCTCAGGATCTTGGTAAGTAGAATGTGGTTGTGCCTCTCAATCTCTCGCAACCTCTCGTTCGTAAACGACATGTTGATTCGGCGAGTCTTGAAGCCCGATATTGATCTGGAATTATTTCGATGGTTAAAACATATTTAATGCTTAATATTTTTAAATGGGATACAAATCTTTGCCTAGCGGTAAGACATCTTCAGGTTAATATGAGGATCCATGCTGGTGTTTTTTAAGGATACTTCAAATCTAAGACGGCCCTAAAATATTTGGGTTATTTTTTCCCATTCGTTTTGGGAAAATCGCCCTATAACGAAATTTCTAACAGTAAATTATGCTGTTTGAATCCCACGATTTACACATTTGCTATTTGTTTACACTATTATCTATGGTTTGTTTAATATACAGGATATTAAACAAACTATAAATGCGTTGATGAGGTATTTATGGTTACGAATGATCCCTCGATTGAGAAGTCCATCGACCATCAAAACAAATACCAAAATATAAATAATAATTAATATCTTGGGTCAATATCGCAAGTTTTGTCTTGCTAATTGTCGTCAACTTACCCAAAACTGGTCGATCTTCCAGAAACGGACACCGGCGGTTTATTACTTGTCATAGAAGACTGACTTTTGGTTAACTTGACGGTAGACCTCAAAGTGTGTTCCCTACTCGTGTCACTCATCTCGGACTTTGGGAGGGACTTCACAGACTCCTCTTCCTCACTTTTATCTTCTTCAAATTCGTCGGAATACGCATCCTCTTCATTGTAAACCTCAGACTTCTCGTGTTCAGACTCTGACCCATCATAGACACAGGTCTCCACGCATATGTTCGGTGGCCTCTTAACCGCGTCCACTATACATCCCATCTCTGACAGGTCCTTCGAGAGTTCATCGACCTCGTTGTTATTTTCCTCCTGGTAGCGTTTCGATTTCATCTTTTTAGAGTCCCCAGAAGAAAATTCAGTATCGATGTAATTCAGTTCTACTGTTTTCTCTCGGCGTGCCATTGCGGAAGCGTGCATATACTGTGGTCTGCTAAAACAAATACAGTTAGCTTACCTACTTGTGCTCCAAACCTTGCTAGGAGTGTTGTTGGTGCTAATTAGAAGTAGTAAATCAACCTTCATGGTTAATTCCGAGTAAATATTTACGTATTTTTCAGGGTGATGTGTGGCGGACGTAAATGCCGTTATTGCGTTTCAGTCGTCTGTGTTTATCTAGACTCCACGGGGCGCCCAGCTTCCGTGGTTGAGTATATTTACAAGGCACGTGCCAAACTGTCAACCTCGACATCTGATCTGAATCTTGGGGTTTTTAAATAGGTTCAACTTTATCATTCCATATTTTTGTTAAGTATGATGTCGAATTGACGAAGATTTGGTCATAGCCCAATGGATTTTGAAGTACACTTTTATAAGTATAATCATGGTATAATACAATAATATCATAGCAACAAATTCGGGCATCAAAATGTCTGAATGCAGTTTAACGCACTTGTCTAATGAACGCACAGCAAGTCTCAATGGATTTGGATATTAAAAAATAGCCTACCAGCTTACTTGTTACCAATATTTACAAAATACAAAATCTTAAAGGAGAAGTTACAGAAGGAATTATGTAAACTAAATACGTAAACATTAAAATACATTAGCGTCTCTAACTACTCAGCAGTATTTCATTAAAGTATATTTTAAAAATATTTACCAACCACGTATCAGGCAATAGTCAATAAGCGCCTACCAGTAAACTCACAGCAAAATTGTTTATCTACTAATTACCTACTGCTCGATTTGATTGTTTAAACTCAATTTAAAATCCCTGATTGATAATAATAAATAGTAAGAAATTATTTTCACTAAGCAGTAATACGAAATTAATGTAAACGAAAATGAAGCTCCCAAAATAACAACAAAAGACTTGGTGACAAAATCAACTTGTTTTTAGAATCTTACAAATGTCGTCTCGGAAACCATAAACTGCCAGTACTCCCAGTTGTTTTTAATATAAACTTCTTTTTTACACTTTATTACTCTGGATATAATAGTAAAATGTTATTAACAAAAACTATTTTTTACAAGCAATCAATAAATTATTGTCACTAAGCGACAGGTAAACAAATGTCGCGCGGTTTGATAACTCAGTTTGCGTTTCGTTACTATGTGGATGACGTGCTGTTTCAATTTACGCAAACGTTTTTATTTCTGTTACTAAATTGTTCTTTTATTTACTTTTATGCATTTAATGACGTATAAAACGCTGCAATATAAATTCTCATAAAAATACTATAGCAAAATATGTAAGCTTAACGTAATATAGTCGAGAATATCATCTCAGTTTCGGTCGATGTTGACATTTCATGCAATTCATTCACTCCTCAGGTCACTCGTTCACATGAAAAGTACCTTTGGATGTGAGAATTCGTGTGTGCGATAATGATTTTTTGATAAATTCCGTGTTATTTAGTTAGATTTTAACAAATTTATCATTAAAAATGGTGACTATAATAAAGAACCAATTACTTAAACATCTATCGAGGTGCGTATATGCTTTGATTTTATTGTGTACGTTCTATAGATTATTAAATTTCGTTATTAATTTAATTATTTTTTTGTAATCAGAGTTTACGTGCATATAGTTTAAGATAGATTGGGTTTACTTGTTTTTGCGTTAGGAAGTAACCATCGCAATTAATTTGGCACACATGTTGGTCTTTGTTTGAGTTATTTATGTATTGTTATCATACCTATAGACTATTAGAACATGTTTTGTGTAAATCTTAAGATAATGAACATAAATAGAACAATGTTACAGCTTTGTTTTACTATTACTTTAAAGTCGCAATATTTTTATATCCATTTTTATAAGTAATACATTTTTTCCACCAATTTACGTAAATAGTTATGCCAATATATTTCTTTGTTATTCAATGCAATAATTTTCCTCTCATAAATCTACGCTATTGCTTCTTAACAAGTGACGATTTTGTATAAAACAATTGGGCACTTCATAATGAGTTTAAGCATGTTTCATTGTCACTGCTGTGCTAATATACATAATATTAATATAATACATCTGTTTCAAGTTGGAAATGAGGCCTTGTTTATGGAACAGTGTTCTTTTTATGTCTTATTTTTTCCTTGAAAACTGTGTCTTGGGAATCCCCTTTTAATGTCTTAACCAGATATAAACTTCAACTATATGTCAGTAGTTATGGTGAATGTTGAATGATGTTTGTTACTCTCACTCAAATGTCTGGATCAAATTTGATGAAATTGGTATGGAGTTAGCTGACAACTTAGATGGCCATGTTGTAAAAAGTTACTTATGTGCTAAAACTTTCTAATTGTAAACCAATTGCATCAGAGGGAGTGATTTTTTTTGCAGCTTTAGCCGTCAGTCATGTGGCTGAAGTCGTAGATAACAGCTAGTTAGATATATAGTTGGTTACAATCCAGTGATTCTGTTCACCAACCCAAAGCTGAAAAAAGATTATGCAAAAGTTATGATATACTAAAATTAATCAAATATTTTGTGCTTAAACTTGCCTGAAATTATACCAACAAGGCATATGTAAGCATCACCGTCAACACTGAATATCAAAACATAAAAGTCTTGTTTATAACCAACTTCATTTAATAAATGTATTTTCTGGGAAATTTATTACTAACATTTATGACTCAATTGTATTTGTATTATGGAATAAGCATAATGCTAGAATTTTCTTCAATGTTGTTTCAATCATCATTATGTAAATCTTGAATAAAACCTGTGATTCAAAATATTAATCGTATCTGCTCTTGCAATTTCGAAGTTTTAGTTAAATCTTGTACGAGTTTTCTATTACAGATTACATGTATTATTTATTAACATATTTAATTCTCATGCTTAAATGCAAAAACGCAAATTAAATTCCAAATGGTCATACCTCTCTTTTAACACAGTTACATATGTCTCTTTTAAAAAAGTTGTGTGGTTCCAATCATGCATCTTCATTTTTTTCCATGTCAGTCATCTCACAAATTTTACCTTATTTAATGTAATACTTATTAGTTAGTCAATATAAATTTTGCAAAGTTGCATTAAAAACAAACAACTATTAGTAATTCAACGAATGGCTGACCTAATATGGAACAGTGATAGCGTTTCCAGTCAATATATACCATAAATAACTATGTGAAATACTTTCTAAAACTGATATCACTGTAGACGATAAGACTTAATTTGTTTGAGATATTTATTCACCAGTATTATTCAATTTTAACACAAATTGTGAATGACATTAAAAGTTATTTGTCGCAGAACTGTAAGTTTATTTATCTACTTGCCCTGTTTATTTTTGGTACAGTGAATGTGTGTCATTCTTCCTCTTATCAGCAATTTAAATTGTGACAGCACAGAACTTTGGTATGAGAGTGCATTATCAGACACTTGCAATACATTGTCATGCAGGTATAAAGTACACTACCCGACACTCTATCCTCCCCGAGGAAGTGGGTGTCAATGAGGATTCTTCCTCCTCATTAATAAAAAGGTGTAAGAACATGACAACACAAAAGACCAAATAATGGTTGTAATAAGGATTGGTAAGAGTTACCACAAAATTTACAGTCCTGTCAAAACTGAACTGTCCGGCCATACCATTTTTAGATAGACAGACAAAATCAATGGTAAAGGCATGGAGGGTTCACTCCACCTCAAATGCTACTAAACTTTACTATATTAATTGAAAGCGAACAATACACAACCTTTTATCACCTATGACTTTGTCTACAAACTACCACTAGTTTTATATCCCCCCACCCCAAAGCTATCTTCATCATTGTCCATCAATCCGTCAAACTCGACTTCGCCACTGCACTGGCGGGTGAATTTTTTCTGAATGTTATTGTCACAGTATAAATACCATTTCTAGAAAATAAATGCCAACAGCTGCGACACGTAATAGTGATAGAGCTGCCTACCAACAGCATTTTAAATACGCGACTGTAACTTACCACGATCATGCCACGATCCGATAGCGTACGCATAACTCGCGTTGCACCCGTGCATACATACATACATACACAAACGTCACGCCTGTTTCCCTTGGGGGTAGGCAGAGATCTCATCTTTCCATTTGCTACGATCCTGGCATACCACTTTAGCTTCATCCACACTCATATAAAGACTAAATATTGTATATACTTATTATATTGCGCTATGATAGTCCTGGTCCATAAATCCATCAAACTCGATTCCGCCACTGGACTGACAGGCGGATTATTTTCTGAACCTTATTACCCCCAGCCCTTTGTAACTACCCTCAGAATATCGTAACACTGACGCCTTATTTGTTGTGGTTCACTTGCTATTCAGTTTTCATTATGGACTGCATGAATAATAAAACATGGAAGATGAAGTATTAATAATGAATTATTCATAAATAAACTTGTGTTTAACGAAAGTTCTGCCTTGATTCAGCTTTTATGTACTGGATATAAAGAGGATGTTCTTTTTTACACTAGGGGAATGTATTTTGCAAAATGATTAACTTTCAATTTATGTGATAACTCAGATGAAATCTTGTCAGTTAATTTGGAACCACTGGACTGACATTAGAATAAATATTATGGCTATACCTTATAACGTAAACTGCGCCGACAAAATTTATTTGCTATCGATAAGAAAGCGATCTTTTCTTACACTTGCCCTATAAACATTTCCCTATCCTCAAAATCCACCTTAGCCTTACAGTCCTTACCACATGCTGTTGATGCTGTCTTTTAAAGAAGTTTTTTCCTTCCCCAGGTTCACAAAGAATCTGTCACCAGAACAGATCTCCCTCTCAGCGTTACGAGGCTCCGGTGAGCTGCAAGACTTGACCTTGGACGAGGAGCTGCTGACTGACCTCCTGGAACTGCCCGGATGGTTGAAGCTCACATCTGCTAAGTGCAACCGGGCCTCCTTCAGGATACAATGGACCAAGCTCAAGACAGTGCCTATTGTGCTGGTGAGTTCTACCTTAATTTCCCTTTCCACCTTTTTTGTGCAAATTGTGTCCTAACATTTATATTATAAATAGCTGTTGCCTGCGACTTCGCGAAAAAAAAAATAGGGATTAAGAATAGATGTTGGCCGATTCTCAGACCTACTGAATGCATATACTCGTACAAAATTTCAAGAGAATCGGTCCAGCCGTTTCGGAGGAGTACGGTAACTAACATTGTGACACGGGAATTTTATATAGAAGATATTCTGCCGAATTCGACTCCCTTTCTTTGCTACTTTGGGTCCTATTACTAGGCAAAAATTTCCATCATGTCTCAGACTGTTCTGTCCTGAGCCGCTTCACCAGTCTCTTATGAATTGACGCCCCAAAACAAATGTATATCTAATCTTTTACGGGGATGTCAATGTTTGTATCTTTCTAGTAGATTAGTTAAGAATATCAGACACGTATTTTTTGTTTTGTCTGACGAAATAACTGACTACTAAAATGCAGCGACAAGGAAAACTCCTTCCTAGTACCCATCCTCATTAGTCAGTCGGATTCTACTTATGACTTACATTCATTTGCGCATTTTCTACATCGTCACTTGACTGCGGGAGCTAATTTCCTTTTTATTTGAAAGCTTACGCCAGAAGCCGTAGTGGGATTAGAAGAACTACTATTTCATTTGTTTTTAAAACCGCATCTACAAAAAATAATCGTCCTAAAACTACTGTAATATAATACTTTAACAAATTTCAAGGTGTCAAAAATAGACACCAAGGTATTTACGTAATTAGCAATGTATACTAAGTTATTAATTGTAACAATACACTAACTGCTTCGATGCATGCTCAGAGCATGTCAGGCCAACGTTAATTATTGGACACTAATTATGACTCCATACTTGATAGGTATATCTCCATCACGCCAGCTAGTAATGATTGTGTTTGCAATTGATAATCTATGGAACTATTGGTTAGAGTGAAAAATGTTTTATATGTAAAGGTCCTAATATTGAGGAAAGTTTTGGGGATATGATATAACGGTAAAATTTTTAACGAGTCCAAAAATTGGGATAAAACCAAGGATCTGGTTGAGTAATGATTAATAATACTTCTAAATTTCCCACTTCTGGGTAAACGCTTTTTCGAATACAAAGAAGGAATGAGGATTGATAATCATGCTTGCCTATTTGGAGATAGCGATTTCAGATTCCAATATTTCATGAACACAACGTTTTTTCATGTATAACAGAGTTCGACATATTACATTTCTCCAAGCTCTTACGAAAATTTCCAACGTACTGAAATGGAAACTCAGTCACGACTATTAAAAAGGATCATAACTCGCATATATTTGAAGATATTTGTCTAGAACCTTATGGCAGAAACCGCAACACATTTCGCCTCATTACCTTACTGACCTAATATACCTCTGACCATCCATGCCATCCATCAAATGATGTTACCTCAACATAAACCGTGGCTTACTCGCGGTACAATGCATCCACAACTTGGCACTCACTGTCATATTGTGTCCTTATTAAGGGCAAACTAAGCCAATTACGTGGGGTACTACCGCGCCGTAACTTTTAATCGAGCACTCAAGCCTCGTGTATCAGTTAAATGTCAATTATTGAAGTTCTGGTGTTATTGATTTTGTGATTTGATGAGTTTCTGTTAGCATGCACTGAATAAATAAAAACTAAGTACTGTGAGATACAGAATTAGTGCTACTTTTTAGTTGAATAAGATATACTTTTCGCGATAAATTGACATTTTTTCTGTTTGGTATCTTCTATATCTTCAGTAGCCCAAAAGTACAACTTTGGAGGTTTCAGTAAAGCATAAAATAGTAGTCCACTGTATTTCCTAGTAGCCTAGTGGTAGGACCGTAGGATTGCCAAGTCAAAGATTTAGGGTAAAATCTCGACTCGCACCAATATCTTTTCGTCGAATTCTCGTCTATTACAAAGTAATTATCACGTGCTTAAAATAATAATAGTAGTAGGAAAATTTTGTGAAGTATTCGGTACACTTGAAAACTTTTTAAGGGACTGTTAAGCCACGTCAAACGCCTACGGGCGGTTTAAACTCTGACACCGGGTTTTACACAACCATATAAGAAGATGAACAGTCTAAGACAATCTTAAGCTGCTTTTCCACCAATAGTTCATACTCCACTATGCATCCTGTGTGATAGTGATAATTCTACCGTTTAAAAAACGTCTGCATGTTATTTCTATAAAATCATAACTCTAAAACGGGCGTTGTTATTGTTTCTATGATAAAGTTAATAAGTATCTATCGCTTATCTTCTTATCAATAAAAATATAGGTAATAACGAGTAATGTCGACAGTTATCGATTGGATTTAAAGGAAACTGTTACATTTTCCTCCACGTGGAAAGTACATATGAATGAATTGCTTAATTGCTTATCAAAGGATTTCCTTGCTATAGGCTTAAGGAAATTTATTTAACTTATCAATCGGCTAATTTGCTAACTGGCACACCTCAGTCCTGACCAGATTAAAGTGGAACTTAGTCCTTTACATACATACATAAACGTCACGCCTCTTTCCCTTGGGGGTAGGCAGAGATCACATCTTTCCATTTGCTACGATCCTGGCATACCACTTAAGTTTCATCCACACTCATCAATCGCTTCATACACGCCCGTCGGCTTAGGGTACTCCTGACCTGACCCTTTTTTAGGACTTTCCCTATTTGATCATGGAACGTCCGTCCTGGTCTGTTGGGAGGGGAAAATACATAAAACATATCACATTCTAGCTGACCACCTCGGGATAACTTGACCAAAGTTCCATCCAGTCCACTTCAAACTTTGATTTGGTTTGTTATTTCATCCCACTGGGATAACTTTCCTTTAACAATTCATTATAATATCACCCTACAGTATTTGCTCCAATAATTGCATTTTCAAACGAGCATCTATCGCTGATAGTTAGTGAAATGTTCAAAGCGTGTGCATTTTAATGAAGTCTGTTCGGTGCGGAAATTTGTATCTACCTAGATAATCGCGTTTAGAAATGTGATAAACTATTAGTGAGAGTTATTTATAGAAGTTTCTCATCTATGAGGTATTTTGTTTATTTGATTAAATTGTGTGAGCACTTTTTTACTGGCTTCAAGCTGTTTGGTTTTTCCTCGTTATCTCAGAGTTAAAGACCGTCATCAGGCCTTCCTCATCCCACTCCTGGGCACATAGACCTTATGAGCCATTTTCAAGTACCTTTTACTTGAGCTATCTGCCAATTTCATCCAGATTCGAACGAAAACTTTTGTAATATCGTCCTCTCATCAAAGTTCAAGATTACCAACACTCCAGAATAAAAAAATAACTCTGAAAGATAGAAAAATACATTTTCGGGCCATTACGAAGACAAAGATTGTATCGCCACGTGTAAACGCTATTAGTGTTATTATACACGCTATAACTAATTCAATAAATGTAATCGCTTTTAATCCCCGGCGTATAGATTACATGGTATACGCAGATTGCTTTAATTTAATAATTATTTACTTGACGTCCCGAGTTTTGGTTCTGACCGAGTTCGACATCGACGATTTCAGGGATGTATTTTATGCGTTTATGACATCAGATGATCAGATACCTTTATTTGATAAATGCTTGGCTTGTGTACCGCTTTTATAGATATTGCATATCTCAAGCGCTATAAATTTCAACAAATAACCCAAAGAATAAAAAAATATATTAGGCTTCATAGATATTTTTACATTTATTGCATGTCATTCTATGGCAGTTGGCGTAACCACTTACGGAGTCTGCCGTCCGTGCAGTTATGTATTAACGGTCTTATCTGGACTACGTAATGTGGAGATTGTTTATCGCTTGGACGTTGTATGTGTGTGTGATTCATGTTTGTCTGGAGAGTATCCCTGAGTCGCACGTGTCGTGATGTCATGGCGAGCCAACGCCAAGGTGAAGTTAGGGATCATTTGACTCCCCACCACGTACATATGCCGTAGGCATGTATACTTTTAATCGTTCTCAGAAAAGTTGAAGCGAATAAGCTCTACGTATTTTTTAGACGTCTTTCAAAAACTTGAAACAAACGTTTTTATTCCCAGTTCTCTGTTTACACTGGCTGTAAACTTAGTTTTGTTTTTGAGGTTTCGAAACCTTTTGAATTTTCTCCAAGTTTTTTTTAATTCTGAATAGACTTGTTACACATTAAAGGGCAGCCTTAGTTCTTGTTTATAAACACAATGCGTACCTAAAACAATAAGCGTTTTCGGTTTAACCGGATTTGAAAAATATATGCGCCTAGCTACCAAAACGAACCGGTTTTCTAATTTTGTCTTACTAAAAAAAGGTATTTATCTAACAAGAAATCAATAATAATCACATACAAATAAACAACCAATCATCCTAAACGTAAAAATCCCTCGTCGCAGATAAAAATACAAACGAGCTCTTTCCCCATCTCCGTAATACCTTTGATGAAAGCTCCATTCAATTAATATAATTAAAAATGTACGAGAAATCCACGTGCTCGCCTAACAAGGATTAATTCCTTTCAACTGGGATTTGTCGGATTGTTGTAATCCTCAATTAACGGACAACTGTACTGTAACATGTGTATAGGTTAATTAAACTTTTTTGGGTAGTGTTAGAATTTTTTTATGGTATGTTGTTGATTGTCTAGATGAGTTCGGGAATATATGTAAGAACCTTTGCTCTTAACGTACGCAAGTATCGATACTCTAAATATTTTTCGTTCTGATAATTTTGATAGATTTTGCCGGCAAGCTTCTACCACCTTACAAGTTTAGGCTATTTGGTATACATTCATGTGACGTTAAAGATCTACCTTCGTCTCCAAGTTGTGACCGTACTCCAAGTAAGATCCAGTTTTGGAAAAGAGACACCGCTCTATGCGTTCTAGGGCATCGTCTCTTTTTGCAACAGCAAGTCTTACTTTAAAAGAGGTGTCGTTAGGATCTCTGATATTATTACGTAAAGTAAGCACTTAAGAAAAGGACATGGATAGACCTGGATATGCATAACAGCTAACTAGCTAACATTGGCAATAATAAATAAATAATAATTATCTTTAGACATAAATGAATCTGATCACATAGACAATTATAGTCACTACACAATAAATAATATAATTAGTTAATTATGCAAACGTTGCACGTATTCTGTTATGTCGATATAATATTATGATAATTATGCCGTATCATCAATGGAGATTGCAATATTATGCAGGTCTAATATGGTTTTAGGAATGGTGACTAATCTGTCCATTGTCAAATGATAAATTAATTAACGTTCATTATGTTTGTGGTTCATTATACATTATTTGATGATAGCTAGGTTTGCAAGGATGAATAGATAACTATAAACGTTACAAATTTGGAATGTGTGTTCATGATGTACTGTTTTCTCTTGGGAAATCGTCGTGAAGTTTCTTCCAAGAAAGGGCGGGTAATACCGGACTTTTGATGATGACGTCGTCCTGTTATCCTTGATCAGGACCATAGGGCTCGCAGAAGATTCTTCCATTCCTTTCGATTTTAAGCAACAAGTTGGATGTTTTTCCAGCCGAGACCAGTTGAGGCAGCCTTTTTCTCAACTGAGCGCTTCCAGGTGGTACGGTATCCACTACCTTCCTTTAAGCAAGAGCCTATGACATTATTGCACCGATAAGTCCACAAAAAAAACCGTTACTGTATTTTAAACCAATCCTCACATTGCAGCTGAATTATAACCTTTTTTTATGCATTTATATTGTTGAGACCACTCCTTATTAAAAGGCTTTTCGTTCATCCCCAATCTCAGTCTTGATTTTTCATTTAACCTTCGTCTGTTGAGGACCCATGCCAGAATAATTTTTACCTATATCCCGCTGATTTTTTGCTAGTCCAGTCCGATCTCATTTCAATTCAACCTTTTCAACAACTAAACGCAAATGAAACTAATCATCGCTGTCAGCTCGCATTATTTACTTAGTTGCAAGAGACTAATCTGTTCTCAATGTGCATACCTTCGTTCTAATTAAGTTAACCCGGTTAACGATGAACTTGATACATTATGTAGGAGAATTATCTGTTGATATACATTATTAAAACTTACGTATGCGAAGATATTTGTTGCTGACTGAGATTTAAGTTGTTAAATTAAGGAAGTTTAGGCTGTCAGTTTCGAATATTATTTTTGTTAAACATTTATCTCTTATTGAGACTATTGGCTTTAGCACTTTCTTTTTACCCTATGGGTCCTCTAACGGCCCCCCAATAGACGTCCAACTCGCTCCGTTTATTGCCCGTTTTGGCCGTTCTTTTAAGAATCTTTGTAATAATATAAAATAATTTATTCTGCTATTAGAATAATTTCAACCACTTTTACATGTCAATATTTATTAAATATAAGCTTGCAATACGTTTCCTAGCTGGCTACCCTAAGAAAAAACGTCGAAGCAAACTCAGGGGTCATCGCCTCTTTTGAAGCTGGATCATTTCACAATTTGGATCATTGCGCCAATGTTTCCTATAACATTATCCCTTGAAGATCAATTACTTCAGAGTTCCGAAATGAGTAATCGTATCCAGTGTCTTACTGACCATGTAGTTCAAAGACTAAATACGTAAGAAGCGACTAGCTATTCTCGCGCCTTGAAGACGTGTAAAATCATCTGAACATCGTCGGTTTATTATTACGTCATGTACCCTTCCAACATTTTCGCTTCAGTTCAAATAGTAATTGAGCAATGAACTTTTATCTATATCAACGTTAATAGATAAAAAAACTGTCGTTATTATTGTAATATCCGTAATAACATTCCTACGAATCAATTTCAAAAGCATTTTGTTTCTACTATATCAGTATGATAATAAAATAATAACAACGAGTCGTGTGTGCTAGGAATTGAAAGGAACTTTAGGATATTAGGAAAACCTTGGTTTTGGTGACAACAATAGGAATTTAGCAATAGTAATTTACTTTTTGCAGTATGCCTTGTGCTTGTACTATGAACTGTTAAATTGGGACTATTGTCATCGTGAGAGCGAGACAGAGCTCTACACTAAATAGTGGCGTCTCTCTTCCACAATAACAAGAGATATTATTTCGAGAGCTCATAGTAAGTGCAATGTAAATTCCAGAAGCGATAATTTTAATGTAGTATATTCCTTAACATTCCTACAACGCCATCTAGTCTCAAATTAAGTATACGAGAGTAACTTGTGTTATGAGCACTAGACAACTGATAAACATACTTCTAAATACATACATACTATAGATAAATAACACTCAAACACAAAACAAATGATCATGCTCATCAGACAAACATTTTTACTGGGTGAGGATCGAACCCAAGACCTCTGGTATAGCAGACAAGGCCACTAACCGCTAGACCAACAGGCCTGTCAAAGTAGAAACGTCAGACGAGAACGGTAGAAGCAAAGATAGGCCTATGCCCAGCATAGAACAGGTCTGCTTAGTCTACTCACCCCCTGTAGTGATATAAGGAGGAAGATAAATATGTATTCAATACGTGTCAATGCCAATTCACAAACAATGCCTAATAGGTAACGCTACGTTGCATGTACAATGATAATTTTTCGTATATTCTTGTGCTGTGGGTTCAGTATTATTTTTATCGAAGATGTAAGTTCGACTTACACCGAAATGCAGCTGCAGTGAAACATTTTATAAGATATTTCGCGACTTTCAGAAATCTCTCAAAATTTTGCGTAATATTTATTAATTAAAGAGATTTTTTCATTTGGTACCTACGAGGTCCCTTATTAATTTGCTGGCTAATAGTATTCGGTTGAATTTAAAAAAAAATGTTTGCTCACTATTTAGCAAAAGAAGTCTAGCACCGGTGACGTGTCTGGCATATAAATGTCTGTACGTAACTTATTATTGTGCCGTAAATTCGAAGCGATTTTATTGTAAAGCGAAGATATAAAATGTGAATAAAATAGAGTCTACGTCACAAAACGATGTGTCACGAACATTACAACTTGTTGCATATCAGTTGTCATTGCATGATTGGTCAAATTGTATACTATTATGTATGATGGAATCATTTCGGATTCTTTTGCCCTTTGACTCAAGGAAAATCGTGTTAAAAATTAAGTAGACTTTTAAAGGTGTGCAGTACGAGGCAGACCGACCTATTGAACTTAAAAGGTCGCTGCATAGAAACAGAGTTTCGTTTCTCATATCGAGATGCAGCATAGCAAACAGCGCGGGGGTCTACGCGTAACCATAGCAACTACCGCCACTTTAGTTCTTCCACTGACTTCTGACTTCTAATTACCACTTCTGTCTAAATTGTATAATTACCCGATGGCATACAACTGTAGTTGTGGAAGCGTGTCAGTCTTCTGCTTCAAAAATATTACTTTAAGACGTGATGGCCCCCTGCTTTTTGGGTACAGCGGGGGAATCCTCATGGACACCTGCGACCCCGATGGGGAGCCGCGGGTAGTGTCAGACTCTTACTGACTAAACCGCTGTACTACGTCATCCGCGTTTTGGTATCGGTGCATGGCGGCGCATAGCAATACTTCATGCACCGACCGCGGGAACGTGATGGCCCCCTGTCACCCCCCCCCCCTCCCCTCTACCACAAACTGATAAACGCTCAACAAATACAAGCTAGCCATATAATCTCCATCCATTAAAAAGAAAAATAAAAACAAAAGACATCGAATGTTTTCATCCTCAGACTGAACCCAAATTGTAATGAATAATGCATGGCTCCGCTTGGCTGGCCACGTCACCTTGATCTTACGATACGATGCTTTTTCAGCCTGTTAACAAGGAGCTATAGGTAATGTTTAGTCGTTTATGTAAAACTGAGCATTTGTTTTACGAGGTTATATGTATTGTTGTGTTATGGTAATTTGGGTGATGATTAAGTATATGGCAAAATGAATGTTTGTAGAATGTAAGGAGTATGAATGTCAGTTTCAGATGGTTGTTGTTATTGTTGTCGTTGCTGCAAGTCTCTTGCTGTTTATATCATTTTGAGGTGTAAAGTAGGGACATATAGACGTTTTAGAGCGTATCACAGTCAAGTTCCGTTTTTCTATTATCGGTGGTGACAATATAAGCTTTACTGCCTGTAGATTCCACTCATAATTCTTTGGCACAAAACGATGCAGATGTCCTTAATCATCTTTCCACTTCATAGCAACCTAATCCTATCGTTATTTAAATTTGAAGTATCATTAAACTTGTATTTTCATTTTTTTTTTGCATATTTTGACCCGATTATACAATCAAGTTTGCAATGCAAACAACTATTAATTTATGCTCAAACGAACACGGATCTATTAATCGATCTTCTGATGAATTAGAACGTTAACAAAAAAAAATATTTTGGGTAACGGTTAACAAGTTTGTCCCTTTTTTTGGTAAAGCGGGGGAACTCTCATGGATACCCGCGACCGCGGGTAGTGTCAGACTTTGACTGACTAAACCTAAATGTGCTACGTCATCCGCGTTTTGGTGTCGATACATGGCAGGGCTTAGCGCTAGCGTTACTTCATGCAAAAAAAAAAGCTTCTCCCTAAGTCTGTCCTATTAAAGCGGAAAGAAACATGAAGAAAAGCCACTTTACCAATGCACAAACTCCGTGGAGATTTTATGGAATCGTTTATATTGCTCCGTTTCGCCGACCCACATTCTCCCTTTTTAAAATAGAGGAATCCTAACACATATACTGAACGTGTCTCCCTTGCTTAAGTTTGTCTCTTGTCTTCAGAACCTGGACGAGGTGCACATAGCCCTGGAGGTGTGCCAGGAGCCGAGGGTCATGAACCCCAGCGCCGGCGGGGCGATACCAGCGCCGGGGAAATACAGCTATATACACAAGGTACTTTCATTTGTTTAGCGGGTATACTGGAACCCCCTAATTAGTGTTGCAATAGGGATGCTGTCAGGGTAGGAAAGTAGTCAGATAATTGACAAATGTAAAACAGGTATTTTTGCGTTTATCTAAACAATTAAAAAATGTCAAAGATAGGTTACTTTAAAGAAGACACTGCGCCGACCCCAAGTAGTAATTGGGATAAGAGCAGAGGAATGATGATGATGAGTCTTCTTTAAAGTTTAGGAGAAGGAGCTTGTGACGTAACGCATTCGCAAAAATTACAAAAAGTAGTGACATCACGCGTAAGTTTCATTGATTGTACTTTGGTCAATTTGTGTTTATTAAACTACATGATTAAACAAAAAGTTGTCATCATCCCTTTTGTGGAAGCGAGAAACACTACATCATATGAAGCGCCTCTCTTGTACAACTGCAATAATATTATTTTAAGAGAGCACTCTGTTTCAATATTCAAAGCAATTTGGTCGTGGAATTGTTTCCTGTGCATTAAAAGTTGAGTAAGTGGCAAAGAAGAGTGGAAATTTGGTTGTTTTTTTGTGTCTGAGCTCCAAAAGTTTATAATTATTTGTTTTTGTTCTTTTTTTCGTTTAGGTGATAGATGGAATCTCTGTGGCTGTGAACCACGTGCAAATAGACTTTAGTTGTGAAGCATTCACCAGCAGTGTTCAGGTAAACACAATACGTATCATATTTATAAACCAAAGCATTCTTATTTCCGTATTGATGTATCCATTCTAACTCTGAATACATCTTTAATCAAATTATGCAGGAACAAGTAATTTATTTTTCCAATCGAAGCTGTGATGGCCTAGTAGTGGTAAGACCGCAGGACTGCCAAGTCAAAGGTCTTGAGTTCGATCCCCACGACAAGCACCGACTTTTCGAATGTGTATGTTTCGTGTGCGTAATATCACAGCTTCTGTGTTTCGTAAGGCACTTAAAAATGTGAGTCCTGCGCCTAATCTCTTTCCGGTCGTGTCGGATTGCCGTCCCATCGGGCTATGAGAGTAAAAGGAGTAGAGAGTGCACTTTTGTTTGCGCACACGCTTGTGCTCTATAATATGTCCCGTGTAGCTGGCTGGTGTCATAGTAAAACTAGCCGCCGTGGCCGACTTCTTCATATTTCTCCAAAGATATTGAAAGTGGGTTGCGTAACAAGTGGATCCCTATCTTCTAGATCTCAAGAGTGACGGTGGAGTCCCGGACGCCAGAGGGCCGCAAGGGAGACCTAAGACTGACTAGAATCAAATCGCCTGACACAGGACAACTGCTTATATTTAAGGTAAGTGTAAATTTAATAGAACACGTCATATTTTTATAATAACTTTCGTGAGAATGATTCATATTTAAGAGATGTATAACGGTTTACTCACGCGTATTTATCGGGATAGCCCGACTAGTTTCGGACCCAACCGGAGTCCTTAATCATGAGCTGACGCGGCGGCGGGGTCGCAAGTCGAACTCCTTTCAGTTCAGTTCAGTTTAAGACCTATGCTTGTACCATGTTTTTACAAAATAATATATCTTTTTTTTTATACAGGAGTTAGAATGGCAAAGCGCCCGCATAGAGGCGAAAGCACTCGGCGCCGCCAACGCCAACCTCCCGCCTTTGCGACTGTTACTGGGTAACACGCATTGTCGGATCGTCATCAAGAAGAGATTGTCAGGTATGTTTTATATGTATGTGAAACTCTAATGAATATGATTTTTAAAACCTCATTGTGTACGAAAAACCTTACGAGGTGTAATCCTTTTAGGAGAGCGAACAAAACTGTTTCGGTAAACTAGAAACGGAACCTTCAACTTTTTTTATTTGTAGTGTAGTTTTACTTGCAATATGTATCGCTTTCATGGGTCGTCCAGTTAGAAAATATCGAACCCAGCTAGATTACTTAAAAAAGAAAATTAAACCATTTCATGTCTTTTTGTATCCATATGATTGACTGGAACTCATTTTCATCATTCCCCTGCCCTTATCCCAATTATTACTAGGGTCGGCGCAGCCTGTCTTTTCTTCCACACTTTTCTATCTGATGTAACTCTTTGCAGCCATATCATCTTTCACACAATCCATAAACTACCTACCAACTCTTACCGTTTAGAAATACCACGTCTTCAAAATCGTGTAAGACTACTACGACACTTCTTTACTAAATTTTTGTTGCATTGTGGTCAGACTGCGCAGTGATAGGTTCCCGGCTTGCCATCTGCCCGGAGCCTTTGGCGTGGGCGCTGACGGACGGACAGCTGCGCGCCGCACTGGCCTGCGCTGAGGCACTCGCCACGCCCGTGCGACGCGCCACTGCTGCAGCCACCAGGGTCAAGGCGCTCCGGAAGGTGGGTACCAGAATCGCAACGAGTGCCGACCAGAAACAATCTGGTAGGCAAGGTATAGATACCAGTACTGCAGGCAACTGCGTTGTGGTTCTGCGTGATTTTCATTATTTATATTACTAGCCTGAGGTATGTCCCGCTGGTGGGCGAAGGCTTGCCTACTTTTCTTCACTTGTCTCTCTCAAGAACCACGAGTGACCAGTTTGGTAAAAATGAATCCAGGTCATCTTACCATCCAGCCAGGGTCACGCAAAGCACGCGCGAGCGATCCCGTGATGCTGGCTTGGATAGTAGAAGGGGCCTGGGGTTATTTTTAGTTGGTGGATGTCCGACATATCCCCACGCCGTGCCCTCGCCATGGGTTGAAGTCATTAGTGTTTTACCACGTGTTCACAAGAATAAGGTCTATATTGGATTGTTCGGTGTAAGAAACTCGGGATACGTCTTCACTCTAATAATATTTAATTTGAACTAAGTTATTAACACCTTCAATATTTAAAATGCGTGGACTGTATTAATGTTATTTGTGAATGTGTGTATCATGTCTGTGTGTGTGAAAGAAATGTTTGGAATAGAAACTTAATCTTTTTAGACATCACGGAAAAAAGGCCATCTCGCCATCTCCGCCCGGGTCTGCCTCGAATGATATCCATACATACAATATATCCTTTCAGATCGAAGAGCCAGTGGAACAGATCCCGAGCAGGTCGGCGGCGGGCGAGCGCGACATCCTCGCGCGGATGTTCGCGAAGCACGACGTGCGCGAGACCTCGTACCATCTGCTCGCGCCGCGGGTCGACCTGCATCTCTGCGATGATCCTGGATGTAAGTATTCAGATATTAGTTAAACTTACGGTACATTTTTTTAAAAGATCCTTCAGAGAAATATAAATAAATGCCCCCCCCCCCAAATCTTTTCACGTTTTTCTGTCCTGCACCACCACGAACCAGTCTTCGCGGTGTTCGTTCAAACCATCCCGCCACCGCTATTTGGGCCGGCCTCGGTGGCGCTTTCCATCTGTTGGCTCCCATTGTAGGTTGACCTTCACCCAGCGGTCACCATTCATGCGGCTGACGTGATCCGCCCAAACCCATTTTAGCTTGGCAGCATTTTTGTCAACATCAGTGATTCCTGTTTTGGAACGTAGCTTTAAAAAAAAACTTTAATTATAATACTAGTCCAGAATTTCTCACCTTGAAGCAACCATTGTTCTTTATTTATGCACACTAAGTGTATCCGTGAAAACTTACTAGATGAAACAAACAATTAAGTAACTACATATACATCCTTCCTTCACAGTGGGTAGAAGCGAGAAGCCGGCGCTATCAAACGGCGGCGCGCTACAAGTGACGCTGGTGAGCATGCAGGCGGACCTGTTCCCCTACCACAAGGCGTCGGACGACAGGCGGCATTGGAGGGGATACAGGTTTGTTACCTATTCCACTATTAGTTAGAGGGGATACAGGTTTGTTGCCCATTCCTCTATTAGACCTTTTTGTGAGGTGGAACAATCCTCATGGATAGCCAACCTCCTCGGAAGAGAAAGAACGGGTAGTCGAGTGGTATAGATTACTACGCCTTTTACCACACTGTGCGTGACGTGTCGCGGGATCACTCCCCGCGTAGGACAAGAATTTGTGCGTTCCACAAATGCATGTTCTGAGTATGGGTGTCTTTGTGCATATGAATTGAATGTCTGTGAAACTCTCCACAATACAAGGATTAAATTCCTTAGTGCGTGAGTCGTTTGTTTTAAATAAAAATATAAAAACCTTCAATTCACATCATCGGTTCTTTTAAATTATTTATAACATCCTTTAATTATTTCCCAGGGAAGCAGCAACACCTCACAGCCAGTGGCTCTCGCAGGCCCTGACATCATTTTGCACAACACTACTTGAATCTTTAGATCCGAGGCCGCTCACGCCAAGTAGTAAGGTGCGTTGAATAATCTTGATATTCTAATAATGTGTACCGTCAGCAATTAATTATATTGACTTATTTCTATTGTTAAGTTTTTAAGTATAGCTGTAATCTTCCGTAGTATATTAGATAAATAATATTGCAAATACCGCTTCTGTATTTCAAAATTATCATTTGTCAAAGAACCCATAGTCATTTATTTTTGGAAGAAAACTTCTTTACTACAATAATTATAATAGTTAGCTAAACTAAATTTGAATAAGAGTTACAATTTTTTTTATGTTTTTGAGGAAAAAAATATTAACTCCTCATAGTTCTAGTTTCGTAGTAAAACGCTCGACAAAGATTTCGATTTTAAAAGCGCAATTTACATTCAAAATCATTCATCATTTTTGTCTGTGAAATCGCATATAATATGCCGTTATTGTCCTCCAGTCAAGTCAAGCCGACAAGCCAGAGGAGCCGGTGTCCAACGGCATCAAGCACAAGCCGGCGCCCGCACACAGCGCTTCCAACGCTCCGTCCACTAACACTACTACCTCACAAGGTATTGTTAGAGGAAAAATACGGCAGCCTATAAAAGGAGGACGCTTGACAGTGCGCGCTATTATTTTTCATCGGTCGTCAATAAGCTCTGTCCGAATTTCGAATGTCTGTCATTTCTGTCAATCGTGTTATTTTCAAATATTAAAATTCTTTGGTTGTTTGGTATTTAATTTCAATTTGTAACAGTATATAATATGATACGTGGTACATAAATATTGTACAACTTTCGTACAACGCCATCTAGTGTCGAACTAAGCAGATTGTATTATGAGTACTAGATAACTGATAAACATACTTATATACTTCTAAATACATACATACTACACATAAATTACTCCCTCGCATTGTTTAGTATGACATATAGCTTCCTACAGGCCTGTTGTTTAGTGGTTAGTGGCCCTGACTTCTATACCGGAGATCGTGGGGTCAATTCCCACCCAGGACAAATGTTTGTGTGATGAGCACGATTATTTGTTCTGTGTCTGGTTGTAATTTATCTATAATGTATTTGTATTTATAAATATATGGGTATGTTTATCTGTTATCTAGTACTCATGACACAAGTTACTCTCGTATACTTAATTTAAAACTAGATGGCGTTGTGTGAATGTTGAGGAATATTTATTTATTTAAAATAACGTAAATACGTTAGTCTTCAGCTATTATTATCAGATTTATCACCAGCAAAACTACTGTTTATTTCCAGCATCGCCGACGAGAACAAGAATACTTCAGCAGCTCGGCAAGCTGATGACCACGTGTCTAGTACTTAGGATAGACGACTTCACTGTTTATAAGGTAAACTATACACTTACACTAGTAATTATTCAAATAATGTAAAGTAACTAAAATACCACTGTGCACGACGTGTCTCGGGTTCGATACCCGCGTAGGACAAACAATTGTCAGTTTAGGTGTCTCTGTGCATGTAAATTGAATGTTTGTGAAACCCCCCGCGATACAAGAACGAGCAAATATCGATACAATCGATACAATATCGCACAAATTCTAATCCTAAGCGAGGATCGAACCCGTTGCGCACAGACCACTGTGAGCGACTAGAATAAGTGCAACCCACAGATGCTTGTTAATTACCAAATTAACGTGGTGATATAGGACACTCGATTTTAACCTTTTGCGACTTGTACAAATATTTTAGACGACTAACGGGACTAATTCGCGATATAAAACGTTATTTCTTTTTATATCGTTTAAATATCGTAACGTTTTATATCGCGAATAAGTCCCGTTTGTCGTCTAAAATAGGACACTCGGCCATCCAGCTCATACTCAAATAAACTAGCTCCATATTATATAAGGTGTTGTGTGTCAGGTGTCCACGGGCTCGAAGTCCCGCGAGGTCCCGCGCGCGCTGGTGAGCGCGGAGAAGGCCACTCTCCCCGGGGACGCCGGCCTGCTGCACGCCGAGCTCACATACTTCTACTATCCCGGGGATGTCTGCTTCCCTGGTATGGCATAGCAGAATTATTTGTATCCCTTTTAATTCACAGGCTAACTTTAAGGGAAGAAAACCGGAGCTGCGGGTTGTTCGTAAGAGGTACCGCAACCCTGGCACTTAAAGGGCTCCAGGAAGAACATAGTGGGTTTAAGAAAGAAACCTTTACGTTGAAAGGCGTGTTGTGCAAGCACTTTGCGAGCAGCAGAGCAGCAGTAGAGGTCGCGCTGCCTCTAAGTTCCCTAGGAATAAATGAACTATTAACGGATATTGCTGGATCAGCATTTAAATTCCCGACTATTCGCAACCTTTACAGACTTAATTATACCGTCAAAATATTATTTGACTTCCCAGTTATTATTTGACTAATTACTATTTTGACTTTTCTATTATCGTTTAATTAATCACTCTCGTCTATACCTCCCAGTGCCAGCCCCGAAGCTCTTCGTCCAGCTGAGTCCTGTCCGTGTGTCCATGGACGTGAACAGCGTGGTGTGGCTGGGCGCGTTCCTGCCGCACTTGCTGCCCAAAGACGCGGCCGCTGACGCCGAGATCTCAGCGCAGGCCCCGTATATGGATGTCCGGATGGAAGCTATTATGCCTAAGGTAGGCTATACTGAGCTTTGTAAAGTTTTTTTTTATATAGCCGATATAAGATCCTACTGCTGGGCAATGGTCTCCCTTTTCTCTCTCTAAACCTCCCTGTCTTTTGCGATTTCTGTAAGGAATTAAGCTGTCTTAAAAATATTTTTTTGTTTTGGTTGTGGATGAGAAATGTCTCAGTGTGTCAGTCGGTGAAAATCCTGTACAAGAAGTATAACAGGCAACTGAATGCATTAAGCAATAGACTAGCTTGTGTGGCGTCCTTCGACAGAGGTCTACGTCCAGTAGTGAACTGCAACAGAGTATTGAAGATGGTTCCGACATGTTTTGAGATATACGAGCGATTTTTTTTATACTGTCAGTTTTATACGTTTTGCGCCAACTCCAAGTAAAATATACATTATAGTTTGGCCATTACCGCTGTACCGCGCCTTAGGAAGGCGCGGGGCGAGACGGGAGAAGCATCGGCCGATGCGATTGGTCAGTTCGCCGTCAACACTCATGGCGGTCGCAAGTGTCGAATTCAAATTCAAATTCAAATTCGGACCGAACTGTCTATGTCAGAAGCACATGAGATTAATATTCAAATATGTGTCATGCGATATCTCGTGATATTAAGACTTATTGAACAAATTGTCTTCGAATCCAATAAATTCAAACTTTTAACTAACCAAGTCCTGATTTAAAATCATATTATACTAAGCTTTAGTACAATATGACTATATTTCATTTATATCTAATAAACTAAGTAAAAAAACATAATATATGCTTAATTGAAATGAAATATTTAGGTATTTTTAATAATTTAATTTCAAACTAACTAATTTACCTCACTTAAATAATTTATTTTCGTCGTGCTTGTAGAACTGTATCCTGATATCGTAAGATCTATCCGACAATATCTATCTCATGTGAACTCATGCATTTTTCTCCTCGGCCCCCACCTCGCCACGCATTCCTAAGGCGCGGTACAGCTGTTATGGTCATACTATAGTACGGGAAGATCATGAGACTTATTCAATATTTTGTTTCTTTAAAGTTTAAATTCCCTTGAATTTACTCTAATCTAGTATTATTCTGCAGGTGGTATTAGAAGCAGGCCCAGAGCACATCTCGCAGCAACGCGACCGGCCCAAGGAGCTACACATCTGTACCGCCAGAGCCACGCTCACCAACGTACGGGAGTCGCCCAGAGCTAGTTAGTATACTATTTACATACATACATACATAAACGTCACGCCTCTTTCCCTTGGGGGTAGGCAGAGATCACATCTTTCTATTTGCTATGATCCTAGCATACCACTTTAGCTTCATCCACACTCATCAGTCGCTTCATACACGCCCGTCGGTTTAGGGTACTCCTGACCTGACCCTTTTTTAGTATACTATTTGTTTTTTTTTTTAATTTACGGTATGACTTCAAGGTAAGACATCCGGTCCCTTTTAAAGGCTTACATGAGGACACAGGCCTTGTTGCCAACTGCAGAGGCCTTGTTGAAAACTTTAGTCTAAAATGTAATGGGACACCTACCAAGGGCCATCTACCCCTGCTCTATGGAAGAACAGACATAGACGGCCCAATGTAGATACAAGACTATTGTAAATTATGGACATATAACTTTAGGATTTGAGTTATTGATTTCTAGATTATGTTTGAATCTTTTCTTTTAACCATTAAGTCCATCCGTAACCACAGTCTGTGCAACTCGGCCGAAACATCGAGAGAAAAAAAATATCGAATTATATCGCGAATGAGACCCGTTTGTTGTCTAAAATGTGTGTAGAAGTCGCGATAATTTAAATATTACCTTAATATTGTTTTTACATACGGCTGTAAGTTGTGAACTCAAAATCAAAATCCATTTATTCAAATTAGGCTACAATGTAGCACTTTTCGAACGTCAAAATTTATAAATTATAGTCAGCACCCCATCGCTCACCCTTCACCGCTTCCTGTGCTATTGCTGTGGGAGAAGAAACGGCGCAACAAACTACCAAACTGTTTTTGATTTACACCAAATAAACTATTTTATTATTATTTCAGATTGCGCTGGCACCCGTGCAGACCTAGCGTCCATTCTATCAGCATTACGTCGGTCCGCGCCCGCGCGGGGACAGTTCCCCTGCGCCGGCGACGATATGGACCCCATACACGAGCAGTTCATACTACACGCTGATAGTGAGTGCTGGTTTATTATTTATTTATATATAACGGCGGGGGAGCCCCAAGATTATTTTTAAAATGTGTGACGTCGGCTGGGCTGACGTCACTATCGCAAGTATTAGGATCACTCATGACAAATGATGGAACACCATATCAAAGTTACACGAATATTTTAATGATTATCGACACAGCACTATTTCTATTCGCTAATCACAACATACAAAAAGCACTTATGAACAAAAACGTTAGGAACACTCACACGTATTCAAGGCACGTCTGGACACTCCAATATCTCGAGAAAAAAGTGAGCTGGCGATGCCTCCAAAAACCTTCATTCAAAAACTTGTCACAAAAATGGCGCGCTGTGTAACTCGAGCGAGCGCCACCGCACGCCATTGGTTCCTTTAAGGCACTACCGCTCAGTACACGCACTATTAATTTACAATGTTTTATTTTCTGGAGTTTAAAAATCATTGGCCTAGTGGAAACTTAATTACTAAAATTAATTAACGTTTTGATAACTCTAAAATAACAAACCCAAGCGTTTATTATTTTAGCATTATCAACTTCCTTAAATCACAATAACAAATCGTAGAATACATTTCCGTAGGGAAACATCTTAAAATCTAATTACAATGTTGTTTTAAATCAAGATACTTATTTAGCATAACGTTACCAGTCTAAATTCAAAGTTTCAAGTTATTACATCAACTATTCTTAAACAAAATATTGCCTTCGCAGGAAGTCAATAGTTTGTTTCGTTATTACAATCCTTTTGTAAGTTTTTCAATACACTAAGCTTTATTTATCATAATAATTCGCTAAGTCATTTACTGAACGCTAACTTAATCATTAAATCGTCGATTAATTATAATTTTTAAATCTAATTTGGGCTTTCGCCCCGACACGGCGATCCTGCGGGGCCAGGTGCGCGCTCTGCACCAGCCACGGAGTCTCTCTGGTGATTCTGGAAATTAAAATTTGACTTTTAAACTAGGTATCCATTCATGATACACTAGCTGACAACTTGGTTTACAAATGCCTGTTTTGACTCAGTATTTTACTACATATTTATTACTTAACTGTGGCTGATTATCATTCAACCAAGTTATTAGCCTCCCTGTGTAATTTGAAAAAATGTGGATAATTTCATGCATAAAACTATAACAATCAATGTTTGCTGTACGTTATAGGATGTGAGCGTATAATTTGATGTCAAGTGCTCCACGCACTTTGACATTATTTTAACTGTTTGAGTTTATGTTATTTGTTTCGTGCAAATGCTCCACGCATCATTGCACGTTTAGTTTTTATTCTCGTAGATAAGGATGATGCTGTGGTCTAGGCGGTCCTGTGCGCCGTGGTCCACAGAGGCTCTAAAGGAAATGGGACTAGGTTGATGCTGCGGTCTGGGTCTTAATTTTATGACCGTGGTCCGCAGAGGCTCTAAGATATAAGAGAAAAAGAACAATACGAAGAAAATCATAATAATTTTTCATTGAGTTTTGATTGAGCTCACTATAGGAATTGATGCTGTGGTCTAGGCGGTCCTGTGCGCCGTGGTCCACAGAGGCTCTAAAGGAAAATGGAAGGGCGTTGCTATGGTCTGGGTCTTTATTTGACCGTGGTCCACAGAGGCTCTGAAAATGGTTAAAAGTAAAAGGATACCGGATATGCAACAGCTTTGTACAGTCTTACAATGTTGATAATAATAATCATTGTGAATCGTTTCCGTATTATAATGCAGCTCGTACGAATGTTATAACGTTATCATCACATGGTTCAGTCCCAAGAACCGTACCTACGGTTATTTACGGCTGATCGTATCTAGCTATTAATCATAATTAATAGATTGAACTCACCGTATTATTTGTGTTCAATAACTTGACGCCTGCGATGCTCGGGAGGTAGATGGCTCATCGTCTGTCTGCTGCAGAAGCTCAGGTGTAGTGCAGTGCTCTTGATCTTCTTTGGAGGAGCCCCCCGACATGGCTGCCTGTTCTCCGGGTTGCGGAGCTCGACGTAGTTGGTCGTGAGCAACTTTGCGTGGACGGCCTCTCCCCGTGACGCGTTTGATCATGTAGCGGTCATTGTCTAAAACAATCTCAGAAGTTCTGGCGGTACACAGTGTTGTCGATGTGTTAAGAGTGAAAGTGGGGCAATGCCCGTAACCCTGTGGGGTGTGCAGTTAAAAGCCAGTTGCAGTGCTTCTAACGCCGTCTGCCAGTGTTCTGTTTGATAGTTTCTTATCATAGTGAGAGCATTTTTCAGTGTACTCATGACTCTCTCTACCTGACCGTTTGCTCGGCTTATTCCTGGAGCTATGGTATGAATATCTATTCCAAAACGATCACAATATACCTTGAATTCGCCGAGAAACTCTCTACCTCCGTCAACGACCACCTGTATTGGCGTGCCGAATAGGTGCACCATGCGTTTCAATGCTGCAAGACTGCTACTCTGGCTTTTATCTGTGGAGTAGTTGAGCAAAATATACTTAGTGAACGCATCAATGATAACGATGACGTACTCATCATGTCCTTCGGCATCCTTAGTGCCCAGTTTGCCAGTGATATCCATATGTATCACCTGGAACGGTGCAGTTGGCTTTTGGATAGGGTGAAGTTGCACTTGAACTGCTCCTGATGGTCCTTTCGAAGTCCTGCATGTGACGCAGTTATCTACGAATCTTCTGACTATTGTGCTCATCTGATCAAACCAATAAGATTCTTGCAGCTTTCGCAGAGTCTTCTCCCATCCTGGATGTTGTAGTGACGTGTGGTATGAGTTAATAATACTCCATTGATATGACCTAGGTACCACCATTACCTTGTGGACGCCGAGTACAGCATCTGTTTGATGCTACTTTAGAATACCGTCTTCCAATATGTAACCAGGTGTTGGATTGTCAGTAGTCATGCTCTCTATTATCGGCCGTAGAATTTCATCACGGCGTTGCTCTATTTGTAGCCATTCAGTGTCTCTGGTCATGAGGTTAACTGCACTTTCAGATATCGGGTTCCTGCTAAAGAAATCTGCGTGCTGCAGGCGCTCACCTTTTCTATATTCGACTTCGAAATCATAGTTCTGAAGAAACGCCCACCATCTATGAATTCGGGGAAGCAGGTCTTTCTTGTGGCTGGATGCTTTTAGCGCATTACAATCTGTAATTACCTTAAACTTCCGACCGTATAGGTAATGTCGGAAGTGTTTGATAGCCCTCACCACCGCCAGCGTCTCGAGCTCGTAGGAGTGATAACGACTCTCGGTGTCAGTGGTGCGCTGACTCATGTAGGCGACCGGATGTTGACGGCCTTCGATGATTTGGACCAGGACGGCTCCGTAGCCAAGGCTGCTTGCATCCGTGTATAGTTCGATAGGTGCAGTCTCCTGAAACAGAACGAGCGTAGGCGCAGTAGACAAGTGTTGGACAATATGATTTCGAGCCTCTTCATGTCGCTCATTCCATTCCCATTTGGTGTCTTTCTTTGTAAGCTCATAGAGCGGTGCCATCACTCGTGAAAAATTGGGAATGAAACGGCGAAAATAGCCGGCGAGGCCATTGAATTGCCTAACCTGTTTAACATTTGTTGGAGTTGGTGCCTTCGTCAAAGCCTCTACCTTTTTCGGGCTCGGACTGACTGTCCCGTCTGATATAATGTTGCCTAAATACTCGATAGAGCGTTTGAAGAAGGCAGTCTTCTCCACGTTGATCGAAAATCCAGACTTTTGGAGTGCGATGAGTATCCGCTCAATACGAGAGAGTCCCTCATTAAAATCTCTACATTTTGAGAGGACATCATCAACATAGACCTGACATACTTGTTGAGCTAGTAATGGCATAAGAGCTCTATTAATACAACGCTGATATACAGAGCAAGCGTTGCTCAGACCAAATGGCATGGCTAAGTACTCATAGAGTCCGTCAGGTGTTACGAAGGCGGTTTTTTCAATGGAACTCTCAGAAATGGGGATTTGATGAAAGCCTGCCGCCATATCAAATGTAGAGTAGTATAAACCACCTGCCAATTGGTCTATCTGATCGGATATGATTGGTAAAGGGTAGTGATCTCGCAGAGTATTTCGGTTTAGTTCTCGAAAATCAACGCACATGCGATCTTTTCCGTTTTTCTTTTTGACTAAAACCACGGGACTGGCGAACGGAGATTTACTTTCACGAATAATCCCATGCTCTAATAGTTCGTTAACTATCTCACGTACTTTTTCTCTTTCAACGGGACTAAGTCGGTACGGTCTGCGCTCTACGCATT
This sequence comes from Chrysodeixis includens, assembly GCA_941860345.1. Taxonomy (NCBI): domain Eukaryota; kingdom Metazoa; phylum Arthropoda; class Insecta; order Lepidoptera; family Noctuidae; genus Chrysodeixis; species Chrysodeixis includens. The sequence goes on along the minus strand of OW796111.1, from coordinate 8,540,105 downwards.
TATTAGGGTCTTTGAGACGGATCTCTAGCTCACCGGTATTAACTCGCGTAGTGGGGTATCCGTGAACAAATAAATGTTCGTACTTGCTCAACAAAATCTTTAAATCATTAATTTGGTCATCATTTGTTAAGTCACAGTCTAGATTATCAAATTTTTCACATTGCGATCGCACGTGGTTAATTGTCGGTTGATGGTACAGTGTAGCGCCCTGCGAGGTCACGAGAACGCCAAGGTTTGTGTTTTCAATGAGATTCATTCCTATCAAAATGTCAGCACACATTTCATAATCCGGCACTACATGGAACTGGAGCTCTACTCGTAATTCATTGATAACACACACCGTCGTTAACGTCGTTAAAGAAACCACGGTAAACTGTCCTATACCTTTTAAGTAACTTACTCGACTGGTTCTTTTACCGGGTAATTTAGCCGCAATAGACTCGCGAATCAAAGAACATTCCGCGCCGCTGTCAAACATAGCGATAATTTTAAAATTATCAACTACAATTTGCATTGGTGTAAGTTTTGATGTACCCACACAATTAATGTTTGAAGTCACGGCCCGTTCGCGTTTAAAACACGTTTCAAAAGTATGGCCTACCTTCAAACAATATTTACACGTTGGTTTATCTACGTTTTGCGGCGTGGTTTTATTATCTTGGTGACGCGGTTGCGCATTTTCGGTTTTATTTGCAAACCTACAATCTTTGGAATCGTGGTTCGTTTTCTTACATATCTGGCAAAATAGGTTCTGAGAACCCCTATCAGAAAATCGAGGTCGCTTATTAGGAAACTGATGTAAGTTTTGCGTTTGAGCGTTTGGGCGTTTAGCCCGTCGTATGGTTGACGCGACCGAAATTAATTCGGGGACCGAAGAAGCACGTGTATTTAATAATTCTACACGTAGTCTTTCATCACCGACACAACCGATAACTGCCTCAACTGCGTCACCGTTCGATAATTTATCTTTAGTGATTCGCCGCCACAATACCCAAGCTTGGGATAAAAATTCCGCTATATCTTTCGTATTATCATAATTATGTTCTCTGAATCGCACAATATCACGAGAATATCTATTCTCCGGTTCAAAGGTAGTTATTAGTAAATCGCGTAATTCCTGCCACGTGGTTGTAGAAACCAACCAATTATCAACCCATAACTTAGCACGCCCTTTGAGCAGACTACCCGCTTTCATTCTTATCTCATAATCACTCAATTTATAGGTTTCTTTAGCTGTTGTCACATGTTGACACCATTCCCGTATCTCGATATTTACGTCTGGATCATAAGATGGCAAAAATATGTCACTGATTCTGGTTTTAGTTTCGGAAGGTGTCATCATGCGATCTGATACGTGTTTCATCATTTGCACCATTTGTGAGAAAAATTCGAGCGGTACGCCGTTAACAGAAGTGTTCATTTCATTATTTGAAATGCCAGAATGTCCGGCAGAAGTGGGAATTGATCCCACTTCTGATAACGGCGGGGGAGCCCCAAGATTATTTTTAAAATGTGTGACGTCGGCTGGGCTGACGTCACTATCGCAAGTATTAGGATCACTCATGACAAATGATGGAACACCATATCAAAGTTACACGAATATTTTAATGATTATCGACACAGCACTATTTCTATTCGCTAATCACAACATACAAAAAGCACTTATGAACAAAAACGTTAGGAACACTCACACGTATTCAAGGCACGTCTGGACACTCCAATATCTCGAGAAAAAAGTGAGCTGGCGATGCCTCCAAAAACCTTCATTCAAAAACTTGTCACAAAAATGGCGCGCTGTGTAACTCGAGCGAGCGCCACCGCACGCCATTGGTTCCTTTAAGGCACTACCGCTCAGTACACGCACTATTAATTTACAATGTTTTATTTTCTGGAGTTTAAAAATCATTGGCCTAGTGGAAACTTAATTACTAAAATTAATTAACGTTTTGATAACTCTAAAATAACAAACCCAAGCGTTTATTATTTTAGCATTATCAACTTCCTTAAATCACAATAACAAATCGTAGAATACATTTCCGTAGGGAAACATCTTAAAATCTAATTACAATGTTGTTTTAAATCAAGATACTTATTTAGCATAACGTTACCAGTCTAAATTCAAAGTTTCAAGTTATTACATCAACTATTCTTAAACAAAATATTGCCTTCGCAGGAAGTCAATAGTTTGTTTCGTTATTACAATCCTTTTGTAAGTTTTTCAATACACTAAGCTTTAATAATTCGCTAAGTCATTTACTGAACGCTAACTTAATCATTAAATCGTCGATTAATTATAATTTTTAAATCTAATTTGGGCTTTCGCCCCGACATATATATTGAAGCTGTGATAGCCTAGAGATAAGACCATAGGACTGTTAAGTCAAAGGTTCAAAAGTCGAAAGTTCGATCCGATTCGGCGGCACCGACTTTTCGAATGTTGAGTGCGGTTTAGAAATAAGTATCACAGCTTACTTGTTCGGAAGGCAAGTAAAAATGTGGGCCATGCGCCTGTCGGATTGCCGTCCCATCGAGTTGTGAGAGTAAAGGAACAGAGAGTGCACCTGTGTTTGCGCACACGCTTGTGCCCTACAATATGTTTCACGTAGCTGGCTGGTGTCATAGTAACTCTGCCGTGGGTAAACTAAGGAAACCCGTACAATAAAACTAAGGCAAAAAAATTAAACAACACAAATACTAATCACAATTATAATTTTTCCAGACCTAGACGACATAGAACGTGGTCCAGAGATAAGTCCCGAGCTCCTCTGGCGTGAGAACAGGTCCGTGTGGTGCGCGCGAGTGGAGCCCCTGTGGGCAGACTTCTGCGGCGCGCGCGCTACCAACTACAAACCCGCGCCGTTGTTGGACGCTACGCCACTTACTGCGTGGGTAAGTGATAACAACATAGAACTGATGTGACTGGCCTTTTCCGTGTGGTGTCCGGATATAAAGAATAGCACCACCCCATATCCTCCACTGGGTGTCGTAAAATGCGACTAATGGACCTTAAGACCCAGTGCACTGTACCAAGCACCTTGGGTCACCCGAATGGTGGCGGGTAAACAACCAACAATCGCATTCCCAAAGGGGGTTAGTGTTAGGCAGGCGGCCGACTATAAAACCATAGCCAAAACTTTAAGCAACATGTCTAGAAGACGTGTTGCGCCGACCCCAATATAATATTCCACGACCTTCACTCAACGCCATCTAGTCTCATAAAAGCAGAGCTTGTGTCATGAGTACTAGACATTAGACAACTGATAAACATGCTTATATATTTGTATACATACATGCTATAGATAAATTACACTCAGATACAAAACAAATAATCGTACTTTCTCACACAAACATTTATCCTAGGTGAAAATTAAACCCACGACCGTATATAGCAGTAGCATTTCCGGCATTGTCCCGAAGTTTTGCGTATTTTACTTTGCTGTCCCGGAATTAAAAAAAATACTATTTTTATTATAAAGGTCTTAATACAATACAAAAATTGTTGTTTTTTTTTGTGTATTTCACAGTTATAGATTTTTTTTTGATCAACTGTCAGTTGTAGGTAATTCCTACTTAGTTTAGTCACGAAGAAATCTACTGCAACGGTGTGATATTCACCTATTAATACAGGCCCTCATTTAAATAGCTTACGATATTACCCCCAGATATGTTTCGACGAGAACTTCTCCCACATCTGGATAGTGGCCCGGACGTGCGGGCTGGCGGGCTTGCAGCTCAACCACTACCAGATGCTGTTCCTCCTGCGGCAGCTGGAGCGCGTGTCGGAGATGGCGGCCTGGCTCGCGCACGACGCTGAGAGGCAGCCTGATGCTGAGGACGGGTGAGAGCTTAATGATAATAGTGATACCAATCGGTCAATTAACTTGCAGTAGCCTAATTGATTCTGTCCACAGCTTTTTAAACAGCTCCCGTATTAAGGAATTTAATTCTTGTATCGCGGGGGTTTCAGAGACGTTCAATTTACATGCACAGAGACACCCAGACTCTGAACAAGCATTTGTGGAACACACAAATTCTTGTCCTACGCGGGGATCGTACCCGCAACACGTGTGGTAATTGGCGTGGTGACCTACATATGCCACTCGGTTATCCGTGCAGTCAAACTGCACATAGACTTCTCCCAATGTGCAGCATTTATGCCGATCCACCAGTCCACCATATCCAGCCTGTCTAAGCCACCGTTTTTAGGTCATTTGTCTTCACCTTGTAAATATCGCACTACTGGGCATAAGCCTCTTCGCATATTGAGAAACACTGAATATTTTGGACTGCCGCGCTAGCTTACAGCGGCTTTGCTATTCCTGATTCAATAATCTAGTCTTCCTCACGATGTTTTCCTTCGATGTGTGTCAATATTATTCTTAGTACATTTAACTTTGAAAGAATCACTTTGGCTCTACTTCTGGCATCGTACCTACAACTTAGTGCGTATATATCCATTCTACAGAACCATACTTTCTAAATACAATAAAAACTGAGGTTAGGTGTAATTAAAGAACTACAAAAAAAACTATAAGTCTCTCGTTTTCCTACAGGACGATAGTCATTGGCGTAGTAATCCCAGCCGTGGAGTTAACCTTCGTGCTTCCAACCAACTGCCCCGGCCAAGAGTCTTCCAGAGATCTCGATAGTGTGCCGCTAGACTCGTCCAGTTTGCAAGACCTCAAAATGGGTAAGTAATTAACTGAACATAGGTTCTAGTTAGTTTGGTTTTCAGGTCTTTGTATTCTATTTTCTACTCTATTCCTTCTTGATACGGTTGTTATTAGATTGTTTCAAGTTTAAGAGGGTTTTAGTGGGCTTTTTACTAATAAATAGAAATAACTTTTTGATGGGTGATGGAGTTTAGTAATGTTTGTAATAAATCTTAATTTTACTTTGTAGTTTGTACCTTTTTATACAGTATTAACAAAAGTATTAAATGTTTTATTAGTTAGAAACATTATATTACTTATGTATTATATTTCTATTGTCCAAAGTTTCCATAAAACAAAGAGTTTTACAAAAAAAAACCTATTTAAACTCCTTTCTTTCTTAAATTAACCTTTATATCTTCTTTCCCTTTCTATAATCTCCATCTATCTCTGTCTTACATTAAGTTTTTATTTCCCTCGTGCTACGAGCAGAGCATCATACGTCCACGCTAGGCGCGTCCACACCACTCGAGGAGGCCTGCAGTAAGTCTTGGGATGAATCTGAAGATATATGTAATGCTAACTGCACTGCGTTCGAAAAACACTTGTAATAACACTTAGGGATATTGTTTGCCGTATACACCCGTATACACTTGTGCAAGTTGCCCGTCTTAAACGAATAAGCGACAGTGATTTACTGAAGTATTCAGCATTTCGCTGAATAAATATTTAATAACCAGTCACAATTTCGTAATGACTGACTTGGGTATTTAAAAACTAAATGGTCTGTCAGATTTCTTAATTATGACTGGTTGTTAAATATTTATACAGCAATACTTGTATGTGATAAATCACCGATTTGAGAAGAATAATAGGACTGTAAATTACTGTCGCTTTGCTAGCTACAAAACACTGACTTGCATTAGTTATGTATTTCGTTTTGGGTACCATAAGAAATGGCTGCATTTTTCACTTATTATAAGCATAACTCACATTAATATTGTGTAACTTGCTAAATGGGAAACATTAAAAGAAATATATACCAACACAAACATATTTGTCTGCACGACGCCTGCTTTGTGAGCCACTGAACACATCACTCATGCTTTTGACTGCACATAACGCAATAAATGGGCTTCGCAAAGCAATAGGAATGGCATTTATCTTTAGGTGTATGTTAACTGCAGGCTGCATTTTGTTACACAACGCTTTTGAAATGTAGGCTGCGGATTGAAAAGGTTTTTGCAATTTTAATGCTATTTAAATCGTCGTACCTTTAACATAAACCACCTCCAATATAGCATTTAACTGTTTTTTCGAAAAAGCTAACGGTTTAAGCGTGAAGCAGTAACCCACGTGAAAGTCGGCTATAATTGCAAAACGTTATTATTTTTGGCAGTCGGGTAAAAAGTAGCCTGTCTTAATACAGGGTGATGTCAACTATCTCCGTACCAAATTTTGTCTAAATTGGTTTTGTCGTTTAAGCGTAAAAAAAGTAACAAATATGAAATATCCATCCATTACCAAACATTATAATTGCCAAAGTTTGTGAGTATGGACTCACAAACTTTGGCAATTATAATGTGTTAATCTGTTGGTGTTTTTGTACTCATATGTACTAATTTCCAGTAGGTTCAGAAGCGACGATGGCCCCGTCTATGATGGACCGTGACAGCGGCGTGCTGGCCACCACGTCGGTGGAGGTGTACCAGCCCATACCCATCGAGGAACCGCCGCCGCCCAGCCCTGGGCTTAGCTTTGGAGGTTAGTGGGCAAAATCGACTGGCCTGTATTATAATATACAATTATAATTAACAGTCAATGATCAGACGCTTCCATGAAAGCTATAAACAATTTCTTTTTTCTTACGAATTTCAAAGGCGACAAATAGAATTGCTCAGCAAAGCTAACCAGAACAAACAATGCATAATCATTATATTAATAATCCTGATACACACAGATAGCAATACCTTACGTCAATCTATTATTTATTAATGATATCCCACGACTTTCACACAACTCCATCTAGTCACAAACTAAGCAGAGCTTGTATTATGAGTACTAGACAACTGATAAACATAGTTACATATTTCCAAATACATACATATTATAGATAAATTACACCCAGACACAACAAATGATCGTGCTCATCACAAACATTTGTCCTAGATGGGAATCAAACCCACGACATCCGGTATAGCAGTCAAGGCCACTAACCACTAGACCGACAGGCCAGTCAAACTTTGTACGCGACTCAAAAACGACACCACTCATATAACCTATCCATTGCAGGTTTCTCATCGATGCGTCGCGGGCTCACATCTCTAGTTACATCAATAGACAGCGCTCTCACTAGGGACGATACACGCAGTGACGCGGCCTCCACCGCCAGCTCCGACAGCGATAGATATGTGGTGGTGGGGCTGGCGGCTGAGTCGCCTGACGATGCTGATATGGCCTTCAGGTAAGTGTCGTAATTACTGGTAGCTGTTGAGGTTTGGGGTTTATTTTCAATGCATCGCAGATAGTGAAACTCGTGTTCATAGGAGGGTGAGGGTGTTCGTGTGGTTTTAAGTAGGTTAGAGTTTAGTACGCCCCTCCTTCTCACTCCGTCGATTCTCTGACACCATTAGGATTTTCACTGGAATACTAAAAAAAAGACTGACGTCTCTTGTGACGTCAATAGACAACGTGCTCAACCCGCAGCGAACTTCTGCTTTTGCTTTTTTCGATCTTGCGCGTCCTCTCCCAACGTGATCTCTTTCGTCCCTTTCTCCTGCGTGCTGTTCTTGACCACCATTCTAAACTCAACTCTTTCCTCCTTCACGACATCTGGCAAGGTATCCTGCCCTATTACATTTAAGTTGATAAGATACAATTATTTTTGTTCAGGGAGTTCGAGCACGGCCGAGCGTCTAGCGGTGTGGAGGTGGCGGCGGAAGTGGTGGAGCGGTCCTCGTCACCCAGCGACCACTCCGTCACCAGCTCCTGCAGGAGACGGGATGTTGTATGTATTTAATATTACTATTTGTTTTATCTCTAGTCTATTGTGTCCCACTGCTAAGCAAAGGCCTCTCCAAAATCTTTCCATGTCTATCAGTCACGCGCCACTTTGAACCAGTCCTCGCGTTAATGTTATTATTACTTATCTTTTTTTTGCCATTTTTCCCGCGTGGATGTTGGTTACGCGTGACAGAAGGTAGAGAATGTGTTTTTCTTTAAATTTAAACTATTCACGATTGTCACAATTTTCCCCACTTATTTAGATCGCAAATATTCAAACTATGCTCATTATAATTTTATTACAATTGTTTAAGCCGTCGAAATTGTAACAGTAAATTGATAGCGTAGACAATTATTAATAAATTCAAAACATTAGGACGAGAACAAACACAGATTTTTTTGCGTGCTTTTTACATATCTCCTTCCTGGCACAATTTTTAAAAGTAAGAATAGAAACTTGATAAAATCTCTTTAATTACCATGTATATTTCTAAAACTATGTGTAACACAAGAATGCTACAACTGTGCAAACTAATTTTCCCTATAACATCCATTGATTTACTAAGACATAACATTCCACGACTTTCACACAACGCCATCTAGTCTCAAACTAAGCAGAACTCTTATTACTACTACACAACTGATAAACTTACCTATCTTTTTAGATATCAACAAGCACTTGGCGCCTAAACAACATTCACGTAGTCAACCAGAGCGGTAACGGTCGTACTGCTTTGCGACTCGCCGCCGACGACCTCAAGAGCGACGAGTGCAATGCTATACCCTGGGACGAGTTCCAGGTAAGAAAAACATACTGTTAAACTATCCAGGGGGCCTTTATCCTTCTCCTGAATCTGTAAGTGACAATTTCACAAGGGTTTTAGACTTTTCTGTACCGAATAAAGGATCGAAACGTCAGGAGAAAAGAAATATTGTTTCATATCGCGAACATGTCCCGTTTGTCGTCTAAAATAAAGATAATTATGTCAATATATCTCTCGGTTGAGATGTGTTAGTAGTTAGACAACAAACGGGTCTTATTCGCGATGTAAATCGATATTTATTTTCTTCGTTTCGCCCGAATTGCATCTCTTTGTGTTGTAATTTTACAATAATCCTCGATTGAATCGCTTAAATGTACAGAAATGACTATCATTTTTGATAAGTCACGTTGACGTATGATAGTCATTTTTAATGTATAGAGGCGTTTAGAACAGCCGTCAAATTGTCACTTTTCTACAGACTCAGGAAAAGACAGTTGGTGGGGCGGGAGGGGGGGGGGGGGGGGTTACGAATTAATTTAAAGTTAAATGTTCGTGATTCTGTTGCTTATTTAATGGTGTTATTGTATTGTCGGTCAGACTTTTAATGTAAATTTCTTGCGCGTCAAAGCGGAAAGCTAACAAACTCGTTTTTCTTTATAAACTTACTACTGTAATAAGTATCTTTTCTCTAAGAGGCTATTACAGAGTATCGTTTCTGTTTAGTACAATATGGTGACACCATTATATTTTTGTTGTGTACACCCTGATCAACACAATGATTGTTGTATAAGTGAGGTTTTTTTTTACTCGTGAAAACGACACAAGGAATCTTCTGTTACATACATATAATAGGAATGTACTGAAAATAACCATTGACAATATAACATTTATACAAATATTATTTTTTGGTACATTTCTAAAACATCATACATTTGACTAACCTTTTATTAGTCTAGTGGTTAGTGGCCCTGAGTGCTGTATCGATGATCGTGGGTTCGATTCCCACCCAGGACAAATGTTAGTCTGAGTGTAATTTATCTATAATATGTATGTATGTATTTCAAAATATATAAGTATGTTTATCAGTTGTCTAGTACTCATAACACAAGTTACTCTCGTATACTTAATTTTGAGACTAGATGGCGTTGTAGGAATATTATTATCATACACATTCACTTTTATTTTTGTTACACATTACATTAAACAGTTTATTTCACGAATTTACTTTGATAACATAACTAATATTTTTTACTAACATAATACTTTTTCTTTCAATATAAATATTCAAGCATACAATCACAACACTTGGTATTATGAATAAGTTTTTACTTCGTGTGTACTTCGGGTCTGTTCGGCAAATTTCGGATGTCATCGGAATCCATCGTGTTCCTACATAAAATCAACAAAAAAAGTTCAACGACAAACCAGAAAAAGAAACCAATTCTGTATTTTTTCAAAAATATAGGAACAATTATATATTTATCTGCACTTCATATTATTATTTATTTTAATTACTGTGTTCAATATTTCCAATATACATTTGTAAGTATGATCCCTTGATATCCGATATTTGCCTCACATACTCCCTCACCTTTCGTTTTCTATGAACATAATAAAGCGGAGATAACTGTAATAAGTTGGAAGCATGTGTCGATATGGAGTCCGCATTTTACTTTTATTTTTAACCTACATCCTATGATAGTCATCGATCATAGGCAGAGGTGATGTCATTACAAAGAAGTTCAAGTTATTAAAACTAGTTTCACAAATGCTTATGAAATTTACCATCTTTTAATGAATAGGTATAACGTGCCATTGAAGCTGTGGTAAGACCGTCGGACTGCTAAGTCAAAGGTCTCGAGGTTGATCCCCACGGCGCGCACCGACTTTTCGAATGCTGTGTGCGTTTTAGAAATAAATATCACAGCTCCTGTGTTTCAGAAGGCACGTAAAAATGTGGGTCTTGCACCTGGTCTCTCTCCGGTCGTGTCGGGTTGCCGTCCCATCGGGCTATGAGAGTAAAGGAACAGAGAGTGCACCTGTGTTTGCGCACACGCTTGTGCACTATAATACGTCCCGCGTGGCTGGTGTTAGTAACACTAGCCGCCGTGGCCGGAATCGGTCAAGAGACACATTAATAACGTTCCAAAATTTTGATAGTTGTTGTGTTGGTTACCAAAAGGGACACCCTTCATAGATTTGCTTAAGTTCAATTTAATCCAGAACTCGAAATTCTATTATTCAAATTAGGCTACTAATTAGCAATTTCTGAACTTTTGACCTTATCATTGGTTCCAGATACATTAAAACAAATCCAAACATTGTAGCTCCTTTTAATAACTCAAAGCATTTGTATGAAACTGTTGGACTGTGATCGCTCAGTCGTATAAGACAAACAAACAAACGCAATGACGTCACCTCATCAGATGTGCATGACCGCATCATCACAATCATCGTATATTGTACCCAGTAAGGTGTATCGCTGTAATTCTTAATATTGTCGATAAGGCAGAGGGTTCTAAAGCGAGCGATGTCGAACGACATGTGTATGTATGTTATAAAAGATACATATAGATATAGCATAGTTGTAAAGCCATGGAACATTGAGAGGTAGAATTTAGTAGTACTCAAGCTAAAGGGTTTTCATTAGAGATGACGATTAACCAAATGACAATCACTGTAAACAATACCAACTTAAACAATTGTACAAATTTGAAAATCGAACCCCAAGATATGTTATCTTTCTGTCATCATTTGTGAGTTTATTATTTATTATTATATCATTTTTGAGTGTGAATTTGTGTGTTCCGAAGAAATAAGCACAATTTTAAGTATTTTGCCTTGACAAAGAATGGCAAGAACCAGTAATCAGTAAAAATTTACCAAAGTATAATCACTTTTTTTTATCACTTTTTCATACAAGTTTTGCGAATGCTTTACATCACAAGTCTCTTTACTTATCTATGTTCCATGGCTGCAACAACTTGAATAATTTTTATTTACTCGCAAAAAGTTGCGATTTCATCAATCTACGGTCTGTCGCTCGTCCATCGCTCGCTTTCAAACCCTACCTCAAACTGGAATGCATCCATTTTATCTCTAACTATATGTGTCTATGTGTGTTTTTTCCTCTCTGGCAATTCCTGCCCGCTCGGCTATCGTGAAACGAAAGACCCGTCTCAAGGTATTTAATAGATCTATAGATGTTCTATAGATCATTTGACACGAACGTAGTGGTATGTTGAGTGCCTAGATGTAGCGGTTATGTGTCGTAGCCAAGGGGGTTTGTCTGTGTGAATGAGTGAGACAAAAGATGTTTCTGTCACCCCTCTTTTTGTTTTGTGTAAGTTGTTGCCTGTTAAGTCTTACACTGCTTGTGGTTGGTTGAGATATTTGTGTAGGCATTATTAAATGTTAAAAATATAGATGGAATCTAAATCAATATTTAAAAAGATAAAGTAATCTAAAAGGCAAAAATAAACATTGTAGCTCTCTTAATAGTTCCCAAAAAAATCAGAAGTCCGGCAAAGATTCGTAATTTTTCACTAAATAATATATTTTCTCCAACTACAAGCTAAACTTGAATCGATACATGACAAGAAACATCTTTACAAACGCTTCATTGCTATCTGTTTCATGTCCGCCATTTTAGCTTCGACAGCACCGTCTGAAGTCAAAGGTAGGATGCAACACAGCCTTATAACATCCATAATATTATCAATACGACCATCCACTTATAGGAACATTCAAATCTTCATAATATATGTCTAAACCGCATGCTAGAAAAAGGAATCCTTTTACTTTTATAGAATAATGAATTTTGTATTTAAAACTTTCAAACACAATATCCAAACAATGAGATTAATGAGATTTTGGGACTAATAACTGGAATACTGTTTTTAGGAAAATTCCGCTTATGTGCAGTAAATACCACCTACTTTCTAAAAAAGAGCCTCTCTAATTGTCTTTTCGAAAGAAAATTGGCATTCAATACAATTTATTATGGGTTGATTTTTTTATAGAAAGGCCAATCTTTTTTTTTTAAATTACCTAAATGTTTTTCTCAAAGCAAGTTATACATATCTATATACTGAAGCGGTATTTCAACTAAGACTGTGTTTAAAAAAAAATATTTTAATATTAATCTAATGTTTTATTCTTTGTGTATATTTGTTAAAGCTTAGCTTTAAGTAATGCACGATCTGTCGCATGCCCGCACTCTCCCCACATCTTCATCCGCACTGTAACGTTTGTGATGTGTTATCCGCTGTATTGTGGTTGTCCGACTGCCTTTACTTTTGAACATAACGAAACATTCACGCAATACCCTTAAAACAATGTAAATTACATTATAATAAAGTATTAGTAACAAATTAACCCATGCGCTGAGGCAATTAAACTAATTTGTTGACATCTAGAAACTACAATTTTAATAAATTGTACTGCAGTATATTTTTAACTTTAGTAAGAAATTGATTTGAACGGAAAAAGGTACTGCATAAAAATATTAACATCCACCCAACATTCAAATAAGATGCTGAACTATTTTCATAACTTTCAATGAAAGCTCGTCAATTGTTCTCATACCTCATCGAATGGGTTACTCTATACCCCCCAATCCTGTTCAAAAGTACAGGCTAATCCCCCCTCTTTGAACCCACCATACACCAATACAATGGTTGTACTAACCACAGAACAAGTTCGCGATGAGGGCGCGCGCGTGGTCGGAACCGATGGCAAGTGAGGCTGATGAGCTGTTGGCCAGGCCCGAGCCCCATGTGGCTGCCAGGCTGGTGAGGACGCAGCTGCCGAGACAGCCGGATGAAAAGGTAGGTGGTGAGACAGTATTGTATGAGAAGAAGTCCAGTGAGGAAGTTAAAGCCCGCGCTTAGCCGAATCTAGAGTGCTAAGTTAATAATAATTATTATAGTGATCAATGCTCAAACCTAGGGAAGGTTTGAGCATTGATCACTACGGAGGGATCCCTATTTATAGGAAGAGGCTTGTGTGCTTGTGTAGGACGTTTATAGGCTGATTTATTATTATTATATATGGTCAGATTGTGAGGTTTAACACACCCTGAAGTATATGCTGATATGGCCGTAAAGCTCCATGTTTCAATGAAATATACTGTGATGGAGATAATGACCAACATTTTTGCTTGTTTCTTCTTCTATATAAAATTGCTTAAAATCTCTTCTTATTACCGAAAAGGAAGTTTTCCCCAATTTCACATGATGAATCTAATCTGATGAGAATGTTGGTAACTTACTTAGATAGGAATTGGCATTGCATCTCCGACTAACTTTGTTATTTTCTTTGGATTTATTACAGGGTTTAGCACCATTCGATGAATTATTAGAAGCTCGGATCCGTGACCTGAGCATTGCCCTCAACATGAGCACAGCGCTAGCACTCGCCGAGCTTATTGAAGACGAAGTTATAGCGCCACCTATGCCACTTGAGGTAAAGCCCTTATGCTACTAATTGTACTTAATATTTTTGCCCTTTTTCCATGGTCGAGGAAGTTTACGGTACGTTATTTTTCAAATTATGTTAAGTTAGTTTAGCCAGAGTCATTAAATTCAGTTATATGCAATTTTAAGGTCAACTTAGTTACCATTATGATCTCCATAACTCGTTAACATAATAAGCTGTTACATAAGTTATACAGAAGTTTGAAATCAAACCAAATTAGACTTGGTAACAGATTAAATTGTTCAACTTTTCTAAATAGTTTTTTGGATAATCAATAATCAATCAAGCTGATCATGACATTATTGTCTCATTAAGGAACACATTTTTATCCTCCACAAATTTCTCAACCAGGTATTAATAGAAAACGTGAAGCTCCATCTAATAGAAGACCGTCCAACCCGTTCGATCTCGTCCCCGGCGCCACAGCCACTCGACGTGGATCTGACCACACTCCGCATGACCCGGGACACAGCCGGCGTGGTCCGCCTCGGGCCGCCCATCTCCACACCTTCCACTGTGGCGTCCCCGGCCACGCCACAACCACAACCGGAGCTGGATGAGGCTAGAGACAAGATTGATAGGCTGAATAGAGAAAATGAGGAGTTAAGGAAACGGCTGGTGACTTTAGCAAGGATAGCTGAGGATAATAGGGAGTTGAGAGCGTGAGTGCATTTGTTTTGTTTTGAAAAATATAGTACTGTCCCCTGGTTTCTCAAACGCAAAATCACGACGATCAAGACAAAAAAAATCTTCGGTCTAGTCATGTTAAGCTCTGTGATTGGTTGAAAGGTTTATGGTCAACCATTCGCAGTAGGTTGACAGCAGATTTAATTGATCAGCTTCTCAGAAAACGAGGGTTTTGAACGTCAAGATTACACCCAGGTCAGCGTTCTAATTTGCACATCTTACGTCTCTTCCTGACTTCTACCAATCTCCACAGCAGCACGCTGTGGAGTTTATTATTTGCACAATTTATAAAGAAAATAATAAATATCTTAAAATAAGTATCCCCTGTACTGTATACTCCTACTAGTAGTATTCCTGTAATTTGAACTGTAAAAAAAGAAAGCAGGTCAAACAATCATTTAGTACTACAAACGAAAGATTCCTTAGTCTTTTAGTCCCAAAATTGAGACTGAAACCTGGTGATCAAAATATTTTTATTATATGTAACGTAAATTGCAATGTTATACATTACTGACAATTTCCAAACTGCATTCCAGGAAAGTGGAAGAGGCGTCAGTGTTACGTCAGTGCGTGCACTCCGCGCAGCAAGAGGCAGCGAGTCTGTTAGCTGACAAGCAGGAGCTGTTGGAAGCTATGCGTATTTTGCAGGTAACATATAGTGCAATTTCAGGGTCACTGCAAAAAATACTTCGGTTAAATTTCTGTTTTCGATTAGTTTCATAATCGACTTAAATTTGATTGAGTTTCTTTAAACTTGGAGACAGTTTAAATAAACACAATCAATTATAATTTAGTAATTTTAATCTTATATATATTATTATAATAAATCTCTGATTGAATACAAATTCTCTGACCGGGGAGACTCCTGGAGGCTTGTGGTATCATCCTTTCTTGCCACTTAAATGTTATGGTACAGCTATTAATCTATATGGTAAAGCGTATGCCACTAAACAAATCACAATATTTTTGTAGTCAGCTAAAATCAAAATCAAAAGTTAGGCTACAATATTAACATTTCTTCAAATTAGGCTACAATGTAGCATTTTTCGAACATCAAAATAATAATACCTCATCGCCCACCCTTCAATCTTTGTATTCGTACTGTAAAGGTATATTACAATTAAACCAATCAAAACTCCAACATTCCCCCTACATATTCCAGGAGCAACTAGGCGGTTGCCGCGGGAAGAGATAGCGGTCCCGAGGCGGTCCGCCGCAGGGCTGCCTCGACTGCACCGCCTGCTGCGGGGACCAGCAGACTTAGACGGTACCACTAATGTTACACTACATAATGTTACGACAACCCTACTTGTTCATAAGTGTTGTAGGTGGCGCTAGTGAGTTGACGTGGTTACAAGTGTTTTTTTGTGAATTTCGACGGGCCTGTTGGTCTAGTGGTTAGTGGCCCTGACTGCTATACTGGAGGTCTTAATGAATTAACGTGGTTACATGTATTCTTTTGTGAATTTTGACGGGCCTGTTGGTATAATGGTTAGTGGCCCTGACTGCTATACCGGAGGTCGTGGGTTCGGGAATCGAACCAGGACTCAGGACAAATGTTTGTGTGATGAGCACGATTATTTGTTCTGTGTCCGGGTGTAATTTATCTATAATATAATTATATTGAGGAATATTTATGTTTCATAATTTGCTCTGAGTGTAGGGTTGCGACTGGTTCACTGGACTATGTGCTTAGAAGTTACATGATATGCTGTCACTGTAACTGTACTAACTGAAAAAGTTTGATTCTTAAATTAATAATTATGATTGTCTTTAAACAACACACACTATGAAGTGATATGACTATGATCGTGATTAGTAAACATCGATAAAACGTTGAACTTTTAAGTACACTTTTACTCAATTACGAAATAAAAGAATTTAAGCTGTTACTCAATGTGGTATTTAGATAGATGAATAAGTTTATATAACACCCAATTTGTTTTCTTAAAAAAGCCTTTGTAAATCACGTCAAATCATTCAGTACTATTAATTCATAATAAAAGAAATATGGAAGCGACAAGTATTTATGAATAAGAGGGTAGTTTGATTTACTAGTTGGTTAGTACTCGCCGTAAAGGCTGAAATGATTTTGATAGAATTCTGTATAGTTGTAGCTTATGCTAATGGGGTATTATATAAAATGTAATATATTCTGGACGAAGCCCGGTGTAGTCGTTGTATGGAGTAATATGGCTGCTTGATGTGTTACTAAAGGAAAATATAAAGAATAATTTGGAAATATTATTTTCGCCAAAAACTGATTGAAATAGTCTAGGAGCTATGTTATGATATTGGCCTCATCTGAAAAGGAAAGGAGCATTGTTTATTGATTTTTTATCTGTTGGAAAGTTATCTTACGGATTCCAATGCAAGTTCTATTTAAAATAAATATCTGTCTCTTTACTATCCCTATAAGTGATGGAGATAGCGAGACTTTACGGCGAACTTAAACTGATTATTGATTCTTCGTGTAATTGTGATTTTTACTGTAGTAAGTTACATGTTCCTTTAAGCCATTTCATTCGTATACACTTCGGCTTAGTTCAGCTATTTTCGTAAACATACGCAGCTCAATATTGTGAAAAGGGCATAAAAACTGGAAATACATAATTTGAATAAGTTTTTTACTAAGATTTCTAAACATGTACCAAGAACTCTTAAAGAATGACTGTTACCATTGCCGGAAAGAGACGGCAATACACTGCGCATATAGTGCTACAAAGATCTTGTAACACGTGGCTGAAATCGGAACTAATGCCGTCATATATGAAAAACCATTTTGACAGACAGATGAGTTGATTCTTGTTGCGAATATACACACCAACGCCCTCATGTTAATGTCATCCACGTGCCTAAAGATCCTTGTAGCTCTATAGCAGAGTTTTGCATTCACAATTTCAAAATACTTTTAGAGTTTTTAGGGTTAAAAGTACACGCAATAAGCGCCATCTGTTTTTAATGTGTTTGTACGAGTGAAATAGACACTTTAGTTTTATGGCCATAAAGTTTATAATAACAAAGTAAGTCATCAGATAGTTGTCTTTTACTCTGCAAGAAGTTGTTAAGTACTTATATGAAGCATTTATTAATTATTTATTTATATTTGTAGCTTATTAAATATTATAAAATATTCAATGTTCCTCTGGTTTTTAATCTGGTCTTCCTAAAGCATATTACTGTTAAAACTCGTTTCTGTTATGTAGTTATTTTTTATTTAAAAAAACTGAATGTTTTGAGTTTTTTTTTTGTGCTAACCCTACCTATCTGTTAGCAGCTATTGAATTGAAAAGTACAGAATTTAACATATGGAATGTATATCTACGTATTCGTAAGTCTGTATTTACGTATAACATAACTATGTAGACATAAAACAAGTATATTGCCATATCTTATGTATATTTAAATGTATTATAATGTAAACAGCCCCAATCCGTTATATATATTCCCATTGAAGTAAGAAAGTTAATTATATGAGAAGAACTAAAATATTACCTCAATTTGAAATTGATTATATTGTATAGTATATTTAATTACTATTGTATTCAAGATAGAATATTAGAAAAGTACGAGAAATACCTCACAGCAAATTATTATACTTTCCAAAATGTGAATTAACACGGAAATTGCAAAACTGACCATCAGATTTTCTTATTTTCTATATAATATTCAAATCCTTTATTGATCATAAACCACTGTTGCATAGCTTCCAAATAATTTATCCATTTGTTTCTTTAAATAGTTTTTTTTCTTGTTTCATTAATATGTAATATGAACTATATGTATACAATACTAGAAATATATATATAATTCTATAGTCTAGATAGATTTTGAATGTGAGATGTGGCTTAAGGGGCTGCTTGTATAAATAAAAGTACGAAGAGGCTTTCGATGTACATTATCATGTTATAAAAGTATTTTTAATGTAATCGTTCTATATTTTGTTAGTGCCAAAAGCGCAGACTGTAGTTACACGCAGTGTTTGAAGTCTTATCTCAATTTACTTTTGAACTACCGTCAAAATTAAAACAAAAATAATTTGTGATATATTTTTACTACACATAAAATTAATACGAAGTCTAATGTTGAGCGAAATGATGGATGAAAAGGCCATTAATCAGTGCGTGTAATATATTTTCATTTAAAAAGAGGTTGTATATAAAATTTTATATTTTTTTTAAAGAAGTGAACATTTTATTTGTGTAATTTTTAAAACGGATTGTACATAATTTTACGTGGTGACGTGCGTAGCTATTTTTTCAGATCTTTTTACTGTTTATTATTATAATATCTAATAATGTGGAATTCCATTTGAATAAGTTGTGTTAAGGGGTCTTCTTAGAGATTGTAACGTGTCTCCAGCCTTAAATAAATACTTGCTTATCGGAGACTATATTAAATCCCTTTGAACACACCTTATGGTCTATGTATAGAAGAATATTATTACATTATCTAGCCTGTACTGTCTCACGATGGGACAAACTGGACGCCTTAATGAGTTAGCAGGAAGAATTAATTATAAGGGCAGGCACCAGTAATATACAAGAGCAAAGTGATAGTGATAACTTTGCGATATCGCTTTCAGAATGGCATTTTGTCTGTCCTAATGTCACTTTTTCAGCGGTATTGCAAAAATGTTGTGTGGCTATCGCATTGCTCTTATAATATAGGTAATACCGCTTAGGTAAACAGGGGGTCTTAAATCTAGACAGACTTGAAAGTAATAGGCGTTGGCCTTACTCAGTGAAAGCACAGTACATGCTAGATATAAAAGAATATCTAAAACTTTTAAAACTTCAGTGAGAATTTTAGTAGTAAACTTTGATATTAATAGGTTTTTACATATTGTCCTTTAGATGGAAGTTTGCTGGGTGGAAATGTTTCACTGTGCAATACGAATCGCTGCGGTATTTGTCTGTAACCGCTGTGGTGTTAATATTTTAGTGTTTGTTATAGCTCTTATAAACTTGCAGTTGTTAATCTCTGTTACTTGTGCGCGAGTACTGGTCACCTTCTGACTCCTGAGGTATGTCGAGGTAGGGGGAGAGACAAAGGACTATCTACAATGTCGTGTGCGACTTGTCAGTGGCGCCCCTCCTCTGCCTAACCTCGAAAAGTGACTACCACAAACACACTAGGTATACTCTTTTCCTATAGTTTGTTTCATATAATTCCCCTTCTTCATATACTTCCATCTATTTAATGCATATCAACTCAATCATACATACGCTTAAGATAATACAGGTAATTTTGAACGCATATACCGTTTTTACGCTACCGTGTTTGACTAAAGTATTAACACCATGCATCACTTGTTGTTACGCATTATATCACAATTCGGGGTAGCTCTATATATCTTGTACTACATTCTCTATTGGCGGGTCCAGGTTTGATTCCGGGCTAAACACTGGTAAATTTTAATCCCGTAAACGCTACTAAATATTTGACAGGCAAAAACTTAAAAATAGCTATTCATTAATGGCTTTTAACTGTCCAAGTTGTAAGTTGATGAACAGACGTTGTGTAAAATGTTTTTACTTTAATATTCAGAAGGTTTTTAAGTCCCTCTGAACCCGCCAATGTTCTCTTACTATGTGTTAGGTTAATAAAACTCGTGCCTGTAATATTAGGTACATAATATATCCGCTTTATGATCGTTGCTGCCTTTTTATACTCTCATCTATTTAATCAAATTAACATATAAGAAACAAATTGTCGTTACTATCAATATAAGTTACATTTACTTACTTTGATTTTTATGCGCGCCTTTTTTACCCAATCGTATTGCTTTGTGATATTTACGCGGCAATTACATAACGTTGTGATTGGTCGACTAAGTACGCGTGATGTTCAATCAACCAATCAGCGATGAGTATGTTTTTTTTTCTTTCGCGCAGGCGAGTGTTATTATTACCAATGTAACTTATATTCATAGATCTTCTGTACGTTTTCCTGTCTTGTAAACTGTTGAAAAGTGACATTTAGCTGCGTTACATTAATTTACTTGAAAATGTTCTTTATTTTTATTTAGAATTCGGTAAATGTCATTTTGAACTGGTATTTTCTATGTTTTTTAATGTTGATCGGTAATGTCTGTCCAAGGTACGTTGTTTCTTCAATGTTTAGTGTCGTACAAAACCCGACTTGAACATGTACCATAAAGTTGTTGCAATTTATTAAGTTACGAAGGAATTGTTAAAATTAAATTCAATATTCTATACTTTGTGTTTTATTTCGCAATATGTTCTTTAGCCGACAGTCCCCAATGTAATATTATAGATGCAGAAGGCGTAGGAGGAAAAGCTTGTGAAGTTTCAAAATTACATATGAACCTATAACCTATCAGCATTTGATATTAATAGTAATCAATTAAAAATCACCTAGATCACATCAGGTTTAAACTATAAATTCCCATCATGACCCTGAGATCATTACATTTATTTACATAGTAATTATTGTTAACCGTTTCCGTGCGGATGATGCCGCACAGGCACCATGTAAATCTATTGCGTATGGCGTATGGTGCCCGAGAGGATACAAAACTAAATCATACAAAACTCGGTTTAAACGACATTCGTCAAAAGAGCCCCCTAAATAAAAGTGTCTTTATTTGTCACCCTTATCATGCCCACAGTATTCGTTTTAAGTAATTTCGCAAATTAGCTGACATCAGGGGTTGTAAACCAAGTTGCCGACACATTTTATTATTGATTATAATTCTAACAGCCCACTTTCTGGAATGTTTCTCAAAAATCAAATGCTTTTGTCATAAGGTTCATTGTTGCCTAAAAACGTACAAAGAGTGCGCTGTTCGCCGGCCTTTCGCCTATGAAGTACCGTATTTCCTTGCGTATACGGTTGATTATTGTTTAAAACTACGCCGTTCATAATTGTTTCATAATAAATAAATATCACCTCGCGACAAACTCAAGTGGTACGTGTATAAATTCTTTACAACACTTGAATAAATAAATCCATGAAATAATGCAAAAAGGTTTGCGACCCCTAATATAAATTAGTCACTTACCTTCCATTTCCATAAAAACACACAGATCGTCACTTTTAAACGCACTGAACGAATTTACTGACTGCCTACGTTAGATACACAATGTCAAATGATTATTTTAGCAAGTAGAAACACGAAAACAAGCTAAAAGTGACAATTCATGGCGGATGATTCCCCAGGGGAATCATCAAACTTTCTGGCGCTTGGTGCCTCAGAGGCATCACAGAATTTTTGTTTGACGCCAGGCACTAATGATTGCTAAAAAGACTTCCGCACGGAATCGGTTAATTTACTAAGAGGTATGATGCCTAAGCAGTAAGCAGCTGAATCGAATTTGATAAAATACCAATCTGCGAAAAGAATAACCGCATTAGGAAGAATATTGATTGTAATGATTTTCTTTTTTCTTTGAGGTTAACAATGGCTTTTTTTTCTATAACATAGCTCTGTAAATCGTTGATTATTAATAGTTATAATTTACGAAACAAAATAAGAATTTGAAAATACAATTAAACATATTTCTGACGTGTATCCGAACAGAAAATTTGATTAATGAGGAGCTATGTAGTCAGCCGTAAAAAAGTTACCACCTTGTAAGTAATTTTCCCAGAGACCAAAAATATAGTGTATTCAGGTTTTCCTAAAAAATGTTTATACGTATTATTTGAACCAAATTTGGACTACTTAAATACTTGAGAATTATTCCCGTAGCCAAAAGACGCAAGTTTCACATAGCCAGATCGTCAATTTAAGAAAGTTACATACAGATTAGACTAAACAATTTAATGTAACTAAATGTTATTACAATGTGAACGTCCAGATGTAATAACTAAATACGATTTTTTTGTCGCATTCATGATTTTCGGACATTATTTCAAAAGGCTGCCAATATTTAAATGTAGTCATTGCATTGCAAGATATGTTCTATTGTTCGTAATATTATAATATTATTCATAAGATTAGTAACTGAAGTATAGATTCGTTTTTTAATAACAAACAAGATTTATTCCGTTCAAATTATTCCGTTTACTTGACAGACCCAAAAATTATGGGTAAATTAATATTGTGTAATGGTAATACATACACACGTGAGTCAAGAAGTGGGATTAACGTGACTTTCGTAAACTGGCAACATTTTCAGTGATGGCCGATGTTTCAACTTGGACGGGATGCTAACGACCGTTGCCGAATTTTAGTGTTGAATTATATCAAGTTTCTAATAATTCGGTGTTTTTATGTGAATATTATAAATTCTATTGACATTTTGTGTGGTATTGTGTGTTTAATAGTGACTAAATTTCAAGTGTTGTTCAATAGAGAATGTTTGTTGTGCCCTCGCTTTAACAGGATCACTGGATAATAAAATATTGGATTACGGTTGCTGTTTATTTAATTGTTGTGGACTAAAGGTAAGTTGCTGTACTTTATGAACTTGTCAGTTAGTTAAAGTATTAAGTGAGGGTTTTTTCATGCCACGAAAGCTGTACGCGTGATATGCGGCAGGCGAGCGCACGGCCGAGATAACGGAAGATTATAGTAGATTGCAAAGATTCTGATAAGATTCCTTTCTTCACGGCGTTACCGAGCCATCAGCGCACACCATGAAACCTGTCTGTCGTACCTAACGCGACAAGTGTTAGAGGAAACTTGTTTGAATGTAACAAACACTGAATTGAACATGCTTCATGCTCTATTTCCCACTGAAAACTTTGATATAAATTGAGAAATCGCAGTGAGAGGTATTCATGCACCCATTAGAAATTTCGTGCAACACATTTCACTTAGTTCTGCACCAAAAAATTGTTATAAACATGTTATTTTCTTCATTATAAACTTAGGTTAGAAAACTATTTTTACACATCAAACTTTTGTCAGTTTACAAACATGCCATGTTCCATGAAACTTAACAACATAGCTCATTAACTGTTAAACTGGTAATTAATCTGAGTAATTCAAGCCAGAAGTATTTATAAACCTTTATGTTCTGAGATTAAATACCTTTAAAACTACAATCAATGTAGTTGGTGTGTCATACAATATTTTTCCTGACATGTACATGACCTATAGTGCTAAGAATTTTCTCACAAGTCTAGTAAACAATGTTTTAAAAATATGTAGTTTATAAATTAATATTATAGTTTAATTGACTCAAAACATTTACAATTGGTATTTATGTTTTAAGAATATCACTATTAATTATATACAAGATTTTTACTAACTTATATCCTACTTAAACTCTTACAATTAGTACTATTCAGAAGTTTTCAAACTATCACAAATAGTAAAGTAATCCAAGAAAACTTTTAGAAAAGTTAACTCACATAAATACTTACTTTAAAAAAAAAATCCCTCTTGTTAAATATTCCCACCATAAAACAATTTCATTACTTGATATCTGATAGGTATGGTAAACATACTTAAGTGGTATCACAACATGTTTGCAAGGCGCTGTTTATCCATGACATCACTGACATATGGCACCTTCGCAAGGCCGGCTAATTGCCAACACATTTGTTGCCCACTTGTAACTCATATTGGTAACAATATTATCAATGAATAATGTCCGAGATGAGTAAGAACTTTAGTGTACGCTAAAAGAACAATTTAGCTGAAATAATACTCATTACACAACATTGGTAATATCTGGATGAATAACTTGCTAGACAATCTATGTTAAAGGTTTACTCACATGTATTTATTTTATAGGCTAACTAATTTCGGACCCAATTGGAAACTTTTGTAATGAGCTGACACGGCAGAGTTCCTGGTTGAACTGGGGATGCCAGTTGGGTCTGAAACTAGCCAGGCCATGCTGATAAATTTACATGAGTTAAATTTACATTATGATGATAATGACTGTAAAAGATTTAAGAAAATGGTAAAAAACTTATTTTCTATGGAAAACTGTAAACATAATCTTGGAAATAGTTTTATATTTTGTTTGTAATGGAACTCCAGTCAAGTTCAGATAAAATATAAGAAACATTTGTGCCAGGGCAAGAACAATTCAAATAATTCAAAACAGTTACTCTTTATAATAGCCCTTGTTTTTGTGTATGTTGTAAAGCCTTATAACTAACCAATGTAGATTTGAATTTTCCTATTAGTAATATTGGGAAATCCGTTCAATCATGGCATTATCTTGTTTTAACATAAAAATCTATGCAATTAAGTTATGAGATTGATAGTAGGATTTAAATGAACCTGCACTGTCCATCTGTCTGATTTTTTTGCAGACATGGCCTTTAAAATCTGTTATTTATTTATTATTTTTAAAGGTACATTATTATATATTATACATCACATATTATATTCTAAAGTACTAATGTACAGTAGGGCTCCAGACTGAACAGCTCTTTGAATTACTTAAAAACAAAATCAGCTTTTTTCATTATTTCAATGATTTTCTTCATAGTTCACAGTTGTTTAATATTACGTAATTTTTCTGTAATGATTGTGTGTGGAATTTCCCGCCACAAAAAATGAAGATAAGAATTGTTGTAGATAATGATCATTTCTGACATAACGAATATCAGAACTCGTTTTGTTCTAATTGCTTCTTAGTAGCTGTTAAACAATCTTTTCAAAATCAATCAAATTAAACGACTGGACTCCATTTTATCTAATCTTAAACTTTTTCTAAGTGCTGTTAGCCGTGGAGAAGAAACATCGGCGCAATTAACTGCACACTAGAAAGCTGCTACAGTTTAACTTTAAGGGGCGGTGGAAGGCCCCCCTTTTTTGTTTAGGCGGAGGAATCCACAAGGATACCCGTTTTTCGAGGCGAATCGGGTAATATCAGCCTCTCATTGACTAAACCTGAATTGGCCACGCTACGTCATTCGCGTTTTTGGTGTGGTGGTAGACCCTCTGCACGTCTTGCAATTGCAATCAATCTTACAGGTTCAATAGTTTTCAATAGTGTTTAAATTCCTTTAACTCCAAACACATTCTTAAACCTTATTGCAGTCTGTCTTAGTCTGCCTGACGGAACGCATTTCAACTGCAATCCGACCTCCAGTGGCAGTTCGAATGCAGTTCACACGACTGCAATAGAACTGCACGGTTAGTTGCCATACAGACGAAACAATCCGTGCCTCCCCAGGAACTAATCTCCGTACTACTCCGTACAGATTAGTGTCTAGACAATTGCAGTTCGACTGCAGTCATGTCTTCTGCATCCGAACTGCGATTTGCGGATGAATTGCAGTGTTAATGCGATCCGTCTGTGTAGAGTTTTCAGTCTAACATAAATCACAATCAATAGCCATAAAGTTCAAATTCCCTTACCTCCCAACATTCTCAACCCGTATAATGTGTTACTTAACATGTTTCCTCAATGGGTTTCAAAGACATTAACACGTAAAGTTTAATTTTGTCCCGCCGCTTCTAGCGGTCACCTATTTGGCTAGATGCCATGTTTACCATCACACTACTACAAATCACATCAAGTTTTTCTTAAAAATCTCATCTATATTTATGGTGTTATTAAATCGATTTTAATATACAAACGTCCTTATGAAGGTTGGATAACTGCGGGTTATTAATTTGCAGTTATTTTTAACGATAGCGATAGTAATTTGCTTGTATTATTACTGTATACGATACGTATGATAAAGTTATTTTTACCTATATCTTCACCACAAAGAATATCATCAGTATTCTCTGTGGTAGAGTGTTATCTGATACTCTTACCGATCGTTAATTGTATTAATGCTCTTTCAAACGTTTAGTATATCGTTACCATTGATGACCAAACGGTCGTATTATACTTTCTAGTTTATAAAGATCCGTATTATCTCCTAGACAGACCCTAATCCCGTAATATTCTTCAAAAACTTTCCACACTATCATCAAACTAAGCTGACAGTAATTTATTCGCATACAAAATGTAAAACAAATTAAAGTTTCCAGTTTAAATAACTAAGTTGTATTTATTTCGCGCTAATAAACATGATAATGTAGTTAACTCGAGTGTTAACAAGAACTACTTGTAATGGGTACAAATGCCTTTAATATGAATCACCAAAACGTAATTAAAACAGTTTCATTTAGGACAAATGATAACGGTACACGAAATTTTGCTATCTAATACTTAAATATGCTAGAAGTACCTATTCAATACAGTCGATGAGTCAGAGATAGTTTTACTTATTTAGTAACTTTTTCAAAGAAGAAACCAGCGGCCTCGCCTGCCTGGATTTCTATTAGTGGATATGAAATAATCTCATGTTCTTCAGGAGCTATAGGAAATAAGTTTAGCGATTTCGATTGTGGCAATCTGACAGAAAGCAAGCAAAATTAGACACCTTTGCATTTCTAATTGAGATTGGATCAATTATGAATGGATTATATTACGTACATAAAAAACCAAAGGCCGAAAAGCTTTAGTAATGTCGAGCTCGAAGTCCTCGAGTTTCCTATGCGAAACTAGATATTATCTTATTGCGAATAAAATCACTATGTAATACACTGTCACACTACAAATATTACCATAAAAATCTATCAGAACGTTTGACTCAAAGGAAAATATCTGAGATGACATGTAAGGATAATCCGCCATATAAAATAACATTTACAAGTGAATGCTTGCCAAAGAATGGCAAAACGAATCGTTTAGCATTAGTTACATGTGAGTAAACTGTAAGAATGCGACCGAAATCGCCGGGGAAATGCTCACTATTGTATCTTAGTAACACTTACGATCTTTGTACAATAATTTAGAAATATTCTGGACAAGTCACGACTCCTGATAATTGAATAATTTGTTACCAATTAAATTCAAGGGATTCTATGTAAAATTTACACAATCACACTGCCTTTAGCTTGAGTCCTGCTTACCGCTGATTCGATGGAGTGAGGAGGTAACCAAAGGAGGATATTATTATTATATTCTTGCTTTAATGATATTGCGGTCAGCTTATTTCATTATACCAATAGTCCACTTAGACAAAGACGCCAACGGCTTGTAGTTTAATAATCCTTCGTTAAACCCTCTCGAAGTTCTCAGTAAACAGAGGCTGTATTAACAGTTTAATCGAATTTACTTAATCCACTGCCCAATATTCTGAACTTGAACCCTAAACCCGTGCGAAATTCTTACTACTTGCCACAGTTGCTACCCCAGATTAAAGGCTTATATTTCAGAAGCGTTAGGACGATTACTTAGGCCTAAACTTTGCCTTAATAGGTCTAGGATTATGGAAATACGTAGAATATAGTATAATATAGCGATTGTTGTTGACCAAAGTTCGTAGATGCCTACAAAAGATCTCTCGGAACTTTAGCAATCGCAGAAATTTTCTCAGACCATTTTTTCCAAGAAAGAAAATTTTGGATCCCTCTCGATTACGTATCAAGAGCGTAAAATATCAATAATACTTTCCTCGAAGACCCAAATAAGGCCGAATCGATCACCGATAAGTAAAACATAAATCGAGCATCCCCAAAATCCAAGCTTTGATAAACTAATATTGCAAACCGTCCGACTGTCCGGTTAGGCGGTCTCGGATTAAAGGCATCAATGGAATTTGGGAATGGTATAACGGCTGATTCGTTCGGTACCATGCACGTAAAGAAATAGATGGAAGGGGCACTAAGGTTACGCGTGCGTAGTTTTGGAAAAATACGACGAAACTTAAAATAATTGTACGACAGATTTGAAACGAGTTAATTTCACAACTAACATTAAGTTTCATTTTTGTTTCTATCAGCGTTTTTGTCCCAAAATCGAACAACTAAACATCATTGTTAGTATTGAATGCCAGAAGTCGAAGAGCGGCAAGAATCAGTCATAGCATAAGTTTTGGCGACATTTCGTCCATTGCCGCTTGGACTTGGGCCACTTCCCTCATCTAGTAGTTCCACGATCCGGTACGGCCTGGCAACTTGGCAAGGTCGTTGCGCCTGTCACCAGACCTGTTCTCGCTCGTTTACGTAGCAATCTCAACTTGCAGTGAACAAAAATGTAATACCTTATACCTCAACGTGTAGTCTCGAACAATAATCGAGTTTTCCGATTTAAACGGTAAATTTCTAAAGGGAATTTAAATATTTAGTGAATGATGACTCGACACGATATCGGGATAAAAAGTGTGTATTGTAATGTTTGGGATTTACCCGATTTGTACTGTTACTTGTGTAAGTGTGCCTATTGTAGTTCAAATTGTTATGTTTCGTTCTTATTGTAAAACATTTAATAAGCACCTATTTTGATATAGATTTTTGAAGCTACTATAATTTTACTGAAGAAAAAGAAAATAGTAGTCTTGAAGGAGGTACAGTTAGTAGGCAGTATTAAATAAGTAGCCTAAATTCTATAGAGTTCAAGGTATTCTCATACCAGATTTCATAGAAATAAAGTATTAAATTGTTACAACCAAACTCATACTCATATTCAAGTTGTGTGCAAAAAGAATATTCCACTGTCGATGACGCCTTACTTTCAAGAACAGTAATTTTAAATAATCAGCTCTAATTTCTCTTTTATTACTTTTCGCTGACAATAATATCGGATACATTGTTGAGCAACCGACGCCATGACACTTTTTGCTGATATTTCCATTTTTTTATATCGCGTGCATTCAATAAGTGACTCACACAAGGAAAAATTATATGTTTGACATAGTTCTTTCCAATACAATGTCACTTTATGTAGTTATGACTTAATTTATTATTTCCAACGTGTTTCTGAATATTTTATTGAAATACGCGGTAATTTGAAGTCACGTTCCTTTAATACGTTTTCGATAATAAAGACAATATTATCGTTGTAATTAAAATGCTAGAAAGTTGCTATCAATTCCAGTTTTATTAGTTTGCTACACTTCCTTTGCATGGTATTAACGCTACTTAAAAATACCAACAATTTCAATTTATTAGCTAGATGTTCTAACCATTCGAAACCGTTATTTCTTGTGTAATACGATAATTCCTCATCATACAGTAAATTAACTGCAACTGCAAAAAATAACATCAATTTATGCCTCATCCCTTCAGAAAGACGATTACCTAAACGGACAAGAACCAAGCCCTTATCCTCTTTAGCCTGAAGATTTTCGTAGTTATCATCAACATACTTAACTACAGGATTCAGCAGAATATTACATAGAGCAATCCTATCCCTTCGAACTGGATAACGCAGAGTTCTTTCAGACAAGAGTCTGCAACGTACCTCTTTGCTACAATCGCACACAGGATGAGTTGTCCCATTCCAGGCGTTAACGGGACTAAAGTTAGCTATTATCTGATCACACCTCTGACACAATGCATGACACACAAGAGTTCAATGCTCCACATAACTGGGGACGTCCTTAGCGTCAGTTTATGCGATATGGCCTTGATTCACGAGCGATGAACTTTGCTAAAGTGAATAATATCGATCGCCTAAAACGTTTGTTGGTTCATTCAGGCGTGGTGGATTCTTCTACCTTTACTTTGGCGTTACTAACGGTAAATTTTATTGGTTTTTCATTATCCATCCTATTCTAGCGACAAACATTTTATCTTATAAATACTCAAAAGCAAAATACTTGAAACATTTTCAGCAACGTTTATGATGTCAGAAAACAAAAATAACCAAGACTCGCCGTGCAGTAAATTGGAAAAATTGTATCCAACAAATTTGCAGACAAGACAAAAGAATATCGGAACGAAAAGTCTGACCCAATTTCACGTAATATTTTTAGAGCAACCTCTTTTAAAATGCAATTTCCGTGCCAGAAGCGATTTACCAAAACATCTGCGAGTATTTTTCGCTGTTTCACCTTGAAGTTCTAATCCTCCGAAATGGTTTAATAATATGGCCAGAACGTTCAAGCTCAAGGCGTGTTATTATTCCAATGTTCTCGTTTATCATAATCTGCGACATGTGTCAACGACTCCGCATCTCAGAATAGACTCCGTAATTACTTAGTTGCCCTAAATTGGAGTTACGACCGCTACGCGCTTAAAGTGGCGATAAAAAAATCCACAATGACTCAATTCGTATCGCAAATTTTAGACTGGTTGTTAAAGCGTGGTGACTTGCAGAGGATTCCAGTAGCTGCATACCGAGACCATATTTGCGATTATCTCCCTACAATTTTATACGCAAAAACTATTCTTATTACTTATTTGATTCTGAATATACGCTAGCGTCTTGAGTTGCCTGACGGGAACAGCGAGCAAAAATGTTTTCTGTTATTACGAAATTCCTTGCATACATTCGCACATTTTTGTAAGGATATCTAACCAAGAAATCCCTGGATACAAAGGGTTCTGTTTTGTGAAGGCTTCAAGTAATCATAGTCATTTGACAAATAGATATGCGTTTAGCTGATATTCTTCTCAAATGAGAGTTTGTCAGGCGTACAGTGTCGTGATTAACATAACAGCTCTTGATACAACTAGGCCAACTCATCCATTATATCGTGCACATCATCATGCGGCTGTCAAAACTGCTCACGCCATTGTCGTATTAGGTAACGCCATGCAATCAGTTCTCCTGGCACCGGTCATTGTTCCTACTTATGGACTATGCCACATATTCTACGGGCCTTGGTGAAATTGTTTAATTTCGAAATTGCAGCGATTCTCCGGCCGTCGAATAACTAATGATAGTGGAAGCACGCTCGAACGCGCGCCATGTTGCAACCAACACCCAGGTTATTTCCGGAAGCGCTTAGAAATTGGACCGTGTGCGGTTTGCCGTCCGGACAGACCGACGTCAGTTTCAGCAATGGACCTTGTACCACGATTTCGGTTTAGCATAACGTTTCGCTTCCTGGATTTCCTCGCTTACCGAATATTTCGGAAACCGTTATTAAACTGTCTGATAGCAATTTGTTTGGTCTTAAATTTTAGTGTTTTATTGGTTTGCAATGCTCATTATCCTTCAATTATAAATTTAAATACAGGCAGGATAGAAACTAAAGTTGTACATTCACGTTAAACTTTGAGGCTGGGTGTCGGCGTTAAATCCTCGATTTACATAGTAATAAGTTTCGGTTCGGTTTTAATTAAGTTGATTGTCCTATATCGATCGTGTTTGATGGCCGTCAATTCGTCGTGATTAGAGTTTTATGGAGCTATTCAAAGCCGCCGGCGCACCTCGGCGTTATGCGTGAAAATAGCCTTAATATCTGATTTGTGGCGGAGACCCACTTATTTTAATTTGGTCTAGATTCTTGGGTGCTTTCTTTTGAAATGTGTCATCATTTATGTACGAGTACGGTAGTGCGATGGCGTATCGCGTGTCGATAGCCACTGTTATTTAGATATATTAATAGTATAGTGAGTACAACTGGCTTATTCATGTGATAAGAGATGATACTACATATGTTCTATGGGATGCGTAGTCATTATTACCTAACTAAAATAAATTCAGTGGTTTTCTGTTTCCTTTGTTAAAGAACGGTTTAGTTTATTATTGCTATACCTAAATAACTTAATGACCCTTTATTGTAATGAACGCGTTTTTTATCACATTGTACAAAATTCAAATCCGGAGACATTTTCACTAATTCGTTCACTTCCTATCCATAAGTTTGTATAATAGTAATTGTAAAAAGCGTTAGATCACTATCGCCTATTGTAAAAAGTGAGTGAAATAGTGCGTACACTTAGAATAGCGAAGCACTAACCTACTTAGTTACATCACTTACAAAGCAAATTGCTTATTAAAATATTGCGAAACAATGTATTTGTTAGCTGCTTACAAACCGTTAAAGAATCGACGGTTATCGTTTGATAACTATCTCTAAGTGCATCCACTAGACTTACTTACATTACAACCTATAGAATGTAACACCATGTATACGTAATTGTAACTACTTTTATTATTCTAACTGCGATACCCAAAAGTATTCCAATTTTACTGAACGAAAAAGACAAGGGCGTGAATTTATTTTATGCTGAACGTTGGTAGGTATTTTATTAACCCTTTAATTTTTACTAGCGGACACAATTATTAAAACTCAGAACAGGATAGGATTATTTAAGCGAAAACTCTTGTTTTATTATCGATAGACCGGTTTTAATTTGTTTGCAAAGTAATAAACAGTATACTAACAAACTGAAATTATTACCTTGTACTTTACTCTCCATAAATAATAATAGCTATTCATTCCTAATAAAACCTTTTCCGACATTTCTTTACAACATTCCGTTTTACCAAAACTAGAATCGTGTACCGAAGAGATTACTCAAGGTCTTCTCTACGATCAAAACAGCAATAAAATGTAAAACTTCTTCCTTTATCGATACATTTCATACCTGTTATTGGCATCTGTTATGGTCCGCGTTCGCAGACCCGGTCCTAACATCCGCCTCAAAGGAAACCGAACCTTTTTCTATGGGAATAAAGGTCGTTATAGTATACCAGTGGTCTTGTAGGCTTTGAATGCGTGGGTCGCCGGTATTTTAATGGCATGGAGCCAGTCTCTCGATATGTTATTTTAGTTGCGTTTCGCTTTCCGTTACCGTTGAGTTGCTACACGAAAGATTAAGTATAAGCAAATTAAATAATTGACGGTACTTTGATATGGATTGAATTAAGGTGAACGCTTTTTTTACCTGAAGAAAGTTTAGTGAAAGGGAAATCGCGGTTTTTGGGTCTAACATTATTTTTTATCGGCGATTAGTTTTTTAAAATACTTAAATATGTATAATTATTTTTGAAATGCCGATTAAAGAGTATTGATTTCCTGTTTTGCTTATAGAAAGAGAAATATTGATTCATGATGACGGAAACTAGTCAAACAATTAAAAAATATGCTTGCCCGGACCTATTTTCATATCAAACAAAGTCTGTTCCATAGTTTGTTAGAAAAACATGGTCTTTTAAAGCAATGTTTATCTCAAACACATCTCACAAGTAACGGTGGTATCTGGATGTGTCCGCTAACATTAAAAAATGTCCGTTCGTGTGTGCTCGCAGACTCATGGTATGACTTGACATTCTTGTAAATATGTGTGGTATATATGGTATGTGCTTAAAGTTGGATTTGTAAACGTGGAAATGAAAGAAAGGAAGGAAAAAAGGTTGTAGGTAGGTACTTAGAGTAAAAAAAAAACAATAGTTGTTTGATATCTCAAACTAAATGTATCCAGAAAATCGGTATCGAATACCAACAATGATCGTTGGTATTTAGTACCTTTTGGTTCGGATAAATTCTATCAATGTATGTAGACCGATAGAGAAATCTAGGTTATCTGTGTAGTACCTAAATGTAGGATAGACAATACAAAAATATCAGACAGTTAATATAATACAAGATAAGTTTTGTAATGTCCTTTTTTTGTCTCCTTACATCAACTCGATATATTTTATTTCAAAATCGTATCAATGCAAAAAGCTTATAAATTTCAACTAAATAATTGTAGGTTATCTATGATACCTACTAATATTTTATTACTAAGCTTGTTCTTACGGTGTTAGCTAAGTAATAGAGATCGTAGAAAGCATTCCTTTGCAAGTTCCTATCATTTTACTAAATAAACATACTTAATTATTGTACTTGATCTGCTAATTTAGTTTACTTTAATTTAAACAACTTAAGGTATTAACTTACTTTTAAAAGTAGTATTTTACAAAGATTACTTAAAAGATTAAACTCATTTCACAAGCTTTTTAATATTTAAATGAACCGTTGTTTACGGTTTGTTTAAGCATACCGTTCGGTTACAAAAATCCCAATTATGTGTGGCACAGTGACATGCACGGTTTTGGCGAAATGCCAGGAGTACCGAGTGCTCCGACCTTTATACACGAGTTCATTAGAAATACAATGTTAATTACAATGAATTGTGCTGTTTTTATGTCTTTACTAGCTGACCCGGCAGACTTCGTACTGCCCCAATCGATAAATGAAAGTAAAAATAAATAAAATATAAAAATTTATCTCTAAATTTTAAAAGATAAAGATAAAGATAAAGATCATTTATTTTGCAAATATGGGTAGATACATAAGATGACATACAGTAATTTACAGTTCAGCCATATTTAGCCATGCGGCATGCAAAAGTGTTAGAAACACAGAAACCTTAAAAGCTAATAACACCAAACCAATCACAAATAAAAATATTTTAAAACAGCAAAAAATACAAATTAAATACTATGACTCTCATAAACTTATAAACTCAAAAATATTTTAAAAGAACAAAAAATTCTATGACTCTCATAAACACAATTTATTTAGAAAACGTTTTAAATATGGGAAAAAGAAAAGGACTGTTTTTAGGGTTTGCCCGGTAATTATTCCCTAGACCTCCATGAACATTTAAAGACCAAGATAAGATAAATCCATTCAGCAGTTCTCGAGTTTTATGGAGCAATTGATTTTTATGTACATAGATTTTCTGAATAGACTAGTAAAAGGTTACCTACTACACCCTTAAACACTAAAGTAATTAAACTTTAAGGCGTTTTTAGCGTCTGTCTGTCGTTTTTTTTAACCTTATATTGATTAAGATAGCATTAGAATATGTACTGTCATATCATCTATAAGACTTAACGAACTGAGTTTCGTTTGAGTATTCCGTCATTACAAAATTCCTGTTAAAATTGTAATTATGGGTGATTAAATTAATACCTACAGTCTACACGTGCAAATGAATACCTACCCAACAATTTGCTTTACTAACGATTACTTAATTCAATTCTCATTGTTACAAAAACGCAAAAAACTTACAAAACTTAAAAACGTAATAAACATGACTAACTCCCAAAAATAAGCAGATCAAACATTTTCTACCGGATTTCTTTATTCGCGTATGCTGCGATTACAGTTCACGCACGTGTAAAATATTCATCCTGAACGAAAGCTCGGTAAGTACAATGAAGGCCCAACCCCAGGGTCTAATCCCTTCCAGAGGATAGGACGAGGATCGATAGGCCTTAACTTGTAAGGTCAGTAACGAAACACTTCTTTTTATCGTATGGTTCATGTACCATTAGGTGTCAAAGTTTCAGCCACATTTTATATGCCTCTTATGTGGCTTAACACGTTTGAAATATACATTTATAATAAATTACACCCACATGATGATGTGTGATGAGCACGATCATCTGATCTGTGTCTACAGATCAAATGATCGTGCTCATCACACAAACATTTGCTCTGGGTGGGAATCGAACCGACGACCTCTGGTATAGCAGTCAGGACCATTAACCACTAGACCAACAAAATCAAAATCCCAGGCCCGTCAAAATTGTTCTGCCATCTTACTTTATACTTGGAGGCGGGTGACAATTTCTACTATTAAGGCATTATGGGCCTATTATGGATAAGGAAGCGTTCTTCAATATTAGTTTTAGCAGAATTCCAGTGTTCTGTTGCTCTTTGACGCGAATACAAGTAATTCTAGTAGTTATTCTATTCGGTTGTATTAATATCTTGTAAATCTGTATTCATGGAGTGTTCTTGCCGACTGTACCCTAAGCTTATGTCAGGGATCCGGTGTTAGTTCAGCTTTTTTCATCTTAACCTTCAGATCCTTTTATAATAGATTATAATAGATTTTATATAGATATAATAAAAGCAATTCAAAAGCCATACGGCTTTTGAATTGCTTTTATTATATCTTATTCGAATTCCCGTTAAAAAGACATCAGGCTTTAGTTATTTCTTTGTTATTTAGTATAATAGGATGAGGATTTTTGATGAAACCGGTGAGACTGGATTTCGAGCATCCCAGCTGGAAAAAGAATAGGACTTTATCTGGTATACAAAAAGCGCAAAATATTACTCATACACCCTTTGAATATCTTATTCAAAAGCATCACATATTCAAATTAATTACAAATTAAGCAAAAACCCGCTGTTAAATTAATTTTATATTGACACAACATTTTGATTCACGTGACCTCGTTAAAAAACTGACAACATCAGCATAAGTAGGCAATTAACATAATTAAATACGTTTTAACGTTCTTGTCAAGCCGGCGAACGTTATTTTAATGGTATGGTGTAATATGTGTTACTACAGTTTTATAGGGCCATACGAGTGTGGGATTACCACTACCGAGGGAGCTTATCTGATAAACGTTAAATAACATGAGGTCTTCGGTTCAAGTTCAGGAGGTTTTGCGTCGTATACATAAACGACACTCAGTCAAATGTCGCCTTTAAATGCCATGCTGTCTCAGGACTCGGACAAGTAACTATTTAAATAGGAATGTAACTTAGGCACCGCGCAAATGGGCCACCGACCGACGGCCACTGGTGGCCAGCGACAGCCACTTCATATACTATTTTTTATATATTTTGTAAAGATGGCGCATCTGAAGCTGACGGCGGCCGAACGCTACAGCAGTGTCCGCCATTAAAAAGTATGTGTTAAGTACTTAAGATATTGTGGCTTTCATTGGCCGTAGTCGGTGTTCCCGTTTGCGCGAAGTCTGTCTGTATTTAAAGTAAATATAGAATCAAATCACATTAAAGAACGTCAGTAATATAATTGTCTATAGTGATTACGGCTCCTTGATAAGTCTACCTTCTTAGATTTGTAGTGTCAAAGCAGCTTTTGCTTTCAGGGATATTGCATTTTTAAGAGTCTTGGGTGTACCAACTGGCAAATTGTGGAAGGCATAGTGAGCCCTTTCAGTAGTGCATTATGCGAGACGTAAAGAAAACGATATTTAATTCCACATTCTTTAAAGCAGACAGTGGGTACCTCCAATACGATTTTAACTTAAAACTTCAAAGGTTGCTGAAGTTGATATAATTACAACTTATACCTGCTTTACCTCGCTAAATATAAGGTCAAGGAGAGAGCTTTAGAGAGGTCGGTCAAAGAGAAAATACTCGAGGAAAGGCGAAGGTACGACAGTACTCGTGCAGGGTCAAGAGCTTCAGCGGGTCCCGGAAATATTGCAAGCGATCTGTATCTAGATAGCTAGATATTAAATTATGTAAGACTAGCTGTTGCCCGCAATTTCCCTGGCACGAAGAATCTACACAGAGACGCAGTCGGTTAAAAAGTAGCCTGTGTCTAAGATGTCAACTAACTCCATACAAAATTTCATTAAAATTGTTCCAGCTGTTTGAGCGTGAAAGAGTAACAAACATCAATCCATACCTACTAGCAAACTTTCTGGCTATAATATTAGTAGGATCAGAGCCTACTCAGAGCTATACTCTGAGCTCTATAATACAAACAGAATTATGGAAGCGAATTGGCACAACACCCTCTCAAGATGGAAAATAGACAACTTTTATAGATCCACTTCTTCATATTCCTTGCCCTGCAAAGAACTATGAACAGAATCGGGACTGCTATTGTGGAAACGAGCCACTGCTATACGCCATTTAGTGCTCTTTCTCGCTCTTTAGATGTCTTATTACAGGCTGTCATGATACCAGCCAACTCTACGGAATTCCATCTACAGTATTATAATAATAGTAGGTACTATTATTTAATGGAACTAGAACAATGATTTCATTTATTCGGTCAATCGGTGATTGTACCTTATCGAGTTTGAAACTCGGTTATTACATCAATAACAAACAATAAGACTATTATTGTAATATATTTTCCTCGATATATTATTGTTGCCTACATAATCGTATATTTATATTTGTTTACAAAATTGCGATATCTAGTAAAGAGGAATAACACTAAAATTAACACCAACCAAAATTAAATAAGTAGTTATTAATAATTGCACGCACTAGTTGCGGGTTCGATCCCCGCGTAGGACAAGAATTTCTGCGATCCACAAAGGCTTGTTCTGAGTCTGGGTGTCTTTGCGCATGAAAAATGAACGTGTGAATCCCTCTGCGATGCAAGGATCAAATTCTTTAGTGCGGAAGTCGTTTTGTTTCTAAACTAAAAACTACGAATATTTGTATACACGCTAACTACGCACACGTATACAACGATACCTAAATAGTTCGAGGTTAGCAACAGTTTAACTAGCAATATGACTGGCAGACAACGGAAAGCCATGTCATTCATCATCTACCGACTCCGTTTTGGCCAAATTAAATAATAGCCTACAAGACACTGTATGATACTTGTATCTAGGTTATGTAGACTAGATCACTTTTGATTGATTTTAATCGTATGTGGCTGAAAATAGAAGAGGCTTTTTAGTTTTGTTTTTTTCGTAAATTGAAATATATTTTTAATACTTAATATATTTTAATATTCCACGATTTTCACACAACGCCATCTAGTCTCAAACTAAACAGAGCTTGTATTATGAGTTACACATACATATACATCTATATCTATACTAATATTATAAAGCTGAAGAGTTTGTTTGTTTGTTTGTTTGTTTGAACGCGCTAATCTCAGGAACTACTGGTTCGAATCGAAAAAATCTTTTTGTGTTGAATAGACCATTTATCGAGGAAGGCTTTAGGCTATATAATATCACGTTGCAACTATTAGGAGCGAAGAAATAATGGTAAATGTGTTAAAAAACGGGGAAAATTTTTCATCCTTGAGGGCTTCTGTTGCGTGCGCTGCGAAAACGGTTCAAGATACACACAATATATGTATGTAAGAATTATTCCTATTGAAATGATCTAAAAAAATGTCCGCGACAGTATATGTCTATCTTTTAAGATTAACTCACTAGAACCGTTTTTATGCTAATCAAATTCGATTGAAATTAATGCATCAACGCACAGCCCAAACTACTGGACGGATCGGGCTGAAATTTGGCATGCAGGTAGATGTTATGACGTAGGTATCCGCTAAGAAAGGATTTTGATAAATTCTACCCCCAAGGGGATAAAATAGGGGATGAAATTTTTTATGAAACTTTGTCAAAATTAAACCGATCGGGCTGAGACTTTACATGCACATAGGTACTATAATGTAGGCATCCGCTAAGAAAGATTTTGATCAATTCCACACCTAAGGGGATGAAATAGGGGATGTTTGTAGAAATCTTCTTAGATTTTTGACTAGCCATGACTATAAAAACAAGTCTCAGGGGCAAACTCTCAAATTTGCGGGTATTGACTTGAGAGAACATTGCTTCTCTCATGGGCAGTTCTATGTTGCTTGCTCACGAGTAAGTTCTCCCAGTAGCTTGATAGGTTTAGCGCCAAATGACAAATTAGTTAAGAATATTGTGTACAAGGAAGTTTTGTAGGCCCTAATTTTTACACTAACTTGCTAAACAATAATACTTCTTAACGCGTGCGAAGCCGCGGGCAAAAGCTAGTTATAGATAAATTACTCCCCGACACAGAATAAATGATCAAACTCATCACACAAACATTTGTCTTGGGTGGCGATCGAACCCACGAGCTCTGTATGCTAGAACTCATGAGGGCACTAACCAATAGACCAACAGGCCCAATGTGTAAGTTAGAAGATGGTTGTACCTCTTTTAATAGCGTGATGATACAAATAATATTGTATCTTGTTTATTTTGTAATTAGTCAAAATTATTGTAACCAATCAATCAAACAATCGGAATACCTCAATTGAGGACAGACGAGAATTTAAATATATCCATCAAAATATTAATTTCAGTCATTTCACCCACCAATTAAAATTCGTGATAAAATTTCCACGGAATACCAACTTCTTTCACGTGACCTCCGACGTTAATTAAAATTTCATCAAAGACAGAACCAAAGGAACTGCTATACAGCCTTGGAAATAACTGACTTGTTAACGAAGTTGGGACAGTTAACAATCGACTTTGATCTCAGCGGGATACCTGTATCAATGACCTTTATCAAAGGGTATGCCTACAAACGATAACTACTATAATCACAATATGCATTGACAAGTTTACAATAGTGCAAGTGTTGAAAAATGATTAAGAACAGCAATGTAACGCGAAATAATAAATGAATTCATACAATGTAATCATTACAATCGATTTATAGATACGTTTGTTACAATAAACATTGCAGTTTTCAATATTCTATGTATTACATATAATATTTAGACACTAGTCGCAGTAGCAACTTCCATGTATTTCTATGTTATGCTAGCTCTTTGACCCTTCTTTTTTATTAAAATATTACCGTATAACTAATATTTAAAACTCTACAAAACTGTTTGCACAGTTTGTCTGTGGGCATGACTATTAAACTTAAACATTATTGACTATAATATGTTGCCACTCCTGTCTATTCTTTTACCTGATATAAATACATTCTTTCCTCATTACAAGTTAGAAGATGTTTATAAAACAGTAACATAAAGTAAGTTTAAATATTGAATGAATGATGGTGTCGTAACATTACGTGTCGATGCCTGTTTTAGATTGTAATACGCTTGGAATTTGTCCAAATGATATTTATAATACTCCATAATCGTTAAGATTAATATAAATATCGAAACAGCTGCGGTTGTTGAATAAACCATGATGTCAGCAGAATTCGTCAAGAAGCGATGTAGTAAAACTTGTTTTAATTATCCGTGTCATTGCCTAGTCATTTACTGAAGTATTTATACGATAATGTACGAATGTAGACTACTATGTAAGATTATTTATATTGTATTGATTTACTGTCCCACTTTTTGATGGCATTTTTAGGTATTGAATTACCAGCCAATTTGCGATTTCTGTTGGATCCCATGTTACAGCAACATTAAATTTAAAAATGATTTTACAGCCTCATTATACTGCTATTTCTAAACGTATATTTATTTACACAAGTTGATCAAAAACTGTGTTAAATATAGTGTTGCAAATTTCTGAATCAATAAAATTACTTTTCTCGTGTTTTGACTTCGCCTTTTATCCTCAAACAGTATACAGTAGTTATAGTTTACATTGTGTATTCATACAGTTTCTTAGATCATGAACCCGTTTAAAGTGACCTCAGTAACGGTCATTACACCAAAGGAGTTTCCAGTCAATTGACTTTATCCAAAGATCTAAACAATATCTTACTAGCTTGGTTTGTTCAAAGCAAAATGTTGACGTAAAATAAAAACATGCTTAAGGTTTTCAATATTTTAACAAAAGCTCTTTAAAATAATCTTTAAAGGACCCCCGAGCCTTTTTTTTATCTCAAACGTTACGTATTTGTTTGACTGTTTGAAGCGACAAACACAAGAATAATAAAAAAAACATCAAATTAGCTCCAAACGTGTACACATTTGACAAACCTACCAACGTTCTTGCGTAAACTGTCAAATATATTCAAGTAAGTCCAAAAACTACGTGTTTGAGTTATGATTGATCATCTGTCGGCCGTTAAGATTTAATTCATTCACCGTTTACCAAAGCTCACTTAGTTAGTTCCACAGCTGAACCCGTTCTGCCCCTAGCAACACGGCCGCTTGCTAATACAATTTAGAGGATTGCGGTCGCCGGCGACTTAGCTGTCTCCTGGCCTCGCTACTCGCTGCGACTTGATCCCCTTGTAGCTAAACATTACTCGATGTGCTCAGTTTGCAGTATTGTAGTCTGTAGTGTAGTAAATATTAGGTAATACTGTTGTAGCCACTTCAGGTCCATGTAGTACCATTGTTCATTATAGTATTTGCATCTGTTTGACAATTACATGCAGCAGAGATGAGAATGTTAAGAGGAATGTGTGGTGTTACGAGAGCGGATAGAGTGAGAAACGAGTATAAAATGGGACCGGTACCAGAAAAACTTCGTGGGGCTGTCATGTTATGGACATGTCATGCGGAGAAAAGAGGATCATGTGTGGTAATGATGGTGTTGGATATGTATGTGGGTTGATAGAGGGGAAGAGGACGACCAAAGAAACGAATATTTGTCAAAGAGAAGGTTGGAGGTTAGATTA
This sequence comes from Chrysodeixis includens, assembly GCA_941860345.1. NCBI lineage: Eukaryota > Metazoa > Arthropoda > Insecta > Lepidoptera > Noctuidae > Chrysodeixis > Chrysodeixis includens. The sequence continues at coordinate 8,497,798 of OW796111.1, read as the reverse complement.
TAAAGGAATTATTTCTTTATTAGAGAATTTAGGCTTAGAATAATAAAAAAGGGAAGTAAAGTTACTACAAATAAAAATCATGCTCTACCATTTAATTTTAGACAAAATACAATTTTCAAGTAGATGCAAGTACACTGCATAAAGATGTCTGGTAAACTTGACTTTTAAAACATACACAACGAATAACAGTAAGCTACCAGCACGTCACATAAAAACGTTAAGTAAAACTTAATAAAATCCGTTTACATTCTATTCATCCTATTCAAATACCTGAACATTTATTACGTAATCTACCCATAAAAAAACATCACCTGGGTTCAAACATTTCCTTGCCCTTTTCTACATTTATTAAACAGGTTACACGTGAGATTATATTCATAACACCGCGGGAAACCTAACGAAGGGCCTATTCTGCTCCCCTAATCATTAAAACTAGCATACTTAAAACCAGAACAGGCTATCTCCTAAAACAAACACAGAATTTTGAACTTTATTTCGCTAGTTTTAAAGTTGTTTGTTTTTTGTTGCGTTTTGAATGGGTGACGAGACGAGGGTTGGCCAAGGACGCCTATTGTGAGATCTTGGATGAGCTCTGGGACCAGAAGTACAGTTGCTGGTAGGGGTCACTTATTGTTCTCATGTTAAATTGAGTTTAAGTAGTATCAGCTGGCAGCTTGCGGATTAATGTAACAAATCGAACAGTGGACAACATCTGCCCATGACCATTGTGAGAAAACTGTGTTTGGGAATATTTGTATGTGTGAATAAGAGCATGATATTGTTGCAGTAAAAATATTTTAGTTGTAATTATAAAATAAAATCAATATTTCGTTTTCCCTTATTACCAAAATTGTACATAGAACAAGGTTTGCTTTCGCTATAAATTGCCGTCTTCTCTCTCAATACTTTAGAAAATGAAAGATTAGAAGTGAATTCCAAGTGGCAACGAAACTGCTTTGTATTCTAGTCGTTCTAATTAACTGAAACTTAGCTGACAGTCATTACAGTTACTTAAATGCCTTTAAATTGTCCAGGCTCAACGTAATGGTCGGTTCGGCCTAATTTACTAGGTTAATACTTAATTGTCTCGCGTATCTAGACCTACCCACCATCTGAGCACTTGAAATACTTAAACTGGGATATTTGCCTTTGTGGAAGCGAGACGGTGCTCTATGTAGTGTATCTCTTTCTCATTTCTTTACTGACCATGGTTCCGTTTTGATAGCTCATGGTACAGAGCCTGATTTAAATGCGTAATGCCATTAATCCTTGTTTAATGGATACTTCTGATCAATGCTATGACCATTCGCGAAAGATATAGCATATCTTAGATCGATTTACGACATTTTCTATTATCATACATTAATGTTAACTGTTTATTTAATGTTGCGTATTTAATGGTACTTCATAAGCCGGTTTTGTAGAATTTAGACAATAGTGCAAATATCTCGAATGTTCGAACTAATTAAGAGAGATAAGACTATGTTATCTAACAAATTGATTGTCGTCCAAATATTCCAAAATGTTTCAACCAATTTAGAAGCAAAAGTACTCCGAGAAAATACAGATACGAAAAAAAACGTCTACTATAAGAGTGCTCTGAATGCCAATTGTGTTTTCACTAAGGTACTCTCGAAATAACATCGCAAATAACTCCAAACATAAAAGCTTTAGGTGGATAGAATATAGAAATGATAAACTCGCGGTTTTATGAGTAGCTTGCGAAACTAAAGGATGATCTCAGGTTTACGGGCAACTGGGTTAAGCAAACGTAATTTCGTTCACTTGTTTACAAGTTTTACAACACATAATTCATGTCAGACCTGTACTTCGGTAGGTTTAGGTAGAACGTTGCGGTGGAATGTTTGCATGTATTTGTAATAAGTTTGAAATTCATAACGAACTTGGTACGTAGTTGTAAATGTCTGTAACTGTGTGGAATGGATGCTAAACTTGGATGTTCATCTGATAATGTTACTATTTGATAATTTGGTGACAGTCCTTATGTGGAAACAATGATTAATCTTAATTCATAATTGTGTGTATTTATTCCCTTTCATGGGAAATGTCTTTTTCAGTCTTCTTTATTTTTTCATTTATATCATGCAACTCTTCTGTAGATTCTATTCTCAAGTTTTTTTGACCATTCTATATCATTTATCTACATTGGATTAACTGCTGAAATCAACCTACCGTTCTTTCCTTTTCATTATGGTCCATACACGACGAATGTTCTCTTATTAAACCTTTGTCTACACGATAACTGAAACATTCTGGATTATTGTAGTAGTTTCATGTTATTAGACCTATAAATATTATTGCCAAAGTTAGAGGTAAGAACTTTCTCCATAAGAACAAACAACATTAGTACAATTAATGAATTAATCAAAGCCTCCAGGCGATAAAGTTTTCTGTCGTTTATTTCTCTTCGTATTCTTTTTTACTTCTGTGTAGACCTAGATTACACTTAAAGATGAATATTTAACCTTATTTCTTGTACTAATTTTACTCGATAGGCTGAAAGTAGTTATTCACAATTATGTACTTATAATGGCGTTATAAATAATTATCATCAAAACTAGATCAAACCCCACCCAATTCACTTACTAACCCGTAACAATAACACCACATTATCCTTTACGATAATAACAGGGAAAAGTATCATCCGAATAGATATTAATATTCTGTTTACCAGTGGAACTGCGTTAATAATTCAACCCTAACAGTGGAGGGGGCTTAGAAGATATACTTCTGCAAACTTTACCCCTCCCCCCCCCCTTTCCAAGTTATGTAGGTCAGCAGACCTTGTGGCAGGTTATTGTGGTGTTTTATTTCTTACGAACAATAGAAGAATATTGTTCTCTACAATTAGCTGGTGCTCCATATTTTTAAGGATTTTCATCCACGATTTTTTTTTTGTTATGTAACAAAAGCTTTGGATGAAAAGGATACGTAGAAATGATCCTTTCGAAATGGAAGGAAGGTTTTCTTGCAAATGTGGATTATGAAAAGTAAATTGTGAAGGTTTTTAAGTACTTGTTTTACTTTGTTTGCTCATGTGTTACAAAGTAAAAAATATGAGTACTCATTGCTTAATAAGCCTTTTTACAAACTCACCTACATCCGCCGTGTAATGTAACGATTGATTAAAAAAATACCGCAATAAAAATGCTATATCGTAAATAAATTAATTAATCTATTTCTACGACTTTGTATCAAAAAATGAAATAGGAAACAATCAAACACGTAAGTAAACGATTCATCGATAGCCTCTATAAGGTAATTTATTGTTTTGTAACAATAAATACATATTACCTGTATCCTTCAATTATTGGAGGAAGGATACGAAAAACTTAGTCAGAAGGTACTTCAAAAATTGTGCCATGTCCGCCATTGGTGGCGGACCGACCGTTTCCCTCAGTTGCGATAAAACGTTGCTAGCGCACGGACGTGTTTGTGATTTAAAGGAATTATATTTTTAAACGTTTAAAAATCGAACTATATTCCTGATAACTTTCGTTTCGTGTCGTGTTTTTGCATAAACAAGTAGGTTTTATTTGTCCTTTGTGTGTCTTCGTTTATAGTTCATTGAATTATTTAATCTTATTTGACTCTACTTATTAGGGTTGATTTTAAGCTGTTGTTATTCCGTAGAGAGATATACCGTCCATTCTTTGGCCGAGTTAATCGACCAAGGATCAGTTTATTAGGATGCCTAGTAATAGTGAACTTTTCCTTCCTTAAACATTTCTAAACGATACTTAGTTTAGTACTGTGATCTATAACTAGCAAATGAAATGATTCTAACCAAATATTTTCTTTGTCCACAGAGCTAGTGCAATAAGTGAAGTGCATCGATGAGACTTCACTGAATTTTCGAAGATAAAAGCGTCGCCACGCTGCACGGTTTACTAACATGTAAGTTAAACTCACCTTGACATTTGAACCTAGGTAAAGCAATAGAAGCAAGAAAAAATGTGGTAACGTAATCATAATGTATACAGTATGTTCCTTATAAGATTGGAAGTCGGAATGTTGCGGCCTTGATCTTCGTGTAGATTTATCCTTACGTAAAGTTATAGGTAGGCTACGTTGAAGTTATATGGTTATACTCAATACTCGATAATGTATTGCATTCCATATGTTACAGAGATGGTAAATGATAAATACATGTTAGGATCAATATGGGCCCTGTCAGGCACGCAAAAATTTTGGAGAGGAAGAGTGCTGAAATAATAATTTATTAAAATCTATACATGTATGTCTTATATAAGATAGTACAGTTAGATATTGGGTTAACGAGGCGAGTCTTTAATACTGCCGAAGATTTTAGTTCACAACGACACGCGTCTACGTCCGAACAATACGAAGTACGGAACTTTTATGATCTTGTCATCTTTATGAGTTCGTGTGGCGGTAAACTAGACTCGGATTTATCTGTGCACAAAAGCATTCACCACCTATTCTGAAGCATGCCTGACTGGGTTTGGTTCGGTAGGCCCAATGAATAATAATTTCTCGTCGGTTTGAAAATTATTGTTTTTAGGACCTTATATCTGTATGTTCGCAATAAACTTAAAAACTGTTGTACCTACCAAATTCTATGATGTTTTCATCGATGTATAGAGTGGTTCTCGAGGAAGATTTTAGAGTATAAATACGTTTTTGTATATATTGGCTAAAATATAACGATAGTTGTTGGAAAATTATAATAAATGTGTTTGATGTAGAAGAATTGGGTGATGTCAGAAAAGTTCAGAAGTGGGTAATGTTTTTACGGCTATAACCGAAATTCGCGCAGGTGAAGTCGCCGGAAACAGCTAGTACTTTTATAATTATAGTTGTGTCATTTGTATCGCATACTAGTTATAACTAGTAACACTGTATTAGGGAAATACTAAAGTGTACCGATTTAAGTGTGCAAAAGTACAAGTTTAGATTGTTAACGATCAATTAACCCGTTATGGTCGTAATTGTTGCTATTCGCGTATTTACGTGAAAGTAAAATTGTAGTCGTACCTATTAGGTTTGTTGTTTATAGCAATAGATTGCTCAATATCTTGTTTATTTGTTTACTTTATCAAATATAGTAGTTATTGAACATACCATCATATTTCTTTTCGTATTTCCCATTGAAATCTTTAAACGGTTTACTTTACGATGTAACGGGTCAGATCAAGCCAAGATTGACCCAAAGAAACCTTATTTCCCTCTCCTAAATTTTTGCGTGCTCAAAAGGCCCATATTGATCTTAACATGTATTATTTTTCCACATCTATAACATGTGGTATGCAACAAATAATTGAGTATTTAGTATTACAAAACAAACAAATTAAATATCAAAACTTTCGCATCAATCTCACCACAATTATACTTCTCACAAATCTACGACCATTGACGTTTACGTCAACGTTATATTTCTCACGCTATTTAACTGTATTAGATAACACACATCACGCTATGCCACTGGCTCTACCATATATTGAGATGTTGCCAACAAATCATATTTACTCTTCTTATTATCGTTTGGGTTTACCCAATGACCGATGATTTGCTTTTTTATGTAATTATAGACCAGTCAAAAGCCTTTGCTTAAGGTACGCATAGATCTGATCAAGAATTATTTTAGTTATTAGTTGTCTAAAAAGTCATATGATTTGAAAGTACAGTGGTTTTTGATCTAACATAATCTTTAATAATGGGTTGTGGTCTCTTAATGGCTCTGTGATAACCGAATTTATTAGTTCTACATAAGGACCTAAATAATAACCTCCAAATAATGTGTCAAGAAAGCCTAAGAAATGTATGCGTAAGAAATTCCTGACAAGACACTTTATATAAGGGACCGAGAGAGGAAAACTATATATTTTGCTGACACATTATGACCACTTCTGCGATGGAATAATAATAATGATAGGAACAGCAAATTTAAGCATTCATTTATCATAATCATAAGCCCATTACAATTCATTGCTGGGAATAGGTGTCTCCCAAGATACAGCGCTGAGCCCGGTCTAATACTTCGAAACATACATTCAAGAGTTTCCTAAATATATTAGACAATTATATTCAGTTTAACTGTTTAGTCGTTTAACCCGTCTCTCGCCAATTGGTTGCACACCCCCGATCACAATAGCCTACGGTCGTTGCACCCGGCTGCGCTCGTACACTCGTATGGACAATTTAGACGCGCCCGTTTTGTCTGTCCGTCGCGGACGGACGGAGATGCGTCGTTCGTCGGACGGATGTGGTGCGCACGCGCAAACCTCGTTCTGACGTTTTATTGAAACGATGTTTTCTAATGGCGTAAAGTGGTTGATGGAGCATGTTTTTTCATATGTGTTTTTTGTTGTTTGATGAATATTTTATTGTAGTTTTCCTGCGAGGGAAGGGTGTGCCGGAATTCTATCCGGTAAACCTGTATGTAACGTATCTCAGTATAAAATGGTTTTCTATATTATTTACAATCCGTTATTAACCAATCATCATTGCGGTTTATTATTTACTGTTTAAAGACTTCTTTTTTGCAAGGTAGATAGGTAACTACGGAGGTATAAAGGCCTTAATTTCTATAATTACCTAAAATAAAACAACATCATCAACTCAATCTAAAATCCATATTCACAATACAACCTGCTCATTACACAGATACCAACTAACCAATAACTAAATATTACCTCTTCGTGATCAAGTCATTAAGCATACCATTCATACACGCATCAACACGTAATACCATACATTTATTTAGTAGTTTTGTCAATTTGTATGGGATGGCTGAAACCTCGTCGCACGATCGTGAGTCGTGAGTGCCGCGCGTATTTGACGGTTAATAAGTGTCTTTGCTGTGATTGTCACTGTTTTGTATAATGCTCGCTTATTAACTGTTTGTGTCGAATACTTGTATATTTACTTTGAGAATAAAGTGCTTGGAAAGTGTTGGGAAGATATTTTCTGGAATTTACTGAAGTATGCAATTTTGTATTATGTTATATCGAAATTGTATTCAAAGTAAATTTATTTATTAGTATCTTCTAATCTAACTGTAAACAGATATTTAACGTGTTTCAAATTTTATATCCTAAGTGAGATACTACATTATGTTAAGCTGTGTCTCTCTTCCACATAAAATTACAATAATATTATTTTTTTAACAGTTAGTCATTGGCAGGATATATTTAGATTGTATATAAATAAATATACCAGTAGTTATTAAAATTAAACAATGCCGCATAATAATGTAATATCATAAAATAAATTAGGACGTTCAAAATTATACAATTATCTTCAATCCATAATATACGTTCATTATTACAGTTCCCTTAAATAGAGCAAAAAAAAAACTATAAAGATCTCGTATTCCAAGATCGCCGCGGATGTGATGAATTCTAGCAACAATTTCCTATGATTATTGTAATAACATGATACACAGTGTATTTGTAAAACAGATTGCTTTGTTTACATATTGTATGGCCGGCCTTCCGTGTTTACAAAACAGGCTGGATACAGTAGTTAACGAATATAGAACTTGGTTTAGGAAAAGTTTACTTGGTACAGGGGTATTGTATTACTCAACGAGCCACAGGAACCTATGTGCGGAAAATGGAACCCACTACCAAGTTACTCAGTGATATAGGTTGAGGAGGTCAATTGGTCCATATTTCTTAGCTTGTTTATAAATCACTGCTTTATTAATAATTGGACCTGTTTTGTTGGTCCTCGCGAGCAGTCATGATTTAAGGAACCACACATCTCCATCAATTTTCAAAACATTCGAAAAGAAAAGCCTGCCTTATCAGTTGCCTATCCTAACAGTTTTAATAACTGTTTTTTTTTATTTGGCTAACAATATTACACAATACAATAAATCCTGAAATTTTATGTAGGTGAAAGTAAATATTAGTATGTATGTAAATCCAGGTTATTTACTCACCAAGTAAAAACGGAAATTGAAATCCCACGCAGCATCCAATGATCCTATTCCACTTAACCTTCCTATTAGCGTCCTACAAATCGTATCCTACAAGACGTTCAATTGACATATTATTATAATACATTCCTATTAAATTGAATACCATCAATTAATATTCTATTCAATATTTGACGCTTTGCAAGTATGTTATTTTACAGTTATATAAGTTTAGTTTTAAATGTACATATTTTTTTAGTATAGTTTCTGTCACACATTGTTGTATCTATAAAAATCAATTACTGTTAGTTAGTCTCAATAAAACTCGAGAACGGCTGAACGGATTTATCTTATCTTGGTCTTGAAATGTTCGTGGATGTCTAGGGAAGGTTTAAAAGGTGAGACAAAATCGAATAATTGCCGGGCAAAGCCTAAAAACAGCCCTTTTCTTTTTCCCATATAAATGTTTTCTTTATAAAATTTAGAGACAATTTTAGGTCTTTTATTGATCGATTGGTTTTCCATTTCTGTGATTAGGGCAGTACGAAGTCTGCCGAGTCAGCTAGTTATAAATAAATGTAATATTGAATGTGAATGTATTCAATTGTATAGTGACGCAATTTTCTAGTTAATTGTCGTTCGCGCGTTTATTAACGCCCGTATTGGCGCTGCGGTTATGCATGCGATACGTTACGTGAGCGACTCCAGCGCACCTTTAAACGTTATTGCAACTATAAAGGGCAAGGCAGAAGTTTCACTCCTAATAATGCTTAGTGACCTGATTTGAAATGTAATTCTGGATAAAGTCACGTTCATGCCATAATATGTCTATAATAAATAATCAAAGCTATTACGTTAATGTTTATTATCGCGTATCCTGATGATTATCACAGCGAACTTACTGCGGTTGACCTTTGCGGCATCCGTTATCCTCTTTCAGCCATTGACTCGTTATCAGCCCTTGGAAAATCTAGTGTAAATTTAGTCATAGAGCTATTTGCACTTTTTTAATTGCAACATTGCCTCGGTTTCTGAGTTACCTTGAGTAGAAAGATCAATGACTTCTCTATATGAATTGAAAACCATGTCATGTGAATGTGGTTTTGTGTTCAGTGAAGCAGAAACTGATTACCGAAGCGAAACATATTATAAACACTTGTCAGTCTATACCGAATTATAAGGAATAAAAAGTATTTTTAAATAAAAATAAAATAAAATTGTAGTTCATACTTTTCAAGAGCTGTGCGTAGTGGACTTTCTGAGTTACTTGCATATTGTACAATAGTAAAGCGCGCGTCTTTTTTTTATTTGTTATGTAAAATCGTGGGGGAATGTGTAGATATGATAATTACTGTGTAAATAACTATGGTATTGGACCCATGCTGCGTGTTCGAATATTTTTAGTTTATTTAGTCCTACATACAGTACATATTAGTAAATTGATGTAGATTAGGTAACTTCCATTATACCTTTATCGTAATAAACTTGTCGCAGAAGTAAATTAGGTAATTTTTCAATTGGTATTTCCTCAACAAATATCCGAATATCGTAAATTCGCAAGTAACGGAAGAGGTTTTTTTTTGTAACCCAGAAGTAACGAAGGGCCTGAGTTAAAATTAGTTATAATTGTTTTTCTGTTACCTGTGCCATTTTCAAACGGTCTTATTTTTGTCTAAATAGAAAATAATTTAAAACTTTCTCTTATCCTGATGAGCTTTTCTTGATGAATTGTTAGTGTTAATTTTGATAACTCATATAATACGATTTCGGTACTCGGCGATTCGATTAACTCTATCGCTTATAAAAATGTTTCTTGTCCTGCCCTGAATACAGCAAGGCTACGTAGTTTAAAAAAAGTTTTTATTCGTCAGTAGGTAGGTATATAGGCTATAGCTGTAGCTGTTAATATTTTATTCTTGTTTCTATTGATCCCCGCCCACAATTTGTTTACAACAAACAACTTCAAACTATGTCAAAGTTCAATTCATTATTTATGGACGCGATCATGTTTTTACTGTCTCTTTTATTGACACACAGACACAATGGAGTTTCTTTCATTCCCACCGCGACTGTTTATTCTATAATGATGTAGAGATTTCTATTTATACGTAACAATGGAAAATATAACCTTTATGTAAGGGCATGGAAGTGCGTCATAAATAGTTATAATTTTTGTGTTATTTGTCGTAAATTGTTGTTCAATGTATTACAAGTATAGTTTTACATGCTATACCTACTTAGTTAAGGTAAGCACGGCATCAGTGCTATATCTACCTATCTATAATCTATCTCTGCATGGGACGAAGTGTAGCCTTTGCTGTAGAAAATACTAGTATTAGTAAAATATCGCTTTTAACGATAAGATTGTGGCACCATGTAACTTTTACGTTTGTCAAATCTGAAACTCATGTGGTGTGCAAAAAATAATATTATATCTAACGAGGTAGTCGGTTCCTTTCTGACATGTATTATATCTTCGCGGTGTGGGTCACAGCGTTTCATCCCGAGAATAAAATTTGAAAGCATCTCTAGACACCTTTGTGTATATTAATTTAACGCCGATATTGCTTGGGTAGCTTGAAGTATTTCGTTAAATACGATAGAGCATTGGAATGTCAGACATAGGTAACATTAACACCGTTGAGTGATAAGAATAAATAAGTATTACGTGTGAAAAAATCCGTCCTTTACTTTAAAGGCCACACATTAAAGCCTTAACCATTACGACTTCCTACGAAAACATTCTCACATCAAATCACATTCGACACGCGAATAAAAACTAATTTTAAACTTAATTATTAACTTTCACTGTTATTTTCATTCATATTTGGGTCTAAACTTATTAATTCGGTGACCGTGTTTTCTGACCTCCGAAACCATTTTGGTACCTATCGAAGTTTTATTAATCATAGTTTTAAATGTTTTGACCTTCACCGATTGATTGAATGTGGCCTAAGGCTATGTAGTCTCCGGGTTATGTTGGCTAAAAGGGAAACTACGAACGGGACTGTTGGTCTAGTGGTTAGTGACCCAGACTGCTATACCGGATGTCGTAGATTCGATTCCCACCCAGCACAAGTGTTTGTTTGATGAGCACGATCATTTGTTCTGTGCTTGGGTGTAATTTATCTATAGTATGTATGTATTTAGAAATTTATAAGTATGTTTATCGGTTGTCTAGTGCTCATAACACAAGCTTCTAAGTATGCTTAACTTGAGACTAGATGGCGTTGTGTGAATCAAGAGGACGTAGGTCCTCTTGATTCACACAACGCCATCTAGTATCATCTAGTATCTAGTATCTATGCAGTTCTGGTGACGAGACGGCACACTGCATGGCGTAGAACGGTGTCTCTCCTCTTCAATAGCAGCTGGTTTTCTTTAAGAGCTAGTGGGAGGTCCTCAGGCCAAGCCCAAGTGACTAAACATGACTAAGAAAGAAAGCTTGCTTTTCATGTTCAAACCCTATTTTGGTGTGCTTCGATTTGTCATCAAATTAGTCATTTATAAAGTTCCCTTTCGTTGTGGAAGAGGCAAGAAACGTATGTATTTGTATGAATATTAAAAGTTGCAATAATTATTTACAGTTACTTTTATAATAGTAACTGTTTTAGGTCGTAATAGTAATTGCTAAGAGGTCAATAAAATAATGCATTGTGCTATTGTGATCCAATAATCAAGTAATATCTAACAAACGTCATCCAGTACTTAGTCATTATAAAATTGCAATACTAATGATATAAAACATTCCTTCACATTCGAGACAAGTTTATGACTACTGCTACTACCTACTTGCATTTTTTCTATAAAAACGAGTTATAATTATTGGCGGATGAAAGTAAAAGTTAGCGTTTATCGCGTAAATAAACTTTTATTGTGTGAATGTGTTGTATTACATAAACTATGATTACTAGCTTGTATTATTCTTAAGACTCTTTTAGACGTATGATTAACTTACGTTGCAGTTGTTTGTGGAGTAGCCTAATTTTGTACCTGTAGATAATTTACATTTTTTGCTAGCGATGACGTTATTAACGTATGGAAATATAAAATTCAACGGGATTTCACAGACATTTATCTAACATGCACAAAGACACCCAGACTCAGAACAGCATCTGTGTATCTCACAAATCCTTGTCCTACGCAGGGATCGAACCCGCGACACGTCGCTAACTGTGGTAATTGACTTGGTAACACTCAACTATCCGTACATTCATAATTTAAACTCGGTCATTTAATATTGATGATGCAACTCTCCAAATATTTGATCATTTTTCATCATTACGGCCACAATACACCATACACATTACACTCATACATTTAATGGGATGTAATTAACAAATACTTAAACAATAATAATCCAGTTTGAAATCAGGTCGACTGCATGCCTTTTGTAACAACTGTTAAGTATGGCCAAATATTTGTATTAAAAGATCAAGGTTCTGATTTAAGTTACTTAATGCTATTTATATAGTTGTGTTGTTTTTTCGTGCATTTACTACACAACAAACCATATTGATGCTATATCATCCTCTTTTTGCTCCGTATCCTACTATTAGAGGTCGGAATGCGTATGGTTCTTCAATTTTTCTCTACTGCTCTCGATCTCAGCATCTACTCATTTCATTCTCATTTCATCTAACATATGGTACATCCATCTCTTTTTTAGAATGTTTTACTATTATACCAATTCACTGCCACTACAAATCAAGTTACTAAGTGGACTTTTAAAACATCTAAATTAATCTTTACTGATGCACCTGTACTGTCTGTAGAAAAGTCGACGATAGGAACGCCGTAACTGCTCACTCCTTTTACATTTCTCCATAACTCCACATAAATTTGAAATTCACTTTCTTCTCCATTTTCTAAAACGTTTTACTATATCATATCTAATTTATTGTGTATACGCTTTAGTATAACGATCTACTTAGTTGTAATGCTTGTTAGTAACATGAATAATGTGGTTTCGTTCGAAAACGGTTGGAATCGATCATTACGTAGGAAAGTGTTGGTGGTTCCACCAGCTTCAAGTTTAACAGGTTATATATCACTTTAGAAGTAAGACTGGCCAGTGTAAATAAGTGTGATTAATGAGTTATCATTTTTCCATCATGAAATTCAAATCATATTTTATGAATTTTGAATCGCTCTTGCTGTAAATGCCTTAGACTGTCAAACCAGAATTCGTAGGTTCGAATCCTGGAACCGATGTATCTTGGAATTCACGTGCTTATTTCTAAGTATTTTATTAATCATCACTTAACGAGTGATAATTAACTAAAATATTTAGTAGTAAAATGGTGTAGAAAAAAATCATTAGGAAACCGGCACATCTAAGAAGGTACGTACCGCATCAAAAGCCGTCAGTTAACTCCGATACCAGGGCATACATCAACCTTACGAAACAAATCCTATATAAAAGTGTTTGAAAATCAAACACATTGTAAAAGAAAATCACTTTCGCAGACAATACGAAGAAGTTACACGTGTCAGAAACACTACAGACAGGTGTAAAACTATTGATGGTAGTATGTATGATAATATGATGTTTGTTATCGGTGTGATTCACCAATCGGTTCACCTTCAGCGTACTCGTAAGAACGGATTCCTACGCGCCGGTGACTAATCGCCTTTTAATAACCAGTTGTATAATAGTAATGTCGATGTGTTTTTACTTTTACTGTTTGATTTTGTGAAGAATTTTTACTGAATATGTAAATGGAATTTTAGAAACAATAGGAATTCTATTTGAAAGTTCATGTCTATCAAAATCTATTACAATAGGTGGTTTGGCTCTTAAGGTTCATAACTTAAATCATTAAATTCACATAGATTAAGAATTTTCACCTTTATAACTTTGATCTTATTTCGTCCAGGTTCTAGTTTTTAGGACATTTTTCGATCCTGACTGTAAGATACCGAACATCAGGTGTAAAAATGTAGACACAGGTGTATCGACGATGTTCAATGTCGTAAAGTCCTCAATATCAAGTGTAGGTTTTCTGACTCATTCTTATGCGAGCTCACGAGAGTAAAATGTAAAACAACAAAAGCATCATTGAATGACTTCACTACAACCAGGTCGCCGGAGCGTAACTTGCGAATGTCTTGCTTCGATTTGATTGCGCGTGCGCTGAACGACCCGACCCTGAGGGCATACCACCTCTTAAAGTAATTTTATTGCAACTGTGGAAGAGAGACGTCGCTCTACGTCGTGTAATACTCTGTCACGCTTCCACAACTGCAATAATGTTACTCTTAGACATGGTGGTAGGCCGTTTACCGTTAGCGACGTCACAGCTAAGACGACTGCTGGGAAATGCTCACTGTGTACCGAGAACTAAAAGCTTATCGTTAATCTAGTAGTAAACGAAAGTATTATTCTGGAAACTGTAGCAGCTGTTAATTATTCACAAGTAAACTGCAATTTGGATTTAAGAATATGTCTTCCAGTATATGCATGTTTGTCTTTGAGAAATTACATTCTAAGACTTTACTGATGATAGAAATCGCTTAAATCTTTGGAATTGTTTATTTGTATAAATGATTCGAAGTGCTTGAATAGGATAATGTGTATGGGTTTGGATGAGGCTTCAGCCTGGTAGTAGGACAGTTGAGGCTGACAAATCCCATGGCTTAGTTTAGTCCCTTTCATATATTAGGGATTCCATTAGCACTAATGGCTGCAGAATTGTCACTTATTTTCTGTATTACAATTCTAACAACACATTGCACTTATCACGTCACGGAAGATGCGTGTATGACGGATAATTATGTCTGTCTTATTATCCACACATGTATTGCCATAAAATATTATAGAACCATAAGTGAAAGTGCGTGTCTATGATTATTGATCAGTTATGAAATTGATTATCGTGTTTAGAAATTCCCGTTATCATGGGAAATAATAACTTTCGTTTTAAATTTGCAGCCTACCGGTTTTTAGTATATTAATAGCGTTAATGCGAAAGTGATATCTTGCTTCTGGCTAAACACGCGAGTTATTGATGTATTGCCATTTCTCGGAATCGTCTGTGCGGCATCTTTGACCAGGTGATGTTGCACTTGCTTAGAGTGCCCGAAGTGTCCGCACACCTGTGCTTTAGAGGATCTATTCCATGCTAATGTTGCTGCAATTGGAAATGCTCGATACTGAGCGCGTCAAATCTACTAAAGCTTACCATTGCTCATTGACACAAAATTCATCATTATTAGCTTAAGTGTTACTCCCTCAAAAATTCTCAGCTTCTCAAACGTACCAATAGTGTTTTTTCTAGTACATTCTGACTGCTAAACTACTTTGTCTTTCTAAACTGACTTTGCGCTTTTAGTATTGTCGATTATAATTATTCCTTTTTCCCACTAGTACAAGCTACGTCTACTTATCCTCTCTACTAATTCCTTAAATCTCATTGGCTCTAACACTGATATGTCCTCGGGAGATAACAAATAACGACGATCCTCTACAGTCTGTTATACCAGTCTTTATTTCTCATTCACTCACCATTTATTAAGTACGTGACAGTAGCGCGTACTACGCTTGCCCATAATCGATGTGACTCCAAAAAGGTCACGGCGAGTCCTTTTACGGTCGCTTCCGGATTTCCATTTAAACTATCATCAAATATGACAGGTGACAAATATTGAGTGTCTGTTAATGTTTTATTATTCATAAATGTTAACTTGTATTCGTTTTCATGTGTCATTTGTCGCTATCGTGATTGTAGTAAGATTATAAATTATTGATGGTTCTGCCATTTCTTGATTTTGTGTTCTTCTGTTTAAGAGGATCTTTATTGCCCCAATGAATAGGTATATCACCACCTTTTCTAACGTCATCTATGCCACCATCATCTACAGTTGCAATTAGATTACAAGTGTCAAAATGCAAGAACACGTTGCTGAAACGAAACATCCGAAAGCTAAAAAAGGCTAGTCAAATATTTCAAACCAATGTCACTAAACTACCCGATCACGTATTCCATCCTCACCGTATCTGTACCATATTGTGGACAACCTCAGCCACCGTTTTTTCCTGATCAAATATTCCATCAACAATTTTCCGTAAACAACCTCACAATGCATATTGATGAAGCGCGCCATAGATCGACCTTGGTTGTCGCCATTTTAGAAAATTCCCGTCAGACGGATATTAGGCCCAACTGCCCTTGGGAGGCCGGTGGCCCATGACGCTTACAATGCCTTATTGTACGCTTGTGGCTTGATAAATTATCATTGAGGTTGCATTAAATAATTTCAGTAATGGTTACCGTTGATTGATGTAATTTATACAGTGATTTACGATGTTGCTGCTGGTGTTTTAGATGACAAAGTTATGAGCATGATAAAGGAACTTAATGAGATGACATGGAAAAATTTCCATAAAATCATTAAGAAATCATGCAGCTTCTAAAAATTGTAAACCTTCTGTCAAATCTAGTAGTCATTCTTCACATCAATGCAACGCCGACCAGTGGCAAGTACATCATTTAGGTACTTCTCTGTCATTTATTTACGTATCGAATGTAATTGAATAAACGCGAAAGTTTTCCTAACAACTTCCTGATTTACCGATACTCAACAGGTTACAGTAAAATACCATAGAAACAACTTTTTCTTCAAATTCCACAAGCGGTAAAAGCTAGATTTAACTTCGTCACGACAGTTAAGTAGTAAACCATGAAACGCAAGTTCTATCGCAAACATTACCACTTTGCCGGTTACCAGTTTTACCACAAATATGAAAGCAGGTCCGTCAAACAGTGTTAACCACAGTTCGAGCCGAGAGCCTTGGAGAAAGGTGTATAATCTCATTAGAGGCTGAAGGTAATTCTTTTACGTCATTAGTATCGGCCCTTGTTAGGACTGGTATAGTCTAAGCTCATGAGCGAAGCGATTTTGTGAAGTAGGTACCTACACTGTTTAAAAACCACAAAACCACGATCTTGGTAATTTGAATTTTGGGAAATGTCACAGATGGCTTTGATACAGATTCATGACAATATTTATTTTTTTGGCATTCAATATCAACCATAAATTGTTGAACAATCTTTAAATCTTGCAATGTCTTCATCATGATCATAAATCTATTAGGTAAACGTTGTACAATTTAGACAGATGCTCTAAGCAGCATCTGACTTGGATGCTTAGACCATTTTTTTTTAAGTCTATGGTAGGTACTTCATGGCACTACACACTAATTAAACCCGTTATTACCAATCGAACTAGTTAACCTGCCACCTGTCATTCTTAAATAATCAATAGATACGTTTTCCCATCTTTGTAAACACTTTTTACAGTTTACGCAGAAATTATTAATGGTTTCGATGCACGAACATTGACTATCACGAACATGAATGGCTTAACATAATAAATCTTCGAATAATTGTCATTTGATACATGAAAGTTCTATTAGTAAGTGTTTGCATGCGTGTTGTATACGTGATAATAATACATAATTTTGTACCTGCACTGTTATTTGAGGATCAAATACGCATTCCTCGTTTTAACTTTATGGCACTTTCGATTCGTTAAAGGTGATTGATTGATTGATTTTGCTTGTAATTATTCGGTGATTAGTTAGAAATTATGCCTATTTGTTAGATTTATTCAGTTCTTTAGTATTCAATTTTGGACTTTATTTTAGTTTTTAGTTTATGAATTGCGCTGTTAATTTTTTTTATAATTTAATATTATCAACTTAACTATCAAATAATACAATTACAGTCCCCCTAGTTTTTCCGTGTGTAAGTGTTATTTTTATAACGCAAATCAATTGCAACATCACTGATTGCAATATTTTATACAGACATAAAGTTTGAGTTTGGAACCCAACACAAACTGCTCATCTTCAGAACTCGCTACCATTTTAGATCTGTCACTTAACTAGACAGATCGTATACAATCATCATGTATCTATCCCGCTCCGCTTATAACTAAGCCAGTACCCCAACAAACGATGACCGTGGCGAGCGAGCGTGCGCGCGCGCGTATTGTGCGCCCGCAACAAAAGTCGTGTGTTGACAGACGACGCCGGCATCCACTGTTACGTACAGCCACTGATGTTACGACAATACTTGTATGTGAATAGAACCTCTTTTGTTGATAATTGGCCACATTTATTATAAGTATAATATAAATAGAGTTATAGGTATATGGATCTTAAGTTCTAAAGTCTTCGTGTAAGTCGCTCGGTGGGAAAAAGGTGTTAAGTTTAATTTGTGCGTTTCAGGATCAGATTACCTGTGGCATTGTTGTGTAATGCTGTTAAGTACGACGTAATAAGTGAACTTAATAGCTTATTTGTTCTGAAGGGATGAGATTCTATTGCAGCCTTATTTCTATGCAGCCCAAACTGAAAATATGAACACCAATCTGATTGACACGTCAATAAACTTTCTCAAGATTGCACTAACTACTACAAAACAGCTATTAAAATAAAAAAAGAAGAAATTACGTGCCTATAAACAAACAAGCATATGTAAAGTACGTTCGGTCTTCCGTCAACGTGTCGCCGCACAATGCCCGTGACGACCGTGTATGCGCGTGCGCATAATCAACACAAAGCTTGTGTTGACAGCTATAGAGTGGTCGTAGTTACGTGTAGTTAGTTATGGTTGGGGAGGTTATAAGGTTTAAAGTGATATAAATATATCTTATTTATTTTTCTAATTTCATTAAATTTTAATGGCTTTTCGTCATTGTGTATATGCAATAAGAGGTTCTCAATGACGATGGTGAAAATATGACCAATATGACCATAACGAAACTGCAGTAGCAGTTAGTAAAATATTGTCGAAACGTTACAATACAAATTATCATTTTGACAGCGATACTTGCGCACATTTCGGTATCGCTTTGCTTTTGCTAGATACGGATACTTAATGCCGCTGCGAATTCTTCTCGATATGTAATTTTATGTAATAGTCTCTTTCTCGGAACGAAAGCAGGACATTTATGTGTCAGTAGTTATTCACATTTCTGTGTATTGGTTACGGAATTCGTAAGAAATTTCTGACAGAATGACTCAGTGAATGAAGATTTTTGACCGACTTTCGATGCAAAATGTTATAAATAGGTAAACGTCGCGTTACAGGCGTGATGAAGACACTCAATAGTAAACACACCTGTAAAATATAAATTGTTTAATTTCTGATGACAACACCGATGTTAATTGCTCGCGTCTCGCCGTGATTATCGCTACCCATTTAATTGGCAAGCATCGAAAACTAGTATTTATACTAGAAACTTAGTTTTAAATGCACATACTATGAAGCCGTGTTATTATGGCCGATGAAACACTGTAATGAAACGTAATCAATCGTTGTCTATAGAAAATAGAATCTATGCGTTGCAATGAAAGTTTATTTTTTATTGACTTCTCTTTCCTTGGTTCCTTGCATAATGTTGATTTTCCTTCCATCCATGCTGGATATCTTTATAAATTTTTGCTTCTTGTATACCGTTGTACCCTTTATTTGGCATAATCATTAGTAGTTTCGGAAAAGATTATAAAAAGTACGTACTTTATATCTTTTTCGACTGCCTGGGTAATCAATTCAATAAATAATAGCACATTGATTTTTTTGGACTGAAAATGGACATTTCGGTTATCAATTTACGATTAGCAATTAAGTCTGCGGCGCAGGTGGTGCGACGATCTAGTCAGATTTGCGTGGCGCTCGTGGCCAGAAATAGCAAAAGGTGGAAAGGTTAGGAAGGAAATGGAAGATACCTTTGCCCAGCAGTGGAATCTTAGACAGGCTACATAAAAAATAAGTGAATGGTATTAAACCAAGGCTTCAATTCCAATCACTTCACCATTCCCAAAACCACTACTAAATCTCCAAAAACTAAATGAATTACTAAGTAAGTTCATTATTATTAACAGTTGTACAAAATACAGATGTTAACAAGCAGGTGCTATAGGGGAGTATTCCGATGATCGCATCCCTCGCTCGTAATGAATTGTTTAATATTAACGACGCAGGTAGCGCCACCTGCCGGCCTAAGAGAAATGTGGTAACGTAACATGTGTGAGAGACATTTGTCGTTGTAGTAAATGGAGGAATATACCTTTTTAAGACTAGTATTTGTCTTATATCTAAATGTAGTGAAATTACAGGTATTTATTTTTACATTTACAGAATTAATCTGTTTTCTCGTTTTCCTCATCTAAAATTATTTATCGGTTCGGCTTAAAATAGTTTAAATGAAATACCAAGCTTGTTGAGTTAAGGAATTTAATGTAAATATTAAAAGGTAGCCTAGCAGCGAAAGTTTGAGATTTATTATTAGAATTTGATATTTATAGAAAACTCCTTCGGTGTAAATGTTTCAATTTAGACTAACAACAAGAATAAATTAATTTGTTTCTACGCTGATTTCCTTGATAAATTGTTTATATTTCGTTTGCCGTTCATATTTCATATGGGCGTTTGCCCAACAGTGGGACCGTTACAGGCGTGAAACCATAACCTATACAGTCAGTCACAACTCACAACCGTACTTCATTCTCATCCAACAAAAAATAACAAACCATAAAACATTGGAATAGAAATTAAAACAGGTTCGCAATGAGAAATCAAGATATTAAATATTGATAGAAAGTGTTCGTTTTAATTACATAAAACTATCCACTTTGCATACCTTCGGGCAATACAGAAAATAAATGTAAGAAGATCTACTAATGTTTAATGTGAGTCTTCGAAATTAATTGCGTATTAATTACTTTAGCATTTTAGAGATTTTACGTTGTGTTTGTGTGGTTATCAAAAATTACCCGATATTGATTGAATTATTATTTTAAATATCTAATCCAGCCTTGGTATCCACAAACACGTAAATATAAATATCAAAAAATGTAAGTACACAAAATAATCTTAACTTAGTTTGATAATGATTTCTACAGCTAGTAGGTATTTAGTTGCGTTTCTTTCAATTTCTCATTTAGTTATCACGATTTTAAATGCTTTCACGGTGTGGATTTTCTTACACTTTTGTGTCAAGTGGCAAATTCTGATAATTACTTGGGTGCTAAAATTACACTAAAGCTATAATTCTAATAAATCGATTGTAATAGTTAATTTACAGTTGTATAACCTGATTCCTTCTACGACTTCGTTCATTATGTGGACATTCTAATTAAACAGGAAACTGGTAATAAACTAAAGGTTTGTTACTCAAATAAGCTATAAAGGTTTATTTAATTATCGTCTTCCCACTATACGATATTATGTTGGAAACCGGGTGGGCGACTATGTCTTTTTGACATTTTTTTAGTTGTTAATTAAAGGAAGCCCATGTAAATGCTATATTTTTATGTAGCTTGTTTTTTTTTAAGTGACGTAAAAATGTGTGGGGAGAAGCAATGGGAAAAACCTAATAACGCAACGTTTATAATGGATCACGAAATACCCAGATTTCAAGGAAAAGTCATTGATATTATGATTACTTTTTGTTTTCTCTGCATCACCCTATGGTTGAATGGTAGAGAATGCCTTAGGCATTAACTCCGCCATTCTACATTATTTGTATGCATAAATAAATAAATATATACAGAAGAATTTAATAATAATAAACTATACAAGAGAGTGTAATAATAATGTTACAGCCAAGTCATTTTACAGCAGTCGCAGTAAAGAATTAAATGAAACAGAAATGGCTTGCTCGTAAAACAGCCGTTACTCGCTCCTTGAGGTAGGTCAGACATTACCCGCCTACACACTTACTACAAGCTTTTAAAGCAAAACTGCTGTTCTTAAAGCGAGATGACAGTATGCGCCGTGTAGTATGCCATCTCGCTTCAACAATTCGTCTATTAGAGCTTTTATGACAAGTTACTTCTAAATATTTTTTCTAGTAAAATACGACAGTCGAAAACATTAAAAAAAACGACTCTCGCACTTAGGACGTTAATCCGGGGGTTTTATCGAGGGGGGTTTCACAGACATTCAATACACATGCACAAAGACACTCAGACTCAGAACAAGCCTTTGTGAATCGCGCAAATTCTTGTCTTACGCGGGGATCGAACCTGCGACACGTCGCGTACAACGGTAATTGGCGTGGTAAGGGTGCCCTATACTGTTACCGGCTAAAATCACTGGAGCGTCCTCATCTGCCTATGGTCGGGGGTACGGTACTAGTTTTCACATTCACCGCGGCAGGCTGTACATCAACCATAGGTACTATAAGAAGATCGTATGGGTAATACGCTATTTGCTTTCACAATAGTCATGTTAAAGAGCTTCTATTTCATAGCTGTTTGTTGAAGATACATCTGTATTATGAGATTCAACCTTTAGGTGCTTGAGGTGTCGTTTTGTGAATCCCGTCCCTTTCCCGAGGCCGGCTCGAACCACATTCCGGCGCGGGCACAGACTAGCTGCGAGGAGATGAGACTATTTCAAATCTTACATTGTTTTTAAGTTACGAAAAATAATCATAAAAAACGTTCACCAGTATCTACGTTTATGTTGTTGCTCACATTATGGTTTTTGACGTCTCGATCGTCTACGTAAATGTTGGCTGAAACAAAAATTTTCTTACATGTGAATGTAATTGATATTAGCATTGCACTGCATGTTACAGGGCTAAATTAGAAATACAAAATAGTATATTTGATCAAGAAATCAATGTATGTGACAGTAATCACAAAACACTGTCTAATGTCAACAAAGTTTTCTCTTTCCTACAGTAATTAACATACTTGAGCTGGGTTTATAAAATCTTAAGATGCCGTGTTCAGAGTAAGTACCCAGTTTAGCGTTGGATCCTTGAAAATCATCAAAGGAACTAGAAAATAACGACGTGTACATGAATTTTATCTTAAACAACATCTTAATTTAATCGTCGAGGCGAAGAAAATTTTAGAGGCGCTTAACGAGCCACCCTCCCTGATGTAGACATTTATTAGGCATAATATTATCTTAACTAGTCTCCTCTGTTTGTTATCTCATCTCTGTCGTGGTTGCGGTCGTATAATAGGCCAAGTACAGCTTCAGTGAATTAATTAAATAGTATGGAACCGCAATTTGTTGCGAAGATACCTACTGTAGAAGGTAGAAGTCAGGTCTCAGGACATTCGTACGGTAACGCAAGTCTCCGACGACCCTACGACGTTGACTCGAAACTACCACTATAAAAACTCATAGAGCTTTGAACAGTCAGCAAAAGAAGTCGGTAAACCCCATCCGATTTATTAATTGCCAGTATATTCCAATGTTATGCAGGTATTGGTGTTCAATATGTTTTCACTATAGGTACTTCATGTCAAGCCCATTTTATTACTTAAGAGCACAACAGCAACTTATAGAATTTGGTCGTACGATTTTGAAAATCTGCCTCATTGCTTCCAAAACTGGTTCAATTCTAGAATCAAAATCGATCGAGCGTAGTTCCAACATGTACCATGTACCTACACGAATTACAAGTGTAGCTAGTGTCAGCATCCAAAGTACTAATACAATCATTCGATTGAAGTAGAACTCGGTTTCTATCTGTCTGTCTGTTGTATCTGACTGCTGTTGCTGAACGTACAAAGGCATGCGGTATGTAATAATACTAAAGTTGTCAGGTATCGAAGACTTTTACAGCTTAGTACTAAGGGTTATGTTAAGGTTATCTAAAACTTTCTGCCTGCTACCGGTCTGAGGTTTTATATTAGAAAGATATGTTAAGACATTAACGATTATACGTTTAGTTATTTTGCGGTTAGCTCGTAATTCTGTGGTCGCTAGATGTTAGCGCTGATAATATGGATATTAAAATTTTATGTTACTTTTCATGTCATGTTTTTCTGCAAGAATTTCATCTCTACATATTGGTGACACTGGTATTCATGAAACTGGTAGACATACTTCTCTAATTGTACATATTACTTGCAGACCTGAAATTAGTCAAGCTAATATTAATCAAAAGGGAGTTGGTACTGCACAACATAATGTATTTATTTAAGACATAAAACAATTCCATTTTTTTACTTGTTATTAAAAAATATAATTATAAACGCGAAAGTTTGTAATTATGGATGGATATTGGTTACTCTTTCACGCACAAACGGCTTGATAAATTTTAATGAAATTTGGTATAAAGGACACCCTGGACTAACGTTAGAGAGGGGTAATGTTTTTGCAGCTATAACCGAAATTCACGCGAGCGTACTCGCGGGTAACAGATAGTTCTAATATAATTTACCAAAAGCTACAAATCCAACACTATTTAATTAAATCTATACTCGACAAATGATGTCATTCAAATGTTATGCGTAAAGTGGAATCCTTATTAATACACACACTCACTGAATACTAATTACCTATGGTGTAATAATTGATGGTGTTGTTGTTTACCATGATATCATTACACCAACGTTTGATTACTAATTTAATGTTCGCTCATGTTTCTAAAAATATGCGTCCGATAAAGCTATTTGATTTAGACTCTATTTAAATGACAAAATATGTAACGTATGAAAACGTCAATCAAATTGCATCTGTATTTCAAAATAAATACAAGATCCTCGTATCAGTACTTGATCTTGGAATCGCAAGCTGACAATACTGTCTGCTGGGTAATAAATACCCAGAAACCATTGGTAGATGATCACTGCTCACTGCTTCTATCCATAAGAAGAGGCCTTTACAGTAGAAAAAATCACGTAATCGTATTCTAATGGTCTTTATCCGAATATTAACAAACGTCACGCAAATGTACATGTATACATATATATGTATATTTGTATATATATATGTATATTTTTTAATAACAAACGACGAATTTAATCCTTGTATCGCGCGGGTTTTCACAGATATTCAATCCACATGCACAGAGACACCCAGATTTAGAACAATAATTTGTAAAACATACAAATTCTTGTCCTACGCGGGGATCGAACCTGCGACATGTCACACGCCCACTGTGGTTATCCGTGCAGTATCGTGACAAAACAGAATCACGAACCAATCTACATTTCTCACCAAGTTAACAAGCGTTAAGTGTGATTATAAAAATGAGCGTTAGATTTAATTACATTGCTGCGTCGGTGGAATGGCATTAAAGGATTACCGGCTGCGTTAATTGTGGGCTTGACTTTACCGACGTGTGTCGTAACGTTATTCACGTATACCGATACATTTTATTAATGCACTAAGTTTTTCCCGCGGCGTTGTCCGAGTGAAAAACGTAAAGCTGCAGTACATTAACCTTTTTATTCGCAGTCGGGAAAAGTAGCCTTTGAGTTAATCCAGGATGTTAACTAGCTCGATACCAAATTAATTACATTGAAGATTTTATCATGATTTTAATAGGTATTTTGCGGAAGTATTCAGCTACTTTTCTCTAACCTTTTCTCTAACCTAGAATTAATGATTATGAAGTCTCCAATTTCAACCTCTGAAATTAATTTAGAATTAAGCTGCTAATGTTCACGAATCCATCTACAAAATAAAGAGCTATTTACAAGAACACGAATTTCAGTTAAATTGTTAATTTCCATGCATAATACGTTTCCTAATAGGCTGTATTACGTCCGTAGGCGTTCGAGTTCCGTTGTTTCCTCAGGGAAAATCGTATTAGCGGGTCCATTACCCGTGACGGTTCCGATCTCTAGTTTTAGAGACCCCCCGGCCTTGGATATTGGTTCACATTCGATTATGGAGGAAAGGTTTGGACCCTAAAGGTATCTACGTATAGTTATGAGGGGGATGGGGGGGGGGACAAGTGTCTGAAGGTCTTGATTGATTGACCGAGTTTGGAAAGTGGATCTAGTTACATATTTAATGACTGGGTTTGGTCGCCGTGTAAAGCTTCTATGGACATTGTCAAATGTTTTAAAACCAAAGTCAGTCATATCGGACCAGTCGTACTCGAGTTTTAACGAGACTAGTAAATGGAATTTTCTTTAATATCTTTAATTGCAAAACAATACAGCCAAAACAATACAACCAACATAATTTTTACTTTTGTTAGCTTTGACTAGACAATAAATTAACTTAATAGAGTTGACTTGACGTTACACCTCGAAGTTTCCAGCTTAAGACATTTTTTTACCCAATTATAAAACATTTATTTTTACAGCCGTATTACGGTTACTTTTACACATGCCCGTTAATTAGGCCGTAAAACTACAACAAAATTGGATTGTTTTTAAGGTCTTCAATATATTTTGTAAGTAGCTTAACCTTGTTACTGCTTACAGCGTTAATTAACGTATCAAATTCCAATGGCGGAAATATTTTAATCCTCGAAAAAAAAAAATTAAAAGCAAATTGTTTACTGCAATGTGATATACTTCTATATATAAAAACAAATACAGGCTTGGCAGACTCTTTTGCAAGCGAAGGCTCGTTTGCAAAAGACTAATTAAAACAAAAAAAAAAACACCTGCCAAACCATATGTCAAACGTTGTGATTGATTATATTATTATTCGGACAAGCAAAACCAATCACAATCGTGATCAGATTTGATAACAAATTCAATTCATCAGCCTTCCAAAATCCAAGGGTTATTACGAATTAAAGATATAACGTCGTAGTCTATAACACTCCTATTAATCCAAACTTTTCAAAAACAAAACAATAAATTTAAACTTCGCAATTTATTTCAACAAATATTATCGTCTGTTTTGTATTATCTTAGCTATCCTAACTTCGTGTTTATCTATAAATGTATAACCTTTTACAAACTTTACACAACTTTCAGCTTTCAATTAAACTCAGCCCGCTTCTAATATTGTTTCATTTTCAACAATATCTTTTGATGTAACAATTTTGTTAAAACAATGTACTCTTTCCGTCTCGCTTCCAGAATCAGTCCTGCAATCATGAGTTAGAAAACCTCGTTAAATATGAACCGAAGAAAATTTATTAGCGATCAAAATTTTTCATTCAAATTGAAGCCGTTGAATTTGTGTCCTCTGACTTAATGATTCAATCTTATCTAACAAGAATAAAGTCTCCTTAATAGGAATCCCTATTAAAAACTCACTTAAATACGGTAAATATACAACGTGTAACGGAAATAACGCACATCCACAGACACCCCAAAAAGAATATCCTTTTTTATCCACAATTAATGTATTGAAACATTTTTATCATTTTCTTAGATATTTGTTTTTATTACATATTGTCAGAATAATTTGTACAAATAATTGGCAAAACGCGTGGGTGTGTGAAGTGTGAACCGCTGTGAATTGCTAAAGCCTTATTGCATCGACTTAAGGCTCATTTTCGTTTACTTCGAGTGCTTTATGAAAATAGTGTCTACAATTTAATTATTTCTAAATAATTTTTTGGTAAAAAAAATATTTATTTTTATTAATGAAATGGATTCTGTTATCGATTCTGAACAAAGTACTTTCAGGATGTGCGTTAATTATGTTACACGGTGTATATACAAAAAATATTTAAAACGTCGCACGTGCTGTGTCACCAAGCTTGCCCCCCTCGTCCTCACACAATGATCTCTTGAAGGCTTATCCGTCACGATCTGTTTGCTACTGAATAGACAGATTGTGCCCGGTGCGTTTCAAGAGGATTTTAAAAATCTTTGGAGACTGAGTTGGTTCAGTATATTTTGTAATTTATTTAGATCTAGGTAAAGCAACCAGCTTGGCGCAACTTTGTCTCTTGGGTGAGGTAGAACTTGTATCGTGCTTATCTCTTTATGTTTTGTGATATGCTTTAACTATTTTTCTCTTGACTTTCATGTTCCTAATTCTTATACTTAGTCTTATCTTGTAAAGTACGAAAAGATAAGTCTCTCAAAAACAGTTAAGTACCGGAAGAGTTTTTTTTGTAATCCTTCCTCAAGGATAGTCTATCATTTTCCATTTACGTTTCTTATTTTCGTAATCCACTTCCCAAAAGTGGTCATCGATCATAGGATTTGACAAATTTGCCCGCCTGGCTACCCTTATCTTACTTGCGCAGTTGGCTTGACCAAATATGTCTATTGCCCCTTCGTGTCCCTCTATATCCAATTTATCAATCTGTGTGTTTATCTATTAAGGCCAATAGAAGTGCTCGACGTTGAAAATGTATCGGGGATTAACCAGTTTTTCTGTTCCAAAAAGGTTTCATCCCAAACTTCGAAGTTATAGCATTTTGTAAGAATTGCTAACACTGGATAAGGCGTGGATAGATTATGTGAAAGAGTATTTAGATATGGAAGTCGTAAATATTAAATTGCTCAAAATCATTAGGCATAAGGTATTAGCAGAAATTATAATTATTTCGCATTAGTTGATTGTGAAAAATGAACTAATACGTATTGACGTTAAACGTTTACCCAGGCAGTTCCAAATTTCCTACACGACCAACGTCAGCATGTTTCTGACGTGTCTTATCTCATACAGACACTGCCCCCTCCCTCACAATCTGGTGGTGACTAGTGTACCGCTGTCCACCACCACGGAATTTATTATGCACTGGCAGTTATTCAGTGACTTCACCATTTAAACAGTTTTGTTTTAATGTGTGTGGATTACCCCAAAAAAAAAATACAGTCAGCAGTTGTAGGCCTAGCTCTTAGGTCTGATATAACGTTTTAAAAAATATACAAATACTAGAACTCGAAACATGGGATATTGAGTTACTGTAAAATAGGTTGTATGTATAGTATAGTTTGGATTTAAGATCCTCTGTCTGTGATCAGCTGAATGCTTGGAGAATAGGTTATACCGAATGCATTAGTAATTTTGTTATTATCCTAGTTCTTGGAGCATTTATGGTGGTTTTGAATGTTCATCTTCAACTTTTGCCGTCAATATTATGAGACATCTATCAAACCAGTAAAGTTTAGGCCTTATAATTCATGAACGTACATTTCAATCTTGTAATGCCATACGTAAAACGTCATAAAATCAGCCATCATACCTTTATTACTTAAGTTATTACCATCTTGGTATAATTGCCGTGTTTTATTGCGAGTTTCCCCTTAAACATTCCATTGGTGACGTCATTCGCAATGATATCATTTTGTAATTATTGCTTCTTCGCTTATGCTTTATTAGAGTAAGGTCTAGCGTTGTTTTATCTCATCATCATCAGCTGCACGTCTACATATATTGATTAAAATATGTTGGAAATAAACTTCTGTGATGCTTGTCTGTGACACAATATACCAATATGTCAAATTTTGGGCCTCATTATCATTCCCCTGCCCATATCCCAATTATTATTTTGGGTCTGCACAGCATGTCTTCTTCTTCCACACGTCCCTATCTGACATCATCTCGCAAGAAACACTCTAATTAGAATATATTGATTCTCGTTTCCTATACAATTTTACCGAAACAAACGAAGCTACTATAATACTTTATGTGTAAGTGGTTAGCCGTGCTAATAATAATAAATAAATGTGAAGTCACATAGTCCTACTTACAAGATAAGGTCAACGACCAGTAATCTCACTATAATAATGACATATACATATAATACATAGCAGTAACATCTCGGTATCCACATTTACATTCGCACATGGCATTCCTATTACCGGTAGTTGATATAAACTGCTGCCGAGCGAGATAAATCTACATTATATTGCATCTTCCAGTCACAAATAATATGCCTCTAGGGTACCGTCAGAGAGTTGAGAAAACCATTTGCTTTTGTACTTTAGTAATTTTATTTTTTAAATAATTTGTGTATGAAATGTTGTTATCTTATTGTTTGAGGTAGGTATATTCATTTTTGTACGCTTTAGATTATCCTACTTACGTTGTAAAACCGAAAGTTTTTAAGTAAGGAAGGAGGTTGTTTGTTACTCTTTAACGCTCGAACGCTCAATGTTGATGAAATTTAGTATGGCTGACACCCTGGATTAATACATAGGGTACTTTTTTACCGACTGTGTCTCGTAATGTTTTTGCAGTCGTTTTTAATTATAGTTGATTTAAATAGAAATATGCGTCTGTTATTCTATCAAAATGTATAAATGAAATCGTTTGCGAAAACGTTATAAAATGCAAGGTTTCTACTTCCTGCAATTGAAGTAAACGGTACCACTCCCTTTTGCCATTATTTAAAGATTTCTCAAATAATTTAGTATTCCTCATTAACCGCAAAAGCATTACAAAGAAACAAATTACTCACTGTTTATTACTTCCATTTATAAATTACGAACTAAGCAATGAATAATTATTTATTGCAAAATAAAACAATGACTACATAACCTTGAAATGTACATTTAAAGTATTAAATGTAAAAAATATTCCTTTATTGTTACGGAACCAAATAATTTCAAGTATTTACTACCCATTATAATGTTCCGTACCTCGAAAAAAAAAAAAAGGGATCCCTTATTAATTTGTTGTCCATCTGCCTGTCAAAACCCTTTTTTCAGGATGGTGAAGAGGTATCAAGTTGGAATAATAGCAAATACTCAAGTCTATTTTCCCTTAGAACTATTTGCTTAGAAAATCTAACTTCATGAGCCCTTTACGTCGCATAGTTTCTATTAGAGAAGGGTAACTGGCAATTAATGGGAAAAATGCAAAAACGATTAAAAGATTATTATATAAAAAATGCGAATTTGTTTTTCTTTAGCTTATTTGTACGGATCCTTCAGTTAAGTGAATCTCGCACTTGACAGGTTTTTTATAGTTTCGTGTAAGTAAGATATGTATAAAATTATGATATTTCTCAGTAAGACTTCTCGTGAGAAATAGTTTTATGAGTTTAACGTATGACTAGAGAACTGTTTATGACTTGAACGCGATCGTTGAGAGCAGCTGGGCAAACATTAATAGTATAACCGGCCTCATTGTCAGCTACTGAACAAGCGTGTTACTAAAGAGAGATACCGCTCTATGCCTTGTATAGCGTTGTCTCTTTCACATCTTGAATAGGTGGTACTAGGACCCTACGTTACACCACAGAGTAATGTCCGGACCTATTTCGGCCACGGCGGCTAGTACCTATTACTATGACACCAGCCAGCTACGCAGGACATATTATAGTGCACAAGCGTGTGCGCAAACACAGGTGCATTCTCTGTTACTTTACTCTCATAGTCCGATGGGACGGTAATCCGACACGACCGGAGAGAGATCAGGCGCAGGACCCACATCTTTACGTGCCTTCCGAAACACAGAGTATAAAGACGCGAACTTCATGCAGTTGTAGTTGTTTGAAATATTATTGAAAGAGGATAAGTGTCAGATCTATAATTGGGTATTTGACAAACAAAAATCTAATTAGTCGGTCAAATAGACGTAGGTATTTTTTCTTTTATCACGTTATCAAAAAAATAAGGAGATACGGTAAGTTGAAATCTCGTGTGACGTCACATATAAGTACACGTTTTACTGGCAAGTGACGTCGTGTTGCGTTTTTTTTTTATTGATTTAATAAAAAAAAAACTTTCATGTGTTTTTGTACGTATTACTACTACGTTCCTTAATGCCAGTGACAGTATAATAACTAACGATGTTTTAAAACAGATTGACGTTTCAGTCGACCGTACGCCAGATAAATGTATACGTAACTCACTACGTAGAGGGTTGCAAGCTGACCGCTGTGTGGGCGTGGCTAATTACCCCGCTGAATTGATTGCCTCTCTTGACGTCATCAACTAATGACGAGAATACAGCTCTGTGATGTCGGTCCAGATATTTGCATGTTATCTGCGTTTTCGTTTGTATACTATACTTGTTTAAATTGAAGTAAATATTGATGTTAAGGTTATATCTAGTTGAAATTACGGAAAAAAAAATATTAAAGATCTCTTAAAACGTTTTTTTTATTTTGTGGTTGAGAGTTAATTATAATTTAATAAATGATAATAGATAAATTACACCCAGACCAGATACAAGAAATTATCGTGCTCATCAAAGAACTTGCCCTGAGTGGGAATGGAACCCACGACCTCAGGTATAGGTATAGCAGACAGGGCCACTAACAACTAGACCAACAGGCCAGTTAAATGTAAGTGGACTATGATTATAATAGACTCTCTCCAATTTTAAAATACATCTGGTGAACGTAAAACCCATTTCGCAGATCGTTTTATTAAGTAATTGAAAAAAGGGACTCCTATAAAAATACTTAATAGAGGTTCAAGTTAATGTTAAAAGTCACTTTACCCGAAGGAAATTGTTTTATACTTACTTGACTTTTAAATATAAGTTAATGTTTATACTTTGGATTTATTTAGATTCATTGATTATATTATTATGGACCGTATCAACGTACTTTACCTATCTTTAATATTTTTTTTGTGGAATTCATTAACCTAATCTACGCCAAAAGAAATATATCGAACTAGGCTGGGATCTGAGATAGCAATATGTCGAATCTGTAGATTTTTAATGGTTTACATATTTTCATAGTTGATTGCATGGATAGCCGAGTGGAATAGGTCACCACGTCAATTACCACTATGCGCGACGTGTCGCAGGTTCGATCCCCGCGTAGGACAAGAATTTGTACGTTCCACAAATGCTTGTTCTGAGTCTTCTGGTCTCTGTGCATGTGAATTAAATGTCTATGAAATCCCCTGCGATACAAGGATTAAATTCTTTAGTGCGAGAGTCTTAGTAAAAAAAAAACAAAGTTACAATTATTATATCACTCATTAACTAAGTTCCGTCAAAGTCACGGTTAAGTAACCGAAGTAATACTAATATCATTCACACTGTTCAATAGTATAATATCAGATATAAATTCGCCGTATCTGTAACAAATACGTACTATATACTACGAGTATTCGATTCTCTGTAATGCACTTATGCAACCGTATTGACGTATAAATTGTAATCTAAAAATTGTTTTCTTACGTTTTTTATTTTGAATGTAATGAGATTGAAAGTGAGTACGACTGTACAATCATTTGTATTTAAAGATTCAATACTTTGTGTATTGTTGATGTTTGTCCGGTTGGTTTTGAATTTATTTGCTTGTGTTACGAGTCTGACTTAAAAAAAAGTTTTCAGGCGACTTATGATACCTCTTGTATAACGAACGTATACATTAAAAGTATGTGATATTACGTCTGTCAAAGTCAAAGATTTATTTGCTTAAAGTATGGTACAGAGGATGTTAATTGTTAATACTATAAATCAACATACTTTAAATTAAGTTTAATGATTAGCCAGTGAGTATGAAGGTGTTACAAACTTAAAACGAACTTCGTTGGATACTAACAGAGGAAACGCCAATTTTTGTTTGACTAGCACAGTTTTCTTCCTTCTCTCCTCTACGTTATTATATCATCCACACTACATAAATATAACAAATAAGACATTTAATAATACTTACCGCCCATCCATACACATCTGAGCCACAATACAACGATTGTACTCCACAATTCTAGTTGCAAATTCATAATTAACTAACACAATAGCCACTGTGAGAAACAAGAATTATGTTAACACTTTCAATGAATCGGCTTCAACTTTACAAGGTCGTTTCACCTGCAAAACAACGTTTTTCTGACAGAAAATACAATTTATTCTTTAATTCGAAGGTATAAGGTTGATTTTCGCGTGTTTTTGTTTCGGTTGTTATGTTAAAAGTTGTGTGTATGCCTGTTTGTGAGCGCTAGTATCATTCAGTGGTTGTGCGTTGGAAAATCAAGTGTTTCTGATGTGGTCGTGCTCGTGACTCTGTGTTAGTTTTAGTTTACTGTGTGTTTATTATGGTGTTTTTCGCGTCTACCTTTAATAGGTAATGTATATGTATTGTTATAAGTGTTTTTATTGTTAAACGAAACTATTTTGAACAAGCAGAAACGGAAGTAAGGTATTAAGGCTAGCTCGAACGTTACGAATTGAATTTATAACGTTGAATTGTTTGTAGAACATGGTAATAATAGACGGGGAATTAATAATCTTTGGTAAACAGGGTTTATTTTTATTCTTTTTAATATAAATATCTACTCATGTAACGCTATAATTGTTTTGTTATGCGTATAAAATGCTATTGCAAATATTTAAATCTTTACAATATAAAACTTAACAATATAAAACTTAACAATATATTTTTGTGTGTAAATACAATAAAATAAGAAAATTAAGGAGACGCAATTTTACGTAAATCGTCACTATTTATATTCTTCTAATTAATAGTAAAAATCTTTGTAAATTCTGCTATGAACATTCGTTAATACGGCTTAAAGTGTCATTATTTTCAATTAATTTCCCTCACAGATTGATGTAATACTTCACCCAATATTCTACAAAAGCATTGCGTTTCTCATGATTTATTACAAAACACCTATATTTCTATACAAATATACAATATTAACTGTCGACCTTCGACAAAAAGTAGTGACAAGTTTCCTTAGCGCCCTTGTACCTAAATTGAAAGAAATCAGCTTTTAACTCTTGTCGTTTTACACGAAACTTGGACTTGTTTTGTCCATTCGACACAAGGACGACACGTGTAAGACTTGTGAATACACTTATAGTAAACTGAGTTTTACTCACGGCTTTGTCCGCGTGTGTATCGGTTATTGCTACAAAAAGTAGCGAGTATAGAGCCTCACGTGACCCATAAAAAGAAGATGTCAGTATCAGGTTAGAATAGCTTCGTGCCAGGGCTGTGGGATGTTTGTAAGAGTTACCGCGACCCTGGTACTCAAAGGGCTCCAGGAGGAACATAGTGGGTTTTAGTCGGTAAAAGTCTGACACTCCCTCCCACTGCGCCCACAGCTGGCGGGGCCATTTGATGATTTCCCACGAAAAAAAAGGGAAGAATAGCTAAGGAAACTGTTTATCAATAATATACGTCAGTACGAGCTGAAGGGTTTGATGTACATTCATAATATATATCAGAATTAGGTCGGTTTTGCAAACCGACTCGACAATAACAAAAAACGCTTAATACTAAATTGGATGCCACCTGCCCCAATAAATCTTAACAGTAATGGTCCAGGTGTTTGTGCTTAAAGAAGTGACAATCGCACACACTTACAAACATCAACCCTTTGAATATGTGTAACATTGTGTGATGTTACCTAGGCACACAAGATTACGACATGGGGTGACATGACTGCCCTTGGGCGCACATCTTTTGTTTGACCAAACTCCGGTGTCTGGACCCTGATCAGACAAGAATATTGTTTGTCATTTGTCGTCCGTCATTTGTTAAATCTCACGTTAAACGCAGCGATTGATTGTAAATCCTGTGTT
This sequence comes from Chrysodeixis includens, assembly GCA_941860345.1. Classification (NCBI taxonomy): domain Eukaryota; kingdom Metazoa; phylum Arthropoda; class Insecta; order Lepidoptera; family Noctuidae; genus Chrysodeixis; species Chrysodeixis includens. The sequence goes on along the minus strand of OW796111.1, from coordinate 8,462,758 downwards.
CAAATTGTGATTAGTTGATTCGACAGCAAACTAAATTGATAAGCTGTCTATAACCCAAGAATAAGCTAAAGCCAGGTTTAGAATATTCCAATAGAAAAATTTTGATACAGGAATACAGAATATACCGTAGGATTCATGACGTAAATACCCAAACGAAAGATCAATGGCAACTACAATAAAAGTAATATAATTAGACACTGATTCATGAATACTGAATACGAAGCAAAAACGTGGAATATTTTTGTCGGGGTTTTTGTGAACCTAAAATATACGCCGTTTGAATGAAACGAGTTATGTGACTATTAAATACTTAACTCCTTTTGAAGTCCATCCTACATATGAGATTTTTTTTCTCCGTCTCTCATTATTCACAAAGATGTCGGCAGATGACAGCAAATTTGGGCAATATGAACTATCAACTTATTTGATCTAATGCTGTAACATTTTGTGTCAATGTCCCCCGTATCAAACGTAATACCATGTCTGTCTGTAAAGTCAACTTCATGCGTAAAAAATCGCACATGATATAAACAAGAATTCTTAAGAAAAAACTCGAATGTATCATCACTCTAGAGTTAAGCTCTTAAAGCAAGACCGACGTCTGTGGAAACGAGACGTAACTACGCTCAGTAGTGCGTCATCTCGCCTCCACAACGGTCAGTGTTACTCTTAAGCCTAGTCTGCTCCTAGTAAGCGGTTTTGATTGAAAAAACGCTAGCCAATCGTCGCGTTTTGTTTACGGTCGTCACGAGACGGTATTCCGAGCAATCACGGCGGGACACTCGTGAGTTGCGCTTGCGCAAGCGATGGCCCGCGCGAGGAACAGACGGTGTAAGGGGACCGTGCATCATGTGTTACAGTATTTTAGGTGGAGTATTTTGTGTGTTAAATAATAGATACTTTGATAGTAATAGATATTGAAGTGTCAGTGTGTGTGTGAATTAAAAATGGCGTTGCTTTTGTGTGGGTTTAACGTGTAATGTGTTTCGGTTAAAAATTGGATTGCATTGACGTTTGTCGGTTGGTAAGTGTAGGTTAGATAAATCAGAGAACATAATCGGAATTGTGATAGGTAAATATCGAATAGATCTTTGACTTATGCGTTTTGTCCAGAAGAGTCTAGATAGGAAATACTCTAAATGGTCAAACTAATTACATTTTATCATGTAACGAATTATGTTATCGAATTTATTATCTGTGGTTAAATTTCACTTTAATTCATACGTCTATTAATTTCTCATTAAAACAAACTTGTTATTAAGTGCTATAAATGATTTATATATAAAGTTTATTGGTTTAGCAATATAACGTATAATTATCGTAAGTTATGCGTTCCGTAGCTGTTGAAAATGCGTCTGTGAATCTTAGTACGACCTTCACGATTATGTCACTGCTTAAGTTAGTCATAAAAGTTAGCATATAGGTAGGTAAAAATAACCGCATGTGTGTCTATGTTTACTTTTACGTTTAAGACTATATAACATGTTTGAAACCTAGTCGTAGGATTAGACAATTCAGATACAGTTGCTTGAAAAATTTCAAAATCAAAAGTCATTCATTGAAATTAGGCTACAATGGAGCACTTTTTGAACGTCATTCTACTACGTAATAACTTCACAATTTAAACCTGGAGTTTTCGTACATCAAGAATTAAGCGTTGATTTTTGTTTTTTTTTTAGTTTTATCAATTCAAACAACATTGACAGTGCTTTGTTTACAAAAAAGTTACTTCACTTTCTTGATACCTCGTTTTTAACCGACACTGTCCCGGAGCACTAAGATCTACTCCGTAGTATTTTACAACAATCATATGGTTTCTAGGTTTATCATTCGTTTTCGTCCTGTAAATGAATCATCGATCCTTAATTAAACTGTCTGGTCGTACTTAAATGGTAGCAGGCCAAAGCATTTATTGTCTGCACAACCTCGTATGACATTTGCTTAGTGTAGTCATACTACACATACTACATAGGATCCTTATTTTACTGTAGTAGGTATAGTCATCTCGATAGAAATGAAGTCGCGTCATCAAGACCTTTACTATTTCCGATACACTAATCATGTTAAGTAATTATCACAATAATTATCGTATTTATGCCAGTTTGACTCGCGTTCCCGGGATAAAAAACCGTATAATTAAAAATAATAAGTCGACGGGTCCTACGTAGACTGGTGTAACCCGCAAAACACCAAAATACGTTTTTTTGCACCAAAAGCCTTAAAATTACCTTAAGTTTATACCCTGTAAAAATTATATTATTTTATTCAGTAATTTCAGAGATACAAACTTGTAAACTAATATAAGTGACATGATTTTCGGCCACACTACCATCTACACTGATGTAAGTCACTTGCACCAGTGAAGGTAGTCGCGTGCGCCGCGTCACGTACGCGCAAGTGCCATTTACTCCAGTATACGCGCTGCGACGGAGTCGGGAGCACGTTAACACTGGTATAACTGCGTTAACTGCTAACGTATTCTTCTGTATTAAAACTATTTCGTGGCCTGTTTTTAGGGGTTGTGTTACTTTTTTTACATATTTAACTAGTTTTGTTTGCTTTGAGTAAGTAGTGGTGAGAATTCACAACAATTAAGGGCTCACGAGGTCAATTATTAATAAATTCATGCGTTAAAAATTGACAAACACATTACTAAGTTGACAGTACTAATATTTCTACAACAAGGTTTAATTAATTTTCACCTAATGCAAGATACAGATTGTACTGCTTGTAGATTTGTTTGTGCCGCCTGCATTATTTTTTTACGTATAAATTATATAATGTAGACGCACGGTGTACTGCATACTCTTCACACTAAATTATAGAGTTTGTTTTTCCCTTTTTAGTTAGTGGTTGTTTTTTACAGTCGGGATTTTTGTTTTTTTTTTATTATTATTTTATTCTTTCAATAAATTTTACACTTATATCAGTAAGAATACCAAGTAGTAGTATACAAAGTCACATGTGACTTTGTTTTATTTTCTTGATATTGTTATCTGCCGTAACCTACATTATTTTAATAATAATATTTATTTACTAATAAAATAAATAGCGATACTCCTTTTAATACATTTTTTGCAGCAATTTACGTAAGAAGTTACCAAATTTAGCTACTTGGGAACTGACGAGACAATTTTTTTTTATGTACCCAAGTACATCATTTTTAAAGGTGTAGAAATATTCCAGAGGTAAACAATATAACAATATTCGCAACCTCAGCTTATTTTGGTAAAGTTGTAGTATTGAAAAAACAATTAAGTTCAATCAAAACTTAAGTATAGTGATACAAAAGACATTCAAATTAAACTTATAAAGGACTTAGTGGTCGCCCGCAACTTCGACCGCACGAGTGTCGGTTATAACTGGAAAACATTGCCCTCCTTTGACGCAGTCGGTTAAAAAGTCTATGTTTTAATCCAGGTTGTCAGCTAACTCCATACGAAATTTCTTCAAAATTGGTTAAGTCGTTTGAGCGTCAAAGAGTAACAAACATCCAATCCGTACTTATGCAACTTTCGCGTTAACTATATTAGTAGGATATTTTCAAAGTATAAAATGCATATTTAAACAAGTATGACGAGTGTGGTGATGTGATGAGGCATTCGTATGAAGGGTGACACAAATCAGCATTTAATACAAGTTGTAAAAATGTAATGAATTTTCCATCATCTGATTTAGACTCTAAGGTCTCATTGCCCTGTTTTTAGGGGTTGTGTTACTTTTTTATACATTTAACAAGTTATGTACACAACTATACACTTAATAGAAGCACATAGTTCGAAAAGAGTTGCACAAAGGTTATACTAATTTCTTTAAAATACCTTTTCTAGCGGATCTGCAAAGGGAGAAATAAATTAGAAACATCAACGTACAAAAATTTGTGGACGTAACTGAACAGACGTAACGTACGTAACTGACGTAACGTAACTGAAAAAAATAGTGGAAATGCTATTTATAAGAAAAATGACATGAAATTCAAGACAAGCTAGTCTTAAAAAAAAAAAAAAACAATTAGGTATTATCGTAAGAAAACCTCTTTTAAAATCAAACCTTTTTTTACTTAAAATAAGAAGATTACATTTTTTTGTTTTGATATTTTTAAGATTGCAAGGCCAATGATTTTATTTTTCATTATTAAGAATGCTACTATCTAATAATAAAGTGTTATTTTGTATTTTAAATGTTTTTATTTAACTTCTTGCCACACTAATTTAAATATTCACAGTTAATAATAATATAGCAAACTGTTGCAAGTAGCTTTCCAGTACTGAGTAAACTGTTGTAAGTGTTAAAAAGTCGATAAAAGTAGATAAAAGTAGGTATTATTTTTAATATTATAACCTCATATAATTAATATTATAACCTCATATTGGTCAATAACACGGAAATACTATGTTTAAAGAGTAAAATTCTTCAGATTTGCTTTATTATAAGTATAAGCAAGTACACTATATACTGGTATAAGTGGCCACTTGTATCAGTTTACAGGTTCTACTGTAATAAAAAAAAACAAGCTACATCAATGCAAGTCAACCTATTTTCCAAAGTATAAAAAAAGAAGAAAAACCAATAATGCAGTCTTTTTTCTTAAATATCAAAATATAACATACTAAAATTTCAAGTGTTTTTATTGATTTACGACTAAGTTACAAGCTTTTGAACCTTTAAACCGCTCTCTTGAAAAGTTGCATTTTTGCACTTGTACTAGTCTACGTAGGACCCGTCGAAGTATAAATAAAAACAACCGCTTTTGCGTAAAAAGTTATCACCAGCTGGTCTAACTTTGTACACACTTTGTTTTATTATAGCTCCTTTTTTGTTTAATGTAGTGCTCACTCAAGATAATGTAACGTATCTATGCGATCAATTACGCAATTATATGTATTTTCTTTCTTTCTAGTACGCAGATCTGCAACTTGTAGTTGAAATGTGGTCCGTCAGTCTAGAGGCTTACTTTACTCTTTAATTATTATTGTTGTATCTTACCTCACTAACCCAGTGTAGTAATTGTTCTGTAAGGTCAGCCGCGTAAACATTATGATTTCATATCCACGTGAGCAGTCACTAATTACCAATGTAGGAACTCCGCTCGTTAATCTTAGTAGTAACATCCTACTTAGCGCTTACTTCATAGCCTATCATACATTATGTACGGATATTCACGTAATTAACGTTGTAAAGTGGTTTATTTTGCAAATCCTGCCAAAGTTGTTGAAGACTGAAAGGGAAAGAGCCCTCTTTGTTGATCTACGACGTCTCTCTTCCTTAACGGTATAGCAATAAAATATTGTTAACTAGCTGACTCGGCAGACTTCGTACTGCCCCAACGATAAATAAAAAAAAAAAAATCTCACCTTTTAAACCTTCCCTAGACCTCCACGAACATTTCAAGACCAAGATAAGATAAATCCGTTCAGCCGTTCTCGAGTTTTAGCGAGACTAACACAAACAGCAATTGATTTTTATATATAAGATTTCAAAGTAATTTTCCCTGATGTGTTACCCCTCTTTTTTCGCTCAGTGTGGGAATAATGTCGGTCTAATAATGGGTCCGCGAGACGATCAAGTGCGCTTGACAAGTCTACGTGCTTGAAATGAATATTGATCGTTTACAGCGTTGAATTGACAAGTCCCGTCAAGTATCTACGGGCCTCCTTGCGCTTGATGCGACTTGACGCAACTTGACAAGTTTTATTCATTTGCGACCGGAACATCAAAGATGGCGGACGACGGACCGGACCGAGACGTGGTTATGGCAGCAAGCGCCGACCTAATTACCGATAAATTATCCGATATATTTAATAAACCGACCTAATTATCGATATCTCGAAGCCGGTGAACGACTGCGGCATGTGGACTTGACGGCACCTTCAAGTCGCGTCAAGTCCCTGGTCAAGTGAAATCGTCAAGCACGTAGACTTGTCAAGCGCACTTGATCGTCTCGCGGACCCATAACATCTATCCCAGTTGATTCCGAGATTCCGACTGCCTAAGCCGAACTCAAAGGATCGCTTGCACATGCTCTACGCGACTCTAGCGGGACACCCGCTATAGGTATAATATGTCTAAGTATTCTGAAACAGAACATAATTTATACAAAATCATCGTAATAAACATATCGTCGTAATTCATAAACTACTCATTTCATTATCATTCTCGCATCACCATGAATACCAGAACTGCGCAGAACAAATTTGCATTGGTTAAGATTTATTATCAGTTAATCTTCACACTTCACCTTGGACGGACAAACATACGTCTTTATTAGTAGAGATTACGACGCTATTAGCACGTTACGAAGCATACAGTCTTGACACTGTTGACTAGTAGTTTTAAAATAGTTTGGAATATAACTTACAGTAGTATAGTATATGGTTAAATCTTGGGCATTTGGAGAACGTACTGATACGATAGAACAAGGAGTATAAATATTATGATGATAATTACTGTGGAGTTTGTCAACCATTTAGAGGACCTGTGAAAAAGCTCAAGTACTTTCGAATTTAGTCTGAAACAAAGCGCCAGATAAAGATTCTGCATATGCTAAAAACTTGACCGTCATATAATGTTAGACCTGAAATATATTTTTCTGTAAAATAGGACATTATTAAGGGCCCCTTATTCCGAAAGTTTAGGCATTTAACGCACCGAAACGGCTTGCGCCCGCGTTGCTCAGGAGCCGTCGCGATTTGAACTCCGGTGACCTATGGCGGCGGGCGGGCACGCCACAGTATAAATAAATAAATCAGTAGTTCATATATATATTGTGCTAGTAATAAGTAGTAGTTTGCAACAAAAGCATAATAATATACTTAGCTTGATGTGCTATCCACTAAACTATTGATTGTCAACACTAATATGTTATGAATGTGTGACTAAGGAAAGCGACGATCATTCTATAGAATTTAAAGAATGGTTGTAGAAGATTTGGTGAGTACTATACAGCGTGGCGCTACCACCCCGACATTAATTTAACACGGTTAGGACTAGTAACCATGAATCATTTTAATCATGATACGTTTTGATATTACGTAAACTGAAAGACATTTTTTTTAAACAAACTAAATAATAAACATCTATCTCAAATTGTGATCACTCTGTGCGAAAGTTCATTCATCAAATAACTTACCTACGACTAGCGGGCTTACGTTTACTCGGTGCGGCAACGTCGCACGCCGCACGCGTGGGTACAACAGCTGTGCGCGCCAGCTGGCAACAACGCGTCGCGACTTGTAGGCATAAAATGTCTCATGTTCGGTCCGATTTTGGCGGCACCTACGCGGCAAGCTGTTGTACCTACGCGTGCGGCGTGCGACGTTGCCGCACCGAGTAAACGTAAGCCCGCTAGTCGTAGGTAAGTTATTTGACGAATGAACTTTCGCACAGAGTGATCACAATTTGAGATAGATTTTTATTATAGTTTGTTTGAAAAAAAAAAATTCTTTCAGTTTACGTAATATCAAAACGTGTCATGACTTAAATGATTCATGGCTACTAGTTCTAACCGCGTGTTAAATTATTGTTGCATTGTCCTCGCCACCCTGTATAGTGGAAATGAAAATGTTTTATTTATTGGGCATGTATAAATAAAAAAAAAGTGTTTGGTATTAATGAAATATAATAAAGAACTCAATGATCGCATAATGTATGTCAATGTAGTACTATTATTTTTAAATATATTTTTTTTTTAATAAGAAATAATAATAAACTTTAAAACTACCACGACAAAATACCACGTGCACTCACTGACACCTTGTGCGTTAAACATCATATAATTCGAAGTTAAACATAATATAATACGAAGAAACATTTATAAAAGTTGAAATTATAAATTACCAATAAAAATACAAACAATTAAATTGCACAGAAGTGTACTAGTGTCGAGAAGTGTGTGCTGCAACAACGAGCCAATCAGGACCCGCCTCTGTGACGCGTCGCTCTGCGTCATGCCAAGGGCCAATCACAGGCGATAAACCGTTCCCTGCGCCCGCATGCACCGGTGCATTGACCCGATGAGACCCAAAAAACGACTTCTGCGCATGTCAAGGCCAGCACTCAAGATCCGTGCGGATAATTATAAGCTATCGGTTTCATACATTTTTTTCATTTAATAAAAATAAATACATTTAGTTTCGACATACCCCGCGCCGAGTGTCAAAACTAAATGTATGAAACCGATAGCTAACCCAGGCGTGGCACACGCGGCACGGCGCGCGGGGCGCGCGGGGGCGCGCTGCTTTAGTGTCGACGGTCTGTGCGACGCGCCGCCGCACAGTGGTCCGGATTTTCAAAAAGGTGGACATAGGATCGAAAATGCATATTTAACTTAACTAAAAATTGTTTCGTATAGGAAATTTAACACTGATTAATACTTATTACTACAACTTTTCAAAAAAACTGCTCCTTCACGTAAAAAAAAAATATCGAAGATAAAAATGTATGGGAGAAAATCTATTTTATTTTTTTTCTCCGTTCAGTATCAAAGTATAGCAACCAAATCTTATATTCTGGTAAGTACCTATTGTTCTTAATATGACAACATATAAATTGCTTGCGTATCCCTGCGGCCTTGACGCCTATGATGCTTCAAAGTTCAAAATTTTAAAGTTGAATTATCTTAACATTATTAACGAGTTTTTCTGAGTTTTTCTATTGAAATTAATACAAAATATCATTTTTAATAAAAAAGCCCCCCGCGCGCACCAACCATGTATTAGGTTCGCCCCCTACTACTTGAGACTTAAATATACTACTGGCGAAATGACAGTATACTTTTGTGTAGTATACAACTTTGCCGAACCCTTCGAGGAATATAAAGCGTGATGTTATGACAAAATAGGCATATTTGTTATATTACAAGAAATATATTACATTTTTTATATAACAATCACCATCTTTCGAGCCTTTTTCCAACTATGTTGGGGTCGGTTTCCAGTCTAACCGGATGTAGCAGTGTAGTGTGTGTTTGTTTTACAAGGAGCATGACCTCCTCAACCCAGTTACCCGGGCAACACAATACCCCTTGGTAAGACTGGTGTCAGAATTACTGGCTTCTGACTACCCGTAACGACTGCCAAAGATGTTCAATGACAGCCGGGACCTACAGTTTAACGTGCCATCCGAAACACAGTCGTTGGTATTCAAGATATACTTAGAAAGTACATACAAACTTAGAAAAGTTGCATTGGTACTTGCCTGGCCTGGAATCGAATCAACACCCTCATACTCGAAAGGCTGGTTCTTTACCCACAAGGCCACCACGACCTAATATTTTTTACGTAACAAGAAATAGATTAAAAAATATATAATTTTTTACTAACTATCAAACTCAATTCGGACAATAACAAAATTACTAAATCTGACACGTTTACATTAATGGATCATGTTCAGGCTGCAACTCCTGTAGATCCATATTCTCTGTTTCTTCTGTTACTACCTCAGGCAACAACAAAAGCTCTTTAACATCTGGAAAAAATCGAATTGTTTAGAGTTGCTGTATTTTGGGCGAATATGGGATAAATATGGGTCTGAACTAATCAAAAAATTATGGAGTAAGTCCTCGTTGGTCTTCATCCTGTTAAATTTCCTTGTATGATATTCACGAACTCTTCGAAATTCTTTATTTCTTGCTTCTCCTCCTCCTGCTCTCTCCTCTAAAATAAAAAAAATACTTGCCAAATGCTTGAATGCGGACCGTTTTAATTCTTATATAATAAAAAAAATGATATTTTAAACTACACACACTCTACACAAAAGTATACTGTCATTTCGCCAGTAGTATATTTAAGTCCCAAGTAGTAGGGGGCGAACCTAATTCATGGTTGATGCGCGCGGGGGGCTTTTTTATTAAAAATGATATTTTGTATTAATTTTAATAGAAAAACTCAGAAAAACTCGTTAATAATGTTAAGATAATTCTACTTTAAAATTTTGAACTTTGAAGCATCATAGGCGTCAAGGCCGCAGGGATACGCAAGCAATTTATATGTTGTCATATTAAGAACAATAGGTACTTACCAGAATATAAGATTTGGTTGCTATACTTTGATACTGAACGGAGAAAAAAAATAAAATAGATTTTCTCCCATACATTTTTATTTTCGATATTTTTTTTTTACGTGAAGGAGCAGTTTTTTTGAAAAGTTGTAGTAATAAGTATTAATCAGTGTTAAATTTCCTATACGAAACAATTTTTAGTTGAGTTAAATGTGCATTTTCGATCCTATGTCCACCTTTTTGAAAATCCGGACCACTGTGCGCCGCGCCGCGCGGCCGGCTTATTTCTACCTACTAAACACATCGCGACCATAAACCATGATATTGTACCTACCTGAGAGTGGTATCGGTGAGTTGTGATCGATAGCCATGTTCAATTTCTTTCAAATCTTATACGTAATAAAATAATGTAATAATAAAATCAAAACACAATATTAGTAAGTACATCTCCTTGAATTTGACCAGGATGGAAATCCGCACCTTATAAATGTGAATATTCCCATTAAAGATTTTAAATTCTATACACACTGACTTCTCGTTGCTCTGTGTAAAGAAGTAATCATATTGTGACGTATTTATAGAATAAGTACTTACGCAATACACTTTCGGATTATCTTCACTTCAGACACCCTTCTTTTCTTAATTTTGTTTTTTTTATTTACCATTTCAATCACTTACGTAAATTTGTGGTCGCGAGCAAAAGTTGCATAGGTCCTACCTCGATGGCGTCCGGCCGGACACTGGCACCGAGCGCGCGGTGCGCGCGAGCACTTTTCACGTATTTATTTTATTTAAAAAAAAAATAAGCGCCATATTAAAATTGTATCCAATAATATCCCTGGCAAATCCGATTAGTAAATGAAATGTTAAATTTATATAAAATTACGTTCAGTCCAAGTCTTATAAAACTAAAAATACTTTTAAAATCGACCTTACTTCTGAATTTTTTTTTATCGAGCAAAATGTTAAATTTTTCGTTTCTATCCAAAAAAGTCACTAGATAAAGCATGTATCTGTACTATATATTTTTTTAAGAATTTAAATATGGTGATTTCTCTGAAAAAAACTCGATCTAGAAACGTAAATTTCGAATAAGGGGCCCTTAAACCGACCCACAAACAGACTTTCTTCGTTGCCGCCTTCGCACCGTTGCGTTGGTTTGTTGCCTTGTTGAATTGTGTAGCACATTGTCTCATTCGTAGAATTTAGAAAAACATCAGTATACCTGACCTTTTGTTTCCCATAAACCTATACTATGACACATATAGAAGTTTTACCGAATGATGTACACATGTTTCTAAAGAACATATCAATGTAGTACATAATTAGGAATATTAAATTCGATGTCAATAATATCGTCTATGCGCGGTAATGTCCTTTACTGCTACATATCAATAAAACTCTGGTAACATAAAGAGTAATTTATAAGTGACATAAGATTTTGTTAATTATCTTAATATACTACAGCCACAAACAAATCAACTACCTACTTAAAAGTCTAAACTTTGTTCACACATTATAACACCAACCATTATTTTGTAAGTAATAATTTAAATTTACGTTTATAATAAATTTACTCAACTGATTTTAATTTTAAATGTACATTTTTATGTGATGAGGCAATATTTCAATGTTGGGCTGACGTAAGCGTGGATCACAAGACGTTAAGTGTCGTCGAAGTAGTGAAGATATCCCATAGAATAACATAACTGTCTGATAACAGTCTTGTAATAAATTACTAAACTGTTTAATATTTATCTCCTATTTAATAGATGACGAAAGACAGGTTTCTAAGTTATTATTCTGATGATAAAGAAATTTTTGTTGTGTTAAACTATGCTTTTAGTGAGAACTTGTTTGTTTAGAATAATTTAATTATTTTGACTGATATATCCCGATGAAAATTACTTAAAATAATTAAGCTTCCCACACTATATTAATACTCTTTGTCACACCACGAGCAACCAACAACTTAATTAATTAACTAAGTTGTTGGTTGTTATTAATCTTTATTTTTCAAAGTATGTTGTAAGCTAAGACCCACAAAACCGTAGCAATGGTTTGCCTGTAGGGTCAACAAGTCTCTAGAAAGTACACTAAAATGAACTTTTAGTTACCTAAATATTATACATATATGGATATTGTAACTTACACTTCACTCCTTTAAGTATGTGACGGCATTCTACATATAACATATATTGTATATCTAAGAGTATAACTCGAATACGTATTCAGAGGTCAAGTTCATTGTCATTTAACCTAAAGCCTGCGCGGTTACGTATTACGTGATCTGTCACGACTAGCGTTTTGCGGTAAAAAACTACGGTTTTACTGACTGAATTCGATTTTGACATGCAACTTTTGATATGTGATTTGTTAAATAACGTCTTTTAGACAACATGTGAAAAATTACTATACAAGTTGTTCAAGTAATTTACTGATGCTTACATTTTACGTTTGATTTGTAATCGAATTGATGTGTAATGTTATCAGAAGTAACTTTTGTTTGCTGGCATACTATGTCAGGAAAATAATTAAAATTGATTAAAATCATCAAATCAACTCAGCCGATTAAGCCATATTTTAGGTAATTTACAAAATCAAGTCTAACTAGCTGTTGTTATTACACAACCATCGAATTAATTATTTATCGAACCAAACGGAAGAAGTTAAGGTTTTACCTCGGAACAACAATTTGTATGATGTTAATAAAGATCTCCTACTTTTAAGATGTTTTTAATTTATGTCAGCTTTTGCCAACAGTTTTAAGGTTGTCCATTCAACAGTCAACTGAATAACATTTGGTTATTCCGCTTCCTAATTGTGACACATCACGATAAATGACCAGTAAATCGTTGATATATCTTAATCGTCGCCTAATATCTGGTAGACCTAGACAGGCTATAAAGCAATGGTCGGTAGTAAATAATGGCTGATTCCTTAATAAAATTAGTCGCAACAATGTTTCTCTTAACAATTAGTTAAATTTAAGCTTGATAAAATCTATCATAGTTTAATTTATGAATGGTTTGATTGATGTTTTAACAAAATTGAATTTTGTTAATACCAAGTCCGTTCTATTTGGACAACTAAATTAAATCCATATCAAAACAGAATTTAATAGAATGCTTCATATAAATTAATAGAAGTCTAGTTTAAAATACTTACTCAATTATTTACAATCTACAACTCTATCATTTAATAATTAACTTACAATAATTTCTAAAGTTATAACTGCTATTCCAAGCTCTAATGTATTATTTATCATAGAAAATGTGTTCACTCAACTATTTATCCCCAATCATTGACCAATACCAACTTACATTAATTATTCACTTCACAATACTTCATTCTATCCCTTAAGGAATGTCGTTATACCCACGTCCCGCACATTCTTTCTCCAATATACTCCAATCAGTTAACCATAGCACTATGTTGTAGCCACAGTATAATAATATATGCAGTATGACATCTTGCCTACGCTATCGGATCGTGGCATGACCATGGCGTGATACAGCCGCCAGCGTGTCGCAGTGACGATCTAACGGTGTGTTGTTGATGTAATTAAAGTGCTGTAGGTGGGTAGCCCTATCGCTGTTACGTAACGCGCGATAGCATTTTTGGAAATAATCGTGTTAAACTACTGACTGTATGTATACTGTGCCATAGCCATGACAGTGATGTATTTCTCAAGGGATTGCCGCCATCGCAACAGGCACCGAATTTTATCTCTATTGTTACTTCATTATTCAAAGTATTATTTCTTAAGTATATTTTACTTATACGTGTATTAGTTTCTCTTTGTTAGAGGTGTGAGGTTACAATTAGTATGAACGCTGGCTTTGACTGCCTCATTGGGTTTTATAGGAGTAAGGTACCATTGCCATTTTCATTGCTCGAGGATCTGTACAACGCCACTGACGATACTTTTAGGGTGACTGAGTATTGGTCGAATAAAACATAATTGCCGTTATTAAAAGTAGATACCATTACTATAAAGAAGGTACAATTTTGAGTTCGTTTTCGAGATAGGACATAAATATTAAGGTCTCAAAATAAACAAATGTATTTATAGTCAGCATGAGTATGCGACAAAATTCTGTTCAGCTCGAAGTTACAACGGTATATTCAATAACTATCAGCTTTCTGTAAACTCGTACAAAGTTATAGATCAAAGCGAAGTAAACAACTCAATTTCTCATACGGTAAAAGTTTGCCGAGAGTTAGCTGTCCCGAGGGAATGATTGGGGAAATCGACTCGTTTCAGCTACTATGATTCTAAAAGACCTTGAACTTTTAACGACTGCAGCCATTCTAGCCAAGGTCCCCTTCCCCCTCGAGGAAATATTTATTATGATAGATCAGTGTGGAGCAAACTTGTTTTTACAAGCTAGTATTGACCCTCTTTCAATAGGATTGGAATTACCAATACTGCGAATGAAATTGTAGATGGCTAGCCATAGATAATTACCCTTACACTACTTAACTAAACGTGCCTAATCTATAAAACCCTCTTCTTTTCTTACTTTTCGGCAAACCTTTTACATAACAGTCTGACCTGGCAAACGTCGCCAAAATATTCCTCGACAATAGGGATGACCCAAAACCTATTCTCAGACCTACCAAATATACACACGAAACGGTCTAGCGATTTTGTAGAAGGCAGAATTAAAAGACACAACACTTTTTAGACGAGTTGTAGGAACAAAATTATTTCTGAATGACAGAATTGTTCATGGTTTAAAAATTATATTTCAAAATATGCAGCTATGGTTCTCTCTCACGAGTCACGACAATGCCATTTTGTGTAGACAGTTTTTTTTACGCTGTTATTAAAAAAAAAGTGTTCTCATTTACACCTCCCCTATATAATTCTCGTAATTCTTTGCCTGTTGATACTGTATCCTAATTGTTCGTTTGTTTGTTTCAGAGGGGCGGTGTGTGAGTGTCGCACCGCCATGTCGCACCACAGCGACGAACAGGCGCTCCTCACAGTCACCTCCGACTCGTTCTGGGAGCCTGGTAACTATAAGCGGACCACACGGAGAGTTGACGATGGACACAGACTGTGCGGGGAACTACAGGCCCTCGTGCAGGAGAGGGCAGATATAGAGAAGACCTACGCGAAAAGCTTGAGGGGATGGGCGAAGAAATGGAACGACCTTATCGAGAAAGGTGAGTTTTGTTTATTATTACGTGACAAAAAAATTACCGGAAATTATTTTTTCATCTGACTACCTACTCTACTCGAAATATGAAAAGAAAGTAAATGCTTTTTAGGTCTTCTTGAAGATACATAGTAAAAAAATCACTGTGTGTCATGCTTTTTTAACTTCCAACGAAATACAAAATCAATGTAAATATAAAATCCCTTACATAGGTTTTAATTAAACAGTATTTGAATACATACCCCTAAGCAAACAAATCTGACCGAACCATCATTAAGTTCCGCTAACAAAAGTAAAACAATCAACCCTTTATGCTAATTAAACAAAAAGCTGAACCACATCACAAAAGAATAAAATTTCATACCAGTTATAAAGGTATCATATGATATTTTCATTGCTCAACAAAAGCATTGTAAATGGGCCCTTCTGCCAATGACCGCGAAACACAATGGGCGGTGTATCCCATTCATCCGAGTCGCTACCAAGATTGATTGTGGCTCTTATCTGTTCATCCTACAATACTGTTCATTCACATCAACGTTTTTATTACGAGGGATGGTCAGTGAATGATGTATTCAATTATAAATGTTGAATGTGTTCGTAAAGAGCTGAGTGTCGTGTATTTATTTGCACAGAATACGCTCATTGAATGACCGGACCCAACACTTGCACTCGACCAATTCAACAGTCTTATACTGAAGTGGAATATGTCCCTGCTACTGATTTTGTGATTTTTACTGTATAATTTAATCCGAAAATAATTAAATCTTCTTGATTGCCATTTTAGAAACAGGCCTGCTAAATAATTGAATGAATTATACCATTACTGGCAGTTGCCTTTATTTGCTACTTCAGGCTCATCGACTCTTGCTAATGATAGACTGATCCTTTTCAAATAAAAGCACCTAAGCGTTTTTCTGGACAGATTTTTTCTTTGAAAATTCAGACTTGTCAGTGTTCAAAGACCTAAGTAACCTCACGAACCTTTGTTGCCTACTTTTCTGAGAAAGATCGGTATTAAATGAAACTTTATCAAATAGAAAGAAATATTTATCATGTCTGACGTAAAAAGTAGAATACGAACAAAAACAACGTGACCATATTGATTGTTTACGTAACAATGAAAACCACTTATCATCGCTATGTTTATTCTACTATAATATTAAAGTTCTTATTTCTCTTGTATTTCTATGAACAATATTCTGAATTAATATTTGTACAAACCTCTTTTCAAACCGGGTTTTTTTGATACTTGAAACAGAATTAACCTAATTGGAGCGAATCTGCGAGTACCAAGAAAATTGTATGCACAGCTTTTCACTGCGCTCTCCTAGAATAAAGCCGAATGCATTTTAACTTTAATTAAATTAAAGCGGCTTTTATGGAACTCGTTAAAATATTTGTAGAGAACTGTACAGAATATGGCAGATGAATAAATGTTTTCTGGCTGGCAGAATATGTAAAACATTTAGATATGTTTTTTTCTCCTGAGGACAATACATTGTTTTGTCAATGTATTTCTTCTTAGCGTATCGATCAGTGGCATAAAAAAATATACATTATTAAGCCAGTAATAATCACGCTGACAACATTTTCAATAACGTTAATCATTGTCTAGTTGTTGTAGTTTTACGCGATATTTAAGTCGCATTTTCATTAGGGTACATTTGTTCCTCGACTCGTAATGCACACGTTCCACACGATATCGACTGACGTTGCTTAGAACATTTTAGGACTCGGAGAAATGTAACTTGCCTACGGGCAATAGTCGTAAAAACATGCCTCAAAAAGCTAGCCTGCATTCCACACAGATATAACTAGCACACACAGTATTGCACAGTGACATCAAGACAATGCCGTGAGAATCGCTTCTCTCTTCATGAGAATACTATTCAATCGTATCGTATGAATGTTGAGCATCTTTAAATACGAGGTATGAATAGAATTTAATATTGTACGGGCAAATGAGGTAGGAAAAAAACTGCTAAAGGTACTGGTTCCGTATATTGCAAAAAAGATCTTAAATTCATGGAAGCACTTTGAGATCGATATTCAGGACAGAATTTCTTACTATAAGATACAAAGCTATTTTATGATTAGATGAGGTGACGATCTTCTAATATGCTTTAGTAAATAGAGTAAAATCATCTCAGATTGGGCTGCTAACCTGTACTCAGTGGTAGCTATCATAACACTATTTGAAAAACTCTCTCTGAAAAACTTCGCCAAGCCGATAGAGTATACCTCATTATGATGATTGATCTCATTATACACTGCACAATCTTTTAAGTTTTCTAATACGGATCCCCAATCCACGCAACACGAGACGCTTAACCTTAAAACCGGAAACTTATTCATATATTTCTTCATTGATTAATCAAAAGATCAATCCGACTTACAACATAATGCATAATTCACAACGTCTACAGACGCGTGTATTTATTTGTTTGCTTTCATAAGCGTTGCTCAACTTTGGTTGTTTATTTATACAGTATTGGAACATAATTATTCCGAATGTTTTGATGCTTGTTGTTTTATTAATAAGATTTGTTAGTAGTGTTTGAGTGTTAATGGAATGGTGTAAGAATATTGTGCTGTCGTTTACCGAATTGTTTAGAGGTACACACGAGTAATTAATACACACGAGTTTGTGACACCAATTGGTGCATACCAAATGTTCCTATTACACCATACATACATACATACATAAACGTCACGCCTCTTTCCCTTGGGGGTAGGCAGAGATCACATCTTTCCATTTGCTACGATCCTAGCATACCACTTTACACCAAGAAGGTTTTAAATACCATACGCTAAATTTAGGACAGATTTTTTATCGTTAAAGCTAAAAGAATCGCTTCAAACGGGTTCAAAGTAATATAGGCAAGTAAGAAAAGCTATTTCAGCAGTTGCAGACTGTTTACGTTATCTTAGACAGGTTAACTCAAACGAAAATACATCTTAACTCGTATCTGCCTCAATTTCCAACGTGCCGTTAGTCGCGACGCGCTCTCAAATTGGAAATTAAATATTCAGTCGCGTTGCTTCCAAGAAAGTAGTTTTTGATTATTCCCCAAGGAAATTCTCGATTTCCTGAAGCAGAAACACTTTGAATATTGCTGTGAATGTGTTTTTCTATGATGTTTTCATCGTTTATTGCCAAAGAGATATTAAGGAAAAATTATGGATTGATAATTGTGGTTTTGATACTTGTCAATGATCGATCGGATTTTATGAAATTGCATGGAAAGAAACTCATAGGTAAAAAAATAAACGGGTTGTAAAGTCTATCGAATTGATGTAGATGATACGGATTTTCCTCTCTTTAAAGGATTTTTTTTTTTTTTTTTTTTTTTTTTTTCCTAGCCTATAGTGTCCTATAGTTATCCTATGTCCTATAGCCTATAGTTTAAAGGAATGAAAAACCAAAAAAATATTTTCGTTTGAATGTCGAAATAATGTATATTTCAGTTTTTCAGAATAAAGGACGTTCCATTTGTATTTTTAACTTAAATATACATATTCTAAAATCCTGTATCGTATAGGTAGTAATATCATATACGAGTCATCAATTACCATTAATTGCGACGGAATACTTCACTACGTGAGGCAGTCAATACTATGCTTGTACATACTTCGTAATGAGGAATGATTTGCGGAGAATTGATGTAAATTAGACACCATACGCCTTACTCATACTGATGTATTACATCATGGTTTACACATGATCTGTGAATCTCTATGAGATGTTACGCCGGTGGCGTTGTGAATGTGAAAACGAACCCCGTGCGCACGGCCATAGGGAGATGAGGACACTTCAGTGGTTTTCGGCACACCCGGTCAGCACCCCTGACAGAGGATATAGGTCCATGAGGACATCCCAAAAAAAAGACCTGTGCATATCGATTTCTTTGAGAACTTATCTTGTTCTCAAACATAACATCCAGACACAGAACAAATGATCATGCTCATCACATAAACTTGTCTTGGGTGGGAATCGAACCCACGACCTCCGCTATGACAGTCAGGGCGACTAACCACTAGACCAACAGGCCTGCCATAAGTTGTTAATATAGTTGTAGCTAAAGATTTATACGTCGACGTTATGCTAATTACCTTTTGCTAATTTATATCGTACAATCAGCAGACAAGAAGCAATCGCCCGCGTAACACAGATTATTATAATCATAATCGTTCTAATTGATTAAATATTATCTCCTACTAACACAATTAAAAGATTATATTCCAATACACAATCTTCACTATACCAATCAATATACCTTACAAATGTAAACTCTATAATTATAGGCATACGGTCTATTTTATTAGTTGTAATACATTTTATTGTAATTCGCAATCTTTTTGTGCATTGCCTACACAGTTTTTGCTCCAACAATCGAATCTAGATTTGGCATCGCATGTACGATTATAATTATCGATATTATCGTTGCATTTCTTTGTAGATGTTATCGATTAACATTCTCGATTTCTTTAAGGATATTTAATTAAAATAATAATATTTTTTTAGAATTATAATATTTGCTTTTTCTCTTAGTATTGCAAACTTTCTCAAAAGTGATTATAATGAAACGGTAACCTGGCTTTGTACACTCTTTTGGTCTTCTGCGTGTACAGTCCTGTCGAATTTACAAGACATATTAACATAACCAAATGTAATAAGTTTGTATTGAAGCTAGGAAACAAAAGAACTGAAGAAGACACAGACAATTTACAAAATACCAATTTATCAAAGGTCGCTAAATATTTTTTCCAAATTGTAAATTTCTGATTTTTAACTTTCGCGACTTGTACCTACACATATTTAAAAAACTCTTATGCGCGATGTAATTTGATATTTCTTTTCTCCGAGAAAAGAAATATCGAATTACATCACGAACCCGCTTGTTGTCTAAAATTTGTAAATTTATCTTTTGGTGCTGACCATACATGACTGCAAATATATTAATATAAACAAACCTCATCCTGACCCACCCCAAGCAAAGCCTTCTTAGTCCAACAAACAAGTAAGTACGGTCAGCAAGCGCAATACAAATACATTTCCTAGCAAACTGGGAACATCCCGATGAAACTTGTAGTTTATTATATTGTTGAGTGGACACTAGAGTCTGCGAAACGCGAGGGAGCACGTTCGGTGCCTACTTGACGTCAGAAATGTTTGGTACAGACTTTAAGTAAGGGTATGGATGATAGCTAGGGTCTATCAATATTTATAAAGGATTTTCTGTGACTAGGTTTGTTTGGAGAATTGCTAAGGCTAGGTAAATTGGCGTGTTTGAGGACGTGTCGAATTGTCTTTTTAAATTCCTGAACGACTTTTTGCTTAGTAAATATGTTCCGATATCTTATGGTAGATCGAATGTATCGTTAATAATATCAATTACAATAGAAGTTATTAGAATAATTATACGGTTAACTTACACGTATTTATCGGGATAGCCCACAAAATTCATGAGTGACGCGGCACGGCACGGTCGCGAGTCCAACTCGTATACTTACAAGACTTACTCTTCTAAATATTTACTTCTATACCTCTAAAATCAACATTAAATCCTGTTTCAAACTAATCTAACACCTGTATTAGCAGAAAAGTGACCTGTATTAGGTACAAATCACGCTGTGATTAGATTAATCCGCAATACAATTGCCTCTAATCATCTATACTAGATAGCGTTATCTTAAAATACCTTTCATTGCGATAAACTCTAAATAGTTACATGTAACGTCTAATGATTACATGGTATTGTTTAATAGAAGTACATTAGTTGTTTTTTGGTTATTAATAATAATATTTCACAACTTTCACACAGTCTAGTCTTAAAACTAAGCAGAGTTTGTATTAAGAATACTAGAAAACTAATAAAAAAATGTATGCTTCATATGCATATTGTAGTTAAATTGCACCCAGACACAGACCAAATGATCGCGGTGCTCATTACACAATCATTTGTCCTGGGTGGGAATCGAACCCACAACCTCTGGTATAGTAATCAGGGCTACTAACTACTATACTACTAACCACTAATAGCAGCAGATAATTTAAAAAAATTAAACTTAACTGTTCTCCCGAAAATTACAAAATATCTTCAAATATCAGCTATGATAATAGTTTCTGCAAAATATTAAGTTAAAAACTTATGGTCGACATAGATACAAATTCATACATTTATATGTATCTACATGAACTCAATAAAGATAACACTTCTATTCTTCTACAGTCGTATAATAATGTAACTTGAAATTACAGCTATTTCCAATTGGCTTTGCTTATCAACATTTTTGTAACAAATGCACAAGCCACAAGGCCTCGTTCTAATTTCGCCGACGATGATAAATTAATATTCAAATCAATTATTATCAACTTGCGCAAGCGCACCTCGCAAGAAAGGTATTTACAATGGATTATCGTAATCAATGAATGAATTCTGGTAGCCATATCGAACGATCGAATAATTACGTATCGCTATTGATAAGGAAATAAATTGCTATAAAACACTCATTATTTATATCCAATGTGTAATTATGATTATGGCAAGTATTTTTTTAGTACCGGTAATAATTATGTGTGTTAGCAAGTATTGTATTATTATTTAGTGGTTTAGGTGACTAAACAATACTGGGCAATGAGGAGAGCTCTCAACGCAGCATATTTCAAGACTTTAAAATAAATAATGATATTTTATAGATACTCGTGCGATATGTTACTAAAAAACCATTCAAGTTAACATCGTAAAGTATTATTTAAAATGAGGTAGATAAAACATGATTTACAACTTACTTGCAATTCACAATAGGTACCTACATGTTACAAAAACAGAAGAAATCACATAACAATTAAAGACGAAAACAGACTCCTTAATGTGAAGTGAAACTGAATTAAAATATTCTTAATGAAATCGAAAGTCGATCGAAATTTTCAAGGATCGAACCTAATAATCTCGTATTCGAATCACGGAGTCGAAATGGTCCGACGAAATGCTCACACGCAGCCGAAAACGTGTTTAACATATCACATTGGCCGATTTAAAAATCGAAAGTGTCGTTGTGTCGTTGAATTTAGAATGGTATTCAATATTCAAATCGGTCAAGCTGCGCAGTCGCACCCTTACATCACAATGTGTAAATCTCGTTTTGAAATGCACACCTTGCGAAAATGCCCGGCCCAGACTGATGAGGCGGGTTTATTATGCTCACGCGCATATAATATTTTATGTTGTTCACACATACCTAGTTTATTAAAAGTTGCGTGAATTTAACAACAAAGGTGCACTTTCTATTATGTAATTGTTATTTTTTACTTCCGTGGATGTTAAGTAGTATTAAAATTTGTTGTTATTATTCAGGTCTCAGAAAAAGTTTTTTGCTTCTGCATTTACGGTTAGATAGAGCTGTTGTAATACGCCAAAAAAAAGACAATCATGTAGTACTTAAAACCATCGTGTAAAACATACACGATGGTTTTAAGTACTACATGATTGTCTTTTTTTTGATGATACACTATTTCTTGTGTCTAAAAATCAAATCACATTCCTGCAGCCGCCCAGGCTTACGACAGGCATTCCTTGATCGGGTTTCGCGTTATAAGAAAAGCGTTTTCTAGTAATCAAACTGTTTTTGTTAACATCATTTAAATATATATATCTATAGAATCTGCCTAAAGAGACTAGAGACGGTAGTCAAGTCTCTATTCGAATACTATTCTCTAATCATCCAATAACACGACCGTTTAACGCAGCAAGTGTGTACGTGCCCCATCGGCGGACCGGTTCGTCGGCATTACGGCACCCGCTTACGGCCGGCAAGTGCAATGAAAGTTATTATGAGACCGGCCGAATTGGTACCGCTATGTAAGACATTACGGTATTTGGTCAACTGCTCTGCTACTACTGGTACTCGCAGACTTGCAGAATCTGTAGCTGACGTAAACACGGGAAATTGTTTAATAGTTACGAGACTTGGATTGAATGGACATAATTTTATTAGTCTTGTCAGTTGTTAGTTGTGAGATGACGTCAGATAGGAACGTGTGGAAGAAGGCATGCTGCGCCGATCTCAAATAATAATTGGGATAAGGGCAGGGAATGATGATTCTTGTTAGTATGAAGAAAGGAATAGCAGTTGCCGATGTAAATAGTGTAAGGTTTTTGAAAGTCAAAAATACGCTTAACATATGGATGACCCAGATAATAACATTATTAAATAATTGTTGAGACATCCCACAAAACAATGTGTCTTCATCGGCCTATGATGACACTTTTGCTTAACTCCTTTAAGTTTAGTTAAGAAACATACTGGTTTAGATATTATTCGCGTTATAATGTTTTAGAGGATGTTGATAGATTTTACTTTTGATAATAGAGATTAACAATAAATACAAACTTTAAGTATACAGCGCCAAATAAAAGAATACCTTGAACCAAACGTTTCTCAACCTGACTTATAACATCTTTGTAAGATTGCGGCAAAAAAAGCATTCATATCCATGTCCAAAAAATAATGAGTAAACAAATTGATTAAATCCTTGTCTTTCTATCCCCCAGGCCCAGAATACGGCACAATGGAAGCTGCGTGGAAAGGCGGTATGGTGGAGGCTGAGCGCCTATCCGACCTGCACCTGAGCGTGCGCGACCGGCTCGTCAACGATGTCATGGCGCAGATCAAAAACTGGCAGAAGGACACCTATCATAAGGTTAGTTTAATATATCGTGTCCTGATGTAAATACTGAAAGGCTACCAATTATTCTACCAGATAAAATCTGGTACTGGAAGACCGCCGGTAGTTTTACCAGAGGCAAACTACCGGCCTACAATCGGCCGGGGCTGCGGAATGTTCTTAAGAGTTACCGCGACCCTGGCACACAAAGGTCTCCAGGTGGAACATAGTGGGTTTCATTTATATATCATCTTTGAAGCTGTGATAGCTTAGTGGCAAGACCGTAGGACTGCTAAGTCAGAGGTCTTGAGTTCGATCCCCACGGCGCGCACCGACTTTTCGAATGTTGTGTGCGTTTTAGAAACAAAAATATCACAGCTTCCGTGTTTCGGAAGGCACGTAAAAATGTGGGTCCTGCGCCTGATCTCTCTCCGGTCGTGTCGGATTACCGTCCCATCGGGTTATGAGAGTAAAAGGAATAGAGAGTGCACCTGTGTCTGCGCACACGCTTGTGCACTATAATATGTCCTGCGTAGCTGGCTGGTGTCATAGTAACACTGGCCGCCGTGGCCGAAATCGGTCTGGACCGCTATTATAAGTGGGTTTCAGTCAGAAAAATCTGACACCCCTCCCTCTGCGCTCACAACGGGCGGGGCATTTGTTGATATGAATGATATCCCACGAAATAAAAGAAAAGAGCCTAGACAATGATCGCATAAGATTGGAAAACGAGTAAAAATCTTATATAAATGACGTTAGGAACTGTATGACTTTTGGACATTTGCATTTGCATTCTTGTGGTTTTAGTAGTTTTTATGAAAAGTATACGATTAATCATTTATAGCTTAAGACTTCATTCGAACAGCGTGTGAGGTTCACGCATTAAGATCATTACGTCAGATTCAAAAGTTGTATCGTTGTATCATATCATAACTTTAAAAATCAAATTTAATCACACTGACTTCGCAGTTACCACAATAAATGTCACCATGATTGATATTATGATACGTCAACCTGTTAATATGGTGTCATAATGTGCCTTTGTTCATCAAATATGGCTCCAAGTTGGCTCGATATTGGTGTCCATAGTTTATTATTTATCGTTTTAAATGTTGGCTCGCGTCCAAGTTGATAAGGTAACAGGGTAAGGTTGCTAGGTGCCCCAAAACGGAAGTAGGCTCATACGTTATCTGTAAGCTATCTAGATTTATTTTAGAAAAAGATAAGTTAGGTTTTTTTTTTTTTCGTGTTCATTTTTGGTTGTATTTTTGAAGGGGAATCTTAACCTACATAGTAATTTTCCCAAGCTATGTTTGGGTCGTTATCCAGTCTGTATTTTATTTTATTATAGTGGATAGCGAATAAGGTCAATCTAAGTAAGAAAATTTATTTTATATCACAAAGTTTGAAAGAATAATGCAGTCGCCAGCTTCCAAGAAGTTTGTCCATCCCGAACAATTTGTTTTATAATAACTTTTTTAAATTCAATGTTCTTGTTTATAAGTTTGTGTCGTATCGAAGTTTTTATTCCGTTCTGACATAATATGGTTGGAACATTTTTATCTATCATTACTGAAGTACAAGGAACTTGCTGTTCAAGATCGAAAGGAGCGATAAAATCTTCTGCGAGCCCTGTCACTGATGAGGGATAACAGGACGACATCATAATTACTAAAGTATAGCTCACTTTAGTATCTAATAGTAGTTAAAAATGTTCTCTTAGGCGGGTCTTATAAAAATATATAGGTATGTCCTTAACGCGGATTCTTGAATAAATTACGCCAGCAAATAATCTCTAGGCTTTTTTATAATTCTTGGAAGACGCTATTGACCACTTGGGAAATTTGTCTTAAAAAATATGGCAAAGTTTTCTTCTTTTCAAGATTACATTATGTGATACAAATGACGAAATTGTACCTTCTTCTTGGAAAATCCAAAAAGGAAAAACAGAAGAATTTATTTACATTATTTATTACAGTCACTTAACGTTTGCTTCGCTTAATAAATATGTATATAGACAGTGGATCTCGAATACTAATCTAGATGAAAACGCCTTTCCAGTTGCCTTCTTAGTACCTGATTCTCAATAATAATTGATACTAATGCGCTGTCTTACATTACAAGGATGCAGTTGTTAATTTGTATATTTAAATGTTGCTATATGAATTCTGCTATCTTTGGACTGCGATTTTGCTGGCGTGGTGGTTCGCTTTCACGTCAGAAAATCAAACAGGTCAATCAGTCAACTTCTCATCATGTATTATAGTGCGTGCACATTGGCACACAGTCCATATCAAAAATCAAAAGTCATTTATTCTAATTAGACTACAATGTAGCACTTTTTTAACGCCAAGATTCATAAATTATAGACAACACCCCGTCGCCCACCCTTCACCTCTCCTGTGCTATTGCTACGGGAGAAGAAACGGCATTGCCTAGAGAAACCAAAACGTATTGCTTATCCTGAGAAAATCCCGACAAATATCTGAAATATCTATCACATTACAAAAGATGGACGATTTTATTCATCATAATATTAACCGCAGTTCACTATTAAATCGTATCACGTCAACATCTCCTTATAATACCATTAATCTAATTCTTTCCTCGAACGCCCGAGGAAAACGAATATTTTTGTTGAGGGCTGTCAACGAAATATGAAAACATCGCAGATTAACCCCATACATGTTATTTGTGAATAGTGTGGTTACCAGGCCTGTTGGTCTAGTGGTTAGTGGCCCTGATTGCTATACTGGAAGTCGTGGGTTCGAACTCCACCCAGGATAAAGTTTTGTGCGATGAGCACGATCATTTGTTCTGTGTCAAGTATGTTTATCAGTTGTCTAGTATTCATATGACAAGCTTTGCTTAGTTTGCGACTAGATGGCGATGTGTGAAAATGTAATAATATTCAACTTACATTTATGTTTTTAGTATCATAATATTGCGTAATATGCATTTACAGATATGTCCATGATGTTTAATGAGTACGGTTTATTTTACTTACCGCGTGTGTAATACATTTCATATCTACCAATCAAATAAAAATGCTATTCTTATTCTGATTTTCTTTTATTTGACAACCCTCATACAACACTTCAGAATACAGAGTGATGCTGGTCGTGTATTATCTACTTATTATTCTAAGCAGACTGTGACTGAATTGAGAGAAACTAGTCACATTTGTAGCTACTCGCAATCGACTAGTCAATTGAAGCTGTTTTATTTATTAACATCTATTTACGACTGGTTAAATAGGAAATACTTATGTACTAGTATATTGTAGTGTTATATGCTCTGTTTTATCACACTGATATCACATAGCCGTAACGTACGTTCGTATAGGATTCTCATTTGAAGTATAAACGAAATGTAATAATTGTAAATTATGTCGAAGTAATTTGGTCACTCGTGGCTCTTGAGAGAAACAAGTGGAAAAAAAATAGGGAGGCCTCCGCCCAGCCCAGTGGGACCTCTCAAGCTAGTGATAATAATAATAATCTGTGAATTGTTTACCTAGAACAGTTACAAGGATGAAACTTATCAAAATTAAAAAAAATAGTGTGTAATATAGTGTGTGTAATCTATAATTTGCTGGGTAGTTTCAATAGCAGGTTTTGATTGTTATCGAGAAGACACTTATATACCTACGGTCGAATTTAGATTAAAAATAGTTGACATTTTTAGTCATTGCTTAAGTTACAATTTTGAACTTGCTTTGCTTTAAGAGAGCTGATAGCATTTCAAAGAGTATTACCAAACATTCACAACTTATTTGATAGCCTTTAAGTACACTTGTACTTAGCTATATCTAAAAAACATTCAATTCTTACATAAAATAATGTACGTCACACGTCTAAGCATTCAACAATGGTCTCCATGCAAATAAATCCATACATTATTGCAGTGGGATTTGAAACAAAGTGCAATATATTAACATAAGTATTCGCTGTTATCGTACGTGTCATGATGCCAAGGACTTGCTGAATGTTAATATTTAAGGCCGTATTGTTTTACACGTGTATGCTGTTGGGAACTTGATGGAATCTTGATTCCTTTGGGTAAGAGAATGCCTTTATATATTTTGTATCAAAACTGTGTAAATCGTTTTCAAACAATATAATTAGCCATACATTTGTTTTAACCTCTGAAATTCTGGCTTTGGCTTCCTCTGTAGCGATGTAGTTTAGGATACTGCCAGTTAAAGCAATCGGAATACTTACAAAAGGCCTATCGCAATCATGTCCATAAATAGTAACAACATCAGCATCTAGCTTCCTCTATCTTTGCTTATCTTGTAAATAGTTTGAGAGAGACATAGTAATTGAATTAGTTTTTAAATTTATATTAACAAATACGTTCATTGTCGGCTATTGTTTGTTGAAGTAACATCACTATCGTCATTCACATCTATGTATCTCAAAGATAAAGTAATGAGTAAAATTACTTTATTGACTTACACTACAATACAAAGTCACGAAATAGGGAAACTATAGGCTTATCATTTGCGAGTCATGGTATAAGGAGTTTTAGAATGTCTGTGCCAGTAAAAAATATATTTAGCATTACAAAATAGGTAAAAAGAAATTGGTATACTGTTCATAAAAAAGTGGACACAAAAAACTATCCATAAAACTGAGAACGCTAAACCAACTAGTTATGTATTATTAAAAAGGAAAGTACACGAGAAAATCATATTCTCAATAAATACGCCCTTTATCTTGTATTAGACAAAATAGCGTGGGAAAGGCACGTGTATGTATGATGTATATATTTACCGTTTTTGAAATATTAAAAGAAAATTGTAGCTTATTTATTTCGTAGATAAAATCATGAGAGGTAGATGGTATTGTAGTTCGTTTATTCATTCAGTACTTTGTTAACTATAACTTTAGTTACTCCGAATTATGAATAATTGGAGTATGGATTTCTCAAGACCACAGAAGACCACGTGGTATGCCTAGGCGGAGATGGCGTGATGACCTTGATAGCCACATGAAGGAATGGACGACACTTGCTCTTGACAGACAAATAGAAAGATGGGAAGGAGGCCTTTGCCCAGTAGGAGGGCAATATAGGCTTATAATAATAATAATAGAGTATGAAGCGTTAATTTCAAAGTAAAACCGAATAAAATTCAATTCGACTAAGTAAAATAAAAACTAGCTATCAAAGAGACTTAACGAAGCACAAAGCTCGGCTAAGCGTTGCGGCGATTTTCAGCCGCGCCGCTTCGTCTATTAAAACTTTTGACGGCTGCAGAAAAAAAGACTAGTAAAGTTGAAGCGTCTATTTTGTATTTTTTTAGTTACAAAATTGTTTGAAAAACGTAGCTGTATAACGTATTTTTCTAAAAAGATTTATGATTTTCTTTAAGAGAATATTTAACGTAGGTATAGAAAGTTTTTCTCGTATTTTTATCCCAAATTGATCGTGTTCTGGTTAAGACATGACTTCAAATGAAGCAATGATTATAATGTCTATGGTCGTCACTTGGTAATGATAGGTATAACAATATTATATGACTCTCAAGAAGGGATAACAGATACATATTTTTGTTTTAATGCTAAAGGACTATCTGAAAACTGTATCATATGTATATTGTGGATCGATTTAAAATATTCCCAACCACCGATTCTAATGATTTTGGTCAATCTATATCAGAATTATTGAACGAAGTACAATCCACGAAACCTGATCAATACCATAATTTCTTTCTTCATTAAACCTTATCTACCACGTTTCGGTCATATTGGAGCCCTCTTATCTTCCTCCTCTAAATTCCGCTGACGATACCAACCTTCCAACCGATAAAAAGGGAGGTATTATTCAATCCAGGGGTTCTACCATTATCTCTTATAGGTACTGTTGCAGTAGTGGAAAAGAGACGCCGCTCCACGTCGTGTAGTGCTCTGTCTCGCTTCCACAACTGCAATAATCTTACTATAAGATTGGTAGCCCCCTTGGTACTAGTGTCCATTCTAATAATCTTTGGCACTTGGTATGCTGAAAACTTCTGAATTTTTGATCGATTTTTTTCTTGGATTTTATTTCGTTGTGCTGTTGGTGGTTAATCTTTGGAGGATTTTCTGTATTTAATAAAGACATGTGGTGTCAATTATGTTTTTTTTTGTGGTTTCTAGTTCCTACAAAGCTAGATGATTGTTATAGATTAAATAGTCCGATGTACCGAAAGAAAGAAATAAGTCAAAGCCACAAACATATCCATAGATCCGTAACAAAAAGAATGGTTTAGTCGGAAGTTATTATTTTTTCATTTTATGACTTGTCGTCAACCCACTTGCTTGTTAAAACTATAACATTAGAGTGTAGGTTTCAAACATAGTTTGGAGTACCCTTTTAGGGAGTATCACGCTAAGCATTCTAAGTACTTGCCGAAAATCATAAACCTCGGTGGTTTACGTAGGCCTCCTCCTACGTAGACATGAAGCACGTACTCAGTTTTTAGAAATATGGTTTCCGCATCCGGAAAGCTTATAAACGACTTCATTTGAGATGGTTAGACCAGAATATTCTTAGACAAATTTAACTTAGATGATGAATTTAGAGGTTGTTGTATCTTTTTGCATTACCATTAGAATTTCACATGTTTCTATGTCTTGTACCATCCAACCCTACCTATGTAATGATCATTATCATCTTTCTGCCCTAATCCCATTTTACTTGGAATTTTCGCAACACGTTTTCTTTCTTCCATCCCCTTTATCAGACGTCACACTATCATTTGCTCCTTTTTCATTTGTTGATAGATATCAATTAAATATAAGAAGTGTACACATATCCGAATCTTGTGTATATGTACTTATCGTACGTATTTGAATTATATCTCCCATTGATCTAACAATTACAAATACCCAAATAAAATAAAACATGTACAAAAGACCACCAAAGTCGAACCACATTCACATTCTTATTCTATAACATGCTACCAGGTTGTTCAATTTGGGTAATTTATTGGAAACCTGTTGCCAAATTTATATAAATTATTAATACCTTCACCTAAGCACGTAGGCCTTTCAAGTTACCTTCATTCAAATTGGCCCTAAAGGGTACGACTTCGCGCTTGTCAATTAGTAGACCCGTGTCGGATTTAAATGTGTGGTGTGTCTTTTTAACAGTTTATCGGGTATCGGCTTATTTCGTGACGGTTTTTTTGTTATCGGAAATCGGTTTACCTATTTCATGGCGTTTTTTTTTTTGTTCAGTTAATTCTTTGTTGTTAACTGATTTGGTCGGTTATTCCAAAATGATACTAGATTTTAGTTTAGTTCTCGCATCTTCTGTTCCTACTGCTATCACAGTTGATGACTGCAGATTTCTTCTGCCATTCATCCCTATTACTCATCATGCTATCATCAACTGATTTTTGTTTCTGAATGAACTTTCTTTGGCAACTGTTGCCAAATTCAATAAACAATTTTGACTGTTTGTTCGTTATACTGATAGTATATTGTTATTTATTGTCAGTTTCGAAGAAATGAAAACATTGTATGAGTTGTGTGCGCGTAGAAATTGGGCTAGCATCAATAGGCAAGGTATCTTTTTACGACTTTAAAAAGTGTGATGTTTCCGGGGTCACGTATATTATTATGAATGGATATGTGTATGTGCAATCATATAGGGTAATACGATAATGACAAAGTAAGATTCACTTGTTTAAAATGATTAAGAAACACCTGAGAATCTTTGAAAAGTGTGTTAGGCCATGTCACGGGTGGTTGAACTCTAACACCAGGTTTAACATATTGATATCTATCATCATCTTTTTCAGACGAAAAATATAGTTATAGTATCATTTGTTGCTTTTGTTGACAGGGTAGACATGTTTCGAATTACCTTTCAGGTAAATCTTTCCTATTATGGGAGGAACCCTCTGCCCAGCATCGGGATTATGGGGTATCTATTATTATCATCATCATTCCCCTGCCCTTATCCCAATTATTACTTGGGGTCGGCGCAGCATGTCTTCTTCTTCCACACGTTCTTATCAGACGTCATCTCGCAAGCAACACCCTTTGCAGCCATATCATCTTTTACACAATCCATCCATCGTTTCTAATATTAAACTTTACAAAAAAAAAATCTTAAAATGACATACACATACCTAATACACTTTTTTTCACAAACCAGTTGTAGTTAAACCTATTAAGCATTTAATTAATGAGGTTGCGGTAATAAGTATTAATTATAAAACCAGTGGAGACCTACATAGCGTTTCGAACATTCATCATATATAATTTTATATTAATGTGTGACCTGACCATGAAACACATACATTTATGGTCTTCCTTCTAATTTCATACTTTAAAGGTTAAGTAAAGAAATATATTATATTTTAGAAATGCTTCATTTGAATGAAAATATATTTATTTTACACTAGTTGACCCGACAGACTTCGTACTGCCCCAACGATAAATAAAAGACCTAAACTTTTGTAAAGGAAAAAGAAAAGGGCTGTTTTTAGGGTTTGCCCGGCAATTATTCGATTTTTTCTCACCTTTTCATATCTTCCCATTTCCATTTTCCGAGTATTCCTTTATATCATTCCCAAAAATGAAACATCTATTTTAAAGCAATTGTTCCTTACATATACTGTAGCATACAAAATATTCAGTCGTAACTTTCTTGTCGGCACGAAAGGGTACGAGTAGAGCCCCAGGCGGCACGCGCCTCTGTACTGTACCAGAGATTACAGCCCTGATAGATTGCTGTGTGTGTGCACATGACAGATCCCTTTAAGAGCTCGGACGAAAAGGATACTGTACCTACGCAACTTCTTGTATGTCGGTGGAGTTTAAAACATTTGAAGTAACAATTGTAGATGCGTAATTTCTAACTTTTCTTGTTTTCTTCCCCATAAAACGCTATCCACTGTCCACAAAACATTGTTTGACGTTTATGTCAAAAACATTGATGTTTTAGACCGTGTATGCTCTTTGAAACATGCTCATTATATTAAAGACCTTGTTTTGCGACTAAAAGTAGGTTTATTAATTAATGAAAAAAATTGTTGATTATAATTATGTATAATTTTTTTTTGATTCGTGGTCTACCTCCAAAAAATGATTTTTTTTACGTACCTTGAACAAGCAATAATCTCAAGAACACTGTTTAAAACAACAAATGGATATTTAGAAAGATTATTTCAGTCGATTCTAAAATCACTCCAAATGATACAACAACTCCATTTTCATTGCCCAGACCTAATAAAACAAGGCACAGGTCACAGAACAAATAAATCATTTCTATTAAGTAAAACAGACAACTGAGACCCGCGATTTAGTTCAGCAACGCGTACCGCCATCGTAAATCACGTGGAATTAGCACACCCACGGCTTCTTTAATAGAAACGCCTTGTAGTTGTGTCTGATTAGAAGATTGCTGACATTACACACAGATTTACTCTTTATCTACTAATGGATGCTGACTGGGTTATCCTGTTTAATGTAATAGAGTTTGTTGTAGAATAATAGAGCACTTAATATTATGTTTTATAAAAATGTTGAGTGTGGTAGGTTTCTGAATGTAGTCTCATTTTAAATCTGAGTTTTCGTTTTACGATGGACAATGTTATTTTACAATAGAAATAGAATTTGGCTATTTAGGCAGACATAATCGATAATGTTTTAATTTAAATGGGTTAATTAATAGCTCTTTTTTGTAGGAAAAAAGATGTTGATTTAGAATCTACGCAACTATTAGACCATTAGCATGCTGTTTGACAAAATGTGAAGCAAAGTTTACATTTCCAAATACGCCTAAAGACCATACATCTCGAGTTGTCAGCTAAGAAATTGCACCTAACAAGAGAAGAGGTTACTTACATAAAATGCACACGTTATAAAATCCACACTTTCGTTGTGTTTCGCTACACTAGGAGAATAATGTGGACACGCCTGTTGAATATGCAGCTAAGACGTGCCTAGAAGACAAGCGCAGCTAATGACAAACATTCAGATGCACCTACAAGTTTATTGGTGGCCAATGACCGTATAGGTCTTTTCCTTATTAGAAAGCTAAATGGTTTTGTGAGATAGCGCCTGAGAATCGAAGATTTAGCGAAAGTAATTTTCCTCCTTAGCTTTACTATTGCTAATACAATCATGTTAGAGGTTTCAGTGTAAGCTATAATTACGAACTGGGCGGAAATGTTGCAGTATAAAAATAATGTTTATAGGTACATATCATTTACCTGTAAGTATCAGAAAAACAAACTAAAGATCAGTAACAACTAATCCAAAAAATAACAGCTGACATCATGATCATATGAATTATGTTTCGACGCCTCTTCAAAGTTAGTGCGGTTGGCACGCGGCCAGCTATCGAGGGAAAGAGTGAAAATAAACGCCAGTGACCTTTGCCGAGCGGGCTCGTATCACCTCCGTATACAAAGTATCTATGAATGTAGGAAAGTCGGCGTCTTGAGGTATAAAATATTCTTTTGTTTTGAGTCTTGCATAACATGTTACGTCCAAGTTTATTACTTCCTACAGTTTTATTGGCTTGCGCTGCAACTGTGGTGGACAACTTTTCGGATGCTGGTTAAAGTTTCGAGTGTGGTCTACAATTTCGTCTGTATTTTATTTCTGTCAGTATAGAATGCACTGTACTGGAATGTTCCTTAAAGTTTCGTTGAAACTTCTTTTCATTTTTGTATTTTACTTTCGTGCTAGATATGACCAACCAAATAAGTGGTTTATCTGTTTGCCATAATCTACGTACGTAGATATTTACTCTCATCTTTAATACGCGTGCTGGTATGAGTTCTTACATTTTATCAGTCTTTACAGCTCTAAAAATATCAGATAACACAAGAATAGCATCAAGAAATGCGATAATCACACTACTCTAATGACTTAGCAAACGAACTCGTTTAAATCTTAACGCAAACACGGAACGGAACGTTAGCTCAGTTTTGCGCGTAATTCGCGATAACTGAGCGCAAATATGCGGAAACAAAAGACGATCAAACAGTAAGCGGTAAGCGTATCTCAAATAATGATGACGTGATCAATTAGGCTCATGTTGTTAAGGAGATTTGGAAGATACCTGGTTCGTAAGCGTTGGGTGGATACTACAAATTGCAATGTGTTTTTTACCTCAACCCTTAATCAATTTGCCAAAAAAAAAAATTACAAGCGAGGGAAAAACTGTACGAAACAAAATGTGTAGATATGAATGAGCATATCCATAGCAGAGTGAAAATTTGGACGGCTATTCACGCGTCTTAGATTTGAATCATTCGATATATTCGTTATGTTAGGTATCGTTTATTCTACTGAAACATTCCGTGACCTCATGAGCTTTCTCCAGAAGAGATGGACTGTAACCCGTAAACTTTACTCTTAAACTTTTACCATAAAAAAACGCAAAAGTAATTTACAAAAGAACTCAAAACTTGAAAATTCTTAAATCTTAAAATGCAGTTCCACAGTAAACATAGGTGCGGTCTACCTACTCGAAGTCACAAGTGACATTATCAACGATAAAGTGATTGATATCGTATTGCGATATCACCGCGATAACGCCTGATATGTCGTTCATCTTGCTTGTATTCAAATGTTCCCATTTGACAGGTTTATTATGGATTTTATCGTTGTACTGTAAACCAAAGTGTTTGTGACTGTCAAGTACAGAACCTACCTTACCGTCTATTGCCCTTAGATCGGTGTCAAATCTATGATCGTTAGCGTTGATATAATCGTCTGAGCCACGAGACTTTGATACGTAATTTCTGAACATTTGAGCAATTTCTATTCTATTCACTATTATACAAATTTTAATGCCACATGTTTTGAGACCTAGCGAATATTGTTATTGTACTAAAATGTTAAATAAATGCATTATTCGATGTAGTCAGGTGATGTTACGTAGAAAAATAATCATATTGTTCATCCCTTTATCGTCTACTACTAGATATAGGTCTCTCCCAAGGTACGCTACTAAGCCCGGTCTGCTGTTCTAGTAAATACCTGATCTATGTTATTATTCTATTTGTGTGCCCATTGTCGAAGTAACATCCGAAGAAATAAGCATTTAAATATTGTACCATCTTCCGCTACAAATTCCGTACCGGGAAAAAGCTTTTTGTGGCAGTTTCCCGGGGGGCCTATTCTCCCTTTTGAAACTTTAACATCAAACGTGATTCAGATTTGAACATAACGCGAAAGAATGTCACTCTAAAAGGTTTTAGGAATAGATGACAAATTATGTCAAGAATACAAAGAATCAAGACATAAATAAAAACGTTTGTATTTCAAATAGACATTTTAAGGCACTTTCAGAACGTTATCCGGAGTACGGATTCAAATATATGTATGTGTCTTAAGTAGAAGAACCGACAAACAACATAAGGGAGTGAAGACTTTTAGACCAACAATTGTTTTAGATTTTACCTATTTACCTATATGTATACTACTGGTCGATATTTACTGATATACAGACGAAAATTGGGTCATATTTTGTGCTACGTGATGCTCGATATCGATACAACTCATACAAAACTTCTTATCAATCAGCGCCTTATGCATCACTGATTGTCGTAATTCTTGTTATGCACCGTGTGCATTTATCAGTCTTCATGTTTTTTAATCCACTTTTTTATCCGATATAAACTGTCTGTACCTAAATTCGTACCAACATACGAATTTTGTATGATATTTAAGGATATATTTTAAAATTTTGCTTAACGGTTATCTAAATTATACCTTAGAATATATCTTGGTGGTAGCCCACATATCGATCTACCATTCTTTGAGTAAAATAAATCAATGACAATTTTGTCCACTCAATACTCAATATAATCATTTAAACAGTTGGTAGGTTAGACTTAGAACTATGAACCACGTTTTTACAGGAGAGATTTAGTGACATGATTCATCCCCAAATGTATATATTCGTTTTTAACATTTATCCTCAACTGTTGCTATCTATAAATAACTAAAATAAATTACCCTTTTGTCCACATATTTTATGAACTTTGATAGTGATAACCCAATTCTCCGAATGATTAAAAACGGCTTTGCTTTATCGATCAGGTCCGGATCGCAATTGCAATTACCTCATGTCTGTAATTATTATTATTGATGCCTAGTAGTTAAATTATGATGCTTATAGTAAGAGTGATGCTTCACAGTTTATAGCAGGAAGCTATTATCGCAAGTTATGCCGATATCGGATAATACTGGCTTTTAATGATTATGAAGTTATGATTCATTAATTTCTAGATGGTTGATGCTTCTTTGCTAAATGTGCTAGTAAAAATATAATTATTGTAGTATAATTCTTCGCCATTCATATAGGTGGTGTGATCTTGATGATCTTGTCAGATATGCAGGTCGCACGGTCTTTGGAAGGAGAAAAGGGAGGCTTTGCCCAACAGTGGAATCTTATGTAGGCTACACAAAAAAATCTTCGCCAGTATTGTCCTACTACTCGGCAAAAACATCCCTTGATTGCAGTGACCTCGATTCCTATTATAATTAAAAAATATCTAAAAAATACCAACTGGAGCAGGAAAACCGTTTTGAACTCAGATCAACAATCTGTTTTTGATAGAGTTTCATCTTACGGCAACGGGGAAATGGCGAGGCTTCAGCTAGCTCGTAATAATCAATGTTGTTGTTTACTTCACGAACTTGAAAACAAATATTTTCTGGACGAGATGTCTTGACAGTAAAAATAACTATTTTTATATTCCTTTGAACGTTTTCGAGTATTTTTCTCCAAGCCCAGATCTTATATCGTAATTTAAGTCATTTACAAGTTGTTACTGCTATGCCTATTAAAA
This sequence comes from Chrysodeixis includens, assembly GCA_941860345.1. Classification (NCBI taxonomy): domain Eukaryota; kingdom Metazoa; phylum Arthropoda; class Insecta; order Lepidoptera; family Noctuidae; genus Chrysodeixis; species Chrysodeixis includens. The sequence goes on along the minus strand of OW796111.1, from coordinate 8,425,113 downwards.
AACTGCATCACTTTATATAAGTTTAATGTCACAAACGTGATTTTCTCTGTGAACGTGTGCTGGAATATTATTAAATACTTATCGTTAAACATTTTTACGACTTTGTTTGTTTACTATGTTTTAATGTATAGTTATTATTCAAAAGGACCGGATTTTTTTATTTATAATCATACATAAAAATAGGATAGTAAATCTTAATTTAGCCTCAGACAGAGAGAGATAAAGGGTATGGAAGTCCTAAGTCTAAGAAAGTGTAGATAAACAAAAAAAAGGCATATATTTTAGGTTTTTTTAAAGTAATTCAAGCCAGAATCATTTGAAGTAATGTAGGGATTCTAAAGAAAACAAATCAAAATTGGTTTAATCATTCACAAGTTATGGTAGAAGAAAGGAACTGAAAAATAAACCGCTACTAAACCTTCCTTAATCTATTATCTCTTAAACCGCACCCAGGTTTAGAAAAGCGACTCAACAATGAGCAGTAAACATTTACAGTACTATTGTGCCTGTCAAGTATAAAGGGTCCTGTGTTCAGCGCGATGCGGATTGACACCATTGTGTGACAGCCTTGTGCCCAATAGTGGCTGTCAATGGCCGCTAGTGGTCAACTGTTGTTGCTGAGCAAATTGGTGTTATATTTGGGTTTGGGATTTTATAAATTGCCCAAAATGAGTCTTTAAGATTTTTTTTAATGATTTAGAACTGAATCAGAAGGCGGTGGAAAAATTGACTGCGAGGACTGATTTGAAGTGGCGCAGGATAGAGAATCGTGGAAGGGCTTAGAAGAGGCCTTTGCCCAGCAGTGGCTCACTACGGGCACTATTGCAATAAAAACAAAGATACCATTGAAGTAACAAAGGATATTTATGCAGTTTTAATTGTCCTCAAATTTTGTCTGTGATGGGAATTGTCGTTTTTTAGTTTATAGAGATAGTTTGAATTTTGTTTTCCGAAAGATCTTTGACGGAAAAGTCCTTCCTTGATAATATTATATAAATTTCAAATACGTATTCGATACCTAATGACCTTTAGAGTATCGAAGTCTTGCGTTGCCACGTGTGTTCTTTTAAGGTTTCGTTAAAATGTTTTAAGAGCTAAAAAATGTTTTTTAAACTTTCGCGACTTGTACACATATTTGAAGACTGACTGATCTTATTCGCGATGTAATTCAATATTTCTTTTCTCCCAAGTTGCACCGACCTTTAAGAGTTTTAAGAGCTGTTATCAGTTTCACTTCTTCTTTTACATAACCAATATCAACTCTAGATAAAAATCACCCTCTTAAACAAATAAAGACGTTACACAATCACCTATCGTTAAGTGTGCATCAGATAATTGTGAGTGGGGAAGCGGGCGAGCGTAACCGCGCTATCATTACTGTCATCATTTGATATCAGGCAGCGTTCATTATTCTCGTTATTATGCTGTTTGTAATTATCATGATTGCTTGAGTTAATATACATATCAATACTCTCGGAAGATCCTTTTATCAGAATCCTGAGGGTCTGGAGTTTTACATCACATTAGAATACTGAAACTTCAAATGTATGGGAATTACATTTTTGTCAAGTGACGTGATAGGTTACTTGTCTATAGATTCTAGGCCGTAAAAGTTTTAGTAAACTGTGGTTTGAAACAGTGGTGTAAATGTTATGTTCCTCCCAAAAAATAACCTTAAAGTTTAATAAAATCGCCTTCTAAAACAAAAAGCTTAAGTGAAAACAGCGATAACATACACAAAGTTAGAAACTGTAAGAGTAGATGCTTGTAAAACGAGAAAATTCTTCTACTTATTTATTATGTAATGCGGTATGCTTCAACTACCCGACATGTTTTATACACCTCGAAAACTCGAAAAGTTGTGCTACCTGACATCAACTTGCAAATAAAAATCGCCAGTATTACAGAACCGTAAGGTTCAATTTCGCATTTCGTTTCTTAGATTTGTGATACCTAGAACATTAGTTTCTCTTTTCAGTAAACGTTTCTAACGCTGTACACTGAAGCATTTTCATTTTATTTCGTACTAACATAACATGATATGAACGCTGAGAATAAAATATGTTAACGAGAGAGCTTCAGGTGGAAAATTTATTCAGTAGATGCTTGTCGAGATTTTCCAGAAGATTTTTCTTTTTAAACTTAACTGAAAACATTCCAGTTATTGCTTTAACAGATTTTTGTCCTAGTGAATAAATTTCAATAACAACAGAGGCCGTACGTACGTTATTTCAAATCATGGGATGAAGTGACTCTAAAAGCTTGTCAAAATATCACAATACCCTATTAGACCACACATTGAGTTTTCCACACTTTCTTTAACAATAAAACCTCTTTACACAACATTCGATTATGTTAAGTGTCGCCAAACGTGCCTCGGCACACAACTCTTAGTTTACACGTCCACACGTATAACAATCATTTTCAGGCGAAAGTTATTGAGTCTAGCCACGTACGTGTCACCGGCAGCGTTACAAGTCCTTGTGAAATGCAGTTTGGTGCATGTCCCCATGTCTGTATGCCTGGTTTTAAGTATGCTGGTCGGGTGCACGCCAATCGTCTGGCTTTTTGCTTTTGTAGACTCGATATCGGACGGTAGCTGGTTGCAAATGATTGGAAAGTGGTTGAAAGTCAATTATGTAATTTGTTTATAATGGTAACATCTGCGATGTAACGAAATTTTGTCAATTGAAACTGTTTTCGTAAGTTCTTATTGAAGAGTTTGGTTTATGATTATCCATTAATTCTGTTGTCATTACGCCTTAAGCAGTTCAATAAATACACGTGGTTCTAGACCGAAACGTCTCTTACCATAAATATCTCTTTAGTACTTACCCTCCCAAATTTTAGCTGATGAAAGCCCCATTTCTACCACATTTTAAACAAAATCTTCTTTGTCCACAGTCAATGATCCAGCTAAAAGAACGCAAAGAAATGGACGAAGCATTCAAGAAAGCGCAGAAACCTTGGGCCAAGCTGCTTCAGAAGGTGGAACGCACGCGGCTGGAGTACCACACGGCATGCAAGCAGGAGAGGACGGCGCAGAACCAGGAGAGGAACGCCAGCGGGGACAGCTCGCTTAGTCCTGATCAGGTCAGTACATACACAACATATACATATAAACATTATCCTGTTTTTGAAAAACATAATATGGAGTTTCCTGCCGGTTCTTCTCCATAAGAATGACATTTTGGAACCGTGCAAGAGACAGTAACGTTTTGAAAGTGAGAAGGCCTACTCGAAATAAAAACCTTTTGATTTTTGAGCATATTTTTTTTACTTGAGTGTGATTGCCGGTTCTAAACCGTCAATTAGTAAAAGGTACAGCGTATAGTATAACGCATCAACGCATAAGGTATAGCAGGGGTACCGTCCCAGAATATTTAGAAAGTATAGGACATTTGCTGCCTTTTAATATACGGCGTAATGTTTGGCCTGTACTGTGAGTTATTAGAGCAGGATTGTTGCTGCTGTATGCAGTGTAGTGTGCAGTCTTCCTTTCTCAATGGCAAGTCCTGCTTTGAGAGCTCATAGTAAGGACATTGATTATCGTATAATAAATACTTTTCTTCGTGGTACATACAAAAAGAAAAAGCATAGAACATTTCCTGTGGTGGAAGTCTATCATGAAACACATTACATTATCAAGAGAGCATTCATGTTTTTCCAGTTATCAGTTCGATTCCGCGTACGCTTTCGGATGTTCGAACTACCACGCACCAAAAATAACGACAAACAACAAAAATCGACCTTATTCCTTTACAATACGGTAGTTTTTAGTATGAGTTATCGGTTTCCGTAATATCTCGATAGAATGCTATTCCAATCAAAGTATTAAGCGTTTGCTAACAATATACGGCGACGGAATCAGGTCGAACGCCCCGGTATTTCTAGTCAGACTCAAAGACTTCGGCAAACGATGCTGCACTTCAAACGTGGCTGAAATCGTTTCCTAGTCTAAACATTAAAACTGAATTCACAGTTGCTTGTGAGATGTTTTTCCAGAAACACTCATTTCTGAAGATGGGCTAGGTACTATAAGTTACAAAAGATTTTGCTTTTTGGTCCCTTTTCTAATGTATTTGTAGATGTCTTGCATAGATATATAAATAATTCAAGTGTTTTAGATTCCTTAAAACTAAAGTAAATATTAACTAAATGATTTTATTTTTCCTGCTTTTTTCTGTGGACTGCAAAAGATTTTCTGTAACTTACAATAGATTGGAAACTAGAGCGATTGTGTAGAACTTTTAAACAATTTCATCTCTAATTGTATTCCTGTAAACTACCTCTTGAAACCATTAAACATTCATTTCCGACAAATTCCAACCGAGAGATCAAACAAGCTTGTTAGGAAACTGAACTCAAACATGGAATTCTTAACTTAATGTTCCATGCTTTTACCATGAGCTCCTAAACCAGAACCGTAGCGTTTGTGGAAGCAAGACAACGCTATCCAAAGTTTAATGCCATCTCGCTTTCAAAATCCCAAGAGCCCTGGTTAAAGATCTCTTGGTAGAGGCACAGCACCAACAATAAACCATTTCCTCGTTGTGTTTCATAACTTGCTCTCTATACATGTGTCATTTCCGGACGCATTCTTACACGTGCAGAAATGTATTTCAAACTCGTAAATGTTTTCCAATGAACAGAGAATGAGGTATTAAGTCTTGCAAAGGTATTGACGGAACAATACGGAATTGTAATTGTTGTGTTAATTGTTAGATGTGGAATGGTCGAAGTGTTTAATATATGAATAGGGTTTTCCAAATCGCGTTGTAAAGGACAAAACAAGACTTAAGAATAATAGAAATAACGAGGTATTATACTACATTAAATTAATTCTTAAAAAAAAACTAAAGACTAACTTCAGTTTTCCTCAACAAAAAATGCTATCGAAAAGAGTACCTACACCAATATTCTTAGAGAGTGAAGTCTAAATTTCAAAAACATTGATCCCAACAGAGTAGCCTTTCCAAAAATCATAACAGCCTGACATCCAAAAATAACCCCATCCAATTAAAACACAAACTCGAAAGCAATTAAACCGGAGACAGCTGTTCAAGTCCAAAACAAAGTTAGACTTTATGAGGTCCATCGTAAAGTTGGACAGATGACAAATTGGCTTGTTCAAACCGACTTAGAACTCGAAGATACATAGATGCAAAATCATGCCGAATCTTCGGGCAAATTGGCTGCGAAAACAGACTCCGTTTGCATAGACAATTAACATAACACTAGGTTGAGTACCAAGTACCACTAGGTTGAAATTCATAGTTAGAAATACAATCTAAACATCATAGTGTTTGTTATTAATTTAGAGTCTAGATTTAGTTCTAGCAAGACCATTTACAATCATACATTTAACATGCAATATACATAGAAATTTTCTAAGGTATGGGGCGCCACATCAAAGGGCCATGGGTAGGTTTAATAAGCCATCCTGCTATTAAACTCTGACTCCAGGTTGTATATGAAATGTACGAAAATTAAAAGAAGGTGGCGAAGTGGACACTTTTACATGATGACAAAATTCCTACTTGTATCGAATATAACCTATAATATGGACAAGCCAAAAGCATCAACATAATGATTTAGCAGAGAGTACATCGTCCTAACAAGTCCTTACGGTTTCCCCACCTTATTTGTTAACTAAATAAGCGACTTAATCCGCGGTTTGCATATGTAACCGGGACAAAACTCCGTACGTGTTAGGGAGGGCGCACACTGCCAGCTGTGGCACGGTTCCATTGTCGCCTTTGTTTAATTATACACCTTCCGAGATCCCTTTGATTTAATTAAAAATGAAAACTTTTTGTTAATTGATTTTTTCTATTTTAAGGAACAGCAAATGGCTACAATACAATCTTACAGCTAATAAAACAATGTGATGTTGTGGTCATAATGTAAATTGTAACCCACTACGCTGTCCACAGATAGACATAAACATTTAAAAAAAAGAATTCTAATTGCTTTAGATTTATAACTATTTAAGAGGTCGACTCTAAAACAAATACCATGTTCGATGTCTAATCACTGGAATAAAAACAAAGAACTTGACCGTATGATAAATGAGTAATACATCTTTATAGCATAGTCTTCCACCTCTCATATTACGTTGTTCCACTTTTTCTAATTCAATGGGCTGGTATTAAGCCAGTCTGTTATTTCTAAATTTTAAACCGTACATTGGACTATTTATGTATTATTTCCGACTGTTTAAATCACTCAATTATAATATTCGTTAATGACAGGTTAATCATCAGTAATCCTTAAAATACCCATTACAATTCCATCAGCTCATGTACTCCATCCCTTAGCCGGGCATCGATCGAGCCGGCAAAGTTCCTTGACCACTGCCCCCGATACAACAAACTTACAACCACTTTGAAAGTTCGAGCTATCAATAGATATCTGTACTATTCATAATAGATGATTACCTACCCGTATCGAGGGTACTTGTAGGTAAATTAGATTTTGTTTGTTTTAGAAGTTTTGTGAAGTTAGGGCAGGTTGATTTCAAGTACAGTCGATTAAGATTTTAGGGGAAACAAAAAAAAACAAAATTCTTAGCTTGGCTTTCTTAGCTTATTTTATTTTTTTGGACAGATATTATTAAGTTAGACGAAGGCTTTGATTGCTTCACCTTCACTTTACCCTATGCATGCACGGTTTCCAGCAATTTTTTGGACTTACTTCTAGAGTTCAGTCTCAAGCAAATCATAAGCGATAGATATTTCACAATCATTTGGACACAAAATTAATATATCAAACACAATTATATCAATTTACAACAGTTAATCTAGTTTAAAGTACTTCAAAGTAACCGGGACAGAGTTCTTGAAATCGATCGACTAATGTCGACCAGGGTTCCTTGACCAGCGTCCTCATTCCACTGTATACAAACTAATACAGATTATTTATTTACACTGCTGTCGTTGTACTATTGATTTCTTAGGTTCACTAGTCTAGCCGCTGTAATGCAGTGTTATTACGGAACCGCATAACACTTAACTGATGATATTTCTTTTTCATTTTTAAGATTTCCAATGAAGGCATTAAATGCCAATGTCAAATAAATTTACGTAATCTGATTTTTTGCCACAAATGATGAAATTATTAAGTAATCTTGCATTGGCAATTTCAATATAGTATTCCTTTCTTATCATTACCTACTATATACTAAACTAGCTTTCCGCTCGCGGCTTCGCCCACGTGTAATTTGGGATTGTGGCGTTTTTTAATGATCTCGACAGGGCTTTCTTTCATAGGCTAAAAAATTGTTACAATTTGAATTTTATTATACACCTTGAGTTACTCAGGGATGATGTAGCTTTCTAATGGTGAATGTTTGAAAACGATAAGTAGTTTTGGAGTTTGTCGATTACGTTATGTAACAAAAAGTAAAGCGAGACAAAAACATCGTCTAGAAAAATTTAAAGTATCAGTTGATCTTCTTCCCCCCCCCCCCCCCGACCGCTACCTAAGGGTTTGCTACTCCAAAAATCCCTTCTTAGTGGTCAATTGTGTTACTAAAGGAAGCCTTGTTCAAAATATCAGACTTCTATACCAAGAGGTTTCGGCTGTGCGTTAATCAATCAGTCACCAAATCGCACCCGCGAAATCACGATTGGAGGGTAGTTTGGAAAAACTTACATTACCAAACTTATTTACTTGCCTATGTACGTTTTCGTGCCAATTTTCAAGTTTATAAACCTAAGGAATAACATTTTTCATAGAAACGTTTTTACCCCTTTTCGCCCCCTTGGGGGTACAATTTCCAAAAATCTTTTTTTAATGTTCACTCCCGTCAGTAAAGGAAGCTTTGTTCAAAATATTAGACTCCTACACCGAGCGGTTATGGCTGCGCAAAAGTCAATCAGTCACCCAATCGCAACCCCCTAAATCACTATTGGAGGGTAGTTTGGAAAAAAATATAATGCCAACCTTATTTACTTGACCATATACGTGTTTGTGCTAAGTTTCAAGTTTATAAACCCAAGGAATAAGATTTTTCATAGAAACGTTATGACCCCTTTTTACCCCCTTAGGGGTTGAATTTCCAAAAATCCTTTCTTAGTGCACCCCTACATATCTCAAGGAACCTACATACCAAATTTCAGCATTCTACGACCCGTAGTTTCGGCTGTGCGTTGTCTGTCAGTCAGTCAGTCAGTCAGTCAGTCAGTCAGTCAGTAACGGAAGAGTTTTATATATATAGATTTTGTCGTATAAAGTACACAAAGACCTATTTGTGCCACTATATTTTTTATGTTTTGCTATACAATTTTCTTAGTTCCTCTCTATTGGATTTGAAGCATGTTCGACATGTCGTTCAGTAATTATCGTAACATTAGTTAACTGCTAAATATACCAAACGCATCTCAACTCATTCACAACACGAGACGTCACACTGACCAACATTTATAAAAATAACGTTTCATTTCCTTGCAACAAGCGTAGGTCGAAGCGACTCATTCCAAAATTACCGAAGAAATTAAATAATGATGTAACACTTCAAAGAAAACGCTATACCGGTACTAGGCTGAATATATTATCAGCTTATCATGCAGATGTCTTATCTTTTGGCGCAAAATTACGTTATACACAACCAACACAACTTGAATCCTCCGAATTCTAAGAAATGTCGCCGTCTTTATCGCACTTTCGAACTCAGGTATAATTGCGTCTCTTTCCCTCTATGAAAAGTCTGGCTTTGGAAGGTCGATTTATATTGTCGCTTCGTATAAAACAAAATAATGTAACAATTTCCTGCCAATCTAAAAAACGGAAGAATATTTCTTGATTCTCTTTCAGTGGAATATAAAAGTTGAATCAGGAACTTATGAAGGTTCGTCGAACCTGGTATTTAACTTCCATTAGGTTTTATCTTTGAAAATGTTGATGGAAAATAACTACAAATATGCACAAGCTTAATGTTTATTGTTATAGCATAAAGGACGTAGTTAGTCTTGCGCAAAAAGGATGATAAATACGCATTGATTTATCCACTTGGTACAGAAGTTCTATCAGTCTGTAAGCATTACCAGTCTGTAAGCATCTCACTCCTGGGTACAGGCCTCTTCCCGTATAGAGAAGGTTTGAGCATACCTAAATACTGATTGGCGATAACGGATTCCAATATTTGAAATCCAGAATCCTGTTTACCTTCACCGCTTGTCAGTGGTATTTTAAATAATTAAGAAAGTACAAATTAGTTTAAAAAAAATCTAATCAGTACTTCTTATATAACAAGCTTATTATCCAGACTTATAACAGACTAGACTATGAAAGTCTGCTAAATAGCAGCAAGATAGAACTAAAACTATTTTTATTGTGTATAGAAAATGTTGCTGTAGGCGTACATTTATTTGTACGAAAAGCATTTCAGAGAAAACTTGAGCATAGCATTCTTCACATTCCATTCTACCTGCTCAGTGCCTGTACCACGAGTCTTTAAAAATGGTCAGATGCCGTTGTGAGAGCGAGATGACGTTATACAGTGTGTAGAGCGTCGTCTCGCTCTTACTAATGCAATGGTCTTGGTTTTAGAGCTTTTAGTAAGAGTGCTGATCATCTGTTCATATAGTTTTCATCGATACTAGATGTAAATAAATAAATCGTTGCGTCTGGTTACCTCCCGAAATAAAACACTCGCGGATGAGTGCTTGCGTCACTCCTACACAGGTCGTTCGCACTACCTAGTATTTAATGCTGTGACGTCATTCCTGGACTAGTTTTTAAGGTCTCACACTCGAAAGATACCAAAGGGACCCTTAGAAATAGTAATCCTACCATGCAAGTTCGTTATCTCAAATTAAGATGAAAACATCTAAGATTTGTATAGGAATGTGCATGTTTTTAAAAACAGATCTCACAGAACTCAGTGGCGTGCACTTGAGAGGCCTATGTCCAGCAGTGGACTGCGATAGGCTGATGATTTTTCAGTTAGATAATGATCTAAAATGAATTTACGAAACGCTGTATAAGATCCATTATAGATTCCGAATATACCAGGGTTACAGAAAAATCGTGAGATGACTAAACAACTCGAGACTGACTAAACATTCTACCATGTTTTCCTTTTTATACTGATGCTCTACTTACATCCGAAATATTCGCGTAAGTGGCGTATAAAATTATAATATCACTCCAAGTACAGTCAATCATCATATAATAATTACAAGGACCACTTACCAATAACGGCCTATAACTGGAATGGTACATATTCGCCTGAATTCCTACTAATGATACCTAGATCTAGGCAAACTAGTTCTGTTATTACGAAAGTTGCACCAAATATTATTGCCTGGATACTAAAGCGGGACGGGTTTCTCATGAATACTTGTGGTACGGTCAGCATCAAAGGTCGCTTAACACACTTAGATTTTCAAACGAAGTGTACACAAACGAAATCTATGAATTACTGTTGTGCTATTAGGCAACAGAATAGGTTCGACACCTGGTATAGTTAAAACATGCTGATGCTGACTGTACTTCGTTTGTGATATGCAAACTGCTATGGGTTTGTAGTGTTAGTTAAATTGTTGTCGTTCTGTATGGAACATGGATTTTGGGCGAAAAAACTGCACTTTTAAGGGAGGTTATCTACATATAATTTTTTATGGTCTACTAAATTGCAAATTATCGGTTGCGGTTTTCGGATCGTTTAATTTAAATCATAACTTGCTAAATCGTTAAAACAGTATGCTTAAGCTAACTATATCGGTCTTTTTAATCAAATGTCAGATGACTGAGACAACCTACTAAATCTTTAAAAAATGGAACTATAAACAAAAGACGATCTTACAAACAAACAAACAAATTATCCTGACCATCATTATGCAGAAGAGACCTGCTATTCAAAACAGACACAACAAATTTGCACATAATAGTCAAGTATCTAGTATCTAGAGATTAATTCCCCGACAAACTACTGACACGCAGATGAACAGGCAACAACCCTGACACGGTAATGATTCAAGCGGTGACTCGACACCGTTATCACGTCTTATTACGTACACATATTCAACCAACCCTTAGCTAAAGCGCACACAGTGAAATATATTCGTTGAGTGAAAAATATCGCAAAGCTGTTCGGCAAAAATCATTTACGGTTTACTCAAGCGTATTTATTGGGATAGCCCGACTAGTTTCGGACCCAACCGGAGTCCTTAATCATGAGCTGACGCGGTGGCGGGGTCGCAAGTCGAACTACGTCGAACCTACTTTTAAATTGTACTTTTTATTGTCAACCATTGTTATGTTTAAGTACCAGATAAATTAGCAATTAAAGGCACTTTTAATCTTAAGTACCTCTAGAACAATGATGTAATTTATGTAGAATAGATCTAGATATAATAGAACAATATGGATAAAGTACTCAAGTCTAACAATTACAACATTTGTAGCATTACAGATCCCAACTCAATCAATTTGATAACACTAGACGTATTATACTGTCTGATATTCTGCTTCCCAAAGGGATTGTATGTCGTTGTATCATTGCCACAGGAAAACATCTATTAGCTTTATAAAGGGCATGTTTCGTAATGTTGCCTAAACAGGGACCGAATAGAATTAAATTGCATCTTCAGACCGTAATTATGTTCAAGGAATAAGATACTAAACAAATGTAGGCTAATAATTATGTATGGTAATACTTCATTTATAAGAATATTATTTACACTATCTACATATTATTCGTAATATAAATGATCAATTAATGTGACCATTTTTAATTTAAAATTCCATTCTACTAAAAATGAGGCGTTGGTTAGCAGCTTTGTCAACCATAATACTTTAAAGTTATTTTGAATAGAGTATTTGTTAGTGTGACTGATCTGTTACTGTTGGTTTAGTGGTTAGTGTAATTAAAGTAGAACAGATCCTTTTTTTAATGTGACTTTTTCGATTTTATTATTAAATTGTTTGATTGAATCATCTCCCATCTTTATTTAAATAAATAAATCTACTGTACCTACATTACCTGCCTATAGTACATTCATTACAATACTAATTGTAGGTCGTAATTAACCTGCGTTGTAGTCATCTACTACTGAGATATCATTATAAATCTGCAGAAAAATACCTGTGTCAGCCACTAGACAAGAATGAAGACAGTAGTTTTACTAAGAGCAACTTCGGCTTAAAAAGGGCTACTTAGAACCAATAAAATTATTATGATATACAAAGAACGTGTGGAATAGAAATGCATGCTGTGCCGACCCCAAATAATAGTTGGGATAAAAGTAGGACAACAGATGATACCAAATTGTTTGTAATATCACTCAGTAGTTAATATTTTAACGGTCTTAGTGATCATTAAATGACTATTTAAAATAGTTTCTAACCAACTTCAAAAGCTGAGGAACATCTTAGTCATATTAGTAACATTTTTACACAAAAGTGGTACTATAATTTGTAAACATAAGTACAGTTCTTATGTGTACAATTATATCAATTTTTTTGGTTACTGGTTTTTTTCTGAAATAAATGATAACTATTGTCGTTCGTAATAATTACTTCTATCACCTTAAATTCCGTTAATAATGTAAAAAGAAAGAAATATTATTATATGATTAAGATAGACCTTTGTTCACATAACTTCTTAGTGCCTTCGCATGTCATCTCGGAATCCCTGACACAATACAAAGTTTATTGCTACGAGAATCGTAAAGTTGTTATTATTTAAGTTTTACAATTGCAAGTGCATTGAGGCCGCCATTATAATCGTCATGATGAATCGGCTAGCCCATGGAATACATTATGTGAATACCTCCGATCGTTATTTTATACCGTTGCTTGATAGACCGACGCATAAATTTTTGATCATGAATCACCACAAATATTTAGTTTATCTTTGACATTTTGTGTTTGATCTAATAAATATTAGATTTAACAACTGACAAATATACTATTAGATTAGCGAAATCTCAGAAACTTTAGTTGATAGCTTTTCGGCCAAAATTAATGTTAGATCAACATTTTCCGCAAATTTGTCCCTACATTTTAATACAATTTTATCTATGATTCAACTCTACTATGTTAATGTAATTGGTTTGTAACCGTTTAAACATAAATAAACTCTTAATTGAATACGGATCATAAAACTATAAATACATTTCATCTTTAGTTAACATTTGGTATCCATTCATAGATGAAATGAAACCCCAATTTATTATTAAAGGAAACTCGTCACTTGCCAGGTCACCGAACAACTAATTAATTGTTATTACAAACTTGTCACAAACACAAGCTATTCATTAATCAGTTGGCGCTCGGAGCTGAATTTAACAGACGTTTGTTAGAGCTGCAATTATGGAATCAATAGTGTTATTAATTGATATCCTGCAAGTGAACAAGCATGGTTATCAATGCTAATTCTTGCTAAATTCTCTTTATCGTATGGTTTATATAGAACCTGCTTTCTTTCTCTCGAAACTGTTTTGGTTCTAATTTTGATTTGGTTCGGTTGTGATTCGAACCTAAGTGCTATGGAACCAAATCGAATCCAGGGCACATATAATTTTTTCGATAGGCCAACTCGTGCTACTGCGCCAATTAGCGCCAGTGTCGGGTTCAAGAGTATCAATTCGGTCACAATTCTATTGAAACAGAACTCGATTCTCGTCGGTAGTAACTACTGGAGATTAATCTATCTGAAGGCCTCTGGCGTGACTTTCTTCGTTGGAGAAGAGGCATCTGCCCAGCAGTAGAGTAAAACAATTACCTAATTGACTGGTTACTCACACGATAATACAACTCACCACTCAGTCTAAATTGTGGTTTAAAAAAACCCCTGTTGTCGTATTTGAAATTCTGATTTTCGACACAGGTAAAATCAGTTACCCGTTGTAGAAACAATTTCCAACGATACCAAACAATGAGTAAAATAGAAAGACCTGTTGCACACCTTTCAGTATAATCAATGATTTAACTAAAAGCGTGCCGAAATTCGGCAGTCCTGTGTACACTGGCGAAGCGACGAGCCGTGAAATCGCTTTGACCGGAGCCGACAAAATATTTAAACACACATGAGGAGACACGCTCAAATACAGTTGTACGTGTAGTATTTATTTCACATGTTTTTGTTTTTTAAAACAACTTTGTTTCGGAATTCATCGTAGTATTATTTGGGATCGTGCAACAAACGGTTTAATAGCTCTGGGTTTAACTATTTTGTTGTTATCAATCTCACAATTTAGATTGTATGTTTGATATTAATCTGAGTTCGTCACCTCTTTAATTTCTACAAGGCTTAATATCGATAGAAATCTCTCAAATGTATGCAAATTACATTATTTTCTTTTCGTTGACTACACGTGACTTAGGTACACTTGTTACTTAAATGCGTTGGAGCGATTCGATCAGAGCGAGTGAGACGATTTTGTATGTATTTCTGAATCAGCTGACCCTCAATTATGCGTACTCACTCATTATAGAATAAAAACACCGTAAATACATCTATTAAAAACTTGTTCCAAAATCTGCAGCTATGAATCTCAAGCCCAACCATATAATTTAATATCACTGGTATGTAGGCTACCAAACCAAGCCGTAGTTAAAACATTCATACAACATAATTCTTAACTCGAAGCTTTGATTTAAACAATGATCAGAAAGTAACGAGGAAATTGTATGGAGCGACCTGAACCTTGACCTTAATATTGTCCTAATATCATTGTTATTGTGGAAGCGTGACAGCGCACTACACGATGTAGAGCGACCTCTCTCTTCTGCAACTCCAACATTACTTTAAGGCCGGCCTCAAACCCTCTGAAAGTCTGTTCTCTATTGCAAATATATAAGAAATAGGTTAGTATTACTCACCTGTAACTTTAAAGTGGCTTGGATTGAAATAAAAACAGACTTTCAGATTCTGAATTCCAGAGTGTTTGAGGCCGGCCTAGGAGGTGTTCTTTGTACTTGATTTGCTACCCAATAATCACATCAGATTCCGACGCATAACAGACGGCAGCTAAAAACTTAATCATTAGCTCGCGTGCACCAATTACACGGGCGTATCGTCTGCGCCAGGGGTGCACAACATTCTGTAAACTAGGTGAATATCTGCAACGATTTGTGTGTTTTATTTGTTACAAATTACAATTATATTACTTCATTACAAAGAAAAAACTTTTAATTATGTCAATTATATGACATTCCGTTTTTAGACATGTTTGAAATTAGTTTTTCCCGAAATAATTTTTCTGAAGTTTTGTTTGTAATTATGCCTTTTACGTATCGTGGCAATGATATCATATTACCTAAAGATACAAAATCTTTTTAATACCCACATCACACAACGTAATTCACATCAACATTTATACAAAACCGTAAAACTAAACAAAATCGAAACTAACTAAAAGCAAGACAGGTATAAAATGTTTCCCGCCCCTGTCGTAGACATCTGCGTAGGCGCACACTCGCACAGCGTGTAGCCGGTGTATTGACATGTTGATTCCCGCGATAATTGCTCCACAGATTTGTGATACGACGAGCTAGATTTACTACACAATTACTGGTCTGTAGGGATACCATATCTCTGTTATTGTTATGTTGGTAGTTGTATTTTGTTATTTAAATGCCCTTAGTAACGAGAGTGTTTGGTGTAATTGGTGGAATTCTTTTGTAGGTTAACAAAGGGAGAATGGTGTAACACGTACTGGCCTTTTTTGGGATTGTCCTTTTCTATGGGATAGTTAGCTACTAGGCACTTCCTATGCTTTCCTGATGGAAGGATTTGAACGGACTTAGGTACAATATATGCTGAGATATTTTATTGAGTTTATTTATTTTTTCTTAATTTAGGGATCTTTATGGTATTGTTTATTTTAAAAAGTAAGCCAATATCACCAATGTGTATAATACTGCTCCTCTCTTGTCATCTACATCGCAAGCATTTGTTTTATTATTTTTACCTCGAATCTGTTATCATAACACGGAAGAGGGGAGTTATTTCCCAGTTTTGTTAGCGGATAAAAACACCAGATAAATAAGGGTAAATTTAGAAGCAGATAGGGCGGAAATATTGTTTAGAAATCCACCTACATAATCATATCAGATGGCTATTGATTACGTAAAGTAATAATATCGAAGAGTGGGCTTAATTTGTCGATGTTGATGGTAATTTGTAATGTGATAATGATAAGAATAACAAAGGTCTAATAACATGTCAACAATGGGCTTCCCTTAACAGTTAAATCATCGCGATAAATTATTGTTACGTCATTTTATTCTCTTTAAAGAAAAAAACTCAAACTAATTTCTACCAAAAAAAAATTTTTTTTTTGATTGGAAAAGCCATACATATTATATGCCCGATATTGCAATCAAACAAATCAAACCATCGAATACCACCTACCACTTAAGCTCTGTGCTTCCCAGGAAAATAATTAATTAATATTAGTAGGACTAAACCTTAGCACTCCATAGTATAGTATAGTTATATAAATCATTAAAACTGCATATTACATTCAGCCACGTAACACTAGAAGTGTGTATTTATGTAAGTGAAGTGGTTAGAATCTTCCGATGTTATCAGCGCCTACCTAATCATCGCGTTATCGCCGAGGAACAGTTTACTCTATAACATTAACGCGTTTATTTATGAAAATCGTTGTATTATGTAGCCTGTGAGTGCTTCCGTTCTGGAGTCAAACACTTAAAGAAAAACTTCTGCAGTTGTGGGAGCGGGACGGCGTTATTCAAGGCGTATAGCGTCGTCTCCTTTTTACAACTGCAGTCTTTTAAGAGATGATGGTATTGGTTATGGATCCGCTATTTGCTCGTTCTATGATTCTATGTTTGGGACACTTTAAAAGTATTACAGTACAGGTTTAGTAGCAAGCGTATTTAAGTGCGTGAAAACAATGTGTGAAGTCGTAATAATACTGCACGTACGTTTTAATATTATGCCTAAACTAGCGACTCGCCCCAGCTTTGCCAGGTGCAGTACTGATGAATTACACATATAAAACTTCCTCTTGAAACATTCAGTCTATAAAAAAAACCGAATCAAAATTCATGGCGTAGTTAGACAGTAGCATACATAAAGACTAACCGTAGGAAGCGACTTTGTTTTATACAAAGTAGTGATATACTTACTACGCTATCAGTTTTATACTTTGCAGTGATTTACTTACTATGTGCTACGCTATCTCTGGCTATACAGAGCTATCTCCTAAACAAGCAAGGTTTCAATATCAGCCTCAAATATTTGAGCAACCTTCACGAAAGGCGTATCTGAACAGGTTTGCGGAATGTTGACTGAGAACTACCTTCGAAATTGTAGTGCAGTGACGTCACACTGATAAAATTGCAAAGTAACCCTATCTTGTATGGTTGCGTCTTAAGAATGGTAAATATAATAAGGTAGATTTTAAGTGTATTTTACAATTGCGTTGGAATTGTTCAAGGGGATTTTGGTATAATGGTGAAGTATCTTAATATTACTTATTGCCAACCTGTAGAGTTATTATATCGTACTTGCAAAACTTACACGGGTTCACTGTAAAACTACACTTTTCTTCCTTTCGAATGTCGTCTTTCACAGTGGTCTTAAAGTTCTAGCTAACTTACTACCAGTACTACTGGCGGCTACCAGTTTTGATACAACTATGTATGTTTAAATTTAAACAAGAATACACTTCTTTTTTACCTGTAACCGATATTTACAAAGACGAAACCTTAGACGAATCCTAGTTCTACATAACTTTGCTCTTCAAGAGAAATGTATAAAAAGAAAACAATCTTGTACATTTCTGTGTATTTATATACATTTTGCGTCAATTCCGACGATTGATACCGTCAATCAAAGCAATCTTTTCGCGTACACGTAAGCGTGCCCAACAAATTGGCCAAATATAATCTACAAATAAAACCTTCTTGGGCTTGTTCACGAGATTTGGAATTAATTCGCGAGGATATCAATGCTAAACAGAGTTAAGTTTGTTTTTGTATGTTTTGAAACTTGGTTGTGCCATCTTCTAAACTGCTTTATGTGATATGTATTATCGGTCGGGGAAAAAGTTTTTTCGCATTATAGTAGTACCTATACCCGTAGCAGTAGGTAACACTAACCACATGACGATAAACATTATATTTAGTATAGTTACCACAATTAATAAATTGATATATGACATTGAGATTCCATTGTAACAAATATTGTCGTATTTATGTTTTCCCACATCAACTTTCATCTATCACCTATTTGATAAAAATGTTATTAATATTCCAGCTGCGAAAGTCAGCGTTACTGAATGAAATTCGTAACATACTCTTTCCCTTTACTAAACCTTTTTGTGATAAATAAAATGTGTTATGAATGTATTTTCACGTGATTTTCCCTTACAGGGAGAGAACTCCAAACGAGGACACGAGGTATGTTCTAGCGGAAGCCTTGTACAGTGTCGTGGGCTTTTACACCAATACTGCATGAATTGGTCGCATACATGCCTGTAGTTTGTACACAAGATCTTAGCCAAGTGATGGTACTAGAGTCGGAGTCGTTGGTAGAAAACGCACTATTTGGTTTAAAGATTCTTTATTCTCAATTAAAAACAATAGGTATGTCACTTACTTGAGAACAATATTAGTTAGAAATTAAAACTATAAGATAGGTTCGTCTACACCAGATGGCATGCAATTTGATTTGAGAAAACGCACTTTAGTCTACTTGCGTTAAGTCTGGTCAACTTGGTCTACACGTTAATTTTGTAATTTGATATAAAAACCGATAATGAAGTCACAGTGATACTTACAGCTGATAAAAAAAATGTATCAGTTTAATAAAAAAAGGCTTTTATTGACATTTGAAGATAAATCGCATGACAACTTTTTTTAAATGTAATTTCGTTTAAACATTACAGTAACTGAAAAGGTAGGTGACCGACAGAAAATTTTGTTCCGAGTCATTCTCCATATTGTTTATAGCGTTTTCTATTAACGTCAACAATTATACAATTGTCACTTGGCTAGGAAATAGGATAGGCAAGCGTTGCGACTTGACGACGTGGAAATGGCGGCCTATTACCATCCCTATTAGGGCCTTTACACACTAGCTGTTCCCTAATGCAGTTTCATCGATCGACTCAGTAGGTTAATCGCAAATAACAAATGTTTAACAAGAACTAACTCTCTTTAAAATTAATTATTCCTTCTTTTTTTGTCAAAATAACTTTTGTGAAGTACTAAAATACCCTCATGTTTTTTTTGTATTTTATAATGTTTAACTAAATAATACTAATCGTTTTAAAACTGTGTGTCGCTAATAACTATGTGTGCAAAGACCCTTAGGTGAGATCCGTTATTTTCTTTTTTAGGCCGTATTAAAACAATTTGTTCAAATTAGAAAGAGATGGAGATATACGAACATGTATCGCCATCTCCTTCTCATACTACGGTTTCTGCTTATTTGAGTTGCATCGCTTGCTTATCTGTGTATTAACTATATGTTGCCATTCCTCTCCCGATCACTTGGCGTGTCTCGCCTTCCAATGTTATTTGCATATCTAGATTACATTCCACACCTTCATACCGAAGCCACTGGATTCGATAGATGTATATTGAGTATCTATCTGTCTAAGTTACCTCTCCAAGATTCCTCTTAAATGTAGAGAATTCCATGTTACCTTATTTCTGTTTGTAATGAACGGTTCTTAATTATTTATTATTATCCCAATTTTGTCTCACTGCTGGACTGGCTTTAAAATTTTCTGGTTATTGTACCTAGTAACCATTTGCCCACGTTTGCCCTTTTGATTCATCCATATTTGACAAATATTTTTTAAGAAGTTTCAGTGTATGAAACACATCACTCTTTGGGTTTCACAAGTCCCCAATTTATGCACAGCATGATAGAATATCTTTGTTAATAAGTAGCCTGGTTCAATACAGCACTATACAAAATCTGCACTCAGTTGCCACCTCCCAAGATCCAAGACACTCCCATGCAAAGTCAAAGTTATATCACCCCACAAAATACCCTTGAAGGTGCAAACAGTCACTTTTAATACCCGTGTCCTCACAAATTGCATGATAGATTATTGGTATGTTCATTTTTTTCTACTTTTATCTAGAAATTCGTCGCAACCTAGTTTTTTCTTGTATTATAGATTTATTTTCAGGAAAGAACTTGCACGAACTTTATAGCCTAGTACGGTGAGTTCTGAAGCAGGACTGCTCCCGTTGTCGAAGCGAGATGCCAGTACTCACACGGTAGTGCGCCATCTTTCTTCCTCAATAGCTTGCACGATATTGCGAAGGCATTAGTACTAGCCTGCCGGGGCTACGGGATGTTCGTAAGAGTTACCGTGACCCTGGCACTCAAAGGGCTCCAGGAGGAACATAGGGCTACTACACTGTTGGCGTCTCGCTTTCACAACTACAATCCTGATTCAAGAGCTCATAATATTCATATCTCCGTTTATAGTAAACTAGATACAAGCTTAATATGTTTCATGAGGAATTCCAAGAAACTCAATTTAAACTTTCGGTGTTAAGGTGGAGTTGCACCGTCTAAACTCTGTAAAATTACAGGAAGTACGTAGTTTTGGATGTCTAACTTCAGTTTTGATGTTATACATAAGTAGGACACGTAAGGTAAGGATAGAGAGAATATCGCAAAATGGAACAGTTCCGCGAAATTTTTGGTGCAGAATATTTTGTACATGAACGTGGCATGCAAGGACCAGATTAGTTAGTAGAAAGAGGGTAAGGATTTTTGGCTAGAATCTTAGCTAGAGTCTTTTACGCTTATCTAATTCAACAGAGTTAACTTTTTTTCTACACTATAGTGTCTTTACTTTTGGGCTGATAGTGTCCCAAATCTCTCAAGAATATCTTTTTGCTCACCACCTCATATGTAATACATTGTTATAGTGTAGTATATTGTTCATCGTCCAATCTAATCATTTGAATAAGCCAAAACCAGATATCCCTAATATCAGGTTACACCTGAATAATGGAATTTGGAGCCTTCCGAAATCTACCAACACCATCAGCCTCAGTAACTAATAATTGCTACACATAAAATTGCTACTACATATCTCTCGATACGTGCCAATGTTACCATTCGATGTCGCGACAGTTTCTCCAGCCGTTTCCCATGTTACGATAACACAGTTTCGACGCCACCGACGTCACAACGGCTTTCTTTCATCGCCGAGCTGCGGTTTGACGAAATATGCTAATAACGATTATAACTGACATTGTGGGTGGTCTGAAGATGCCCACTTAGTGTGATGATTATTGGCTGTAACCGCATATAGACTTTTTTTTTGCCAAAAACACAAATTTGATTGGTAGTGTTTTTTTTTTACGTTACCAAGTTGGAGGTATGGCAAATTTTCAATGTGAAAGATTCATATTAACAATACAAAAGTGTTGAAGCTTTTAAAATATTGAAGGAATCGGGCTCCCAATCGGGCTCCCAAGACGAATAGATATATTCAAAGCACGTTCGGTAATATGTAGCTATCGCTGTTTCATACGTACGAGTAAATAACCATTAGATGGCATTAGACAGCAACGAGATACGAGAAGAGAGGTAGCAATTGTTACAGTTCTATTTGTCGTAAAAGAAAATATTAAAACATTTAAAACCTCATACAATTTACTATCAATTAAATCCATTGCAAATGTAAATCGCAGCATAAAATAAAAGTAACATTAATCCCTGAAACACAGGTAGAAGCATTACCTGGTTGAAATAATCCGCGTCCATTCCATGAGTCCAATCAGGGATGGTATAGATGTGCAAGTTCGGTTACGCGGGCGGATATATGAATATGAAATTAGGTTTTGATTACAGATGTTAAATGTATTTGGATTATCTATTTCTATCAAATAGTTTAGGATAAAGGTATTCAATTTGTGAGAATTGTAAAAGATAAATTGTCGATTCAAAGAACAGGTGTCTTGTGCATTGGTGTCAAAATTACCTAATGTCTTGATGATTTTTATAATAACTTTCGTGAGAATTATTCATATTTAAGAGATATATGACGGTTTACTCACGCTTATTTATCGGGATAGCCCGACTAGTAGATGTCTTGATGATGATAATTATTCACAGTATCTACAGTTATGGCTTGCATATTTTTCCGAATTATCCGAAAAAAATCGGTTCCGGTTATCGAATATTTCGGATATTCGATCGTTTCGGTTACGGCTCCATGACACCCCTGATTGTGCTGCGGTTTTAAACAAACACAGTATCTAGGTCAGGTTTGAACGTATATTTTTGGTATTGCAGTTTTTTTAATCGACAAAGGGAAAACATGGGAATTGAAAACGTGCGTTTTAAAGCTTGGGTAGATGTAGCATATTGGTATATTGTTAGTCGGATTGAAATAAATTCGTATTTTTTTTTTTTGGTATGAACGTTAAATTTGAGTGGTCGTTTAATTTTAGTGCTGTATTTTTTGTAATTTTATATCTGGTGTTGTGGTTAGCTGTATAACCATTATTATACATTACTCGGAATAAAACATTTATTAGAAAAAATGTAGATCTGCACTAGCAAGCATGCATTGCATCTTGCAATTGAAGTGAAGTAATAAAGTGTTTTTTTTTTCTAATAAAATTTCTCAGATAGTTATATTTCCAATATGAAGTTAATAAAAAAAGTGCTATATATTTATTTCCTAAGAATGCAGGCGTAATGTAGAAATTCCTATAAAAATAATGATAGCTGGTCCCGTTTTCATGATCTGATGATCTCTAACTGTAAGTAACTGCGTCACGAGGAATCAAAACTGTGAAGTCTAAACATCTATAGGTAATGACCGTATTGACAGTTTGATCACTTGTTACATAGAAATGTGAGAAAATATAGCTCACTCCAAGCAAAGTTCTACAAATTTTATTAACGTGATGTTTGGATGAATGTTTGTTACTCTTTCACTCTCAAGGAATGAGCAATTTTGATAAAATTTGGTATTGTATTAATTGACATCCTAAATGGCTACAGTTTAACCCACAGCGTCAAACAAGAGCAACGTTTACAGCCATAGCTTAAATTCGTTTCTTTTTTTTTTGTAATTTCTTGTATTGTGTACAGCGGTTTTCATTTATTGTCAAATACCTTGAAGTGGCTCGAGGTAGAACGAACTCGGAAGTCAAATGGAAAGACTTGCCCAGCAATTAGGTCTTAAATAAGTTGCATAAACTAGCCCCTTACCTTCAGTAATTATAAAAGAATTGGACGAGTAACCAATTACATTATTACAAACTCAAATACCGTTTACTTTTAAAATAAAGTCAAACTACTTATCCCGGCTCAAAATCCACATTTTCCCAAACAAGGTTTATTTTTCTCCATCCTTCGGATAAGTCCGTATGGATCGTCTATTCACATTCGCGGTGTTTATTTAGGCATCAGTCGGTACCCACGAGGATGATTCCATCGTGTCTGCAAACAAGGGGGCTAGGAGGGGACTACCAAATGTTGAGTCAAAATGTCTGTTTGAGGGATAATGTGGTAGGTCTTTGACGCGTTGGAATGGATGTAAATATAAATGCTTCGGGAGCAATTGCTTTAAGTAAAGCAGTAAATAGTTTTTTTTTTCCTTATGAGATAAGCCATATTAGCTTTGGATTTTAGGACTTCATGCTGTTAATATATTTTTTTTTATACATTCTGTCACTTCATTCAGGTTTAGGTCTAGAAAATATAGCCAGCCTTAGCGTAACAATTCTACAAATAATCTTTTTATGCACAGAAATATTTAGCCAGTGGTCTAAAAATGTATATTTATTACTTCGTATGTAAAATGAGGATGTTTACAAAACCTCCGTCAAAATCCAAAAATATACCCTTACCCAAACGACTTATACAAACTGTAAACGAAATTCCGTATATTCTATACCCCCCCCCCCTGTCACTGTCAGAGTAAAACCCACTCAATCCGTGTCCCCCCCCTTCCCCCCCTCGTAACACCCGCAACACTCTGATGGACATTTAATTGCAACAATTACTGCTAATCAAATTAAACGGGACCGAGGTAGCGTTTTTATTACGCCCGAATCTCTCCCGATTGTGATGTAATTGAAAGCGGTAATTAAATGGAATGTAGGTGGACTTGATTTAATGAATTATTTTAGGATTTAGGATTTTAAAATGTTGCTACTGTGCAAAACTTACGTACTGACTTGCTGTAGAGAAGTGGTTGTCAATGGTGTCATATTCTATCGATATGTTATTGAAATTTAACTCGATGTAAGAATGGCAAAATTAAATTTCTGCAATTGAACAGACACTGAATTTTTGTCTTAGCCGTGTACAATGTGACCATTAAAAACATTAAATTACTTCACATAATGATCCAGCAAAACGCACCCCTGGGAAATCACCGAAACCACTAAACGCCGTACAAATTGTTGATTTGTAAAAATAAACGGTTTATCGTTGGAACCTCAACGGATTCCTTTATGTAGTGTTGTTGGACGGACCATTGACAGCCATTGACCTACAAACATAGCCGCTAGCCAGGAAATTAAATGTCAAAGCTGACTGCGACCAGAGAGTTTGCCGTGTGCATAAGTGGTATCCATATACCACTTTTGTATCCATATACATGGTACGTGCCAGTATGTATGCTGGTGACATTCTAAATTAATGTAGACTTAATTAAACCTTATTTGTGAGGTGTTTCGGTATGGGAAACTGTGTTACCGAAAAATGTAAGTTTAGCTGAAGCTAGTAAGACTGAACATGGAATGGCAAGGTTTAGGTTTCTGGGTATCTGCTCCTTCTTATTAGAAACACCACCACTTAAACGATAAGTTTTATTTTGAATTTTGGCTTAATGTTTGTTACACTTTTATGCTCAAACGGCCGAAACAATTTTACTGAAATCTGGTATGAGTTAGTTGACACTTTGGTTTAACACATAGAATACTTTTTAACCGACAGCGTTAGACGAGGGTAATGTTATTGCAGCTATAACAGCCATTCTCGCGGGCAAAGTCGCAGGCAACTGCTGGTACATTCTATATAGACTATTACTCAAATTATTTCCAGTATCTACATTCGGTCTGTCATATTTCTAAACTTCCTAAAAACAATAGTCGTTATGGGGAAAAAAGATCTATATCAAGCAGTTAGTGATCCTGTACAAACTTATACAAGTTGATACCTTGATGATGAATAGCTTACGTGACTTTATACTAACAAAATTGTCATTATAATAGACAAGAATAAACGACATTTGTAAGTAATAAACGACAATTTGACAGATCATCACCAAGCTTGCGCTGTGATAGCATCGCGTACAACGCAATAGGTCTTACGGCTCGTTATACAGGCAATCTGCCATAGATTCTGCAATATACACTACATTTATTCTGATACTGCGGTTGTAAGCATCATTAAGAGCTAAATATGTAGGTATACTAAAATTGAATAGGCTTGGGTCACTTACGTTCTTTTGGTAGAGTAAAAGTTTGATAAATTAGTCTTACGTTATTGCTATATTATATAAAAGGGTTTCGTTTTTTTTTACCTTATAACATTCTTTGAAATATTCTCTATATTTCAAATTGTGATGTGTGATTTTTAACTATTTTAAAACTAATATAGCTACAAAATTATTGTCAATTTACAAATAATGAAGGTACATAATATTTCTATAATTCCAATCTATAACACGTGCCTTGGAGCATCTATTAGACAGGGCTTATTAAAACCATATTTCCCATGTAAACGAACTTCTAACACTTGCCGAACTAGAAAACAACCATGAACTTTTAAAGCAAGACTATTGCCGTTGTGGAAGAGAGACGCTACGCTACATCGCGTACAGTGACATCTCGCTCTTACGATAGCTACAATCTTCCTTTACGCGCTTGTAGTAGCCAGTCTATGCCCCTGGGTTGACGCACCATGTAATCCAATTATGGTACAGGTAACGTCGACCGACAGTTTTTTCGTATCATTGAGTCGCACCCTGCTCTCTAAACTACCAGCCCTGAGGGACTTAACTAGGGCTGTGTCAACTACTTTATAATAAAAAACAATCACAAGTAGGGATACTGAATATTTGGATTTTACGTAAAGTGTACAATGAAAGGATGGTTTTATGGTTATGACAAAATAATATTTTTGAATGATGATATTGAATAATTATACATAATTAATCGCAATATTAATAAAGACTATAACGATATATGGACAACTGTCAATAACAAACTTTATGAGGAGTATAAATAACAAGAACAAACCTTATCAACAACAATACATCGTCCCAAGTATTTCACTTAAGATACGAAAAAAACCTCAAAAAAAATATATAAGAAAATCAATACGTAACCCGCAAAATTGCCACCCCTACACCGCCATAACAGATTGAACTTCAGGGCTGTCCAATACAAACGACAGTTTTACTCAGACAAGTGGCTTCACCTTCAAGATATTTCACGAGATTGATAAGTCTGGCCTACTTTTCACTGTCGAGACTACCTTCCGGAAGAAAAACAACTATTGAACCTGAATCGATATGCTGTCTCTCTCTTTAGAATATAGAGTAGCGATAGGTAGATGTTTAGTGCAGGGGTGTATAAGAATTTTAATTTTAATCAAAATTGCGAGAAATTTTGTGTACCTACTCAGCGATTAGAGTTAGAATTTAGATCGGTTTTTCCTCTGAGAATCGAATATTTTTGTAAGGTTCTGACATTTTCAAAATGTTTAACGGTTTTTTCAAGCGGATAATGTGTGGAACTGCTTTGAATTAAAAACATGATCCATTTATTTACTGCAAACATCATGCGATATATTTCATTTTTATTTTCTCACACATTCGGTTTTTATAGATACCCATAACATCCAAAATGTTTTGTTTATAATTTTATTTATTTATGTTTTGTCCAAGCAGCGAGTGTTGGCGGTACGTATGTTTGTCTAATTAGTGCTATAACAATATAATGGCTATTATCCCGCGAGTGCTAGCGTGAAGATAATCATTGTGTTCAGGGACATTTAAATACCTTTTATTTGCGAAAAGCTATTGTTTTAGTGTCTCTAATGCAAGGCTAAGGGGATTGCTAGTTTTGTTTGGAAAAGCACAGACGACAAATTGATGACCGTTTATATTGGGTAGATTTTGATCAGTGTTTAGTTACCTCAGTTAGTTTGTAATATGTTTCAAGTTCTTTTTTTCAATCGAATTCAATGTTGTATAGCTACCCCAGTTGTAATTCTTTATTGTATAATGTTTCATTTTTTTTTTCTAACGATGGCTTGAATTTGTATTGGGAAAAGTGTATCAATTCCGATTTACGAGAATCAGAATGTTTCACCTGAATATTGATTGTTTTAGTGTATTCTGTTTTACACAAGGCTTAATATTCAATGTTCATATTGACCCATTACCCATTTAATCATATTTTCTGGTAAAATTTAAACTCTGAACTGCTAGGTATAACGATTATAAGTAAATTACCTTGTTCCTGCTCTATCTCGGCGCCGCTGAGTTATCCAATTAGTGGCAACCCTCCCTCGTAGGGTTGTCAACCTGTAATCAGATTTTCTGCCATTTTGATTTTAAATATATCTAGTATTTAAAATGATATTTTATTTTGAGCCTGATTAATTTAATAGTCTTTGTCTACGGATGCATTTCTGCTAGACTAAGTCCTTTTCCATATAGAAAGACTAGTTTAATTTCTCATATCATCTTTATTAAAAAAAAAACCGTCAAATCCTTTCTCCCTCCTTAAAATTTAAAGCCATTTCTTTAAACTATTGTATAATGCAGAACTTGTTGAATGTCAAAATATTATAGACAGCACCCCTCATCCTTTACTATTTCCTATTGCTGTGGGAGAAGAAACAGCGCAACTAACTTCAAAGCAGAACGCTGTCTTTCACTTAACGAGCAGTTGATTGCTCGTTATATTTTAACTTGAAAGTATTTAACAATATTTGTTTTCGTCACTCACTCGTTTAGCGTAAAGCCAGACACTTGTCCACTGGCGGTCGCGACCTAAGCAAACGTCCGCGGGCAGCATCCCTTGAAAACATTTGTTTTAACAAGGTTGGCACCTCGGCCCTGGCACGTACAGTCAGCAACGAAACTAGGTAGACACAAACAGGTTTACGAAACATCGAAATGTTGGGGTTGTTGTGATTATGAAACGAAATATTGATCACATACAGAATATCCATCATATTTGCAACCACAGCTGACTTCAGGCCTCTATTTTTTTTCTAACGTTTCCTTAGTCTAAGCGATTTTTGTTAATTTAACGATGTCATCAACCTAAAATGCTCTCACTCGTCCCTTACTCTGGCTACCTGTTCAAAGCACTTATTGTGTCCAGCTATTCCATCTACGCTCTCATCCTTTTCTTGCTGACTGTACATTATAGGTAGGTAGTGTGTCGCCGGCGGACGCGGCAATTTGCGACGTTCCCCCCCCCCCCTCCTCTCCCTGCCCTTCTCCGCCCGTCTATCCATCATACCCCTCGCAATTTTGTCACGGCTATCATGGTGGTTACTGCACGCACTATAGTTAGCGTTTTCACTCAATATTCAGATTGAAGGTGTAAATTGAGCCGTCATTTTCGATTTCGGATTTGTGATGATTCGATTTTAGAATAATGTCGTGAATATGATTTAGTTGTAGTTTGAACTGTCGTAGTTGCCAGGATGTTATAAGCAATTTTCGTTTTTAAGCCCTTTTTTCATTTTGATCTAGTTGATGTTTTTGCTTAAAGTTATACTTTTAGCAATGCTTGTTTGACCATTAACCATCATATAACCGATCTTTCACCAACGACAGTTGATTTCCGACTACAGTTTCATTCTAAATAACGACATATGAACTAAAAATTCGAACCTTCAAATTTTCCTTAAAATTTTAAGCTAGACCTACACAAGAATCTGTTACCACATTCAAACTTTACCAATAACAACATCAAATCTTTCCAGGTAAAGAAAATGGCGGAAAGAGTAGCGAAATGCCGTGAAGAGGTATCGAAGAGCAGAGAGAAGTACCAGTCGGCGCTAGCTGAGATCACGGCGTACAACCCGCGCTACATCGAGGACATGACCGGCGTGTTCGAGCGCTGCCAGCAGATGGAGGCGCAGCGGCTCAAGTTCTTCAAGGACGTGCTGTTCAGCTTCCACAAGTGTCTGAACATCAGTCAGGAGCCTTCGTGAGTAGCTTGGAATTTATCATCATCTTCCTGCCCTTATCCCATTTTATTTGGGATCGGCGCAACACGTTTTTTTTTTGTAGTTTGGAATCATTATGAGTGGAATGTTTTTTGGGCAATGGATTTTTTTTACTAGAAGAGCCATAGGTTATAGTCAGTTTCTAGGCGAAATTTGTATGTATTTGAGAACCGTCTTTGGTGCTCTAAAAAGAGTTAATAAAGAAAGTAAGGGAATTGCTGTAACCGAATAACCTGTCCTAAAGGTATAAAAAATAGTATAAAATGTAGCATTTAGTCAGTTTTCCTCGACATTCACTTCAGATCTGCTATAGAACGAAGCAACTTTATAAAACGTCGTAACTAATTAACCTACCAAACATTTTCAGATTACCCCAAATATACGAAGAATTCCACCATACGATAAACAACGCTGACAGCCAAAAGGACCTGAAGTGGTGGGCCAACAACCACGGCATTAACATGGCGATGGCGTGGCCGCAATTCGAGGTAACATACAGCATACAATGCTGGCTCAGTCCCGCCTGCCTCCCCCCCTCGTCCACTCACAGAGCAATGCATTACTATTCCTGCGATACATACTCTATGCATCTATTAACTTGAATGCTTTAGGTAGCTGCATTCAGTCCTTAGGTACGCGTCACGCGGATTTTGTTAAGCCATGACGTATTGTCAAATGAATGACGATCTAAATTGTTAGAAAAATTAAAAATACACTAAAATTATGATCTAAAAATAATAACCCCAATAATTAAAGTCTAAATGTTTTTTTCCAAAAACACATGGTTTAATAAAAATCTGTGTAGGTCATAGACAATTAGTTCCTCTATGGTATGAGACTGAAAAACTAAGCATGATAAATTAGACGTCTATTCTAAATTTTCCTTTCTAGATTTATAAATTATAGTATTTAGTTGTCTCTAATAATATTTAGATTTCTTCTAGACCCTCTTTAATTATTATTTTTTGGTAGCCACACACTGTTGAGTATTTTAATTTCATCTTTATTTTTTTCATTTTAATTTGATGATTGAATTTTTACAAACACAAATATTTTATTTGCCTTTTCTGTTTTCCTTGAACAGCATGATCAATAAATACTTTTGCTGGCTTTGATTGGATACAACAATTTGATAAAAATCACAGAATACATCAAGAGAATAATTTCTAGTCCTTCGCTCCCACAAGCTAGGTCCTTTCAGTGTGCGGCTACTGCGCTTGTAGTTAGACCTTCAACAGTCCCGTTATCGCAAGGCCCCTAATACCTCAGCCAACAGTAATGTTTGATCAAGATAGTTCCGTCTCGACTGCCGCAACCTCGCATACCGACCGACACACTGTACCGCAATACCTAACGCCGCCAAAATACACACTTCCAACGGATTTCCTGCATGCGTGCAATTTCTGTAATTCACTTTTGAATCGTGACCTACAATAATAAAAGAATTTTATAATTCTCGGCCAAGTGCAAAGCTAAGGTAATTAAATTTTAAAATTGCAGCAATATTTTTATTATTAACAGTCACACCATTTCGTTACGAATTCATTGAATATCCAATTATAAACTGCTTAATACATAAACTCGACCAGCACGAATCACGAATAAAACATGAAAAATCATTAAATATCCTGTGAAATGAAATAGATCACGAATGTTATCAAACATTAAAAGTGCCGTTACAACAAGGTCGATACGCCGGAATCGGATCCGATACGTAACAAATACTTGGCGGAAGCGTCCGCGGTGGTAGCGCGGGTGCTGGAGTCCGCGCGCTCGGGGGCGCGGCCCTGGGGGGCGCAGCCCCTGGCGGCGGCGCTCCGCCGGCTGCGGCTCGCGCTCCCGGCCTTCTGCTTCGGCCTTGACGAGCGCTCCAGCCGCGTTGCCCCGTCAGTCACCAGCAGCCAGTGCTATGGAAGCAGCCGGTTCTATAGCAACCCGCTGATGGTACGATCACGGTGTAGGTTCGGTGGCGAATTATAATGGACTTAATAATCAGGTCTGGTTACTATATTTGATGTTTGTTTGTTAATCATTGCTGTTTCTCTTCAGTCAATTAAGGTTTCCGTTCTGTTGGATTATAAAAAGCAATCAAGAACGCAGTTTTATAAGGAACTAGAAATAGCTTGTTGCACTGTAAAGTTCTGAAACGACCATGTTGTATATTGGGTTTCTGAGTTCGATCATGTAATCTTTTTGGTTTGACAATTGCAATGATTAACTTACAAAAATAAATTATTTAATCAGTCCTGAATGAGTTCATGGTAAACCATAACGCAGGCAATTTTATGTGTGATCAGCAGTAACAATAAAATAATTAAACAAGGGACCATTTGTTAGTAGGTACTGTCTTATCGCTCATATATTGCCGGCGGGTTCTGGTTAGCACGACTTTATGCCTGGTTGATGGACAGTGAGTTTTGAGGGTAAATCAGAAAATAAAACAACCTTCGTGAAGCTTCGATCTCTGGACCTTATTGCCAATATTCAACGATTTAAAAGAATTTTTCTCCTATACAAAAATGTTTTGCTCTTAAACCAGTTTGTAAAGATCTAGGTAAGTATAACATACTAGTACAAAATTTCTAAGAAAAGTATTTATTGGTTATCCACAAGAGCACTGTAAATCGCCTGTCATAAAGCCAGCACTCGATACAGATCGACCGATCATTAGATACAATGAAATGACTTGCAAAGCACCGGGTGGATGGTCACACGAGAATACACCGTGATGTTTGGTGTTAAGATACAAATTCGCTCATAGATGATCACTGCACCTTCATGGAGCATTTACACTTGGTCTGTTAAATATCAGACAGCCGGAGACCGGTCAAAGATCCACACTGCAATGAGAATGTATGCAAAAGTTATAAATTCAAGTTTAATTGGAATTAATAAACGGAAAAATGTGTTTCCGGACACCCAAATGAAATTTATGTATTTGAATTTCCAAGAAAAGTAATTCAGGTCATTTATCTGATTATAAAAACAAATGAAATTCCGTTTCACAATGTGATACAATAAATGTCGACAGACGAATTAGCCTAAAATAGTTTCTTCTGATTACACCAACTTAAAACTAGAAATCTTAAATCTGCAAATATAAAGGAATTTTAAATACGTTCAGACATAAATTGAGACTCGTACAAGGCACGATCATAGCACTCATCAACACAGAAGTATGGGTAGCAAAACAAAAGCAATGATTTAGAAAAGCACGCAAAGTCACGACAAACAGAAATCCATAGCGGTATAGGTGAGATCCACCAGTTTTTGAACTAATAATCTTAATCAGGTCACAAAAATGTTATCAATTGGTGTGTGATAGTCGGAAATGGTTGCAATTCGGTACAAAAACAACAAAATCAAAGTGTTTCTCAAAAAGAACACAATTTTTACTAAAATGTGAATTAAAAATCTACCTTAACGTGTGGAGTTTTAAGCTGAAAGTCGGAAAAATTCGCCTCAAAGGACCGACTTGTTTTTTTTTTGTCCTAATAGCATGTATTTTATTTTCTTAAGTTCCCCATAGCTTGTATTTATCTTCTAACGTACACACGCTTTGTATGGACGTCTCTATGTTCAATTTTTTTAATTACTTTTTTTACTTTGAGTTTGCAATCAGGCAAGGAGGCGTTGGGAATATGTAACTTGTACCTTTACAATTGTAATTGGATTTTAATTCATAGAGACTCAAGTTAAAAAGTCTCTTCAAATTTAATAATACTGTCTATAGCAATAAAACCAGTATTCAATTGCCCTACTGTAAAAGAGGACCTATCTGGGGTTTCCAGGAAACCTCATGTCCAACCAAAGAGACAAATTATAAAATCCTGCAATAATTTAAATATAACTAAAGCAGGCAAAAGTTAGGCCTATCGAAACCAAACCACTGGTCCTAAGTAATTCAAACCAAAGCTCGGTTATCTAGTACTCATAATACAAGCTTTCCTTTGTTTGAGACTAGATGGCGCTGTTTGAAAATCTTAAGCTTTCCTTAGTTTGAGACTAGATGGCGTTGTTTGAAAGTCGTGGAATGTTATATTAGTTAAATCAGTACATTTCCCAACGCCTCGTTGCTATCACGGCCGCTTGTGACCGGTGTGTCGGTCCAGGAGTACACGGAGGAGTTCCGCGACATCGCCAAGGGCAAGTCCAAGGAGAGCCTGCCCACCGGGCCCATCACGCTGCTCAACCAGCGGCCCGTCAGCGAGGATGTACGTTGCATTCACTTACTTATAGATGGCGGTGGTTGCCAAATTATTGAGTCAAACTTTTCAGAACTTTAAGGGATCTTTTTATATTTAGGCGACTATGGCATATATGTACGACGTTACTAAGTAGCGTGCTTTATAAAATAGGGATTATAAAGGAAGATTTAATTGTTTCTTTCAGATAGAATTTACCAGCTTATTCTTTTCCACAAGACATTATTTTATACTCAAACTATTAAGTTTGAGTATAAAATAATGTCTTGTGGAAAAGAATAAGCTGGTAATTGCCTGCAGGCTTCATTACAATGCAAAATGTTAGAGCTATTGTTCGATCGAAAAACTGTATAAATCGATTGTTTGAAACTATGACAAATGTCTAAAAATTATAATCTTGCTATGAATGAATTTTGACAGGTAGTTAAAAAAAATCAGATTAATTATTTTTCTGTATTCTTAGTTAAATCAGATTTGGTGACCATCGCTGTCTTACACAAAACCACGCGCCTTGCCGCGTCACAGTGTGTTGGACATACATACAAGTATCAAGATCTATATATGTAATATACTAGTATTGATACTCGTACTATGCCCAGATACGATTCAAATGAGAATGAAGCCGACAACCGGACAGGTCCCAAAGCTTTTTATATATTATGTTACTTTTCTGCAAATTAAATTTATTATTATTTTAAAATTAGTTTCAGCATGACGGGTTAACGTAGTTTGATCTAAAAAGGGATGTGGTCATTCTCATTTTAATCCCTCTTAGTTATAAGCTTTATTTTATATATTTTTTTTTATTATTATTTTATTTTTGTTATCAATGTTGCATGATGAATGTGCTTCTACAGTTTATGCATATTGGCATGAATTAACAATTTAACACACGTATTTTAAACTTTATATATCTAAAAATATCTAAGTAATTTATTTCTAAAAAATATTGATCAATAATCCCCGAAATAATTAAACAAATTATATTGTATAAATCAGAGTTTTAAAGGACCAATGTGCAAAAAATATCGGTCCTTTTGCTCTTAACTTAAAAACCGTACAAAAAAATGCTGTATTTTAATTTGTAATGATTATATACTTCAGGAGCTGCCCCCAATAAACTCTAATAACAAGATTAGTAAGGCGAACCACACGGACGCCGCGCCGTTGCCGGCCGTCGTCACCAACAACACCAACAACACGAACAGCGCCCCCCCGGCCAACAACACCATCGACAAGAAGAGCATCAGTGCACCTATCGCTGTTACGTAAGTGTCAACGGATTTTATGTTTTATGCGCTTTAGAATAAGGACTAAAGTTGAGGCGTAAGAAAGACTGTTGAGATGTAAGTAAGACTGTTGATGTGTAGGTATCGAGACGGCGTTTAAAGCCCTTTAGAGCGCTGTCTGCCTTTCAGAATTACAACAATCTTACTTTAAGAGTAGATGACAGACCTAGGCTTCAAAGTTACGGAAAATAGTTTAGCAGTTTCAACTTGAATTATTGTGTAATAGTTAAGAGATATGAACAACATAAATCCTATCACCCTTACCTAAAAAAAATACTACAAAAACCAACGAAATCCCTTTCCTAAACCATACAATATCCTTTCCTTAATCCTAATCCCTCCTAGAATTGAACGTCTGGAGATATTCGCGTGCGCGGGCTGCACGCGCTCGCACGATGCGCACGACAAGTTCGATGCGTACGACGCGAGCGATACGCGCGATACGTTCGGACGACTGCGCCTGTCCATGCGGCCGCTCGTGGAGAACAACTCGACTTTTACCATCACGGATATGACCGAGCAAATCGTTCAAGTCGACCCGTTAGTTAACTGTTCTAGTAGGATAATTACTTAGTTCAATTACTAACAGTAACATGAAATTTGTATATTTATGAATCGTATTTTAAAATTAAAAATGTAGTTTTTGTATTTCAACTGTATTTTAAGCAACAGCCTAAATCAGTCTTACCTCTAATGCTTATATTGTATATTAATATCACAAAACGTAGGTATAGTTTTAGTAAAAAAGCGAAACTGCGTCAAGTGCGATATTTGTAAAACTGTATCGATTAACGACTGTTATTTTATTACCTTTACACATTAAAACCCACTTATACTATTTCATGCACCCTTCCAGTAACGGAACAGCCCCCGCGCCGAAATCCAACAAGACATCCCCAGCCAAGGACAGCGGCAAGAGCGGCAACCAAGAGAATCCCTTCGACGAGGACGAGTGGGACTCGGAGTCCGCCGGCCTCACGGACACGGGCGAGCCCGGCCTGCCTGTGCGGGCGCTGTATGACTACACCGGCGCCGAGAGCGACGAGCTCAGCTTCCGACAAGGTAACTGCGAAGTGGGGGAAAGTGTCAAGTAGTACCGGTGTCGCTGGGTCTGTGGGGTTGCTTGGTAGGGGGAGCGTAGATGATAGTTTTGCGCTTGATTAGAGAAAAAATTATTGAATTGATGTGCTTTATTGGTTAGTGGGGACGCTTTTTTTATTTGAATTATTTGTGCGGGCTCTTAGACTATGAAAAGCGCCATCTGTATGATAGTGAACTTTTGTTGTTTTATAGAAAAACCATATAATGCTCGCATTTTGGTCGTGCTTAAATAATATAATCTGCCAAAGGGTGAATGCGCCGGATGGTTTCAATATGAAAGAGGCATTGTGCTGATCGCTACTGCACGCCACACCTCATTTCCGCACAATCCTTGCACTTCACCAATTGTTACTAAAGTCACGCTGTATATTCTGCGCACGGTTCAGGAAATAATCGGAGTGCTAATGAGCGTGTTTGTTCTTAGAGTGTAACGGTCAGATAGAGCCGCGCGACGCAAAGACTACTCTCTCGACATAATCGTAGGGCAGCCGCCGCCGCCGCCGCCACACTGCAGAGCGGTAACTCCTGTGATACTTACTCACGTGGACGCACACACACCGCGCACCTTAGCACTCCATACTATCACCAAAACCACAATAAAACTAGAAACTTACATGTAATGTTTTTCGCAGGTGACCTATTTGAGAAACTCGAAGACGAAGACGAACAAGGGTGGTGCAAGGGGAGGAAAGACGGGCGCGTGGGGCTCTACCCCGCCAACTACGTGGAGCCCGTCGGACACTAGCCCCCCCCCCCTCCTCCCCCCACCCCGCACCCGCCCTAGACGTGACTGAACACGCGCTAACGACACACCAGTAGATATCTTACTTATAGTACTGCACCTGAAACTATGCTTGCAAGAAGCATACTTTGGCCTTAGCATTCGAAAATTATATGTTAATAGAGTCGACTGATATATTTAGCTGGCATATCCCTACGTACCATGTATGTATCGCTCACGCTGTTTTGTTTATTACGTCGTATTGGTACTGCTTACGAGGCTAAGCGGTACCAACACGGTGCTCTCAACTCTTGATAAGAATATACATTTGAAATAAATAGCACTTAAAGATTGACCATATT
Organism: Chrysodeixis includens; assembly: GCA_941860345.1. NCBI lineage: Eukaryota > Metazoa > Arthropoda > Insecta > Lepidoptera > Noctuidae > Chrysodeixis > Chrysodeixis includens. The sequence goes on along the minus strand of OW796111.1, from coordinate 8,388,253 downwards.
TATGTAAAGACGAGTCGTGTACGAGTAACATTAGTCTGCAGCAGTTAGCACTGCGCACATTGTTGTGAAGTCCCAAGCGTGAACTATTTATAAAGTATTATAATGTAATGTTAGTGTTGTTCATTCATTTCTAAGGCCGACAGATAATCAAAAATGTATTGTTACGAGATCATTTCGTGAACGCGTGACAGATTATAAAATTATGAAGGTTTTATATTCGCGAGTCACGATGTAGTCATTATCATAGTAACAGGTTTTAAGTACATTCAGCTGTAACGTATGTGTTTACTTCTATAACGAGTAGCGATAGTTATGATAGTGTCACACCTTCGCCGCGCCGTCACCCGTCGCCGGAGCTTTAATACGTCTTATGATATCATTTCTCTTGACATCGAACCCTGGACCTCGAGGATCGAGCAATTTTTGATGTATTTAACAAGACTCTTTTGTATCGAAACGTTTTGGACCTAAATTTTTGTAAATTTCTATACAACAAACAAACTCATGGAAATTGTTCAGTATTTCGTTATCAGTATAGTGAGACGTCAGCGGTGGGATTCGGATATTTTTGGATGGAACTCTTTGTAGGTACAATATGGAAACCAAAAATTGTTTACTTGTAACTTGTAGTGACACTGCGCATCCATTGTCATCGACTAGCTTTGTGCTACGACAGCTATTCCCGCACGAGCGGCTCGTCCGACCGACACGCATCGTACGACTCCGCAGTCAGAGGTGTATCGTCTATGTACTAGGCATGCTGACTAGCGCCGACTACTATTGTAAATATCCAATATAGTCGATTGTGTATCGGTTGTATTATGTATATAAAATGTAAAAAGCAGTATTTTACATACGAGAACCAAACTTCACGCGTTCGAAGTTCGGTTCCGTTTTGATTGTTTTAAATCTATTGGTATCACGATACTGTAGCCGGTACATCTCTAAGCCACATCGATGAGGAATTTAGCTAAGCCAAAAAGTGTACGCCAATATAAATAATTAGGTAACAAATTATACCTGTAGGCGGCAATGGGATTTATATTTTTGTGATATAATGGTACTCGACAGTGGTCGCCACTGCACCGTAGTTGTGTTTATGTACATACACGATTATTATATATCTTGTCGTGCTTATAGAATATTTATTTCCCATTGTATATAATGTAAAATGCATTAATAATGTATGTAAGGTAAGACGGGGCGGGCGCAAGCGGCGCCCGGAGGCCTAATATAGTGTAGCGCCGTTTTGTAATTCCCGTTTACAGGAGCCGCGACGCTGGCGCCCTCTCGTCGCTTAGGTTAAATTAAACAATAACGATTAATATATTACGAGAAATGTTTAATCTTTTCTTTTTCCCTTTTATACCTCGTTTTAAATATTGTTGTATCGTGTAATTATTAGTGGGAGTCATTACGTTAGTCTAGCCTGAGTTTCAACACTTGTGAACTGTCGGTCGTTTAGTCCGTAGCTGTTTTGTTGTCATTGTTATAGGTTCAGCGACCATTTGTGAGAAATTCTTTGTATTATATAATTATCAAAGAGGGTGGTTTTGGACCACATATGTTAATATATTATGAATATTGGTAAAATAAAATTGTTACATATGGTACTAGTGTGTTTTATTATTTGGAACTGTATCTGTATCCTTTCTTTTACTATTAATTTAATGGCCATACATAGACTGAGTTAGCCTTAAGCCTGAGATTAACATACACGGGCGCGATTTCGTCGCTTAAATCTGGTTTAGAAGAACGCGCCCTTACTATTGTCGCTTTTAGTGGCGGATTCACCATAACCAATATACACAGATGTCTGGTGGAGCGTACCTCAGTGAGCCATTTAACATGGTCGGGTTCCAACTCCACCAAAAAATTAAAATGCTAATATATTCTAATCTATACATTAATCAACACACAAATGTAGGCCCTGGATGGTTATTGAACCCAGATTAGCAATCAGTCACGACGCTAACAGGCTCTCAAATCTGAATTTTCAAGATTCTAGCGTTGCGTTGATCTCGTTTTGGCCAACTTTTGCTAAAAGGGTACAAATCAATAAATACACATTTGACAATTTTAAAAATCTCTTTATTTGATGGAACGCAAGTGCACTGTCACAGGTTATCGTCGCAGCCTACTGCCGTACATTGTGATATAACATTAACAATCAATTTGTATACCGTATTCTTACAATTTGGTACAAAAGAAAAAATCCTGTGACAAAATAGCAATATTTGCGAATTACAAATAAAAAACTTCAGTCAGTTTTTGAATAATACCTAATCGGTTGTTGGTTGGTAAAGTGCTAAACAAGGGAAGGTACACATCTATTAACATGGTATTGCACAGACGTAACGTACAGCAATAGGCTAGGTTCACATCTCGAGGCTAGATCTCTGTCTAAGCCAAGCTAACACTACTATCGTTACAGTATCGGCGTTGCCTGTGGAGCGGGTCGGGAATTTTAACTTAACAAATTGTTCAAATTACAAAAACAAATAAAAACTTTCATTAACATTTACTAATTACTTAATTTACTTGTTAGATGACATTTCAATTCCTGTATACAACAGACATTCAGTGATAACAACATTAGTTCGTGTTATAGCGCTCCACAGCGCCGCCGTCGGAAGCACACAGAAGCGCCACTCCTCGCAACTAAGGCAGACATATTGCTCTATGTAACCGAGTGAAGCCGACGTTCGTACGACATGAGCAACGCGTTATGTGCACTTTGTGCATATTTGGCACAAACATCGCGCTAGCATCAACTGGCCCTAAGTTTTACATCGATACAAGAGATTAGCGTACATTAACTTGCTACTTACGCAATACAAAAAGCGTAGACGGACATTTTGAAAACATTTTTCTTGTATTTCTATCGATACAAACTCGCGTTACTTCTTAATTATTTTTAACATACAAGCTATTGGAGTTACATATTCATAACCACGAGAGTATGTAAGTTTGTATCGATGCAAAAACAATGAATTTGGACCGAAACCCTCGCAGTCATAACCCGCCCGACGTGATATTAAATGCAATTACCAAAAAAAAATAACATTAATATTTACATGAGCTAGTATGTATGTACATAAACAGAGGGACAAACCCTCTCTGATATGTGAAACAAAACAGTGTACTTATTTACAAATCATACAAATATGAGTATGTATTGTTGTGGCTCATCGAGATTCCTGGATAACTAATATCTCTTTACAAGGAATATTACTTTAGAACTAAATATAGCGTTCTACGTCGCCTACAATGTACGTCGGTATAAAACATAACTATGATATACACGAGAGAGGCTTTCAACTCACTAATACAATAAAATACACAAAACAAACAGAATATAACTTAACACTTGATACGTAATAACATAATTATGGGAAACGCGAACATTGCTGTGGACAATAATAATAGAAACGGCGGTACAGCGCCACCTAGCGGACACATAACAACACAAGGTCGCGAACCGAACACTTTACACAACAGTACATATTTACAACACGCGCAACATACGACACTAATACATCAAATTATATAAATAGTTTCATTATAAATGTTAACAGCGACGGGATTACCTAACTTGCGATAGCAACGCCACAGCGAGAATTTAGCAAGAACACCAAATTCCATTTATTTAATTTGACAAAAATATCGCAAAATTCTCGCTACGATGTTGCAAGTTAGATGACTCCACCTGACAGTTTGCGAGAGACATGTAAAAATAATTGTATACTTTTTGTCAAAATATTTTCAAACAACTGTACCAAATACAAAAGTTAACATTTAACAAATACTTGTACCGCAACTGTTTATTTTTAATAGACAATAAGATTTATAATAACACTGAAAGCAATCTATAGTAAACAGGAATGGCAACTTTACAACAAAATACTCACAAAAACAATCCGTTTTGTCTGTTTCATATTGCTTCGAGATCATTGCGCCTACTGGCAACACTCAAGCAGGCAAAGCCAGAGGGCGCTAGTATACTTCACCAACATACAAAACATGAAATTCACAAGCATAGATATAATATATTGTCTTAATAACGAACGAAACTAAATTGTCTAAAACAATAAATATAGAATAAAACAATATTAATATAGTCTTGTAATAACATTTATACCAAGTCTTAGGACATGAATAATAAAAATCTCCGTTCTCGATTACCGATGAAACTTGTCGAGTGCAAGTATCGTAACGTCGGCCGTACAACAATGGCAACAAGATTCGCAAATTTCGTCTTTAATTCAACGCTCGTAAGGTTTATTTTGCTACTAATGTTGTATAGCTGACGTTATTAGACATCGCTTAGTCATATCATCTCGAGGGCCCGGACAATGTTACATCGCATTACAATAGAAAACTTCAAATGTGTGTGAACAACATTTATGTTCGACAAATGCCTTTGACTTGTCTGTTCAATACACTAGATGTAGATCGCTGTGATCAGCGTTGGGAGCAATGTAACATGTCTGCAGGCCTTTCGTTACCGACAGATCCGTCGCTCGTCATACATAAAGACCAAGCGCGTTGGTCAGTCAATGTGCCAAGTGGTTGAGTAGTCGCCGCGCTGTCCTGCGGTCGCACGGTGCGGGTTCACTGCAGGCACGCTTGTAGCTTCTCGATCCACTCTTGCGCAGCGTTCGCGTCGCTGGCACAGAAGTTGTATGTTCGTCGGCTTGTGCGCAGCTGTGAAGGAAAGATTATTATATGATTCCAGTTTTTTCATTTGCGAAGAATTCCCATTTGTTACAAATGTTTGATGTTACTTATTATGCTACGCAAATCTTTTTTATGAAAGTTGAAACGCTTTTTAACTGTCATATCATCATCATCTTCCTGTCCTTATCCCATTTCACCTGGGGTCGGCGCAACACGTTTTTTTTCCATTCTACCATACCAGTCGTCACAGAAAATGTTAATTTCTTTAGTACTTACATCGAAGAATGATCGGTCGTCGCACTTCTTGGGCGGGCCGGGGGCGGGCGGCGCCTGCGTCACTGTGATCACTTCCGCGAGATCTGATTGAGACACGACCATTTATGTTAGTAGGTAGTAATCCATAGCTCAGTATAGGAGGAAAAATGAAGGGAGGCCTTTGACGGGCTTGTTAGTCTATAACGTATTATAGTGATCAGTAGTTCTGACTGCTATACCAGAGGTAATGGGTTCGATCCCAACCCAGGACAAATGTTTATGTGATGAGCATGATCATTAAAAATAGTAAGTTGTAAAAACATAATATGATAGGTCGACTAGCAAAACACGACTTCTCTCATTTGGCAATAGTTTCTCACAATAAGATCTATATAAAATCATATTTGTATGTCTAGATAATTATATAATATGCATACATACCAATGAATCCTTTGCAGTGCGAGTCCTCCATCGCGTCGTAGTACCGCAGCTGGTGCTTGATAGAGTCCAGCACGAACCAACTGTGACAATTTAATAGTATTAAAGTCGTACAAATATGAATATTTTAAATGATTTAAATCATCCTACAAATATTATAATACGAAAGTTTAGGACGACGTACTCTTTCACGCAAAAAAATACTCTGATTTACTAAGGTGCGTACCACAGGCCACACTAATAGAAAAGAAAACAGGTATATTGTTTTCTTTGTCTAGTATTACCCACACACTATCATCTTCTTGTCGATACTGTATGACGGGGAAATGTTTGCGTTGACATCACGCACACATGTATGCAGGTGAATTCTATCGTTAATGTGCTACTGGACTTATGGCCCCAGACTATACAAGTATAGTGTGTATCTCACCGTTGCTTCCAGCCTTTGAGCAGAGCCCCGCGCTTGTACAGATGCCCCTCGTGTGTTCTGTTCTCTGCCACGTTGGATGAGAACTGCTCGTAATACTGCTGTGACGACGACTGCATGGTCGCTACACCTGAATATGGAGAATGTTATAGTTAACTCATAAATAATATAGAGGTTGGAAAATAAAGAACATAATTTAATTTGATTGTTTTTAGGTTGGGATTTTTTTTTTGATATAGGAACACGTATCAAAAACAATGTATGAATGTGTAAAAAAGAAATGTGTAAATGTAAGTTTGTTAGTGTGACTGTGCTTTGGTGTATATTTGCAAGTGTTTAGGTGTTCGAATTGTGTGCGTGTGTGTGAAAGAGTTAGGCTCTAGGTAGACCGTATTTTAAGTGTAATCCAAACGCACGTTGTAGTTCAGATGCAGTTGAGACGACTGCAACAGAACTGCAAACCAACGTGCAGTTCTATTGCAATCATGTCAACAGCATTCAACTAGCAATTTGCAGTTGAAATGCGGTCTATCTGTCTAGAGCCTAATGTGTTGGTTTATGTGCTTGTGTCAGTGTGCATAGTTACCGGCGGCGAGCGGCGGTCGCAGCGCGTCGGCGTCAGGCGGCGGCGGCGCCTTGTACTTGGTGCAGGGCGGCGCCCACGCCTCCGCACAGCGCTCGTGACACGCCGCGCCGCAGTCCACGCAGCGGACGCCCGTCTGCAACACACGACACATTGTTATATCTTGACGGTTCGCGCTAATTTATCGGGATAGCCCGACTGGTTTCGGACTCTGGCCGATTCCTTAATCATGAGCTGACGCGGCGGGTGCGTGAGTCGAACAACAAAGTCAGTTCGACTCGCGACGGCGTGTGGTGACTTGCCGGCTTAAAGACGGGCCCCTTATTATCCCACTATGATAGGCTGCAGGTGGGAAAAACTGTGGTCATACCTTGAGCGGCCCCCACAGCAGGTCCTGGCAGTGGTCGCAGCGCGCGGGCGCGGCGGCGGGGGCGGCGGCCCAGCGGTGCGCGGGCGCGGGAGGGGGGGGCGCGGCGGCAGCTCTACTGTGTAATGAGGTGTAGCGGTGTGTTAGTGGTGTGTGCGCGCGTACCTTGAGCGGCCCCCACAGCAGGTCCTGGCAGTGGTCGCAGCGCGCGGGCGCGGCGGCGGGGGCGGCGGCCCAGCGGTGCGCGGGCGCGGGAGGGGGGGGCGCGGCGGCAGCTCTACTGTGTAATGAGGTGTAGCGGTGTGTTAGTGGTGTGTGCGCGCGTACCTTGAGCGGCCCCCACAGCAGGTCCTGGCAGTGGTCGCAGCGCGCGGGCGCGGCGGCGGGGGCGGCGGCCCAGCGGTGCGCGGGCGCGGGAGGGGGGGGCGCGGCGGCAGCTCTACTGTGTAATGAGGTGTAGCGGTGTGTTAGTGGTGTGTGCGCGCGTACCTTGAGCGGCCCCCACAGCAGGTCCTGGCAGTGGTCGCAGCGCGCGGGCGCGGCGGCGGGGGCGGCGGCCCAGCGGTGCGCGGGCGCGGGAGGGGGGGGCGCGGCGGCAGCTCTACTGTGTAATGAGGTGTAGCGGTGTGTTAGTGGTGTGTGCGCGCGTACCTTGAGCGGCCCCCACAGCAGGTCCTGGCAGTGGTCGCAGCGCGCGGGCGCGGCGGCGGGGGCGGCGGCCCAGCGGTGCGCGGGCGCGGGAGGGGGGGGCGCGGCGGCAGCTCTACTGTGTAATGAGGTGTAGCGGTGTGTTAGTGGTGTGTGCGCGCGTACCTTGAGCGGCCCCCACAGCAGGTCCTGGCAGTGGTCGCAGCGCGCGGGCGCGGCGGCGGGGGCGGCGGCCCAGCGGTGCGCGGGCGCGGGAGGGGGGGGCGCGGCGGCAGCTCTACTGTGTAATGAGGTGTAGCGGTGTGTTAGTGGTGTGTGCGCGCGTACCTTGAGCGGCCCCCACAGCAGGTCCTGGCAGTGGTCGCAGCGCGCGGGCGCGGCGGCGGGGGCGGCGGCCCAGCGGTGCGCGGGCGCGGGAGGGGGGGGCGCGGCGGCAGCTCTACTGTGTAATGAGGTGTAGCGGTGTGTTAGTGGTGTGTGCGCGCGTACCTTGAGCGGCCCCCACAGCAGGTCCTGGCAGTGGTCGCAGCGCGCGGGCGCGGCGGCGGGGGCGGCGGCCCAGCGGTGCGCGGGCGCGGGAGGGGGGGGCGCGGCGGCAGCTCTACTGTGTAATGAGGTGTAGCGGTGTGTTAGTGGTGTGTGCGCGCGTACCTTGAGCGGCCCCCACAGCAGGTCCTGGCAGTGGTCGCAGCGCGCGGGCGCGGCGGCGGGGGCGGCGGCCCAGCGGTGCGCGGGCGCGGGAGGGGGGGGCGCGGCGGCAGCTCTACTGTGTAATGAGGTGTAGCGGTGTGTTAGTGGTGTGTGCGCGCGTACCTTGAGCGGCCCCCACAGCAGGTCCTGGCAGTGGTCGCAGCGCGCGGGCGCGGCGGCGGGGGCGGCGGCCCAGCGGTGCGCGGGCGCGGGAGGGGGGGGCGCGGCGGCAGCTCTACTGTGTAATGAGGTGTAGCGGTGTGTTAGTGGTGTGTGCGCGCGTACCTTGAGCGGCCCCCACAGCAGGTCCTGGCAGTGGTCGCAGCGCGCGGGCGCGGCGGCGGGGGCGGCGGCCCAGCGGTGCGCGGGCGCGGGAGGGGGGGGCGCGGCGGCAGCTCTACTGTGTAATGAGGTGTAGCGGTGTGTTAGTGGTGTGTGCGCGCGTACCTTGAGCGGCCCCCACAGCAGGTCCTGGCAGTGGTCGCAGCGCGCGGGCGCGGCGGCGGGGGCGGCGGCCCAGCGGTGCGCGGGCGCGGGAGGGGGGGGCGCGGCGGCAGCTCTACTGTGTAATGAGGTGTAGCGGTGTGTTAGTGGTGTGTGCGCGCGTACCTTGAGCGGCCCCCACAGCAGGTCCTGGCAGTGGTCGCAGCGCGCGGGCGCGGCGGCGGGGGCGGCGGCCCAGCGGTGCGCGGGCGCGGGAGGGGGGGGCGCGGCGGCAGCTCTACTGTGTAATGAGGTGTAGCGGTGTGTTAGTGGTGTGTGCGCGCGTACCTTGAGCGGCCCCCACAGCAGGTCCTGGCAGTGGTCGCAGCGCGCGGGCGCGGCGGCGGGGGCGGCGGCCCAGCGGTGCGCGGGCGCGGGAGGGGGGGGCGCGGCGGCAGCTCTACTGTGTAATGAGGTGTAGCGGTGTGTTAGTGGTGTGTGCGCGCGTACCTTGAGCGGCCCCCACAGCAGGTCCTGGCAGTGGTCGCAGCGCGCGGGCGCGGCGGCGGGGGCGGCGGCCCAGCGGTGCGCGGGCGCGGGAGGGGGGGGGCGCGGCGGCAGCTCTACTGTGTAATGAGGTGTAGCGGTGTGTTAGTGGTGTGTGCGCGCGTACCTTGAGCGGCCCCCACAGCAGGTCCTGGCAGTGGTCGCAGCGCGCGGGCGCGGCGGCGGGGGCGGCGGCCCAGCGGTGCGCGGGCGCGGGAGGGGGGGGCGCGGCCGCCAGCCGCCCGCGCGCCAGCAGCTCCACTGTGCCGCGCTTGTGCCACGCCAGCGTCGCGCGACGGACCACGCCCGACGACATCGACGAGTTGCGCTGCACAATACACACGACATCAAAAAAAAAATCGTCTAAAACGCGACAGGATCCGTCGCACGGAGGCGAGCCCCGTTGCGTGTGTGCAGGGCGCGCCTCCCAGTGACGGACGACTGCGCCGGTGCCCTCGACGGAGCATTTTTGTATAAAACCGCGCGGCCGCCCGTTAAGAGACCCCCCACAGTGGCGTCTTTCGAGCGTCGTCGTCGTGCCAGCGTCCGCGCGACGTCGACGCCGCGGCGACGCGATAACCTGTGCCCACTCATTACGAGCTGTGCTAACATCAATACATACAAACGCACATAATGGCTCGACCCGAATATATGTTATTCTTTAGTAAACACGTTCCAAGCACAGGCAGTCATTCTGCCGTGACCAGTACAACTAGGTCCCTACCTAGTATGACACTCAACTCACCTGCAGCTCCAGCGTGTTGGGCAGCTCGAGCTGGTCCCAGCGCACGCGCCACTTCTGCGGCAGGTGGCCCAGCTCCAGCTCCAGCTGGCGGATCCTCTCCAGCAGCCCGGTGAAGGCGTCCGGCATGCTGCGTGGTATGCTGTCGTATCTGGACGAAGATAGAAACTCGGTAAGAAAATATGATATCGATACTCTTTTGTTAACCGACTTCAAAAAGGAGGAGGTTTTCAATTTGTTATATCCCTGCACTTCATCGCGCACAGTAATCTTTAACGTAGTAACCCTTGATTATCCATACAATTAAGTTACCGACATATCCAGGATTTTTTTTACACGGGAGAATACCAACACCGACTTCCTCCGGAGAGGAAAGGGGTAGCGTCAGACTCTACTGACTAAACCTGAACTACCGTGTAACATCTCCTGCATTTGATCGGTGAGCGGCAACGTTTAGCTATTCATCTCACACCAACCTCTGGACCTAGGCTTAGTGAGCTGACCAACAGATATAGCGGCTTATCAACACTGCTATTACCATTAACAACCGTTAAAACTAGTTAGTCTACTTTCTTCACACCCGTCCACGAAAACAGACATTTCTCTAAATTAACAGCTATTAAAAAGAGAACAGTTTTGAGCATAGACGAACAGTGTCGACCTCGGTTAAGAGACCATAAATGGCAAACCATAGAAGAGTCCTGAAGGAAATCAAAAGTCTTATGTCAATGTCAGATTAGTGTGTCATATACAAATTGATGTCTAGTTGGTTTTCCTTGCCTTCCACCTTTCCAGAAATAACAAGAACTAAAGCTTTAGTCGATTAAGTTAAGGTTAAAAGTCCCTTACCCAGCAGTAACGACTCTTCGTTGCGGATGTCGCGACTCGGGCTCGGCCGGCGCTAGTACTTCCAAGTCGTAGGGCGCGCCGTGCGAGAGCTCCTCGCTCGTGTAGTATAGCCACACCTCTAGGGCACTAACTGATGATACTGGCCGGAGGACCTGTAGTGGAAGATTGTAGATGTAAAGGTGTGGGTTCAGTTTAGTGTGAGGTTTTAGAGTCCTAATATTGTCAGAACGTGGTGGTTTGCTAAACAATTTAGCGGCGTAGCGTCCAATTCCATTGTAATGCGCGTTCTATTTGGTAAAATTTAATTATAACTGATTTGGAAACGCGTTGACTTTTGGTCTGAGACCGGAATTTAAGAAAGACTTATTTTTACAAAAATGCAACAATCCTAGTTTAAAAGGCGCTAATTAAGTTATCTCGAACTTAATTAGCGCCTAAAGATAAAGCGTGATCACTCGATAAAATCGGACGAAAAGTCTTATGCTGTGTACATAGGTATTAAGTAAGCCTTTTTTAAGAACTAGATGGACACGATAAAACAAAAACTAATATTTGCAATACTCTTAAAATAATGAAATACTTACAGGATTATCCAGATCGGGCGTGTAGAGGAAATTGTAGAAGATGGGCGACTTCTGATGATGCCTGTCTATGTAGTCGAACAGCGAGTGCCCCAGCGTGGGGGCGCGGGGCGAGGCCCCCGGGGGCGCGGGCCCCGCGCCCTCCTCCTCCGAGCCCCCGCCTGTCTCCACGCCCTGCTCGTACAGGTACGCCTAGACCGTGGAACGAGGTATAAATGTAAAGTTGGTACTCAAAAATGTGATGTATTCGAACCTACCTTTTTATGGGAAATCGTCAAATGATCCCGCCCGCTGTGGGCGCAGCGGGAGGGATCATGGTGATAAAAAATATACACCGTGATTTTTAGGTCGTCTTAAAAAAGTCGTCCACACAATGTATCCGTCATAAAATACCTCTAGGCGCGAATATAATTTTTTTATCATTAATTAAAATAATATGCATGAAAAAAATAAATAATACATTGGAAATATGAAACATCCTGTTAAAAATGTTTACGTATCAAACTGTTGAAGATACATGCTACATACTTACTGCGAACATTATGATTGCAATAGTAAGACAGCTGTTTTACGCTAAGGTGAATACGCCTGTGATAAGACGCCGCGGCGCCGCCCGCGCGGCCCCTTTGGCACAAGGCTCGGACCGCGCTCACTACAGAGTGTTCGTAAAACTGCCTTGTGTCATAATAATGAATAATATTTTTATTCATTCAAATCTTAAAAAAAACATATTTTTTTTATTATAAACGTTTACTAGTCATTGGATACATGAACTGGGCTGCTTTTGTAAGACGACCTAAAAGTCACAGTGTATGTTGACCGATTCTCAGAACTATTCAATATGTTCACGAAAATTCAAGAGAATCGGTCCAACCGTTTCGTTCTGAGGAGTACGGTAAAAAATCCCCTGTCACAATGTTAGTTACATTGTGACAGGGGATTTTTTATAAAACATAATAATATATTATTACTATAGCTAGTAGACACTGACCATACGACTGGTGTCTGTCCGCTTGTCGTCGGCGGCGGTGATGCCGAGCTCCGCGCGCTGCGCCTCGCTGTCGAGCAGGAACGTGCGGAAGCGGCACGACACGCTGTGGTACGCCACGAAACGGAGGTAGTACTCGTTGAACTCGAACGCTAGGGGGAACTGCTTTTGTAGCTGTGGGAAGAGATGTATATTATTATTGGTGTTTTTTGTTGTTGTTTGGTAGCGGATGCGGTAACGAAATATTAAACATAATTATGATGTAATATCCAAATGTCCATGTAAGGTCTAAGGAGCGGGCAAGCTAGAGATAGGTGCGCGCGGTAATGTAGGATCAATCAATTTTAACGTATTACTAGGAATATTGTCGTCATCACACTTTTAATACAAAGAAGGAAAAGGCGGCCATAATTGACAACATATCAATATTTGAAAGTGTCTAAAAAAATAAATAATTTTTTGTTTTATTTTCCGAATCAAAAGTAGTTTTTGTCAATTGCATCCGCCACCTACTAAGTCTTGTCTGGCTTTCAGTTTCTCAGTAGAGTAATCGGGATGCCTTTGTACAGGCTACGTTTGTTGCTAACGTCATAGCCGCGATATCTTCGTGACCCTCACCTGATGCACGGCATCCAGGAACATGAGGAATGTGGGCGTGAACCCCTGCTGCGGCGTGGCGCCAATGTTGGAGCGCTGCTGGAACTTGTGCCCTAGCGCCAGCCACTCCTTCTCCACCAGGATCCGGAACCCTTCGAGCGTGCGGTAGTAAGGCTCGAGGCAGATTTGCGCGAGGGATGATATCTGGGATGAAAGTTGTAGGTTATTTTGTGAATATTAATAATACTATAGCTGAGAGTGAAAAGCCACGATGTGTGCCGCCGATTGGACCCCCACATATATTAAAAAAATATTTCTAGTAGGCCTAAAAAGGCTATTTTGAAACGTTTAAATTACAAGGTACACGGTTTTTATATGTCATTTCTATGGAGAAAATTCGGCAAGAAGCTCCAAAGGAGACGCATATGTGTGTGCAACGCAAATTATTTTTTCTTTTTCAGTCTCTTCCTTCAAATGATTTGAATATTAGTAAAACTTTTTGCTTTTCTTGGTGTGTGAAAAATAGTCTGACTATATTTTAGTCGTTATTAACGACGATGATGATGATGATGATTAACGAACCTACGTTTAAGTTTTATTTCATCACAATTTACACAGTTTTGAATTTGTTGTTCACAAACCTGCGCAGTAGCATCCCATCCATCTTCAAGCGATAGTAACACCGAAGACCCTTGTAAGTCCAACAGGTCCACCACGGCCCCGCTGAGCTGGAACAACTGCCGCAGCTGCCATAGCCAGCCTGACTCTTCTATTAACCTGAGGAAATTATGGATGGTATCAGATTCAGTGTCGCATTTACATGTATTTTAGCACAGCGAGCGCACGCTGCGTCGGAAATTGTCTTTTATCTCCCTCTCCCGTTCTATAGCTCGCATAGTTCAGGAAATTTCTAGCAAGCGCACGTACACTATAGTATCTTAGGAAGCTTTAAGGCCATTTTTACAGCTTTACTTTATTACAGCCTAGTGATGAAACCAAAGAACTGCCAAGTCAAAGTTCTCTCGTTTAAAACCAAGACACGCATCAAATTTTAAAATGTTGAGTGTGCTATAGAAGATAAATGTCGGCTTGCCATCCTACTGCCGAACGGAGAGTACAGCTGTGTTTACGAACTAAAATAAATTATATCCTACGTATTTTGCTAGCGTCGAGCCACTCACTATTGTAGCCCAACTCAGACAAGACGACATTTTCATATGTTTTTTATTTAATAATCAGAGGTAAGTTTCAATTTATCATATGACTAGTGCACTCAAACGTATTCGTTTAACGGCGTAAGATTACCTAAGGAATCCAGGATGGTCACTGGCGGGTGGTCCAGAAGGCACAGCGGCTCGCATGAGCTTCTTGAAGGCGTGTTTGGTGGCCCTCGCGTCAGGGTACTCTGCGGGGACCAGCTCGGCGCCCGCGCAGCTGGTGGCCGCGCCGCCCTTCTCGCAGACAACGTAGAGGGAGGCCCGTCGAGCCCCACCACCGCCCTCGCCGCATACTAAGGAATAGTTTAAAGTTGTATGATACTGTAATAAACAATACGCAAAGTTCGCAATTTCCTAACGGATAAATTTCGAGATGGACCGCAAATTGCCTACTCTAAACACAAAATGCAAACAACACCACTGTCTTCTATAAATTGTTAATAAGCACGGTAACACTACAGCTCACAATCGCGGCAAGTAACGTTGACCACAAGTCCATTAGCAAATTTAACCTGTGATTGCCACAAGAACTGCTTGCCACAAGCAAATACACAAGTAGTCTCTAAACACATAATTATGCTCCTTTCAGAAAAAAATGTCTACAACATTTATTTATTTACACATTAACTTTGCCATTACAGATATAACTTAACCTAATTCGACAATGTAACTTAAAAAATATGTTACCCTAACTATATTTTCCTCCCTAACTATATTGAGATATCACAGGAACATAAATTTCAAGTATAAGTAACATATTTCCTCACCAGAATCCGCATCAGCGGTAGACAACCTCTGCCGGGGCGCGTAGAGGTCGAGATGCGATGGCTGGCGGCGGTCCTTGAGCGAGCCCCAGCGGCCGAAGTGACGCGCGCTGGCTGTCGCGCCGCCCTTGCCGCCGCTGTTGCGACCCAACACGCTGACACGTATTACACGTTATGATATTACGTTTTAAACGAGATTGTACCCAATTTCAAGTCAAACCGTTTCAGGTGTAATAGTTAACGGATTTTTTTATGTGTTTAGCGCTAGGCAAATAGAACAGATTAAAACTATAAAACTTGATAATAAAAGGTAATAACTAAACACCCAGCCCAAAAAAAGGCTTTATCTTTAGTCCAAATGTCCAAAAGTTCAATAGCAGAAAGGAATCAAGAAATAAATGAACATCACAGTTTGGAGATCTTTTAAACTTCCTTCCACACACTATGCTGTGCCCGACAGGGTCCACATTTTGATCTATAAACTATGTATGTACCTACCTAGTTATAAGCTAACACAACAATGTGGAATGCAATAAATTATTGAGTATTAAATTTGAATTTAAAACGCCATTAAAAAGGGAGAATATCGATTGGATATTTACAAACATCTATAAAAGAGTTCGTTAATATACGTTGTATTGAACACTTTTAACTGAAGGCCGAAATATACAAAACTCTCAACTGACCTAAGTGTGCCGGCAGCTTTAGTGAGCAGTGGTGTGTGTGTGACCTGCTGGTCCTCGCAGCATAGCAGTAGAGAGTCCAGGCTTAAGCTGGAGTCTTCCAGGTCACCGCGGGAGGCAGGCGTGCAGGCGACGAGAGTTGCTAGGTAACGCTCCTGTGATAGATGTGTATCGAACCAACGGTAAGATGATGTTGAAATTAAATCAACGAAAAATTTTGGCAAAATGACAAACAACATTGTAGATAAAGGGTTGACTATTAAAAAACTCAGGGGTTTTCTTTGAAATCCTTCACCTCTTTGGCTGATAAGTATTTGTAAAACACTTTTGAGAGTGATTTGATGATAAGTTTAAACTACAAAGTAAATCATACGGTTTCAACTGTTCATGACAATGACTTTTGATTTTGTTTACTATTAACCGACCTGTTCTAAACTGGAAGTGGTTTCTGTCCCGCTCTGCGCGTTGCCTTGCGTCTGGTGGCTCGCCTTCAGCATCCCCATCACGCCTTTATGGTGGGGCGCCGCTGATCTAAAGCCACAGCGAATAAATAATTAATTATAAGATGACCATTTATGTCGTCCACAAATCCTTGTTTTAAGACTAAGTTTAATATTAAAATTCTAGTAAAAACAAAATTCTAGTATTCATTAAATTGCAATCGCCTCCGGCACAAGAATAAAAAAAAGGCTTAAATCGGCTAAAAACGTTAACAAAAACACAAAATATACTACTAACTTGTTACAATACTATAAGAATGACAAGTATTACTCACCTGGCCAGCAGCGCATGTGTCCTGGGATGTCGCCAGGTGATGACCGGCAGCCTGCCCTGGCGGTAACAGCGCGAGATGCGCCGCAGGGAGTCGTCACCGAAGCTCTCCGGGACAGGGATCACCGCCGGGTAGCTGGTGGTGATTATATGAGTATAGATAAAGAACATATGAATAAAGAGATTGGGTTGTAATGAATCAATATTATTATGTCAAAAGTTTAATGATATAGAAAAGGTGGTGATAGTATGAGGATATGTAAGTGAGGAACATATGAATAAAGAGATTGGGTAGTATTGAATCAATATGCCAAAACTTTGAATTTCATAGTTTAGGACATCCGTGATTGGAAGCAGAAATCATTTATTGATAAAAGGGCAAGTCATTTGTAGATAACTGACGTAGTTAACCTAAATTAACTAAAGCGTGACAGATCACGAGAGATACGACCGCGAAATCTGTTTGTGAAAGAAGACTTTACACCTACTACACACTACTCCTTAATGAGGATAGAGAGAGCTCAAGGATAGAAATGATATCTTGCCATATTCCGTAGCCACGAAGAGCATACACAAGTGATCCTACGACTCTCTACTTGTATTTTGTTCACGTACCTTCTGCATAGCGTATAAACAGCGTTGGCGTGCGCGAGGCGATAAGGCGGGTGCGCGAGTCCAAGCCGCGCCCAGTCGCGTGCGTACACGCGCTCACGTACACGTTCCAACGTGCGCGCGGCTGGACTCTCCGCACTCTCACTGCCTACTAACTCCAACTCTTCCACTGTTAAAAATCAAATCAAAAGTCAATTATTTAAATCAGGCTACAATGTAGCACTTTTAGAACGTCAAAATTATAATAGACAGCACCCCATCGCCCACCCTTCACCGATTCCTGTGCTTTCGCTACGGGAGAAGAAACGGCGCAACAAACTCCCCAGCAGCAAGCTGTCTTTCTTTTACATTATACAAATTACAAAAACATATATTATTATGTTACTGGTAATGGACGGCTATAATGGGAGGTAAAGAAGTCCTTTTAGTAACTAAAAGATGGCACTATAAAGGTAAATTTGCATCGAACGGTATGCGCCTGTGGCCGTATAGCCAGCTGAGCTATCAGCTGTGCGCACAATTGCAACAATACCGATGGCATTACGACACGATCAAGATCGACGCGTATTGGAACACGCTTTCCGAGTTCCGTGCCGAGTCGAATATCTCACTTTCTTTTCCTTTTCACTAGCTTTTTCCCGCGGCTTCGCGTGCGTCGTTGTTGGTTATACTCGTTAAACATTAACCATTTTTTACACAGTCGAGTACCTCATAAAGTAGCCTGTTTAAATCCAGGGTGTCAGCTTAATCCCTACCAAATTGGTTCAGCTGTTTACGCGTGAAAAAGTTACAAACATCCCTCCATCTATATTCACAAACCTTCCCATTTATAGTATTAGGTAGGAAAATCTTGTAAGAAATCATTTTGTTTTCTAATATTAAGACTTACATGAGAGTGTATCAGCTGAGAGCGAGGACATGAGCGGCGGCGAGGTGAGCGAGCGCGCGTCAGCTGACGGCAGCACGTACTTCTGACGCTTGGACGGCTTCGGCTTCAGACCGGCCTTGCGGGCAGTCTTCAGTAAAGTCTTCTTTGCAAAGCCCCTGATAAAAATAAACAATTATAATTAATTTTAGATAAGATATAGAGATAGGACGTGATATTATGTAGTTTTTCCGCGACTTCGCTCGCGCAGATGTCAGTTATATCTGCAAAAACATAACCCCCATCTGTTGCAGTAGCCTGTGTTAATCCAGGGTATCAACGAAGGAGAAGACACGGCTCCCTGTCGTTCAGGGTGACACAGGTGCTGTCGGGGCACGGTACCTGTGCCGCATAGGCAGGGAGCCGGACGCTCGGTGCCACCACTGCGTGCAATGCGGGGAGGACACGCAAGCAACACACGTGAGCCGAGTGTGCAGCTTGGGACGAGCAGCGCCGTGTCCTCACAAATGTAGTAGGAGGCGACCTGTCGCTGCCGGCCATAGTGCGTAGGAAAGTCGTGGGACGTCCCACTCATCTACTATGTAGTGACGTAGGTCACAGTACACTTACTTGAGCGTGTGGTGCTTGGGCTGGCTGTGCTTGGGCGGCGGCTGCGAGCGCGGCGCCAGCGCGAAGTGCAGCAGCACGTGCTCGGGGTGCCGCAGCCGCGCCGCCTGCTTGCGGAACCCCTCCACCGCCTCGCTGCTCACCTCCTCATCTACTATGTAGTGACGTAGGTCACAGTACACTTACTTGAGCGTGTGGTGCTTGGGCTGGCTGTGCTTGGGCGGCGGCTGCGAGCGCGGCGCCAGCGCGAAGTGCAGCAGCACGTGCTCGGGGTGCCGCAGCCGCGCCGCCTGCTTGCGGAACCCCTCCACCGCCTCGCTGCTCACCTCCTCATCTACTATGTAGTGACGTAGGTCACAGTACACTTACTTGAGCGTGTGGTGCTTGGGCTGGCTGTGCTTGGGCGGCGGCTGCGAGCGCGGCGCCAGCGCGAAGTGCAGCAGCACGTGCTCGGGGTGCCGCAGCCGCGCCGCCTGCTTGCGGAACCCCTCCACCGCCTCGCTGCTCACCTCCTCATCTACTATGTAGTGACGTAGGTCACAGTACACTTACTTGAGCGTGTGGTGCTTGGGCTGGCTGTGCTTGGGCGGCGGCTGCGAGCGCGGCGCCAGCGCGAAGTGCAGCAGCACGTGCTCGGGGTGCCGCAGCCGCGCCGCCTGCTTGCGGAACCCCTCCACCGCCTCGCTGCTCACCTCCTCATCTACTATGTAGTGACGTAGGTCACAGTACACTTACTTGAGCGTGTGGTGCTTGGGCTGGCTGTGCTTGGGCGGCGGCTGCGAGCGCGGCGCCAGCGCGAAGTGCAGCAGCACGTGCTCGGGGTGCCGCAGCCGCGCCGCCTGCTTGCGGAACCCCTCCACCGCCTCGCTGCTCACCTCCTCATCTACTATGTAGTGACGTAGGTCACAGTACACTTACTTGAGCGTGTGGTGCTTGGGCTGGCTGTGCTTGGGCGGCGGCTGCGAGCGCGGCGCCAGCGCGAAGTGCAGCAGCACGTGCTCGGGGTGCCGCAGCCGCGCCGCCTGCTTGCGGAACCCCTCCACCGCCTCGCTGCTCACCTCCTCATCTACTATGTAGTGACGTAGGTCACAGTACACTTACTTGAGCGTGTGGTGCTTGGGCTGGCTGTGCTTGGGCGGCGGCTGCGAGCGCGGCGCCAGCGCGAAGTGCAGCAGCACGTGCTCGGGGTGCCGCAGCCGCGCCGCCTGCTTGCGGAACCCCTCCACCGCCTCGCTGCTCACCTCCTCATCTACTATGTAGTGACGTAGGTCACAGTACACTTACTTGAGCGTGTGGTGCTTGGGCTGGCTGTGCTTGGGCGGCGGCTGCGAGCGCGGCGCCAGCGCGAAGTGCAGCAGCACGTGCTCGGGGTGCCGCAGCCGCGCCGCCTGCTTGCGGAACCCCTCCACCGCCTCGCTGCTCACCTCCTCATCTACTATGTAGTGACGTAGGTCACAGTACACTTACTTGAGCGTGTGGTGCTTGGGCTGGCTGTGCTTGGGCGGCGGCTGCGAGCGCGGCGCCAGCGCGAAGTGCAGCAGCACGTGCTCGGGGTGCCGCAGCCGCGCCGCCTGCTTGCGGAACCCCTCCACCGCCTCGCTGCTCACCTCCTCATCTACTATGTAGTGACGTAGGTCACAGTACACTTACTTGAGCGTGTGGTGCTTGGGCTGGCTGTGCTTGGGCGGCGGCTGCGAGCGCGGCGCCAGCGCGAAGTGCAGCAGCACGTGCTCGGGGTGCCGCAGCCGCGCCGCCTGCTTGCGGAACCCCTCCACCGCCTCGCTGCTCACCTCCTCATCTACTATGTAGTGACGTAGGTCACAGTACACTTACTTGAGCGTGTGGTGCTTGGGCTGGCTGTGCTTGGGCGGCGGCTGCGAGCGCGGCGCCAGCGCGAAGTGCAGCAGCACGTGCTCGGGGTGCCGCAGCCGCGCCGCCTGCTTGCGGAACCCCTCCACCGCCTCGCTGCTCACCTCCTCATCTACTATGTAGTGACGTAGGTCACAGTACACTTACTTGAGCGTGTGGTGCTTGGGCTGGCTGTGCTTGGGCGGCGGCTGCGAGCGCGGCGCCAGCGCGAAGTGCAGCAGCACGTGCTCGGGGTGCCGCAGCCGCGCCGCCTGCTTGCGGAACCCCTCCACCGCCTCGCTGCTCACCTCCTCATCTACTATGTAGTGACGTAGGTCACAGTACACTTACTTGAGCGTGTGGTGCTTGGGCTGGCTGTGCTTGGGCGGCGGCTGCGAGCGCGGCGCCAGCGCGAAGTGCAGCAGCACGTGCTCGGGGTGCCGCAGCCGCGCCGCCTGCTTGCGGAACCCCTCCACCGCCTCGCTGCTCACCTCCTCATCTACTATGTAGTGACGTAGGTCACAGTACACTTACTTGAGCGTGTGGTGCTTGGGCTGGCTGTGCTTGGGCGGCGGCTGCGAGCGCGGCGCCAGCGCGAAGTGCAGCAGCACGTGCTCGGGGTGCCGCAGCCGCGCCGCCTGCTTGCGGAACCCCTCCACCGCCTCGCTGCTCACCTCCTCATCTACTATGTAGTGACGTAGGTCACAGTACACTTACTTGAGCGTGTGGTGCTTGGGCTGGCTGTGCTTGGGCGGCGGCTGCGAGCGCGGCGCCAGCGCGAAGTGCAGCAGCACGTGCTCGGGGTGCCGCAGCCGCGCCGCCTGCTTGCGGAACCCCTCCACCGCCTCGCTGCTCACCTCCTCATCTACTATGTAGTGACGTAGGTCACAGTACACTTACTTGAGCGTGTGGTGCTTGGGCTGGCTGTGCTTGGGCGGCGGCTGCGAGCGCGGCGCCAGCGCGAAGTGCAGCAGCACGTGCTCGGGGTGCCGCAGCCGCGCCGCCTGCTTGCGGAACCCCTCCACCGCCTCGCTGCTCACCTCCTCATCTAATGCCACCTGGGAGCACATACACACGGGTCAGTGACCCCTGACCACGGTCGGTACTCGACCGAAACGTCGGGATAAACGAAATATCGAATTATATCGCGAATAAGACCCGATTGTCGTCTAAAATAAACATATACATACATATACACTCTTATTTCTCTATCAGAACAGAAAATTCCTCGGCGATTCGCGGAAATGGATATTTCACACAAAAAAAATCTAATTTGTCCGTCACAGAGATTTCCAGCTCAATATTAAGTGAGCGCACATCGCAAACACCACTTGTCCGTCCACACGGAGCGCACGGCTCGCACTGAGGCGGCGTTCGCAACGTTCGTATGACGCGAATGCTCACTATGAGCATACATGTCCAAACAGCCCGAGGCATGCGTGACGACCATTCGCGACGCATGCCTCGCGATGTCTGTATACGGCTTTATGGAACTAACATCAGTTGCGAAAAAGTGTATCAAGACGTGATCTGACACGATATTTTAACTCACTGTATCCTCTATTTTTTATTTACGCGATAGAATATAAAATTCATATCCAACATTTTTTGAAAGACTTTCTGGCGGAAGAATCAGTTTTTCATAATACCTAAGTCAGTCATATACCCAATTTTACTCAGTATTTGTCTCGGGCGCAAAATGAACAACTAACGGTAGTCGCCCGAGGTAAAGCAGGCTCGCGAAGTTAATCGTATACGATACTGTAGAAAGACACTTCGGTTCCCTACGTGCATTTTATATCTGGGTGTCTTTGTGCATGTGAATTGAATGTCTGCGAAACCCCCCGCAATGCAAGGATTAAATTCCTTAATGCGGGAATCGTTTTCCTTTTTTTTAAATCAGTTCGCTATTCTTTTTTTTTCGGGTTCCTAACTCTTGGGGCATCCTCATCATCTCGGTATCTACATTTCTTTCTACATACAACTTACCTTAATAAGCTGGAACGTGGCAGATCTGAGCTGCAAGCCCTCTTGTAGCGACTGCTCTAGATGCGGCAGGTAGTGCGTGCGGACCGCCTTCTCCCGCGTGAGCGAGCACAGCGGGAACGAGCGCACCACTGTTTGCTCGCAAGCTGGATAGGAAATGTAATATTAGGAGAGTAATTAACATAGGGAGGAACGATGAATTGACATTGATAGAGGAGCAGCGGCTAATTGCAAAGACTGGCAAAGAGTCGTATCTGAATGTGGAACTCAACATTTAAGGACAACACTTAACAAAGTGTCGTTCATGAATAGGGGAATAGTAGAATAGGGGAATAGTAGCAAGGTGATTTCAGAAAATATCATAAGTCAATTGAAGTTATCTGTTCTAAGACTGCATAGCCACCAGACATACAAAGCGATCTCTTGCTTCTTATATCACATTATGAAACCAGTTAAATCCCTACTACTAATTATAAGTCTGAAAGATGGCTACCTAGCCATCTTTCAGACTTATAATTAGTTTATATTCTATTGGTTTATATTAGTTATGTATTTTATAACACCATGCTGCATTACTATGAGGAGACAAATCAAGCATATGATCAAGTACCATTACTTCACAACAAATTTAATTTATTCCTTAAAAGTTTCTTACCATAGGGGTCAGTAGGCGTGCCTTTAAACACGAGCCTGTAGTTGGTGAGGAAGAGCGCGCCCTCTGCCGGCAGCAGCGGCGTGTGGCGGCCGTCCGTCACTAGGTACGCGCGCAACGCCGGCACTGCGACCGCCTCGCCCGGGACTAGCGCGGGGGCTACGATGCGGGGCTGGAGGCAAACGTGGATATACATACGTTATGTTTGTAATGTTCGTCTTACTACAAAAATAAGCAAGTGATTTTAGGCGACATAGGTTTATCTTCGACAGTTTAAAACTAGTCAGAACCAGTCAAAAACAAGACAAAAATGGTACAAATCTAGTGAAAACTAGTTAAAATCTCAACAGAAGTCAAAACGAGTCAAAACCAAGAAATTGGCACATTTGTTCGAATGATTATTAAACTCTACAGCTTTTGCAGTAAGATTAACTTAGTTTCCCGTCAGCAAATACGTATAAAATGAAAAGCACATAAAAAATGTAAGCCACCACCTGAGATATTTCATTTAAAAAGTACATACATTCACTATGGTGGTTATTGGTCGTTAAACTCTCAGTTTTTTTAGCGTATCTCGGAACTAATCAACTTTTAAGAAACCGAGAGTAAAGCCAGCATAAATAAATATCCACCAAAGCCACACAATCAATTATTATCTTCCCACCACATTTAAGAGACCCATGATTCAGTCAAATCAGTCAGTTGGTATGTCTTACCTATTTCTGGTTTGGCAAATTCTGGATGCGAAACATAATCCATGGAGTTACGTTATATCAATAATTCACACTGTGTGTTTTCAAACAAACACTTCAACTTCTTAAAAATTGTCTGAGTCGTTCATTTAACAACAAAAAAAACTGTTGTTTATATGCGTTTAGACGCATTTTAGATCACAAACTGGGATCCTACAATTTCCTAAGGTCCTGCTTTCAATGCGTTAACAAGATTATTTCAAGTTTCTGTTAACTAATCTAGTTGTAAAATATTTTTCTACATTAAAATCATTGTTCGTAAGACTTCTCGTTACAAAAAAACTTACGTCCTTCAGAATCAGATTTAAATAATCTTACCAAATAAATTACAGTATTGATTTCTCAGTTTAACTTTCATTACACGAAGAGAAAACGAAATCCATCACAAAAACACATTATTTTTGCACATTTATATTTTATTCTCACTTTAATCTCAGCATACATAGATCACAAGTCAAGTGTAAGAAACTATTACAAAATAGTCCTTATGTCGTATGCAGAAGATCCAAAATCGTATGCTCCACTTATAGGTATAGTCCAAGAGTCCCGTGTACAGTTATAGTCCGCGATTCCGTCGTCCGTACTTCAGTCAGTTGTGATTATTAGTAAAAAGTGGAATGTGGTCGCTAAAAGGAAGAGAATTTCTAATGTAAATAAATACTGTGTGAGGCATAGAAATGTGCAATGGTGCGAAATGCATGCATGACTATTTTTCTCCGTATTAAATTATGAAGCAAAAAGCATTATTGATAATATGAAGACCGGTGTCCGTACTATAGGCTTTTATAGCAGATCTGTTGGTATTGTGGAAGGGAGGCTACGCTACTTTGCTACGCACAGTTAGCTGCTACGTACAGAACGTAGCAGCTTATTGTGCGTAGCAAACTGTATGTAGTTCAATTTACTTGTGCGTAGCGAAGTCTAGCTTCCACAACCAGTCTAGTCGGAATATACAGTCCTGCTTTAAAAGCGAATTGTAAGACCTATTACCAGATATTATATTAGCTACGTGTTAGCCCATTCAATCGTAAATAGGAACATTAAGTCCAAGCATCAACTTACCTCCACCTGTTAACTATAGCGTTATATAACAACCGATGCGCGTACGATAAACTTTTAAATAACCTACACCAAGCTACAGATAAATATATTATAGTTACTAAAAGCTTGCATTTATGTTAAGTCAGTAAAAGGGATGATGATCGATTCCTTTTTTTATTACCTGACGAATTTAGAGCCGTCTTAAAAATGACACTGAGTTAAAAGTCGCATAGCCAATATCCGTACACAAAAACAAAGACAGCGTTAAATTTCAGAAAGAAGAGTTCTTATTTATACTAAATTTTTATATAGCAACAGTTCGCCATCACGTACGTAAGTAAGAGTAGTATCCTATGCGTTCAGTCTTTACAATTTTCAGACACATTTTATAATTGCTTTATTCTTCTGTACGGCTGATAGATATAAGAATATCATCTATCAAAGTGTATTGATGATAGACATTTTACAAAATGCCGATATCATAAACAGTATCTATCACCATCCCTATAACTGACTAAATCAATGATAATAACTCTACATACCTTCTGCACGGGCGGCAGGCGGCGGCTCTCGCGCGCGACGGCGTCCAGCGTCTCCAGGTGCATGTGCACCACGCCCGGGATCATCTGGTGCAGGCAGCGCACGTGGTCCGCTGTCACACCACCCTCTGTGCACACCTGGAGGGGATAATGTGTTAAATATAAAAAAATAGTCACTTTTCTTATTTTACAACGCGAGAGTTAATCAAAAATGCAAAAACTTTTGAAAAATAAATAAAGAAATATTTCTCAACATTCACACAACGCCATCTAGACTTAAGTTAAGACTACTTAGTAGCTTGTGTTATGGTACTAGACAACCGATAAACATTCTTATATATTTCTAAATACATCTCAATCAATCATATTATAGATAAATTACACCCAGACACAGAACAAATAATCGTGCTCATCACACAAACGTTTGTCCTGGGTGAGAATCAAACCCACAACCTCTGGTATAGCAGTCAGGATCACTAAACACTAGACCAACACGCCTGTCAAATTAAATACTGTGTAGGAGAAATGTACTCATACGCAATAACCCCATGCAAGTCTCCTTTCGACGCTAAAGCATCTTGCGCACAAGTATCGGTACTCGCATCAGACACAACTTGTTCGTAAAAAAAACTTAAAATCATGGAAAATTGCTATCAATGTTTAGACAAAAAGCTAAGTTGCATTACATTATTACAGAAACTTTAAAATACTGTATGTTTTTTTAATAACGGCAATCTAATTGACATGTACACTGTTAAATCTTTAACTAATATAAATTATACTATCAATTAGTAGAACTATAAACTTTATAGACTCACTTTGTCAACAAATCTGGAGACCATTTTGATGACGTTGTTCCCCGCTTCCCCGGGGTCCGCCTCCTCGAACCCTGACTCCGCGTCCACGCTGTCCGATTCCGCGACACTGAACGGAAAGGGATACAATAAATTCATCATCATCATCTTTTTGCCCTTATCTAATTTTACTTGGGGTCGGCGCAACACATTTTTGTCTTACATTCTCCCCTATCAGACGTCACACTATCATTTATGCCTTTTTCATTTATAATAAGAGAAGCGATACAATTATTGGTTAATAATACACTTTTTTGTGGGAAACCACTCGCAAGATAGCTGCAGCAATAGCACAAAGAGCGATGAAGAGGGCGATGGGTTGCTGTCTATAATTATTTATCTTGACGTTAAAAAAGTGTTATATTGTAGCCCAATTTGAATTAATTACTTTTAATTTTGATCGTCGTGGAGACCTTTGTTAGGGGTATTTATATAACAGTTGAAAAGTGACTTACTTTCTTCTTTTTATACTCCTTAACAAGAGTTTTCGAGCAAAAAAACAAGTATGCGTCGTAGTCATTTAGGTATCAAGTGAGGCTATAATTTAGTAAGGAGTAGAATCATAATTTCATCAGAAGAAATGCAACGAATATCTGGTGCATCTAAGCTTCCCCAATTTGGCAACTTGGTGTTTGCAACATGTTTAGCAGCGTCCAACTTGGGTCCGCAATTTGGGAATGAAGACCGACTCTTATTTTACTTTCAGCTCCATTGACAACTGTTGAAGCCCTACAGTAGTACTCTTTGCTGTTGAATGTTAATCATAATGAGGGTCCGGTTCCTATGGTAACAATATATTACCGCTTACCTGTTAGTAATACTATTGCTGGCCCTGTCCGCGTCGTCGCCTCTGACGTCAGCACGCCTGCCGGCGCCCTCTAGCGGCAGAAGCAGGTACACCATGCGGTTCGCGTAGTGTATCGCTTGACTGTACAATGTGGACTCTTCGCTTGCTATTAACTCGCGTTGTTTTTCTGTTGGAGATTACAGGTTATTGACAATTTTATTAAATGTAATTCATATAGAAAAATATTACCTGCCAGTCATGGTTAAATAGAGTGTTTTGGAAAACAAATTGTATTTTTTATTTTTAAAAGTTACTCTTTTAAACGTCTTTTTTACGTCATCATGGAGTTTCTTGCCAGTTCCTCTCCATAAAAAATACATTTTAGAACCGCTCAACTAGAGTTATTCACGTTTTAAAAGTGCCTGATAAGGCCTACTCGAAATAAAAACCTTTTGATTTTGAATCCTCCAGCGATTAAAAGATTAGTTACAATGTAGTCCATGTAATTTTTACGCATATTTTGATGACGTCATAATCAGGACATGAAGTGACGTCACAACTCACCTGGTGGTAAAGACTGCCAGAGCCTCATCTGTTCCGCGGCAATCTCTAACGCGCTCGGCTCCTGCGCTTTCAACAACGATATGTATTCTTCGTCGTCTCTGTAACATGGAATACATTGTATTATTATTTGGTATGTGTTAAAAGAGTGCTGTGATAACCTAGCGGTAAGACCATAGGACTGCCAAATCAAAGGTCTCGAGTTCGATCCCCACGGGGCGCACCGACTTTTCGAATGTTGTGTGCGGTTTAGAAATAAATATCACAGCTTCCGTGTTTCGGAAGGCACGTTAAAATGTGGGGTCTGCGCCTAATTTTTCTCCGGTTAGCTGATTATCGTATTAAGCGTGAGTCTAGATGTAAGCGACTTTAAAAAAGAGGTTCATGGTTTTCTTTTAAAATTGTATATCTCTCCCAAAGGTTACATTGTATTTGTTAAACTATGAAGCTATCAAAGGTACAGTTACCTTGGACTAGGCACCCGTTGGTGATGTGAAGGATTCGGTAGGTATAAAGCTTTGATATCCCTTTGTACGTCTTGGTAGAAGGCAGCCTCCCAAAACTGTTGACTTGTCCATACGGGATGCTCCTGCAATCAAGACATAACAATATAATTGTATGCATTTATTTGGTACTTTCAGGTGAAAATCATCATAGGTTTTCTTGTCTTGTTTTGTCAGTTGATTAGATCCAGCATACTCTTTTTTACCAGAATTTTCTTAATAAGCTACTGTCTTTACAAGATTCAAATTGCATCAATGAAACTTGGCGAGGTTTTTATTTATAGACAAGTTCTTGGGTATTCCATCTTGTACCAGTGGTAAAATTCGATTTATTTATTACTAAGATGATATGATACAGTATTTTTAACCAATCAAGTTACCACTAATTTAGAGGCCTTAATAAACATCTATGACACTTTATATTTGTAAGATTTTTTTTACATACTACCCTCCTTGCTAAATCGGTTTAATAATTAACTACAAAATTGTATTTTCTCTGTAAGTGATTTATTGTAATATTTTGAGATGATAAATGTCTTTAACCATAATCATACCTGTATACACATGTAAGCGTACTGTATGACGCCCGTGCACAGCTTCCTGCAGTAGGCGGTGGCGAGGGGCAGCATGGCC
Organism: Chrysodeixis includens; assembly: GCA_941860345.1. Lineage (NCBI taxonomy): Eukaryota > Metazoa > Arthropoda > Insecta > Lepidoptera > Noctuidae > Chrysodeixis > Chrysodeixis includens. The sequence goes on along the minus strand of OW796111.1, from coordinate 8,359,744 downwards.
GCCGCTATCGAGTGCTCGTCTAGTGCGGTCGCTGATTGTAGCGCGCAGTTCATTAGTCTGCAATAAAATATAAACATTAATAAAAGACATTTATTAAAAGTATGAGGGTTTTGACGTAAGTTGGGTTCATATTATCGCGGATGCAACACTTCGTATACAGGGCAAAGTGAAAGCAAAGGTGTTTTTCCCTGAAGAAACTCAATGTACCTACTTTTGTACTTCTCTGCACCCACCTATGGTTGACTGGTAGAGAATGCCTCAGGCATTAAGTCCGCCATTATTTGTATAAGAAGCATAAATAAATATAGCAGTTTGATCATATTAGGGAATAAGGAAGCAGTGTGAAAGAACCAAAAGAATACATTTTACTAACAAATTAAACAGGAAGTATAGGTTACAAAACTATAATTATGTAAAAACCATTAACGAAATGTTAAATGCGTACAATAAAATTTAATGGATACTTCTTCAAAAATAAAACCACTATTCCTACAAAAAGTACTGTTTTTAGAATATACTCTAAATAAAAGGCATGGACATACATCTAGAAAAACCCACTAGAAAAAATCCACCAACAATGTAACATTAGATTGCTATCTATACACGACTAGTACAGCCCTTAATAGTGTTAGAACATGTAATGTATTGTCAATATAATACCTACAGCATACCAGTTGTATTAATGGTAGCAGAAATGTCGAAGCTATGGGCGTTGGTAGGCGTCGTGTGCGCAAGTATAGTGGCGATCAATGGAGGTAATTTTGTAAGTTAAATATTGATTTATATTGTGTGTTTAGTTTCACTGGTCAAATACTGGTATTAAATGGCACATTTATAGTTTATAGGGAATTAATTTAATCTGCTGTAAAATAATGGAAAAATATTTTAGTCTTGATCTTATGTTTTATGTTATGATTTTTAACTAGTAAGACATTCACTATAGAGCTTTTATTTTTTCAACATCGCATCTAAATAAATATTCCTCAACATTTACACAACGCCATCTAGTCTCAAGATAAACATACTAAGTGGCTTATGTTATGAGTGCTAGACAACCGATAAACTTACTTATATATTTCTAAATACATACAAATTATAGATAAATTACACCCAGGCACAGAATAAGTGATCGTGCTCAGCACGCAATAATTTGTCCTGGTTGTAGATCGAACCCGCGACCTCCGGTATAGCAGTCAGTGTCACAAACCACTAGACCAAGAGACCAGTCAAATTATACTGTATTATCAAACTAGATCCATAAACTCATGTGTTAACCTATGTCTACAGGGTGTAGCACTATGGACCACTACAGCTATCAACAAGTGTGAGGAACCGAGCCACAAGTTCAAGTTCGATGTAACGCTGATGGTGGTCAACGAGACCCACAATGGTCTCTACGGGTATTTGGAGCTAGATGAGGACTTCACTAAGGATCATGGTGTAGGTTCTTTTTGATACTGGTTTTTTTTATTAACCACCAGTTGTTGACCGCGACTTCGCCTGTGTGACTGTCAGTTTTTTTTCCTAGCCTATAGTGTCCCACAGCTGGGAAAAGGCCAACACCAAGTCCTTCCACGAATATCGTTTATAGATGCAAAATCATTACCCTCTTCTGACGCTATCGGCAAAAAGCCTGTGTCGATCCAGAGAGTTAGCTAAGTCTATACAAAATTTTGTCAGTCAAGATCTAGTCGTTTGAGCGAAGACAAATTCAACACCAGCAGAAATCAGTTTCTACTGCAAATCTGAACCACATTTCCATGGATTTCAGTTATACGACTCTTGTAAATTAATTATTTGCTCCTAAATCATAAATAACACTATTACATGCTACAATGCTCTTCTACAGTTGAAGAAAATCACAGATTTACTTTAATTTACAGATTACAAATTACGTTTTAAAAGAATACAGCGTTTATTGGAGGACCATAATCAAATAAATAACACTAAGCTTTACGTTACAGGTGCGTATAGACATGTACAAATACCATGAGGACGAGTTCAACATGTTCGAAGTGCTGTATGACGACCATATGTTTGAGTTCTTCAACAAATATGCCTCTAAGTATGTCAAGGGGTGTTTCAATGCTGCAGGCATTGATCCGCCTGCTATTCCCCTTGTCAAGGTAAACAAAATATTATTGAAATTATTTTTCGCTGGCTAATGTCAAATGGAACAAAATAATTTTTTTTTTCTAGCCTATAGTGTCCCACAGCTGAGCAAAGGCCTCCCTCAGATCCTTCCATGTCTTTTTGTCCTGCACCACCTCGAACCTGCCCTCGTTTAACAACAAAATCATTGTTCCATTTTATAAATTGCCAACGGTAACAATTATCTTTCTGGCGATATCAATCAGTTAGCTAACAAATAATTAGTAAGCATACGACAACGACGCATTATACGGTGTGGAGCACCATCTCTCTTTAACAATAACCGGCATAGCTGTTGGTCCTTAGTGCCAAAAGTAGCACATAACCAAATCGATTGCACGGATAGCCGAGTGGTATAGGTAATCACGACAATTACCACAGTGCGCGAGTTCGATCTCCGCATAGCACAAGAATTTGTTTGACCCACAAATGCTTGTTCTGCTCGGAGTCTGGGTGACATTTAATTCACATGCACAAAGCATGTGATTTAAATGTCTGTGAAATCTCCTGCGATTCAAGGCTTAAATTACTTAATCCTTCTTTGGGATTCATTAAAAAAAATCATTTAAACAAAGAAATACCAACAACACGAACCTCTTTAAATACACTTTTATTTACAGGGTAAATACAAACTCGATGAATTCGTATACAGCAAGGAAATAATGCCGGGCCTGTTCGGGACCTACTTGATCAAACTTTACATCATGAAAAACGATGTGGAAGAAGGCTGCATAGAAGTACAAATTGAAGGAAAAGAGTTCAAGGATCCAGAAGAATAAGGGAGAAGTAATATAGAAGAAGAAGAAGACAAGACTTTTTATGAAGATTTTTTTTTTCTTTCTAAGCGGACCTTTGCATGTTGTAGTTGTTTTTCTGATGTGTGTTTGAAAAATAAAGTTCATTTGAATTACTTTGTTGTTTTTGTCATAGAGGCTGTTAGTAAGGCCAGTAATAGTGCCTTCTTTATTTGGATAGAGGCCTTGCAGTGGCAGTGGAAATACAGTTACAAGCTCGTATTAACATACAGCTATTATTTCTAATTCTTACTTATCAAGCAGGGAATGTATAAGATGATGACCTAATTTATAAATCAATATGGGATAGCATCAAAAATAGTAATATCTATTTTTTTTTTGTTTTCTCAAATCCTTTAGTAATATAACTAAATAAGCCTTTGGGTTTATCCAAATAGATTCAAAAATCGAAGTTATAAGCTATGAAATAGTGTTCAAACGTATTCAGAATTAAGTGTAAAAAGAAAAAAGTATAAAAGTAAAAAGGGAATATACCGATATCGATTTAAATACATGTTGTAAATAAATAGCAACTCTGTCCATTTATCTGTCGACAGTTCAATACATCAATATCTCAGTCTACTTTTGGATCTAGGTGCCTATATGCTAAGTTGCCCCACGAAAACTAGTACTTGCGGTACTTATGTTTTATATGATCGTATAAATTATTGACAGCAGATTTTTGAGTCGTAAATGTAAAAAAAAAATTAACAGCCTTTTTAAAAGCCTCAAAACATCATATCAGTGTCTATGTCATACTCCTAAACTAGGACTATTGCTGTGGTGGAAGTTACTCCACTCCACTGTCTCACGCAAGGAGCATACCCCCCTCCATTACAAAAGTCTGTTGCAATTGTGCAAGCGTGATGGCGCACTACAAGGAGTAGAATGGCATCTTTTTTACACATCCTCAATAGGGTTGAACGTTAGTAAGAACACTATTCTATATTTAGGTCTTAAACATAGGTACAGGATACCTAATAAATACAGCTATCAAATAATTCGATTTTATAAAGTTTGGTCAGTAAGCAAACTATTACTTAAAAAGATGATTCAAGATTAAAAGACTTTACATAATTTTAGCTCTCAATATCAAATACAGTAATTACTGAACTAATAAAACAGTAAAAAGAAATACTTCTAGACTGTAAAAACAGCATAGAGCAGATACATTAAACGCTACCTCCAACACATATTTAAAATAACTGCGCAGTAATTTCCAATTTAATCACTGCCATCCAATAGTGATGTTTATCATCAGCTCATTACACTAAAGATATCATCATAATGGGCGATGAGCATGTTATGTTATATAATTAGAATATTATATATTGGCAACACTGACTACGAGGGCTCATTGTGGTCACAATATGTTTGTCTGGGTGTTTTGTACCGTGCTTAGTTGTGCGATTGTCTCTGTTTTTTGTTCTGGAGATATTGTAAGAGGCAATTTAAAATAATATTTTTAACTATAAAATAAATTAATCATTGGCTTTGTATAACATATAAAGTACACAATTAATTAAATCAAAAATTATTTCCCCAAAATCACTTGAAGACCCAAACATGAAAAATATATTTATCTAAAATTAAAACTTCTCATTTAGATTATTTTTTCTTAATAAAATCTTAGTGATTATAGTAAAGTCCGAACAACGCCATATTCACAATTTTGTTCTATCAATCCTATCACATTAATTATATACATTTCCTAGGGTCCAGGCATATGGGACGTGAAATACATCATGAAATGCGAGGAGGACGTCCACAAGTTCAAGTTCGACATCCAGAAGAAAAAGATCAACCGAACACACGACGGGTTCAACGCTAACTTAAAGCTGGACGAACAGTTCACTGACAAGTATGGGGTGAGTAACTGGAGGGGTGAGAGACTAGGCGGCGTTGTATTCCTACAACGCCATCTAGTAACAAATGAAGTAAACAAGTGTAACTTGTGTTATGAGTACTAGACAATCGATAAACATATATGTATATTTCTAAATACATACGTATCATAGATAAAGTAGACCCAGACATGGAATAAATTATCGATTTCATCACACAAACATTCATGTTCAAATTATAACCCAGGACGCTGGCACCCTGAACACAAGTTAAATCTTACATGGGTTGCCAGAGCTCATCGAAAATTCATCATTTTTAATTGTATTTTGTATATTGTTTTTTTCTCTATAAGTACTATTTAAAGTGAATAAAATAGTTTTTATTTTTTATTTATTTATATCTCATTATTCAGATTCGTGTGGAGATCTGCAAGCACGTGGACGGGGGGTGCAAGCCGTACCAGCTGCTGTCAGACGACTGCTTGGTGAACTTCGTGAACAAGTATGCCAAGGAGAATGTCATAACGTGCCTGGAGTTCGCCGGCGTAGACCCACCTGAGTTCCCTATTGACCAGGTATTTTGCAAACGACCAGCAGGCTTACTACCAACAAAATCCAGGGCTATTTTAACAGAATTGAGATCGGGTTGGTACTCTAGAACCCGCCACTAGCGCTAATTCCTGTAGTGGCACAAGTTGGAACTATACTTAATCGGAAAATCTCTACTTCAGCTCGAATCAGTTTGGTTCGGGAGTACCGTTTCAGGATCGCATCAAATTTAAATGTCAATCAAAAACCGAACCAAACCAGTATCATTAATATTATCGACAGCCCTTGCAAAATTTGAAGCCATTCATCAAATTTCGCAAGGGTATTCGACAATTTATTTAAAAAGAACTTTCAAATACTTTATCGTCTGTCTTGAAACTCCTTTTTGATCAGAAAAGAGTACAAAATTCTTTCGCGAAAATTTTCACGCGCTTGTAACATTTCCTTTAATTTTATCATAACCTTTAATTAACGCATACCCACTAACATAATTACAACTACCTAACTGACTGTTTATCACATCCCCAGGGCGAGTACCAAGTGCAAGACTTTGCATTCGATTACTGCGAGCTGCCCACGGATTCTATCTACGGCACGTTCGGGGCGAAGGCGTTCATCCTGGAGGGCACCGCGGAGGTCGGCTGCGTGGAACTCCACGTCGAGTTCAAGGAGCTCGACGAAGACGAGGACATGTGCCCCGAGAAGGATTAGGAATATTGGAATAAAGTTGTTTTTTTGGTGGATATGTTGAGTTTTCTTTTACTAACCGGAAAGGCTACTTTTGTAAGTGACGTTCTGAAATATATACCTATCTCTCCGTTTCACTTGAATGAGACAAAGACTGCACGAAAATGAAACGCAACATTTTAAAACTCAATAAATTCAAAAGGTTTTTATTTCGAGTAGGCCTTTTCAGGCACTTTCAAAACGTTACTGACTCTAGTTGCACTAATACTCAATACTTTATTTCGCTCCATAATGTATACAGGTCATAAATAAAACAAAGAAGCAATTGTAGACCATTTCGGGCACGACAATATTAAGAGAGAGGAAGAACTAATCAGGAAAGTTCTTACATAAGGCTAAGTAAATATGTAAGTGACGTTCTAAAACGTATGCTTGTCTCTACAGTGTATGAGACATTGACGACGCCACAAACAGCATGATACTGAAAGTCGAGTAGTCCATGACACTGTGAGTTTCCAAAGGCCTGCATCTAGTTGCTTAGTTTGAGTCTAGATGGCGCTGTGTGAACCTTGTAGATATTGTTATTATCCTCGACGCGTTAGGGGCGAAAGCACTTATCCTGGAGTACAAAGATCTCAATAATGAGGACGTGTGCCCGGAGAAGGAGAAGGTTTGGATTTGGAATATTGTTTGTTAAGAATGTGTTGAGTTTCTTTCGATACCACTTAGATCACGACGAAAAATTACGATTCCATTATAGCTTCTAGCGGGCTGTCAAATTTTAGCCTGAACAAAGGTAAATAAAGTAAGGTTATGGTAATAGATTATATTAAGTTCGGTGAACTATTTAGAGCTTACGCTTATAGTATACTGCAAAGAGCAGTTTAAAAGAAAAAGTATTAAATAACAAGTGTAACAAATAGTAGAAAAGTACTAGAATTTTAACTGAATTGGTTTTTGATAGAAAAGTATGTATAAACAGCGGAGAGGACGAAAAATAACGATATATTACTTCATCCTAGAGTATTTGAATGAGTCGAGACTGGACAGTTCAGCCTTATAGCATCATGTGTCGAAGACTCAAGTTTCAATAAAAAGAGAAACGAGCGAGGTATCCCGGGTCTAACGAACGACATCTAAAGTAGCGTACTGATATTTTGGATAATTCGCTAGACATAAATCGGCAAAAGAACGAAGAACGAAAAGAATATGCTGTAGTAATAGGCGTCTTGCTGGCACGCACTCATAAGCAACGTGAGGTAAAAGTAAGTAAGTAATTTGCGCATCGCGTCCACTTCTCTTTGGTTACCAATCTTCATTGATAAATTTAGAAGAATCTAGCACGGAAGTAAATAACCATTTCGTGTTTCGGCGAAGAAGCGTGTTCCCACTTGTGAAAATAGGTATTAAACATGACTATTTATTTTAGACGCTATGTACTTTTGGTGCACGCTACATACGTATGTAAGAAGATAACATATCAACAGTCAAAACATTTATTCCAAGCAAAATTAAAAAATAAACTCAACTTTAATACAACCGCGTGTAATCAAATTCACTCACGACCGTGTAAAAGTTACATAGATAAAAGTAACATGACAGCTACAAAGCCTATCAGCAATCAAACGTAGAAATGGCGTGAATGCGATGAAAACAGATGAAGTATCTAGGCATTTAAATAATGTGACAAATGCCGCTATTGCCTGACATTACACAGATTCTGATACCATCATACAAGATAATTGTTTAAACTTGCTCAAACATTATGGAGATAAAATCGTGAATATTATGGAGATACTAGTCTATATGTATAAGCTCATGTCGGTTCAGGGCCTAGTGGAGTGTATACCACGGATGTAAAATGTGGAAGCTCTTCATACTATGCGCGTTAAGCTGTTCTGTTGTTTTGGTGCACGCGTTGGGGAATTCGTTGCTTGTAAGTTTATTTTTGAACTGATATTTGAACCCTAACCACAAATTGCCCGATCAGATCTGCCTGTCCCTATGTATGCTTAGACCTTTGAATCAACGGTATGCGGAAGGTTTATATGTATAATAGCATCAGTATTGCATCCGTTCTAAGCTGGGGCGGATCGCTAGTATTCATCAAAACTAAATTTTTCGGGTGGCTTCGTTCACATGGGTACCTGTTATCCACTGACACTGCTAAATGTAGTCTGTGTTAGTCTAGACACCGTTGCACCAAATCTATTTATACTGAAGCACACATATCTGTGTGAAGAAAACTCAAATCACACACTCACTTCGGTAATTAATTCAATGATTGATTGACATCCCTATGACTGAACTGTTTGGCGGATAAGTACAATTGCGACAAAACCACTTAATAATTTGCAAAGACACTATGACCAATATAGACTGAGCTCCTTGTGTATAATATTATTTATCCCAGGGCCCCGGACAATGGCTGGTGCTGAACATCTTACAATGCGACAACCCGGAGCAGTATGAGTTGGTGATGGATGGGTATCGCAAGAAGCTGAATAGGACCCACGACTGTTTCGGCTTCGAGGTCTCTTCGCCAGCTGTCTTTAACACCAGCTATTCGGTAAGTAATACGCCCTTTTTACGAGGTAAAAACCGAATGCTGACTTTGGAAAAACAGCAGAAGTGGTCAAAGCTAATTCAATCGAACTGTATACTTGTATATGCCCTTTTTTGGGGAAGGCGGAGGAATCCTCATGGGCACCCACGTCTGATCGGGAAACACGGGCGATCAAGTCTGATCAGCAAATTTTAATTCTGCCTTAATGCTCGTCAGTCAGAAAGGGAGCATTGTAATGAAATGCTCGAAGTCAAGTCTAAAACGATATATTACACGGTTACATTACGCAGTGAAGGAGCACCTTAATGTATCAAAATGTATATTTTATTTCAGATTTCAATAGACGTGTACAAGAAAATGGACGGCGGTTTTAAGTTCTACCAGACGATTAGTGACGATTGTGTGTGCACATTCCTCATGCGGCATGCCAGAGAGAACATAGAGAGAGTGCTGACGATGGCCGGGGTCGATCCGCCCGACTGTCCCATAGACCCGGTAAATATATTCCTCTTTATATTATAAAGGCGAAAGTATGTGTGTTTGTTACCATTTCACGCTCAGAATCAGAATTACCTGTTTTACGAATAATAAATTCGTAAAACAGGTAAATAGAAAATACAGATCTTATGTAAGAGTTAGTACAGAGCGAAGAAGGAGGTTAATGCTTTTATAGTTATAACCAACTTCCTCAAATAGGTTGTATTTACCATTTTTTTTACATGTGCGTTAGAAATGATAAATGTATGAAAAGCATAAGTAAATTAGTCAGATATAAATATACAGCATGTATATTTGAACGACGGACTTATTGAAGGAGGGTGGTCAGTATTCGATTCTCGTCCCAAATATGTAAAAAAACTATGACCTTAATTTTTCATATAACTATCCGATAAAATACAGTATTTATGAACACAGAGCGCAAAATGCCTAATATCACGCGCCAAACACGTGCCGCCGCTAAGGCAGCGAGCGCGCAAGCCCCCCCGCGCCCCTTGTGATGTCGACGACGAGTGCCGCGCAGTGAAATGCATTCATACCTACGTCGACATCGGTCATTGACCGCGCATATGTTCGATAAGCGCGAGGGTGTTAAAACGTTGCGAAGTTATTAGGACTTTTTTGGAACGATTTTGTTCGTCATTAATCAGGGTTTTTTTTTATTGTTTATACGTTTATTGGTGAAGTCTATACATAAACTATTGATGGTTTGAATAAGTCCGTCGTTCAAATATACATACTGTATAGAATATTTAGAGTCTATCTGCGAAAAAAAATTATGAAAAGCGATATAATATTAGGGAGTGGGGGACTAGCTGACAGCAATGATCGAACAAAATGTTTCGGTCAGTAACGAAACCGAGTTTCCACTCCTTCAACTAATTATACCTAATCAACCTTTCAGAAATAGGACAGACATATCATACGAAATTCAAGCTAACCGCCTAACAATAAGGTTCTTTATCAATCAACATCCATTTTTTCAGGGTTTCTACACCGTGGAAAACTTCGTGATGGACTATACAGAGTTACCTCTAAACGGTGTGTACGGGACGTACGAAGTAATTGTGTATTTATTGCTGGACGAAGTAAAGAAATGTTGTATCAAAGGCCACCTGCTCTTTGAAAACAACGATGACGACGGTTTCCTATAGATTGTGAAGACCTGTGTGTGTTATTGCCTTAAATAAATGTTACTGAATTTCATGATTTTGATTTTAGTTTGTCTGTAATTTTTTGGAACTTTTAGTTTAGACGGGGGAATCTTTACACTCTCAATGGACAGCCACCTGCGGGGGAGGAAGTGAGTAGTGTCAGACTTTTACCGACTATACCTGAACCACCGTGGAATGTCTCCCGCAGAGTGGTAATGAAAAGCAATTCAACACGCACCGATCGCCGGGCACTGTCAGCCAATAAATGGCGATTGAACTTTTTTGGGTTTAGTAAATCGATATGTTAAGTGTATCGGCCTTTCCACCTAGTACCTGGACTACACCCGAAATGAGGTTTCTCAATTGGACCAAATAAGCAATTTCATAAGTGTTTTCTAGGATCACTTCGTCATTTATGAACCGATTCGGATAATTCTTTTTTTGTTGGATAGTAAACATATCCAAAGTCGTCTCATGATGATGACTTCCTTGTCAGGGTCTGATGATGAAAGACTGGAAAATCGACAGAACTTCAAATTTTCGCGCGGTTTCTGGAAACGGGACAATTTCGTATCTTACAGTTCACTCATGCACTCACACACTCACGCAGCACGCCCGGGAACGACTTGCGCGCGTCCGCGTAGCGGCACTCGAACATACCTGACGACCAGCTCGAACTGGTGATGGTGCAGCAGATGCTTGTTGCTGGGCAGGCGCGCGGCCAGGTCCCGCACCAGCGCGGCGCGCGCGCTCGGCGCCCGCAGCGCGCGCAGCACGCCCGGGAACGACTTGCGCGCGTCCGCGTAGCGGCACTCGAACATACCTGACGACCAGCTCGAACTGGTGATGGTGCAGCAGATGCTTGTTGCTGGGCAGGCGCGCGGCCAGGTCCCGCACCAGCGCGGCGCGCGCGCTCGGCGCCCGCAGCGCGCGCAGCACGCCCGGGAACGACTTGCGCGCGTCCGCGTAGCGGCACTCGAACATACCTGACGACCAGCTCGAACTGGTGATGGTGCAGCAGATGCTTGTTGCTGGGCAGGCGCGCGGCCAGGTCCCGCACCAGCGCGGCGCGCGCGCTCGGCGCCCGCAGCGCGCGCAGCACGCCCGGGAACGACTTGCGCGCGTCCGCGTAGCGGCACTCGAACATACCTGACGACCAGCTCGAACTGGTGATGGTGCAGCAGATGCTTGTTGCTGGGCAGGCGCGCGGCCAGGTCCCGCACCAGCGCGGCGCGCGCGCTCGGCGCCCGCAGCGCGCGCAGCACGCCCGGGAACGACTTGCGCGCGTCCGCGTAGCGGCACTCGAACATACCTGACGACCAGCTCGAACTGGTGATGGTGCAGCAGATGCTTGTTGCTGGGCAGGCGCGCGGCCAGGTCCCGCACCAGCGCGGCGCGCGCGCTCGGCGCCCGCAGCGCGCGCAGCACGCCCGGGAACGACTTGCGCGCGTCCGCGTAGCGGCACTCGAACATACCTGACGACCAGCTCGAACTGGTGATGGTGCAGCAGATGCTTGTTGCTGGGCAGGCGCGCGGCCAGGTCCCGCACCAGCGCGGCGCGCGCGCTCGGCGCCCGCAGCGCGCGCAGCACGCCCGGGAACGACTTGCGCGCGTCCGCGTAGCGGCACTCGAACATACCTGACGACCAGCTCGAACTGGTGATGGTGCAGCAGATGCTTGTTGCTGGGCAGGCGCGCGGCCAGGTCCCGCACCAGCGCGGCGCGCGCGCTCGGCGCCCGCAGCGCGCGCAGCACGCCCGGGAACGACTTGCGCGCGTCCGCGTAGCGGCACTCGAACATACCTGACGACCAGCTCGAACTGGTGATGGTGCAGCAGATGCTTGTTGCTGGGCAGGCGCGCGGCCAGGTCCCGCACCAGCGCGGCGCGCGCGCTCGGCGCCCGCAGCGCGCGCAGCACGCCCGGGAACGACTTGCGCGCGTCCGCGTAGCGGCACTCGAACATACCTGACGACCAGCTCGAACTGGTGATGGTGCAGCAGATGCTTGTTGCTGGGCAGGCGCGCGGCCAGGTCCCGCACCAGCGCGGCGCGCGCGCTCGGCGCCCGCAGCGCGCGCAGCACGCCCGGGAACGACTTGCGCGCGTCCGCGTAGCGGCACTCGAACATACCTGACGACCAGCTCGAACTGGTGATGGTGCAGCAGATGCTTGTTGCTGGGCAGGCGCGCGGCCAGGTCCCGCACCAGCGCGGCGCGCGCGCTCGGCGCCCGCAGCGCGCGCAGCACGCCCGGGAACGACTTGCGCGCGTCCGCGTAGCGGCACTCGAACATACCTGACGACCAGCTCGAACTGGTGATGGTGCAGCAGATGCTTGTTGCTGGGCAGGCGCGCGGCCAGGTCCCGCACCAGCGCGGCGCGCGCGCTCGGCGCCCGCAGCGCGCGCAGCACGCCCGGGAACGACTTGCGCGCGTCCGCGTAGCGGCACTCGAACATCGCCGCAATGCACGAGCGTAGCACCTGTGTACAAAACTCGCTAATGTAATCTCACATACAATAATAAATAGGTCAGAAAAAATAACACTTCATACAAGACAAGATTCGAAACTGCAACCATCGGCTAAACAGAGACTCAAAGACGAGGCATACATCGCTGTGTCATCAACGACGTATGCATTATAACAAGTTAAATGGAGAAATTTGAACTCTCGGTCAATGACCTCAGTAGCACAATGGATAAAGCAACTAGTACGTTTAGTCTGTAGTAGGTTTAAATGAAAGTAAAAATATATTTTTTTTACACTATATTTAATTCCAAAAAATGACTAGATTAGATGCATAAGTTGCGGGGAGTAGGCACACCAATACTCAACACTTTCCTATGTAAAAAGAGGCCTGTATCCAGTAGTGAGGCATTTACGTCTGACTTACAGTCTAAACAATTTCAATTAGGCTACAACGCTACATAGTAGACATCATGTTATATATCTATGATAAAACTGATCAATAACAGGTGACTTACCTCTAGCCTCCTGGCGGAGTTAGTGAGCAGTAGATGCGCGTACTCGGCGGCCCCGGTTGGCGGCGCCGCGGGCGGAACTATGCGCGCTTGCGGAGGACGGAGAGAACTCAGTCTGCGAATAAGACGTAGCCACACTTATTATAGAGAACAAGTGAAAAGTTGGATCAATATTTTGTTGTGAAATCGAACCGGCCTTTAAATGCGAATAAAATGCGGTAAACAAATAAGACATAATCGCAAATGTATTGACAAAAACTTATCCATTACTTAAAAATCCAAAGTAACCATTGAAAAGCCATACGGTAACTGGAGTCAGTAACCTTTTGAAAGAGCCTGAGAAGGCCTACTCGAAATAAAAACCTTTTGATTTTGGTACATACTTGTGGTTAGCCTGCGCTCTAAGCGCCACTTCTTGCATGACGTCACGAACGCGCGCGGCATCTAGCGCCGGCAGCGGCGGCTGGTGGATGCGGGAGGACGCGCCCTCTGGCGGCCGTAATATACGCTGCTGGAAGGCCTGTACACACATACATGTCAAACTTAAAAGAGAATATTCTCTATTGTACACTGTAGAACACACAGTAAAGAAATTTATTCTCATCTAGTAAGGGAACAATGACGGTCTTATCAAACTAATTCGTTTTGTATTACGCATAAGCGGAATGTTAGGAATTTGCTACTATATTTGATTACGCATTTAAAACAGGGCTCGAATCTGAAATACCGCGATGCAAACTAACGCGACGAATCTGCAATCTCCTGGTTCAACGCATATCGTCGAGGTCTCTGACCGAGAGTTCAAATAATTCCATGACACTCGTAGCACATTTTTCATTGTATCTCGTCACAGTCTAAATATATTATTGTCATACAGTCGTCCGACGAAGGCGTCTATACTCCATTTTTTTAGGTAGTTAACTAAATGTAAACAATCTTGGCGTTACTTTTTAACCAAAAACATAATTTTTAATTTGGATATTACTGCTTATAAATCAATTAACTATAATTTTAGAAAATCTGAATGTATTTCAAGTTGTAAAACGTATTTTACATTTTTAAAGATCACATTTTGTTTAAAAGACATACCAAAATTGTTTACATTTAGTTAATTACCTAAACAAATGGAGTATAGACAGGGCAATCGTGCGGGGTGCGAGGGGTGGGACGCGGGAACAAAATAATGTTAGCAGTTCGGGACACGTCATTCAGGGCTTACGCGTGTTTGTTTTCGTAATTATTTTGTAAAATGGTGCATACGACGTGTGCTGTGAGAGATTGCAAGTCTTCATCTCGTATTAATAAGGATCTGCGGTTTCATCAGCTTTCACGACCAGAAGAAAGGTAAATAAATAATGTTATGTTATTGTAGAGTGAATACGTAAATTTAATAATAAAAATATTTGTCATGCCCGTCAAAGTTGACAACGCCCACAAAATGGCGGAATGGTGGACGGAAAGAAGTATGAATAGGTAGGTAGGCTAGGTACCTGAAGGAAAATGGAAAATCCTGGAAAAAGGACGCTAATTAAGTGCTAATTACAAAAATGAAACCTAAATAACTTAAATCTAAAATTATAACAAAGTTTATATTTTTACATGAAAAAATATAGATGAAGAATGAATTTATTAATTTGTATTGTATTTCAATATTTCAGATGTAAGTTATGGGTGGAAGCATGTAAAAGACCGGATTTACTTGAAATGACTTTTGGAAAAATAAAAAATACATACATTTGCAGCTTGAATTTTGAGTTATAATAATATTAGGTTACACTTTTTTTAATGATTATAATGTTAACGATGTTGATCTGCAATAAAAAAATGATTTTATTAATATTTTTAATTTTGACAACCGTTGCCTTCGCGATACTGTCAAGACGTTGTCGGCATTTTCCACAAGATCAAAGGCGTCGGACGACTGTGTGATATTTAGACTGTGATCTCGTTGAGATTGACGTGTAATCATTTGAAACAACACCAGTAAAAGTCGGCTTTTACGGCTGGACACATAAGAAATATTTTTTAAAGCTCGTCTAATTACGCATAAGTTTTTCATTACACCGGAACTCTGGAACACCTGAAAGCTTGCTATCACTAGATTATTTTTGAATATCGTCCGTCACTTTGTTACCTGAGGATTAGGATTCTCATTGAGATGTAACTGCATCGCCAGGTCCTGTATGTGCTGCAGTTCTAGCTCAGGGTTCAAGGATTCCAATCGCTGCTGTTCCGGAAGATTTCTGAAATATTCATAGACTATTTAGTAAATTGAGAAAACTGATGCACTAAATGCTTGAAAAATAAATATGTCATCAATGATATATCTTTCTCAAATAAACATTGCTTAGTTTGCATGCAAGTATTGTTAACCATAGAAGGCTCTGGGATACATGGCTTTCAACAGGTAGCCTTTACCTTTATATGATATACACAAGGACAACTCAAAGTGCACAGTTTCTTGCCGATTTCTCTCCACGGGTAGTCTAAGATGCGGGATCTTCGACAACCCATTCGCAATATATTTATTGACTTATTATATTTGATAAAGAATATCTTTCATCCATTAACCAGCTCGATGAAGGTCGTTGTATAGCAGGATCTTATACTAGGAATAACACTACGCACCACTACGTTACTAAAATTAACATATTAAAAATACCTCCAAAACCTATTTGACTTCAAGAATAATTTTCTTACAAATATGCTACTTACTGTACAAGCTCATCCCATATATCCGTAGGCCTCCAAGGCGGGCCTCGCTCTGCGACCAGGCCGTTGAAGAACATGGAGTCTAACAGCCGCATGGCGAACTGGCACTGCGACAGCCCGCGCGCGCCCAGGAACCCCATCTTATGGAAGGTTAAGACTGGCGATGGATGGATGCGGATTATTGTGAGGCAGTGGCTGCAAATGGAAGATTGAAGTTAAAACAATTCTGCGTAGGCAGGTTTAAATGGTGAGGTTCTGGCAATATTCAAATTAGGGTGTACCGAGAAATGGGTTTTATGTATGACGTAACATTTCTGTTTTTTTTATAGCCTAAATAAGATCCCACAGCTGGGCAAAGGCCTCCCCTTTCTTCTTCCAAACCTCCCTGTCTTTTGCAATTTCTGGCCACGTGCGACCTGCATATCTGACATTTCTGATTATAAACATTACACTAATAGTAAAATAGCTTTTTCTTGGATGCATGTCAATCTTTAATATATCGAAATGTTAAATATCCCAATAATTAATGTGTATTTTATTTTAACATATCTATTTGTGATCTTTCATAAGGTATGTGTTTTTCGAAATCTGATAATACACCATAGATTGTTATTTAACAGGAAGGTAAAAAAATTAATGATTTTAAACTTTCGCGACTTGTACACATATTTTAGACGACAAACGGGACTTATTCACGATATAATTCGATAATTCTTTTCTCCCGACGTTTCGATCGAGTTGCACCATTCCCATTTGTCGTCTAAAATAAGGTAAAAATACACGTGCAGTTTTCTTGACCGACTCAAATACTATCAAACTATACTCCACATACCGATATCCCTGTAACAGCTTCGCTAAAGTCCTCATAAACACAGCTCTGATTTCCTTATCCAGCATATGCGGGGGGGAGGAGGCGGGCGGCGGGGGGGCGAAGGCCGAGTCGGCGGACCGCAGCTCCGGCTGTAGGACCAACGCTAGGGCTTCTTGTAACGAGGACAGGAGCTTGCCCTCAGGGCGAGGGATGTTCACGCCGGCCGGAATGTGAAGAGAACCTACGTCTAAGTCTGCTACTATAACGTCCAGCTGGAATTGGAGAGAATAAAGTATAGTGTTTTCGAAAATCTTTTACAGGTAACAAGTAATATTTTTTTGCACACTAGGAAAGATTACTACAGAATGTTAGGGGCACAAACAAGCCTGTGGATTTTCATCTTCATCCTCATCATCAGCCTGTTGCAGTCCACAGCTGGACATAGGCTCTCCCAAGGTACGCCACAGGATTTTAAGTTTTTATTTATTTATTTATTTGGATTTCCAACAAAGGATACACAGATTACAAGGCTCATATAAATCACATATCTCGATAAGTTGTGTTCCTTTAATTCAATTTATTCTACTCGTAATATATCCCATTAAAAAAAATCAAAACCAAACGTGCATATACGCGTGCGCGTATTGTGATGCGGGTTGCAGCCAGCAAGACGAAAAGGATCAGTTTATGTTGCGGCAACATGTTGACAGACAAAACTCACCAGTTCAGAAACCTCCTCTTTGAGACTGGAATGTACTCCGATCAGGAATGGCGTCGGGGTAGCTAACACCTCAGCTAGACCAGCGGGAAGTAGTGGGATGTACACGTGCGCGTATCTGAAGGGGAACATGAGCGCGGCCAGCGCACGGCACGCGGCGGCGAGGCGGGCCGCGGCCAGTGACACTAGGAGGACCTTATGCTCGCTCATGACTGCGCACCATAGGGTAACCGAGTTGTGGATACCTGGAATTTAAAAGAATTAAAATTTACATGTAGTAAAGAAACCTGGATACAAAAAATATCGGAATCTAGAATGGCATATCTCGCAGTGTGCAAATGTGGCAATCTAGGCTCAATTTTTGCCTATTAAGAACACGATCAGTCATGATGAATAGAGCATCATGATTGACTCACTTTAAAAATTTTGTTTCATCAATTTTCAGAATATTAAAATCAGGCACTCTTACTTAAGGCTTAGAGCATGTCCCAAATAAGATCCGAAACAGAGGGTAAAAAGTTTTGAAAATGCATGTTGGACATAGCCCCGTAAGTATCAGTATACAGAGAAGGTACTCACCAAGTAACCTAAGCAGCATATAGACAGCGGTATGTGTGACGGGCATGGGCGGCGCGGCGGGCGGCTGCAGCGCCTGGCGGTCGCCCGCGCCGATGCTGAAGCGCACCTGCGGCCCGCCCGCGCCCGGCACCAGCACGCCGCCCACCAGGTTACCGACCAGCGTCTCCAGGGGGACCCCGAGGTTCTCTACCCATACTGTGTAGATTATACCTAGGCAGTTCTGGAAGAGGACAATACGTTTAGTTTAGCTTTTGCTTCATCATCATCATCTTCCTGCCCTCATCCCATTTTACTTAGGTTCGGCGCAACGTTTTTTTAGTCCATTCTCCCCTATCAGACGTCACATTTCATTAGTTTTCGCTTTGTCCAGCGACACCAGAAACGACAAAAATGGTACATGTGCGTTCATTTACATTTTTGTTAATTTTATAAAACTATACATATCAATATTGTTTAAATACAACCATCATGCCCCTGCCCTTATCCCAATTTTTACTTGGGGTCGGCGCAACACGTCCTCTAGACATGTTGCTTAAAGTTTTGGCTATGGTTTTATAGTCGGCCGCCTGCCTGACACTAACCCTCTTTGGGAATGCGATTGTTGGTTGTTTACCCGCCACCATTCGGGTGACCCAAGGTGGTTGGTACAGGGCACTGGGTCTTAAGGTCCATTAGTCGCCTTTTACGACACCCAGTGGAGGATATGGGGTGGTGCTATTCTTTATATCCGGACACCACACGGATTTAAATACAACCAATATTATTATTTAGGTTGTAGTACTGTAACACAGGGCGATTGAATCATGGACCTGTGTGAAGTGGTGTGATTTTCAAAACTCATCTCTTCTTAAATCCTTTAAGAAAGTAGACCTCCTTAAAGATACTCACTCTGAAGGTGTCGATATAGTCTTGCCGTGACACGATGACGAGACACTTGGGGGCGTACATGATGCTGTGGTGGGTGATGTTCGGCACCGGCCGCGACGACTCCAAAGACTCTTCGTCCTGTAGATAAGGGAAACATACTATTAGATAACTTTGAAAGAATTAACAAACTTAAACACGAAAGTTTACATCAATCGAATACATCATAATGTATTCTACTAAACGTGCAGTCCGATTGCAGTCGTGTGAACTGCACACCGACTGCAATCGGGCTGCACGGTTGGCTTGCAGTTCTATTGCAGTCGAGTCAACTGCATTCAAACTGCCCTTGAACTGCCATTTGCAGTGGGATTGCAGTTGAAATGCAGTCCGTCTGTCTAGAGCCTAGAGCCTAATATAATAAATGTGAAAGAATGGAAGTTTCTGCTCAAACGGCTAAAACAATGGCCATACCAAATTGACGAAACTTGGTATGGAGTTCGCTGACACCCTAGATTACATAGGCTAGGTACTTTTTTATCGACTGCGTTGAAAATGGTAATGTTTCTGGATAAATAACGGGAACTCGCGCGGGCGAAGTCGCAGGCAGCTGCTAGTAACTACTATAGTAAAGCTAAAGTGATTTCTGTTTTCAAAACCAAATCTTTGAAACGAGTATTAGAAATCAAACTTTATGAATTTAACGGCTCATTGATTGAGGATGCTATAAGCTTTTAAACATCACTTTACTAGCCTTAGAAGAAAAACATGGATTTTAAAACCGCAGGGAAAAGCCAGTTACAAAAAACAGGAACTAAAAACTATAAAAAAAACCTTTTCCGCATACCACAAACTAACTGTATTCCATCACGCGTATTATTTCAGTTGAGTTTACAAGCAAACAGGTTTCAATTCACGAAAGTCTAGTGAAAAACCCAAAGCGGAAAGTCAAAACATCGATAAGAACTTTGTTAACGGTGCGTCGGCTCTCAACAGTTCTGTCGGCGAAAATGTCGCGATATTAAAATGTAAAATGAGTTTTTTACATCCTCAGACACCACCCTCAAATCATATTACGGCGGCGGGGTCAGACGGGATTTCATTTCGTCGCTACGAAACTGGCAAGTTAATTAAAAGCTTTAAAGCGAAACCACTTGAATTTCATTTCAAAATTGACGTAAATTGTGAATTTGGGGAAATACGGCAAATATTATGTATACGTCACGCAAGTGGAATCATCTATATGTACCAAGTTACATTTATAGCTAGTCCCATACCTAGTTCAATATTACCAATCATGTTATCTGTAATCAATTCGATAACCTATCTTGAATCTCTTCAATTGAGCAATTGTGATGCCAGACGGTTGAAATTAGGACGTTTTCAATCACTTCAATTCAATGGACGTCACTATCGCGTCTATCTGAGCGCCAGCATCACACTTCACATCGAAGGTTGTTTATCGATAAGCATCGAGAAGTATCGATAACGATCGACAACAATCGATTCCCCAGTACTCATCGGTTATCGCAATTTACGATGCCGCGGGCTCGTGCAAAACCGAATGCATCACGGCATCCGACGCATATTGAACATAGCCATTGTGCGGTTATAGTGACGTTTCCAAGAATGCGTAGTTAGAATCGGCATGCTACGGTGTTCTTGTTATTTTAAGTACGAAGAATAAGCATTTCTGAGAGGTCAGACCGTCGATCTGCCTTAAATAAGACGCAATAGTTTTAAATAACAGTGATGGTATTGGACTATGCAAATGACTATTGAGTCTCGTAAATTTTTAAACATTTTGAGATATTATTTTCGTTCAAGCTGTATGTAAACTCATAACTGTCACATAAAGACTTTTCATCGTCTACTTTGACACTCGGTAAAATGGTTGCATCATTATAGTCATTCTTATCAATACCATTTACATTTTTATCAAACCACAGCAGGCCATAAGCTTCGCCATTTTTTGTTCCCCCATTTTGTTCCGATCTTGTCTAGGACATTCCCACAAACTACAAGATAGGCAATCACTTCCCAGTTTCTAACGGAAATGATCCAAGTCTATGACACTGGAAGCTGACCGCAACATGTCTGCATAAAAGCTACATATTTACTGTGTGACCCGTTGGTTCAAAGATGAATAATACACCCGCCACATTATAAATAAATAAATACATAAATAAATATTCCACAACTATCACACAACGCCAGTCTTAAACTAAACAGAGCTTATATTATGAGTACTATACAACTGATAAAATATACTTCTAAATACATACATATTATAGATAAAAAATACCCAGGCACAGAACAAATGTTCATGCTCATCACACAAACAATTTTCCTAGGTGGGAATCGAACCCACAACCTTTAGTATAGCAGTCAGGGCCGCAAACCACTAGACCAACAGACCAAACATTAACAATTGATGCGATATCCAAAACAATCCAACCAAATTGCCTATACATTCCATTCCGTACTCATATTCTGGCATCCAATGCTCGCATTAAAATTGCACTCACGACTCGATTAACCATACACATAAGCACCGCAGAGCCGAGGCACCGAGAACCAACACTCCATGGCTTCCGCCGGCGACGCGGAAGCAACGCAATCATAATAATGATGACTCCAGACTGTGAGGCGACTTTTAGTCGTGATACTGGATTGGATTTTTAAGTGCGGCTTGGTTTTGAGATGAATGGTATCAGAATCTACAGATTTTTAAATATTCCTTTGCCTATTTTAGACAGACAGACATCTACAGAGATTATTAATAGATTTTCAGTGTAATGCAGTACTAAGACGTCTTTCCTTGTAATGGTTGACTTTATAAATTCAAAGAGTTTCTTCTATCTTATATGACTCCTTTTAAATAAGGTAACAATCCCTAGGAACAGCATTACTAAGACGGGAAAATGTTTATAATACTTTCAATATTGCACTGCGACTTTTAGTCGTATAACTTCAGAACGTTGGTTTGCCTGTTTGTTTTTAGCTCTTCTCCTTTTTAATCTTTTTTGTAATCAATGTAATGCCTTCGACAGAACTCGTAGCGATAGTCACAATATTCTAGAATATTGTTTAGTCGTTTTGCAATCTCGCTTCTATACATTTCTCATCATAATAGTGTTCTTGTTTTTCAATCTGTTTAAGAAGAAAAAACCTCTAATATTATTTAGGTTTTATTTATAGAAAAAATTATACCTTTTCTGCTTGCTTTCCAGCTACCAACAATGCAATTGCAATATTTATATTACATATCAGCGTTCACAGCCAATATCCTTCAAATTACTCATTTAATAGCCATCAACCAACATTTGAAAACCAGCGAATAACACAAATTTCCATAAATATCTTGGTCCGGAAATTGGTCCTCGGAGCCAGACAATCTCATACACGATTCCATTCTTTGAATAAACTTTTCCGTCTCAACTGTATAGGATATATGGTGACATTTCTTTACACCGTGTTACATTTGGCAAGAATCTTCCCTTTGTGTGATATGGCTTTGTCTTTTGGCGCTTTGACCCGGATCGTGTCGGGCATGTGGAATCAGAAGATTGCAGGCGTGACCCGGATTAAGCACTACTTTTACACGGCTTATAGGACTCTGCCAAGGAATAACTGACGGGTATTTTTAAAATAAAATGTCTCTCGTTTTCATATTTGTTGAAAAAGTCAATCTTATGCCGCCATATCCACAAAACTTGATGTCTTGATGATGGACAGAGAGAGATGAAAGAAAAGTTGAGGGCTCTTTGGAGGACAGAAATGACAGAATAAAAATATAATGAGCTAGTTGCGCTTAACTGTGACTTCCTGAGCATTGCTCTTCTTCCATATCATGAGATATGAGTAAAGAAAAAAAAAATCCTTTCGTTCTTTTTACACAAACGAAAATCACCAACGCCGTACGTCTGCTCGCCTAATAAAAACCTTTATACATATTTGACAGTACTTCAACCCTCTGCTTTTACTGCCCATACCTAAACAAGAGGGTGAAGTTTAACTAACAGCTTGTGAGCAATGAAATGTGAACTGACCTTTAGGGGCTAATAGACCGACCCAGTCACCCGTCCCTGGATTTGATGTTGTTATGGAACCGTTTAAATTTTCATACGTTGAAAATTGGACGTTCACACTGTCTATCTAGTTAAAAAGACGATTATGTATCATTGCTGAACGAATAAAATAATTTCATTTTTGAAAAATGTTAGTGGATGGGAACTGCATATACCTACGAAGTAAGTTCAAATATTCTAGTTGCTGAAATTCTTCTCTATACAGGAGTGGAAACAGTGTAAAAACTATTTTAAACACTAAGGTTAGTGAGTTCACGATTCGTTCCTTTCCATTCTGTCCAACTTCTCTGCGCGTCAGTGGATTCTCATACTCCTGATCAGAAATACGGTTTTAACACTGATACAGGAAATACATAAAAAAGTACGGAGCTCAGTTAGTACAGTACAATTAGCATGTACTGACAGGACGTTAAACATGTAGTAATCTAATATTGATTGCACAATAAACAAACAAGCCTATAATGTGTGTTAATGAATAAATACAGCGGGTAAGCGCTACTAATTGCTAATTAGCATCACTCAACCGCGCTCGATGTGTAACGGACGTAGCTGTGGCGAAAATATACAATGAATTATTGATAGGGATACTAGGATTTGTTAGAAATAGACATACTAATTAAGTGACTTCGTATCGTATTTCATCATCATCATCAGCCTATCGCAGTATTTCTGAGTATACGTACGTAGCGATAAATTGCTTGACAATTAAGAAAGCGGGCAAGATAGTCTTCCTATATTACTATAATATAGGTAGAAAGTCCTTCTATTCTCCACTCTACTATAGCATAATACATACCTCTCTTATAATACTTAAAGAGCCTTAAATTGGTAAACAAGGCAATGCAAGTCTATACCCAATTAGTTTACTATCCAGGTGACTACCCCCACAAAAGCTAGTTTTTAGCTAAGAAATTGACGCGTCTCGAGAACTTGAGTAACATAATTTCCTAATTAGCGAGATACTTGTGTAAAAGGGTCCTGACTCAGCAAGCCAATCCCTGACCAAAAGTAACCCCAAACTTTCAAAGTAAATCACAATCGCAAAGATACCGATACGTTCGAACACATTTTAATCACAAAACCAATCTCGTATCGTGTTTCTTCGCCCGAACGTGCGTAAATATCGACAATTGACGATCACGCACAAATATAAACTTTATTACTTTACATATACAGTCACAAATCTATTGCAACTTTTCTGCTTACAATGTATAAACAATTACACCGTAAATCTTGTGCATTAAGACTTAAAATCGATTGACTCATCACGGCAATAGGCATTGAAATGATTTTGAACTGTGTCGACATAGACATAAAGTTGAAAATTAGTTGTCTCCTGAATGGTCTAGCGCCGGCCGTTTGCGCTTCCTGCGATCAAAGCTTAGTTTACTTACACGGTTTGTACATGTAAACAAAGTTTTCTTGTCGATAATAATAGTATTCGGAAGCTTGTGGTTATAAATAATTATATAGGTTGGACGTAACCTCGAAATTTTAAAAGTTTTAGAGACTCAACTTTCAAAAGCAGCAGTTTAATATTATTTTACAAATTAAACAACGTAAAGTAGTGATATTGTTGCAACATTAATTTGTATTAATAAATACATATCGAGACTCTTTTCCTTAAACCGGGACAGACAAGGTTAAAAAATGTAGTTTTATTCTTCTTTGACGCGTAAGGAAGAGTCCAAAGTTCGAAAAACGCAAATCTAAATAAAAAAATATCCAGCTCAGTCAGCCAAAGGGAGTAAAGAACCGTTTGTAGAACAAAGAACATTTTTACGTCTGGTCTAGACAACGGACGCCCCAAATATTTTAATAATCTACGCTTGTGACATACATATTACCAGCAAGCGTTTAATTAAATAGGTTAGTATGGGTGTTGGTTTTCGAATTCGCTGATCGTTGTGGTACTACATTTTTTTTTAATCGTAGCAGTATATTTTTAAAATACGTCAAAATAATCATGAATAAAATATAAACGATCCATCAGAATGTTTTGATTACACTTATATCAATAAATGCGAACAAAAAGGTTTTCATATAGAGGTGCAATATTTTGTTTGGATAGTTATGCCGCTTATTCAAAATCACTACACAAATGATATCTACCATTTACTTAACGGATATTTGGAAATCGTGCACTTGCCTCTAAGATTCAAAATCGGTAGGATATCTTAAAAATTGCCAAAATCAGAAATTAAATCAACTTGAAACTAAGGACGAGAAC
The DNA here is from genome assembly GCA_941860345.1 of Chrysodeixis includens. NCBI lineage: Eukaryota > Metazoa > Arthropoda > Insecta > Lepidoptera > Noctuidae > Chrysodeixis > Chrysodeixis includens. The sequence continues at coordinate 8,334,522 of OW796111.1, read as the reverse complement.
ATCAATAGATTTTAAACATCAATCCAAATATTTCTTACAGCACATTTAAGACTAATTCATATATCTTGAGATAATTGGTTGTACAAAAACTAAAGCTACTGTCAGTATTAAAAGTCGATCGACGATCAAATTAATTCAATGAAATACCGTTGCGTTATTAGGTACCTAAATAGGCTTGGCACCTGGTATAATTAAAACATTAAAGCTGTGATAGCTTAGTGGTATGATCGTAGGACTGCCAAGTCAAAGGACTCGAGTTCGATCCCCACGGCGAGCGCGCACTGACTTTTCGAATGTTGTGTGCGTTTTAGAAAGAAATATCACAGCTTCCGCGTTTTGGAAGGCACGTAAAAATGTGTGTCCTGCGCCTGATCTCTCTCCGGCCGTGTCGGATTACCGTCCCACCGGTCTATGAGAGTAAAAGGAATAGAGAGTGCAACTGTGTAAAATGTCCCGCGTAGCTGGCTGGTGTCATAGTAACACTAGCCGCCGTGGTCAAAATCGGTCCGGAACAATATTATTATTATTAGTTAAACATTCCTACATATCGAAGAAATATAATGACACTTTGTAAATCGGTTTGTGTTAACCGACTTCTGATGCTGAGTGTACGTGGTACAGAGGTGCTTACCCGCGGGCACAGAGGGCCCCACTGAGATCGGCTCAATTAAACCTATGGATCTAAAGGTGCGAAGTTTATAATGGAGGCGGTATTGCTATTAATGTTAAATATTTAACTAAAGCTTTAATTATTGTAAGAAAGATAAGTTAAATTACTAAATTGTCTTTGAATAAGTCATAGAGCATTGAATGGTAGGTAAGTGTCTACCTGTAAAAGTAGGTAGTGTAATTTATTAAAAAAAAACCCTAGTAATTTTTTACAAAAATTATTAAAAATACTAGAAAGCAAAATAATTATTTCTACATCAACGAAACAATGGTATATTTTAACGCATTAAACATATTTCAATCAATATTCAATAACATTCATAACAGAAAAAATACTATCACCTGCGAGGTTCGAAGTTCCTCCAAAGATCATTTTTAATATTCTTATTCATAAAATAATTATTCTATCACTTGTTTCATTACTAACTACATCACATACAGACAACATTCGACCTACATTACAATACCGCATCCACAGCAGTAAATTCGCTAGCTCCGTACATCTGTCGAACAATTCCGTCTTAGGCGCAAGGCCGTCGACCTCTCCGCTAAACTAAAACACTTGTCGCTTACGACATTACGAAAACTGTTAGCCTATTTATTGATATTGGTATTTTGGTAATAGTAACAATGAGGTTTTTGGGTTTTTGTATAATTAGTTTATCATCTGTAGCTAGTTAGCTACTGAGTAAAATCTACCAAGCGAACTACTATAGTATAAGATACATTTTATTATTTCAATTCTTTATTTCTCCCTTCTGTGCATGGAAATGAACCACACTCTTTGATCAAAATCAGTCAACACTTAAAATATAAATTGGATTAAAAAAAATGAATTTAATGTAGGTGAAAAGTCCCCGCGATACACGGATTGAAATCCTTATTGCGGGAATAGTTATTTAAAAAAAATACATCAGGACCAACAATTTCTAAAAAGTCTTATACTATCCGCAGCTCTTCCACTGGCTCAGTTCAAAATGAGTGAGTTGAAGGAAAATGAGAATATTCATTAAGAAGAAATTCCGTCATTTGACCCATTTGAAGCCGTAATGACCTACTGATTTTCCGTATAAATATCGTCATCACCAAACATAATGAACCTTTAATAAAAATTCACTAGAAGTTGAATTCAATCAGAATTTAGATATTGCTCTTAAAGTACTTAGAACAATATCTCAACTCTGAATAACCGAAGATTTATGAAATGTCATAATTCCTTACTCATACTGTCAAAATATTTTTTTTGCTGTTTTTTTTATTGATCTACTGTATAACGTATACCATGTTTTACGCAAATAAATGATTTACTTCCTCAAAAAGAAGTATTTTATAACGTTGTTTAAAAGAAGAACAACACACATGTCTACTATATAACTAACTGGAATATTTTTTCTTAACTCAAAGCCGTTGGGATCGCGCGGCTTGTAAGCTACACCTGTGACCGTTACACCAATTATATAAAGTGTATCATGTTCTGTTCTTATACCATAATATCGTTTGAGTTATGTAGAGACAAGAAGTATATTACGAAATAACAATAGCAGAAAATTTGTAAGTAAATCTAATTAGAATCGACTGGACACTTACACATCCGAAAATGACTTCAAAAGTAAATAATGCAAAGTGGAAAATGACAGCTTGAAATAGGTCTTTTGAAATAATAGTAAGGTTTCTTACGATCATCATCATCATCAGCCTATCGCCGTCCACAGTTGGACATAGGCATCTCCTAGTGCACGCTACTGAAATCAGTTTTCTAATGATACCTAACATTAAATTTGCTTCATCCATTTAGAATTTATAGAGAAGAAAATCTGATTACCGATTCGCTTCTCCATAACTTCTTTACTTTACTGGGACAATAGTTTTGTCTATCCTCGTCCCCTTCCAGCCAGTCGACTTAAAACTTACTTATCCATACAACATTTCCACTAGTACACTTACTTCTCGACCTAAGCATTACAGACAGACACAGCTGACACGTGTTTATCTACAGTCTAAGTACACTACAACAAACACATGTGATTACCAGCGTATACCGGATGGACGACATAAGGATGATTGTTAACGCATTATAAAGTATCTTGTGGTTTGTGTATAGAGCTATTCAAGCAAATTTTAAGCCCTTACGAACAAATTCAGATACTACGATTTTGATTCCACTATGTAAAAGAAAAAATAGTTTTATATGACAGTTCTAATCATATTTTTTTATCGCTTTATTTATGTGGGGATTAAAACTTGGTCTTCGACCTAATTTTGAAACCAGGTGGCCTGCCGCCCCCTAAATATAACATTATTGCAATTTTAGAAGCGGGACAGCGCGCTTTAAACGTAGAGCAGCGTCTCTCTTCCACGTTTGAAAAATATTGTTCCAGAGAGTTTCACCATACCTACTACACTAACATAGAAGAAATCTGCAATAAATACACCCAGAAAAAACATCCATTAAGAATATCACAAAAACATAAAGAAACAATTGTATCGTCGTAATCTAATCTCGTGTGACGTCATAACATGAAATCCAGGATACAAATGTACATACACACACTGTGTATACAGCTATATGTATATATCATGATGTGTTCAAACGATTATGTAAATAGGCTCGATTCGGTGGAGCGGTGCGTATCTCCGGCAACTTAGGGCACACAACCACCTCTTAATAATATTGCTGCGGTGTGTAAGCGGGACAGCGCACTACAAGGCGTAGAGTGACATCTCTTTTGCACACCTGCTTTAACATTACTTTAAGCGGTGATGGTAGGCTTGTACGAAGGGCACGGGAGATCTGAACCTAATGATATGCGATAAGAAAACGCCAGTACCTCTATAGTTCAATACGAAGTGCTGTCGAAAACTAGTTTTATAGGAGAAAACTTGGGCTATTAGTTCATAAGTGATTTCAGACGGGTATTTAGATGCTCGGTAGTCGGTATTAAAAGTCAATTAACACTCTGAGGGCCTACCATTACCACGCAGTACGTAAATATAAAATTTGATCTAAAAAAAATTGTATATTGTATGACTAGCCGTGGAGTATTTGTAAAACAAAAATTGTATGCACAGACGATGCATGCGTTTACTTAATTCACCACTGGCTAAAAAAGAACTGTTATGTTAACCGAGTTCAAATATTATGTATGTAACAATACATAATCCGGTTTAGTTTTCTTTGAAAAAAAAGTAGTACCATATCAACAAAATAATTAAAAACTTTCAAAGCTCTCTCATTGCAATCAATTAAGTTTATAAATCAATGTATTTACGTAAGAATACACATAGTAGGTAAAACGTACGAAGCATCAGTCAAACGTTTACTTAATACTGGTTGGAAGTCAGCCAATGTTGTTAGGGAAAACATAAATATGTGCCTCTAGGATAAACGAAACAAATACGGCACTGTTTGTGCACTGTTTTATAGTGGACTAGAGATCTATACAAACTTACGTATTACTAAAAAAAATGCCAATAAAAATAGACTCTTTGTTTAGACATCATGCCAGTCAAATCTTATCAAAATCAGTCCATCTGTTTTGTAGATTACACGAAACAAACACACAAATATAGTATTAAAAACGAATTTTTATAAATACATTTATTTTGGATTGGATCCCATAAAAATGTAATTTATTTGTATTTGATATATCTATCTACCCTATCTTCCCATAATTCCATCAAAATATACCCTAAATCATAAATCTCGTACACAACACTACACTATACCTTTACAGTCTACGTGTATGTCTGTATACCGTGTATATTAGGGAATACGCATGCGAGACACGGTGCGTTACAGCCGGGTGTTGATGATAGTTACCGCGACCCTGGCACCCAAAGGGCTCCAGAAGGAACATAGCGGGTTTTAGTCAGTACAAGTCTGACACTCCCTCCCGCTGCGGGAGCGGGTGGGTTCATTTGATGATATCTCACAAAAAAAAATCCACGGTGCGTTACAGCGGGGTGTTAGGTGATAGTGGCTGGTGGCTGGGTGACTCGGGTATAGTATGGCAAACTGAATTAAATTGAATGTCTGGTAGGTCTATCACATGTTATATGATTTATAGTAACTTTAAGTTTTGTATATATTTATATGCCTGATATAAATGGATAAATAAAATAAACATTTGTTCTTATTTTTTTTCATCTGTCATGAAAAATTTTGGGTTCATCATCATGATCTATTCCTGTCTAATACCAAAAACTAATACCACTGGTATTAATTTCTTATCGCAGTAAATTTCTATTCCGAACGAATACCACTCATAAACGAATCCCAAAATTAGTAAAATGGTTTGAAGGTACAGTCAGTAATAAAAATGCTGTGAAATGAGATTTTAAATAGTGTATATTTGATCAGTGACATGTTTGATCCACTGATTATTTATCACAGTTTCTCTGCACATTGTTTTACGCGTGGTGCCTATTCTTTATTTGTGTTGCGACCACTATTTGTAAGGCTGCGTCTTCTTTCAGCGCTACCAGAAGCTGGTATAAATTTGCGGTTTTTGGGACTGTAGAATTTAGTTTTATGCCAAGATTCTGTGGCATTTGTGGATCGATTACGTTCACCATGGACACACCAAACGTCTACGAAATTCTCATCTTCCAGCCATTGTGACACCATGTAGCCATTGAAATTTTCTATGGCGTCAGTAGCAGGGGTGTCTTCCATAACATAGCACCAAACTTTAGATATAAACTTTCGTGGAAGTAAAAGTTAATAATTTTATGTCAAATAAATAATGAGTTAAAATAAAATACTATAAAACAACGATATACAGTTATGTCACAAGATCATGAATACTTTCTTTTATACTTTAAATTACTTATTTTCAAGATAAATGTGTCCGTTAGGCTGTTTAAACAGCTATCCAGAAGCTCTGAACCAGATCTAACTATACCGCATGTTCCAAAGCTTACTTACTACACTATACCTAGTATAGTAATAGTCCCTAGTTTTTTTTTACAGCCTCTATAGCAGTACTATTCACTATCAATTTAGTTTCCTAGTTTATTACATTTTCCTGTACTAAGAGCTTTGCACCAGAGGCAATCACATACCCCATAAAGTTTATTACACAGAAATACATAACCCTCACTCGTCGATCTTACCATTTCGTTATATAACAGTTTTATTGCCGCACCGTATATATCTGTAGTGCCAGTAAACTTTGGATCCTTCAAAACAAGATTTGAAATGAAATCGCGGAAGTGAAAATTATTATTGCTATAAATAGAGAGAGATAGAGATTTGTTAAAAGTATAAATCTATTATAGTTATAAATCAATCTTAAAATCGTTTTATCAGAGATCACAATACTTTGAAGCCAATGTAAAATACACTCTACTTTAACAGACTTTGTGTTTTTTGGAAATCTGTAAAGGATAACCCTGATTCACCCCCACTCTCTTTCTCAGGAATTGTTCTAGCTGGTAAAATAGAAAAGGAACACACTAATACCTCAGCCCCACTAATCTTTCTATCATTCCGTAGACAATAAAATATGAAAAATACCCTATATTTATCATTACTGTACCCTTAACTAGACAAGACAGAATCTGGCCCATACGTGTAGCGAACAGGGAGAGGGGTCAATGCCCTACAGAGGGACAACACGGGGTTATTAGATTAGATCCGATTAATAAATAATGCCATGAGTTTGCTATTACAACCCCGCTGGGTTAACCTGTACACAGGAGAAACAAGCAGAAAACAAAATAGAATCGTACAATATTCTACAAAAAATATACAGGACTAAAGGATTTACTATTTTTAGAAGAAAAAAATCTAATTGAAAGGAACTATCCAGTAGTTCCGACAGAGCACGTTTCCTACAACTTTAAAAATACACAAAGCACTTGAACATTGTGTTTATAGTTTCTCCCCTAACAAATAGCGCACGCACCTGCCCGATTTGATTATTCTCTTCCGCCCTTCGAAGGTATACGAAAAAATCGTACTTCAACGTCCCCTGCATATGCATGCGTGCGTGACTCGTAATAAGAAACTTTAGTGTCGGCTCGAGTATGCTGTCACACAATATAAGGAGTTTGTGAGGGCAGATTAAATTGTAGATAAGGCATTGAATCGTAGTGCAAGCTTAGAATTGTACAGCAGGTGTTATGGGCCGAAATAATGGACTTGCTATTGTTATATTAAGGAATGGTTAAGCTAAATAAACTAGCAAAACATTTTTTCAAAATATCAACTTTAATACAACAGGTGCGACAATTACAGAATTTGTCGGTCTTCACACAGTAGATCAGGCAGCATTGACACAACGTCAATTTTTGTTACGCGGGGCGTGATGGCTCTAAAGCCAAAAACAAATGCCGCTCATTGTTGGATCTATCGTAGAAAATAAAACTTACACGTTAGCCCTATAATTTCCAAGTTATTAATAAACATGTACGAGGATGAGCGAATGGTTTCCGTAGCTTTATATTTATAGGTCATTTTTATGATCGGGGCTAAGCAGAGAACGGTGCATGCACGTAGCAGTAAACTCTTTGATACGGAATGAAATAGATGAATGACCCGCTACTCATCGGCTTAGGGCTAATAAATTATGATAATAAGACAGGCAAACGCGATTGTTCAAGGCATAAATAACGCAATTGAATGATCCTGAATGTCTAATGTGTTAGCTAGTAGATAAGCCTGTTAGCTGGCGCCGAATGTCTGAAGCTAAACTTTGCGATAAATTGTGATCTAGCTTCTATAAATTGGTAGTATATTATTTAAATAAAAAAGGGCATTAAGTGACACTTTTTGTTGTAGCGAAACATCGTGCACATGTTACTACGTGATAGTTTGGAATATTCAATATAGTTTTCTATTATCTGTCAACAATTCATTGGAATATTTGAGCATTCTAAAATACATTCTATCGACTCACTTCCAGCTAGAAATATTTCCAAACTAAATAACCATCTGGTTCATCGATCAAGTCTTCATTTATAGCCGACACTTAAATGTAACATTTTATCCATTTCGCACATCTGTTTGTTAAATGAAGGCCAATGGCTTTCAAAAGGAACTTCCTGCTGTGTCTAAACTTCGAAACGCTTTGTGTATATTTTAGCCAGCGTACGAACAGACTTAGCCTAAATGTACGTCTTGACAAGTTTATCGTTTGCTACGAGAAGTTTTTGAAGTTAACTCGTGTCTAGTACTGATGTGTGGGATATTATGCATTTAAATTTTCTTGTTCATTATTTTGTAATTAATAATGCCAGAAAAACTAATCAAATTCTTCCTCACGTGACGAATGTTGATGATAATGACATCATCCAGTGAAATTAAAAAAAAATGGATGCAAAAAGGACTCCATAAATCAGGATTGATGATCAAGCGTTAACAAAACCACAATACATTAGATCGTGTTGTATGACATATAAAACGAATGGCCACTTACACAGAAGCAGTCAAGCCTTTTAATAAACAGCAATAATAAACATTCATGAGCGAACGCACTCTGCCAACGAAACGACGAGGATAAAAGATATCAGGACAAATATAAAGAATTTCGGTACTAAAATGGGTGTCAGTCACGATATGGGTGAACATAATAATAGAGAAAATAAAGTTTGAACTGTCGCAACACTGTATTACAAGATTGTAAAGTATGTAACATCGTTAAGTTTAACACATTAAGATAACGCATAATTATTCTCCTCATTATAACTACTGCATTCATGATAGTTTTGGTTAAATGTTGGGACTTTACTTTCTAGTAGATAAAGGATTTGAAATTGAGAATTTTGGCTGTCAATGATAAATGAATTTTACAGTCATGGAAAAGTGTTATTCAATTATTACGTCTCAAAACAATTGAATACAATGAAAACAATTATTATTTTGATAGTTCATAATAATGATACATTGATATATAACACACTTTTAGAATAAAGAGAATATTTCTGTAGGTACACAACTTGTGCACATAAATACAGACTCATCCATGATTGATAGAGATATACGTAATACGTTCATAAGGACAAACATTGTAATAACTGCTTTCACTATAGAAAACGATCAACGCGAACATAATTCAGTGAAGTTCGAAAGACAGGCACTAGACGTGAAAGATGAGTCACGTCACCAGTCAGCAGACATTTGCCGACAGATTGCTCGGCGTGGCCGGCGTGACGAGGATGGGAGCCGCGATGCCGTCATTAATGATAAAACCACTAAAATTAGCTCTTATGTCAGGAATGCCAAGGTCGAGAATGCAATGTACGTACCGGAGAAGCAATTAGGGTCGTTATCATAAGCAAGATTATTGGCTTGTTGTACGAAGAGAATTTTTTGAAGAATTCTTTCTTGCCTAATTTTGTTGGAAATTTGTGATTTTCTGGTTTTAAATTAGGGATATTGCAATTTCCTTTGAGGAAACTAAGAACTAAATTATATGTTTTTAAACACGCCAAAGAATACAGCTTCAATACTGGTAAGCAAAAATATCCTTAACCCACATCTTCACACAACTTCGGATTACATTGCATAAAAAATTGTAAACCTCAAAACCCAATTGCTCTTTAAAGTTACCTGCAAAACACCTGTGCGTGAAACATTCGAAACCGGTACTAAGGTTGATATCAGAGACTAATACAAAGTATACAAACAGTCTGAGCCCAACCCACGGCGCAGAATTGGAACTATATTAATACACCTGCCAATTTACCTGCACCAAACATTCTATCGGCCCTAGGCTAAGTTATTGCATTAGTAACAACTTTGTCCAGTTCATAAATCTTTGATCAATAGTTTAAGTGAATGTGCATTAATGTATTGCGTCCGGTTGTGTTTTATGTTTCAGGTTAGATTTTTACTTTAATTGCTTGGTTTGGAATGTCCTCAGTAAGAATCTTTGGCTTGTTTTTCGAAAAATAGTTGTCACATGTTCGACGAAACTTTTTTAATCAAGTTTGTCCGTCCAGCGTTTTAAAACTAAAATGGGCTTTGCTTCTAGACTTACAAAAAAAAACAACTAATTTTCAAAAAATAACATGAAATTATTATCAAAACTTTTAAATTACATTCACTCGATATGGTGACAGCAGACCAGTAGCTATAATTATCATCAGCCTCCATTTGCCAACTTTCTCAACGCCGGAAAGAAAATAATATCAATCCATACTAGGCGTATAATAATGACGCACTTACTATCGTATTTCCTATTACCTAACGTATCTAAGTACTAGACGCGACCTTAAAGGTAGTGTTTGGTCGACCGCAACACGTCAAACGTAATCTAATACCGTTGACACCGCTGTTTTGTATCAACGCCTCTGAAGTATTTACTTACGAGTAATTACTTAGGTTTTCTCTTCTTTATAACGTTTCAAATCTTGGAATTATACAGTTAAAGTTATTTTATTTCACTAACATTATGTGTCCAAAATGAGGCAAATTTGTTAAAAAAAGAGATTCCCCGAAACTCCAATCACATGCCAAATGAATCTCAAACAAATCACTACTAAAGAAATTGAGCGCACCGAAACGCCCAAGAGTACATAAACCACATTAAGTAGCAATCAAGCAAACAGCAGAACTACTAAAACTGTCACTGTATAAATTACAGCTTCAAACAGAACATAACAAACGCAGGAAACGCACCATAAAAATAAACCGAGACCAACATTCAAAGAAAGCAATGGTAAACTGAATGCACCCGTCAACTACTTACTCGGGTACTTTATGGATAGAATTAATGTCTTGAGTACAAGCGTCTTTTAGTTGTAATACTATAAACTTAAGATACCAATGCGCCATGAACTGACTGATTAAAAAACACGGGGTTACAGATTGCAGATTTCAATTAAGCTTAAGATTAAGCCACGCATTTAGCACAAATGCTTCCATTATTAGCAGTCATTTCAAATTTCGAGTTATCTTAATGCTTTCGCACTTTATATTCTTGAGCAACAATTGTCCAGCCCACGTGACGCTAGATCATGAAACTTGGTTTATTCATCTTAACCATGCCATCGGTATCAGAACGGAAATGAAGCGTTGGCGTGGACCAATGTCACCCGGTCAGTAGATATCACGATCACTGTAGGCTTAGATTGGGTCAATGCCAATTAGGTACATAGAAAGGAAGTCCCTAGTCCCTTTAGGAACATGCCTAGCGTAGGAATTACTATATTTGCGGCTTACATATCGAGATTCAGCTTCAGACTATTTATAACTTTGAATTCAGATAGATCTAAATCTACCTTTAGTTTTTCGATATTGTTAACCATGTCATTTATTGTGATCAGTTGTTTCATTATCAATTTGATTAACTATCAAAGTCTATAGCCGATAAAGAAACGCCGTCGAGTTGACTTGCTTTATCTGGCGCTATGTACATTGACCTAAGACAACTAATTCCATATATCCTTGAGAACATAATTTTGATAATCAGTGACTAAGTAACTATCCATACCTCGTCTGCAGGCTTGGTGGGCGTGATGGCGACGGTCTCGTTGAAGCACAGGCAGGCGCAGTAGTGCCGGTTCGCATCCACGTCCGTTAGCACGGACACGTAGAACCGAGGTTCGATCCTCTCCGTCGAAAGCGCCCATCCTTGCGGCTGGCAGAACTGCACACAAACATATTAGTTAGAATCCGGTTTAATATCTGCCGTATTAAATGCCGAGCCGAAGAGAATGAACAGTTTGGAGCACACCAACGTTCAAAGGTTTAAGGAAGGATAGAAGAGGAAGAGACGTATATAGTAAGGGTTAAAGAAATCAGATATGAAATGGGTTTGAGAAAATTGAGCATTCCAAAAATCAAGTAGATAAATTTTCATATCATAATCGTTTCAGGATAAGGGATGAATATAGCTTCCGTGTCATTTACGTTTCCAATGACATTTATGCAGAGCACAAGAATAATGCTAAATCAACAAGTGACAAGTAAGGCTTTTATCTTGTCTTTAAATATTATCGAACAAAAACGAAACATACTATTTTTATAAATACGGTTTACCGCACCACTACAGAATGTAGGAGTCATTCAAACTACACTTAGACGAAGTTCCACGATCTATTGTCAACGTTAAATTGTCCGTTACAGCGGCGGCTTCGTGTACAAAACTGTAGACCCAGCCTTGTTAAATAACGAAGTAGTACTAGTTCAGCGTTGAAGCACGTTGTATTGTACTAGCAGACTTCAGTTTGTGGATGTTTCTATTGGAGCTTTGTAAAACTTTCTATTCGGAAAAGCAAGCTGCGACTGAAAATTGCTGGAATAGATACTTGAGAAAATGGCCAATGTACGAAATGAATCGATGTTATTATCAGAATTCACAGTTCTTTTTTATTCACTAAGCCCGAGCCTCTGCCCCATAAAAAAGATTAGAATAAAAAACAAAACAGCGCACATTGAAATCTTCCAACAGTTTCGAAAATGACCTGTTAACAAGACAACTCGGCATCTTTACGAAAGCGTAAATGTATCACATATTGCGCGATTCTGAAACATTAGTGTAGTCTAGATTTTTGTGACAGTCACTATAACTCGTTACCCGCAGCTTATTTATAACAATGACAAATTCTGGGTCGTGAACAACAAACACGAATTGCGGGTGTTCAATCACATTCGTTCCAAATAGTTTTGAGCAAATAATGCAGATCTATCTTGCATCTTCATCAGTCCACAAACTACTTGGAAACGAGCATAGATTCCGAGAAATTCTCGTTTATTTGAAGCAAGATCAATCGAAGTTGAAAGGGATCCACCATTTTGGATAGCAACGAACTTTGCCCATTCAAACATATTAGACGAGTTGCTGTTTGGGGTCTTCTCGGAACTATTACTAAATGCAGATGGCTCTACATAGTAATCGATTCGGATATCCAATGTTTAATCGATTGATCGAAACGATTTGAATACGTTCTAGGAATGTCTATGTAGGTTAGACGTAATAGACTAATTCAACTGCAAATGGTACAAAAACAAAGCAATTTAGCTAGAATTGTTCCAATTTCACATGGGGCATGTCAAATAAAGGAGTATAGTATAACAAGTAAATATCCGCCAAATTTATTTACTATACTAATAAAAGACTACAAAAGCAGTAATTGAAGAATAAATAAGAATAAAAAAACTTTTCCCAATCCTCGTTTAGAAAAGTCCAGAACATTTTTACTTTTGCCCGTATTTTCAGTAGTTCTACGTCTAGAATTGTACCCAATAAAGTGTTATTTGCGAAAAGGGTTTTTCTCAGTAAAAGCTGTAACAATTGAGAGTGGCTGGCAACTGTTTCTTTGTGCCTTCGTCGCTCGTTACTCCTCCACTTACATTTGGCCGAAGCCGTAATGCACTCGGCTATTTACGGCAATGGATGTGGAACTTAGTTGTTATTAATGTTATTTTTATCTTAGTTTTTATTGTTTTTGCAATCTTTGTTTTACCTAGGCTAGCAACAATGAGATTTGTTAAAAAAATTATGTGTTTATTTAATCACTCTAAGATGTCATTTATAAACGGACACGTGAGGAGACTTTACATTACACTTTCTTTGGTAACAACTTAGTAACAAGCGTAGTAATCAATGTTGAGAGCATTGAGCAAGAGGCATTGTGAGCTAGTATCGTTATACTGTTAGTAAAAAGCAATTTCTGAATAAACAATATACGTGGTTAATAGAAATACATTATAATAGTTCAATTAAAACCCGGGACGTGTTATTTCCGCGATAAGGGACGTCCTTGAATTATTGCTAAATGCTACGTGACGATAACGTTTCTATAGCTAAATTAATAAACTGTTTCATTTTTCTAAAATAATTGGGAACATGCTATTCGGTATAGTAATAGGAAAATATAATTGTAGTAAGAATAGTCCAGAAATGTATTTCCTGATTCGTTTAGCGTTCACAGTCCTAATGCCGTTAACAAATCGATTGTGAAGAGATTATTATCGCGGTTTACTATTTACATTATTGTTTCCGATACAACACATTTATTTCAAAGATTAAAATTTATATAATCTTAAGAAATTGTTGACATACATATTTACTTTCTGCCCGTGCATTTAGCAATCACATTAGTCCCATGCCGTAATCTAAGTAAATGTGAGTACCTACTCATCAATATTTCCTAGTTTTTATACCATAAGTAATGATAGTAAAATATACACAACAACAATGGAAACATTTCTCGCAACGCATATAACATAGCTGTTATTACGTAGCAATAAGGTTGATTTTCGCAGTTCCACTACCGTGTTTAATGTCAAATAATATTGTTCATTTGTTTTACTTCACACGGTTCTCATATGTATTGTGTAACACTACGGGAGTCTAGTGCACTATATGAGGACAATGTCAATATTACGTTAAAGTATACATTTTTATTTTAGACCATTTGTCATCCTCTCATCTCGGAATCACCCACTGCTGGGTACAGGCCTCCCCTCCTCCCATATTTTTTCTGTTGCGCAATCGAAATTTTGAGTGATGATCGTTTTGCATTTAGAAAACTCAAAACAAATAATCTTTTAATTTTTTTTCTCATGTTGAGACGAAAATCAGATAATTACAGCGTTCACAAACAAGACTACTGATAAACATAATTATATATTTCTAAATACATATCGTGCTCATCACACATACATGTGTCCTGGGTGGGAATTGAACCCACGACCTCGGGTATAGCAGTCAGGGACACTAACCACTAGACCAATAGGCCCGTCAATATAACTATTAACTGCTCCAAATATCTATGCAAATAAAGACCGAAATACAAATAGATTCATCTGCCATCAGCAGGCCATTGTTTAACGATGAAGGGTTAATTAATAACCTGCCGGGGCTGCGGGATGTTCGTGAGAGTTACCGCGACCCCGGCACCCAAAGGGCTCCAGAAGGAACATAGTGGGTTTTAGTCAGTAAAAGTCTGACACTTCCTCCCGCTGCACCCACAGCGGGCGGGGTCATTTGATGATTTCCCACGGAAAAAAAAGGGTTAATTAATAACGTGCTCACCCATCCTATTCCGTCGTGGAAGGGAGTGTCTTCCCAATTGATCTCGGGGAACCGCTGTAGGACCACGCCGCTGTTCAGACCGCTCCCTGAAACAATACAGAATTAGGTCAGAGAAAGATAATAAATAAAAGTGAATGGCTAACACAATTAGAGGGATTGGATATACTAGGAGATTTAGTTTAATTATGAAGTCGTTGCGGTCAATATTGAAACACCTTTGAATTTTTTTTTATGGAAAGAATTTGAGAATCTGGCAGAATCTGATAGAATTTGATCTACGAAAATAGTTTACTTTTAATTGTTTGAATACTTTGCAAATATAGGTACATTCCAGATTTTTTTTCTAAGCAGAATATTATGTCGTAATCCTATTTCTAACTATACATTTCTTTATAGCCACTGTGCGCGATGTATCGCGGGTTCGATTCCCGCGTAGGACAAAAATTTGTGCGTTCCACAAGTGCTTGTTCTGAGACTGGGTGTGTTAGTGCATGTGAAATATAAATGCCTGTGAAACCCCCTGCGATACAAGGATTCAATTGCAAGCGGTAGTCGTATTTATCTTATTAATATCACATGGTAACCATTAAAACCTACTTCGAAAATAACGTTTCTAAAACGATATCACCAACTAGTTCACTTAAAATCCTTCTTTTACATAACGCGACACTAAAAATAATCACTACGCTACATAAACCCTTGTTAATAAAACGTTTGTAATTAAAGGTACGTTTCCATGACGGGCCGCAGGCTGCAAACTGCAGCTGCAGACTGCAAGCGACACTACTCGTTTCAATAAATGTATGCGGCCGCGCGCAGCGACCGCAGGCCGCATTGCTGCCGCGCTTGGAATTAGTTTCATAGATTTACATAGAAACGAGTAGTGTCGCTTGCAGTCTGCAGCTGCAGTTTGCAGCCTGCGGCCCGTCTTGGAAACGTACCTTAACTCGAGTACCTGTACTCCGTCTTTGAAGCATGGCGGGGTAATAAAAACAATACTTAACTCTGAGATGAGTTCGGCATGTCATTCCGAGTAATAACGGAAGTTTAGTACATCGTATCCTCTCGTTTTATTACCGGAATTAAGAAAAAAAATTGCAGTTTTTTATTAGAAAATATTTTAATGGTGGTGGTTTGTCGATTTACTTGCCCTTCTGTGAATGTAATATAATGATGCTGTATTGTAAAAATAAATAAATTATTTTTATGTCACTTTCGAACAGGTTAGTAAATCCATCGCATAGTCATAAAAGTCCGGACTGATTTCAATTACAATGGCTAGTATTCTGTTCCTTTACTCTCATATTCTTATGTGACGGCAATCCGGCAAGACCTGAAAGAGATCAGGTGCAGGACCCACATATTTTGCCTTCTGAAACACGGCAGCTATGGTATTTATTTCTAAAACGTACACAACATTTGAAAAAGGACCACCATGGGGATCGAACTCGATACCTTTGACTTGGCAGACCTACGTAAGACCGTAGGACTGCCAAGTCAAGTCTCGAGTTTAGTCTCCACTAGGCTATAACAACTTTAAACATCGCATAGCAGTATAAAATCGTCAACATAACTCGGACACTGTGTGCCTACACAACGTACGTATCATACATTCGACAACAATTCACCAAAAATATCATACAACTTTATAAACCTATTACAACCCACATACACCACATACCACACCTAACAATTAAACCTTCGCAATTAAACAATTAACATAAATAAACAAACAAAACTATCATAACATGACATAACACCGTTACAACTTATATCTGAGGAAAGAAAGTTAATCGTAAGTCTTGAAGGAAGCCGGTAAGTATAGTTGTAGTGTAGTACAGCACCCTATAGGAACAATGTAATCAGTGTTATATTTATGCAAACTAACGGTTCGCCACACATATTGTGTAGTACGAGGCCGAGACTGTGTTAGAGATGGGAGATTGTAATGTCGATACATTCCAAGTGGAGACTTACGATGGAGTACTTAAATGTGCGTAAAGATTTAACAACTTATTCAATGCATTAAGCAAATTCGATTAAGGTGTAGCTCAAAAAATATTTGAGTTTAAAGAAGAAATAGCACTTTTAAGTTCACACGAGCTTCAAATTTCTACGTATAATTCGTTTTAGATGTGTTCCTTTGCTAATCTATTACACTTCTATAGAAAATCTACAGGTAATTGAGTTACAGCCAAGTTGGCGTGACATGTTCTACATAAAATCAATGTTTAACTAGAATACAAAAAGAAAAGTGCTCAATGTATTCGTGGTTTTCGTTCATTAACTAAATAATTATAATCATTGAGGTTCTTGTTACCGCTTATGAAGAAGAACTTGCTAACGTTATCAATTAAGATTGAAGTTTCAATTCAAATTTTAGCAACAGCTTATTTCTTGTACATTTACTGTTGTTTTATATTTCCCTTATAAGGAAACAGAAAACATCGACGTTAAACTGTCATAACGTAACATCACTAGTTCGGCTGTGCGTCGAGCAGATCAACACGCGATTGTGTGTCGTCTGGACAATGAATGTGGAACGGTCACACTCACAATACGTGTTTGCATTTCTATGACAAAATGTCAATACACCGGCAATGTCAAATAACCGGTTCTGAGAGAATAGGATCTTAAAGGACATTAACGAAAATGGAAAGTGATTGCAAGAAAGCTGGTCTTGAAATTAAAACTTGTCTTATACAGAGGTACTATGTAGGCTGTTTTTGGAAAAGCGATTATTTTTGCCCGTTCTTCACAAAGGACAACCCTTTTTTGACCCTACCTTCATAGACAAATATTTGGGACAGGTGTTGAATCCCACACAAGAAATTTCTACAGTAATGTGAGTGAGGCTCAAATTTTTTCTCCTTAGTATCAAAATTTTGAACATAAAGAAATCATGACCTTAATTTACCTTGTCTTGTAACCGAAACCTCAGGCTTATTATTACTGGCAGGTTGAGATCAAATTCAGGCCAAATAAAAAACTTGATATTGCAAAACTCCTTTTAAGAACAGCATCAAAAACTTTAAAACCTCCTCAGAACACTTCTTCGAAACTCCCAAAGTGTATTTTCAGGCTAAAACCAGTAATATTTTTTTCTCCAAACACCAGTGAAGTCAATGCCCTTAGCGAAAGTTCGCACTGGATTCCAGACCAGAAATAATTAAAGGGAAATCCTGTTTGGGAGTTTTTAAAATAGTATTCTAAGTTATCTGGATTGGTGAACGCCTACTGTAATAAAACATTTAACATACCAGTTCATTTATTTTAAATTAAGCTAATTAAACGTTCAGCGATGGCTTTAATTTTCTCATCGGTAACCTTGAGCCAAATTACAATAATATCAGAAATCAGTGAAACAAGAAAAAATCTCGACTGTAACTTATTCTAACTTCATAATACCCAGTAATTTGTCTCTCATTAGAATTGATGCCAAACAATTATACAAACAAAACCAAACATGTTACTACACCAGCAAAAACCACTGCTCCAAGGTTTTCAGAACAATTTCATCCACTTTCAGGTCCCACAAAAACTTTTGGGTAGCAAAATTCGTGACCTAACAAGCGCTGAGGGCGTGTTCTTTTTGTGTCTCATTATATGCGACTAAAATAGAAGCCTGAGCGAGCCATCTCAACCGGGTCAAGGACGCATTCAAACGAGTAGTCAGCGAATTATAATTAGACTTCATAACTGCCTTCCTGATACTATGATGGGATTTAGTTGCTATGACATATAGTGGAGGAAAATTAGTATGGTTTAAACAGGATCAGTAAATCTGCTGATCAATTAACATCTTAGAATAGAATATCTTTTTTTTTGTTGGAATATACTTAGTATAGGAAAGTTGTTATAGAAAATTTTGTTCAAGAATATTCTGCAGTTTCCGGCGTTTAATTACAATATTCTTTCGATTTACCTCATCACCTAGCTACGTGATACAAAATGCATCCGGACAAACCAAGCCCATATCACATATCCATATACTAAGTAAATTGATGAAGCGATGTAAATTATTTCAATAAATCTACACCTACACTTAAAATAATTACATTTTATAGCGGATTTGGTATTCCGGCGGGTTAAAGTGGTATCTTTACCGATAATTATCAACTCGAAAACATATATTACAACTACTAATAAGTATGTTTACCTGTAGATAAAACATCGCTAAAGCAATTTAAAAGTCTGGGTGTTCGCAAAAAGGAAAATTAATGCTTCTTGAACAATTTATTTAACACCACATTAATCTGTAAATGTTCGAATGATACAGGATTTTATACGGAAAATATTAATCAGTCTTTTAAATGCAAGTATCAAAATCTTACATCAAATCATTCAAAACGATTGCCAATCAGATTCATGTGTCAAATTTCTGAGCAATAAGGATTTTGTGGATACTAATTAAAAAAACTGTCCATTCGAGTGGTTTGTAATTATCGGACTAATATGTCTAGGAAAAAAATAACCCGATGAGGAAATAACAACTGCTAAATACTAGATATACCTACTATTAGTAATGTTTCTTTTACATTTATATTTATTTAAATAATAATTACCTTCATTTACAATGAAATAGTAGGGAGTGAACATCAAATCATTTTGATCATGGACTCGTGGACTCGCACGTATAAAACAATCTCATTTTTTTGCAACTCAACATTGTTTCTAAAGACACAAAGAATCAAGACATAAGCTCCTAAGCCACATATCCGAATAAAACGTTCTCTACAGAGCTAGAATGTACAAACATTGTAACCAAATCTATTTCACATTTCCGTCCAATGTTTCAAAATCTCTGTAGAAAACGTTCCGTTTCCACATAAGTAAGAAATAGCATTTGAATCGTATTCAGGCGGTAGTACAGGAATATTTCCCGTTGTAATATTTAAGTGGCATTTAGCAGGTCATTCGAGATTCCGAACTTATGAATAAAACATTGTATATTTTCAGGTTTCCGTCCGGTCGCGGTGATTTACATGAAAAATATAAACCTGTCGGTTACACTGCACGGTAAGGAATATTCGAATATTAGTGGTACTCAAAAACTTTAGCTATTTGGAAAGGAAGAATTGTTTATGGATCAAAACGTTGTTCAAATTTCCATATTTAGCTTCCATCAAGTTATTATTAGCATAGATACAACGAATCAATGTTTGTTTCTATCAGAGTGCCAAACTACATATCCCTAATAGCCCAGTCAAATTAGGTAAAATAAAGGGTCAACCTCGGAATGAAAGATAACAAGCTGAAAATTGGTGAGAACCTTTGTTTAGTCGCCCTAAATATTGTCTCAAAAGTCCCAAGTTCTATCGTGTCCGCGTCTTAAGATACTCAAGGTCAAAGGTCACGAAAAACATTTTTTTGCGAATATTTCAGTTCCTATTGCTTAAATGATATTTTCACCAATATCAAAGTTGTAGAGTATAAAATTCTCTACAACTTTTATTTAAACTTTTTTTTATACGATCAACCGTTTTTGAGGTAGAGCGCGACGAGTGCGCAGCGTACAGTCATATAATATATGAAGAAATGCAGGGTCAAGCGTGAATTTCGGTTATCAGTACGTTGTATAAAGTCAATTATTGTAAAAAAAAATATAATTATTAAGCAATGTTCATTATTTCTGTACATAATAGGTCGGGGAAAAAGTATTTTCGCATTATAGTATGTTTGAACTTGTAATAAAATCTTTCTCTCTCTAATAAAATTAGAATTTGGTATTATGTTCTTTAAAATTTTAACTTTTAATTGTACCAAAACCAGCCAGATACAAATACTATAGCCAAAAAAAAAAATATTACAAGTTCATACATACTATAATGCGAAAAGACTTTTTCCCCGACCTATTATGTACAGAAATAATGGGCATTGCTTAATAATTATATATTTTTTTGTCAATAATTGACTTTATACAACGTACTGATAACCGAAATCATGCTTTACCCTGCATTTCCTCATATATTATTATGACTGTACGCTGCGCACTCGTCGCGCTCTACCTCAAAAATGGTTGATCGTGTAAAAAAAAAGTTTAAATAAAAGTTGTAGAGAATTTTATACTCTACAACTTTGATATTGGTGAAAATATCATTTAAGCAATAATAACCGAAATATTCGCGAAAAATTGTTTTTCGTGACCTTTGACCTTGAATATCTTAAGACGCGGACACGATAGAACTTGTGACTTTTGACACAATATTTAGGGCGACCAAACAAAGGTTCTCACCAATTTTCAGCTTATTATCTTTCATTCCGAGGTGAAACCCCTAATTTGACTGGGCTATAAGCTAATTGAAGTATCGACCAAACATTAAAAATAAACGGAATCCTAATGTAAAAGCTCGTTCATTAGGCATTCATTGGAAGCGCGGCGTTTCGGGGACGTCATGCATAATGGCAGTCACGTACCCGTCGACGGTTTTCAAATTATTTAACTATATTACCCGCCGTAGTTTCGAGGCGTTTTTTGCTACTGTTTTGCCTTTTATGTAACTTGTTACGTATAAAATTTACAAAACGGATTTTGTATAAAAACATCTGACAGTTAGTATAAATTGTTATGTATTCTGAAAGTGGTGGCTTCGTGTTTTTGCGAGTCTTTTGTGAGTCTTTGCGACATTCTTTGCGACGCTCGAGTATTAAAGCGTTTGTATAAACGTGCGTTTATTAATCAGTGCTAAATTGAGTTGTGGTGCGGTGACATCACTGCTGGTTTGAACAATACTCATTGAACCTATTTAGTTCCTTCTACCTATGAACATACCTCATAATTCAAAGAAAAGACTAGAAATGTAAGACTATTGTCCTAGTTAAGTAGTCTGGACACAGCTATTGTGTTTAAATATTCATATCAATTATGTGTCAAGAAATGTCATACTGATGGAATTATACCTCATAAAGCTTAAGTAACATGCCGTTTTCCTTATGCCATATTACGAAATGTCGGTGAGGAAATACTACTAGGTTTAAACCATGGACTAGACATGTTATTAAATCTGTGATTTAAGCCCCAACAGACTCCGTTTCATCACACAAGCTACAAAAACTTGGTAGTTACAAAACAGACCAATGAAATTGAACATATTCTCTTTAACCATCCAACCAACCAACACATCTTTTGTTTCGAGAACGAAAAGTTAACTATTATAACACAATTCGCAAGATATCAATACAAACAAAAGATGCACAGTTTATATCACATAGTTATAATGTGTGTATTTTTATTACCATCTCGTCTTGCCTGGACACAGCTGTCACAATTAATTCAGGCAGTGTTTTAGCTTAATGAAACACGTGTCTAGACGAATTGGAAGTAGGCGTTATTATGAATACATTACGTCACGAGGCCATAACTGCAAATTGTGATGTCATATCGGCAAGCAATGAATCGATGCGGTTCACTGGCTTAGAAGTTATCAAACCCGGAACGAAAAATGACATCGATGGAATTGATGTCTATTTCAGATTTTTTTTTATAATTATTAGATGGGTATTGTGTGGGAGTAAGTTCCCTTTTATATCTTTGGTAAATGAAGAAATCCTAGTAAGTAATATTATAAACCCAAACTTTTGTAAGTATGTAATACTAGTATTTGAGAATTTACTATAATTCGATTTGATATGCTGGTTAATATTATAGCTTTACTTTTGTAGAAAAGACTTGGAAAGAAATTTGTGTTTGTAAAAGTTATTTGGTCATAATAATTACTTATAATATTTACTTACAACATTTTTAAACCTCAAGAACTATAGGATTATTTTTAATAACCACTTCTCATTAAAAATAATCTCTAAACTTTTGTAAGTATGTAATACTAGTATTTGAGAGTTTACTATAATTCGATTTGATATGCTGGTTAATATTATAGCTTTACTTTTGTAGAAAAGACTTGGAAAGAAATTTGTGTTTGTAAAAGTTATTTGGTCATAATAATTACTTATAATATTTACTTACAACATTTTTAAACCTCAAGAACTGTAAGATTATTTTAAAAAACCACTTCTCATTAAAAATAATCTCTCTTAAATTAAAGTCTCTTTTGGCATAATCTTTTCGTTGATACGGAGAGCTAATTAGTGCGACCTAATGACCTAATTAAGTCGGTGATTAATGATAAAAGTCAAATAAGGCAGAACAAATAGACATTGACAAAATCAATGAGTTTTTAACGATGTCCAGATATCAGAAACTCACCAATTGTATGTTCTAAGAAGTGTCAATAACTCAATAGTATAATTTTCACAAGATGTAACAATAGATCATTTAAAAGAACTTCTCCGCGATTACGAACATACATTTTATCGATCTATTAAATCTATTAAACACAGAGCTTAAAATAATAATGTTCAAAATTTTAAGTAGGTAAATAAATTAAGCACAACCTGAATACAAGTAGTCACGAACAAAAACCTGTTACAAGATTTGTATTTTTAATTAAGCAGGGAGGTAGTTAAATGTTCAAATTCTAGGCAATTGATGTCCAAAGTTATTGAACATTTCTAAACATCTAAAATTAATGAACCTAAAGAACCTATGAACCTAACCACGGGGAAAAATTTTTTCTTCTAAAATTATTGGTCATCGCTATCAAATTGTCAACTACTTGACTAAGACTTTCCTTTTTCGTCGTTTTAATATACTTAATGCAGTAATCCAAAATGAAACTGATTTTCAGCAACGTCTTTCAATATACAAATACGCAGTAAGTTCATATAATCAAATGCAAATACCGTAAACCACCTGCCTTTGTTTATGGTGCAAATGTGAGCGACTGTAATTACCCGAGAGTCCTCGTAAGACATAGCACAAGTAGATTGGTAGAGCGCCAAGAGTTCAAGGCATAACAGGTGCACTTGTTACTTTCAAATGTTAGTTATAACTATGTTTGTATACAATGTACCGGATACTTCAAAATAATAATAGGGTGGTAGCCGGCTGTCATGGTACAGACAGGTCATGCGGAGGAAAGAGGATCACGTGGTAAGGAAGGTGATGGACATGAATGTGGATGGATATAGGGGAAGAGGACGACCAAAGTAACGATGGATGGATTGTGTGAAAGGTGATATGGCTGCAAAGAATTTGACTTGCAAGATGACGTCAGATAGGAACGTGTGTAAGAAGAGGACAAGCTGCGCCGACCCCAAATAATAATAATTGGGATAAGGGCTGGGGAATGATGACTTCAAAATAATAATAATACCTTGGGTCGGCCAGGTCTGTTCTTCTATATAGCAGGATAGCCCTTGGTAGATGCCCCATCACATTTTAGATTTAGGTTCTCAACAAGACCTCAGCATGTTGGACCTGTGAGGCTGAGACCCGTTGTAAGTCTATAAAAAGGACCCGGTTTCTTCCCTTGAAGTTAGCCCGTGAATTAAATATGTAATATGAAGTACGATTTTAAAGAATATCTTGCTACAGAATCCGTAATGGGCGAGTCTCATTCGCATTTGTTAGTTAATCCGATAAATCGCGGGTAACACCGCGTGGTACAGCTAGTTTAATAGTAAACATAAACAATATCCAATTTAAACATTTGAGGCCACAAGCACAATCACTACGCAATTTAATACAACTCACGGATTACGAGTTATAACTTTTTTATCAAAACCGCTTCACTGAACATTGTTACAATCGTATTTCGGCAAAGGACAAAAACTGTTCAGCCGAAGGCGCTTTGTGGATTACATACGAGTTAACGACAAGGTTTATCGTAAAAAGGTTTTAGTTGTGTCCTTGGGTATTAAAAAGATTACTCACTTCTTTTGAAGAATAGACGTAGTTTCATTTTTTTGGACGCAGTTATTTTTGTATTTTTAAATCAAATAACGAGTCCAAGTCACGTGACTCTCGATAGTCACATATCTCTCTACAATATGAGTGATTTGTATCATCGTTATTGCTTGTAGTTCATAAAATGCTGAAAGGACTTAAAGAAAAATAGACGTAGGCGTAATAAAAATGGATGTAGCTAGTAGCTATAATAACAGGCCATACGTGGCTCACATACTCCGCAACTTGAAATCTCAACACACCGTTCCTAAGGGATTTCCCGAGCTACACAAGCTATACAACTGCGCACTCTAGAGATGCATTCAATATACACGACGAATAGAACCGGCCCCGCGGCCTCTAACACGAAAGTGACTAGTTAGCCTTCCTGGGGGCCTGCCACCTCTAAGGCCGGCATCATACAGTACGGAATTCAGAATCTGAAAGTCTGTTCTTTATTTCAATCCTAACCATTTTTAAGTTACAGTTGAGTAATACTAACCCACTTTTTGTATATTTGTAATAGAGAACCGACTCTCAGATTCTGAATTTCACACTGTATGAGGCCGGCCTAAGAGAAGCGTTGCAGTTGTGTAAGCGTGACAGCGCACTACACAGCGTAGAGCGACGTCTCTCTTCCACAACTGCATTAATATCAAGCTATGTAACTGTAAAATGGGGTGAATAGAGACATTTTCAAAGTAAATGGAAACATAGTTTTTTTTTAAATTTTGCAAGTTTTACGAGACAAAATTATTATTTCAAAATTCTTAACTGTGTGATAAAATACAAGTAGACGAAAGTTCATGTAAACAAACTTATGCGACACCCCGAAAGCAACTTATTACCATTTGTTTAGGTAATTAACTTTATGTAAACGATTTTGGTATGTCTTTAATATAAAATTTGATCTTGAAAAATGAAAAATAAGTTTTATAACTTGAAAAACATTTAGATTTTCTAAAATTATAGATATTTGATTTGTAAGTCTTGTAGTAATATGCATTTTTTTTTGATGAAAAGTAACGCTAAGGTTGTTTACATTTAGTTAATTACCTAAACAAATGGTAATAAGTTGCTTGGCCACTTGAGGTGGTCGGCCACAGTTATGCAATGTTATCGTGATATTACTATTCACTTGTAGGTTTTGCTATTTCGTGTCTGAACCCGCTACCGGAAACGAGGGAAACGGTCCGGTGAAATTCCGATGATTATAGAACCGAGTTATGTAGGTATTACAGTTGGGGGTAATTCTTTTATCCTGAAGATGTTTTGCAATTGTGCAGTCACGAGCAAAAACAGTTATGTATTCTTTTTTGGTACGAATTGTATAGGCGGTGTTATGGATTTTGGTTTGTGAGCGTAAGAGCACTAGTATGTCTTAATGCATTAAGCACTAAGCCAGCTTTTTTCCTAATACCAGCCTTACACTTTTTGCAGGTAGAGTCTTCTTTCCCGATTGTCATATTAATGTTACGACTATTTCCCAAATAGAACTCGTTGTAATCAAAACACAATGAATTGCAACTGGCCATAAATGAATCATTTTTCCCGATTCAATTAGAAATTTGATACATCCCCAAATATACATTTCAAGTTGTTCTACAGAGCTGGATTGCTATTTCTCATATTTGTTACACAGAAAAAAGGAATTTAGCGAGTATTTCTGGTCATACAAAACCGTAGTTCTGCGCAAAGCCACATCCCGTTACATTCGAGGCACGACTGGCTCCGGCACATCGTTAGTTATTAGTTTCTGTTATTATAAAGCAACGGGTAATTATTTACGCTGCGTATTTTACTATATAGGCTAGATACGAGTGTAAACGCACGCTTTTGTATCTTTTAACAATCAAGCATAGGAATAATAAAAGTAGCTAACAACAGAAAATTGTATTATATCGTGCATGAGTCTTCGGATATTAAATTAAATACATAATAAATAGATATTCTGTAACATTCACACAATGCCATCTAGTCTTACTACTACTGTCGTATACTTAAATTAAGTATACGATAGTAACGTATGTTATGAATACTTATCGATGATATTAAGTTGATTCGGATTGAGGTTACAAGTTGTATCAACATCAGCGTATCATTACAAGATGCGCATAGGAATGGTCGGTTGTACACTTTCACTGATGACTCGGTAAGCAAAACATATTTTTAATCTTCAAAACCTGTATTAATGAACTTCTTAAATACCATAAAATTTATCTTTCTCACTTCAAGCTACACCAAACAATCATAAAACTTAACACCTAGCATGTCATAATCAAATAACTATACATATTGACCCACAATCTCAATGATAATGGCCTTCACGATCAAAATACGCAAATTAACAGCAATTATATTAACACGTTTATTTTAACAATGTGTGAAGGATTTTGTCATAATTTGAAGGAGGAACCAGCGGCCTGAAATACACTGGGCTGAGTCCTCCTAAAAAAGACTGAACTAGGTAATAACCATGCATGGTTACCATGGCAACCATCGGTCTAGATTGGATTGGATCGTATTCAATAACGATAGCAAACAGTGGCTCTTATCTGAGTTGTTATAGTGTCATGATGACTTGATCATTATGAATGTAATGGTCAAGTAGAATGTAGAGACCTATAGACACTATCGAACGACACTTAGCATAAGTGTCGTTTTTAAATACAGCAGTAAGGTTCCGAGTTTGATTCGATAATATTTCTTCTCTCGTCTCCATTCCAGTGCATTTAAAATAATAAATTTACGTATGTATAGAAGATATGACATTTAAGACTATTTTATTCGTATAGACCAAATGATTTTTATAGATAAATTGATTAGTATTAGCTAGCGATTCGCGGAAACTGAACGCAATAATTTCATTAACTTCCATATTTCAATTATAAAACTAAACAAAGAACAAACGAAGATGAAAGTTACTACAAAACAATATGAATCACTAATTAAATTACTGACATATAAACGCTTGTAACAATTATCGATAAAATTGGAAATTAGTCACACCGTGAGGTCGATAAGATGGTAAAATACAGAAGGTCAACCGTGGTGAGAATTGTATTTGTTACTTTATTGTATGTTTTGAACCTTTATTGTATGTTAACCGAAATAAATTTCTATAATAACAAACATTTAGCATCAAAACGTATTATTAATTATTAATGTAGATTAATCACAATATTATGTTGGTAAACAAAAATTACTTCAATATTGAAGCTACAAAACAATTGAGTAATTTATAAAATTGCCGCATATTTTGAGCGGTAAACCGAAGCATATTACGCACTAAAAGTGACAATAAAACCACGATACCAGAAACACGCATGCGTCATTATCCTGTAACGCATTGTTTCATTTGTTTCTACAATTCACAACAGATCAATGAACGTCGAATACTTTCTACCCTCACGCAAAATGGGGAAACATGTGACAACCATGAAATAATTAAGTACTCGTTAATGTACGTTGATACTTAAAGGAATTGAACAGTCACGTGATTATTATTTGTAAAGCAATTTGAAAACAAACGTAGTTAGCTAATGAGATGTTTAAATTAATGGATTCTTTGTTATTTATCTTTTAAGACAGTCATTGTTATCATCTTAGCTGTAGGACGTCCACTGTTGGACAAAAGCCCACCCAAATAAATCCAAAAAGCCCGATTAAAACCGGCCTGTATCCAGCGTTTTCGTTTAGGAAAATGAGTAGTGGTAATTGGTACTCTATACTCTGCTTTAAACATAAAGTTAGCTAAAGCAATAAAGTTCTCGACAATGCAAGCCTAATCATAAAACAAAACAAAAAATATACAATACTGCTCTACCTGCTGATTGAACGTCAATCACAAAGTGGAACTTCTGCAAATATTTCTCTACTTAGTCACGAGCTAAACGAGCATTGTCGTGTGAACGGTGACGCAATACTGATGTCAGATAACGACTAGGAAATGGGCAAAAAATGCACTATTGTTAGTGTTGGACTCCGTTTGACTTGTGTGTAGACTGTTCACGAGTTTTTGATTCTAGTTTCGCATTTAGATCAAGTTCAATTGGGAAAAAAGTATCTAAATGACGCTGTGTTGTTGGATATTGTGGACAATTTAGATAGCAATTTGAAGTAAGAGAGGTTGGGCTGTTTGTATGTTTGGTGGTATTACACGACTAAACTTCAGCCGGCACGAGACAAATATTACATTTACAGCTGTTCCATTCTAGGGCAAGTCCCTTCCGTCAATTTTCTTCTTTCGATTTCGTTCATTTCGACCCTCATAGCTTCACCTGTCTGTCTTGTTAGCCACATGGCTTCCGTCTGCTAGGAATACTAGCTAGGACACAACGATAATATAAATATGATTTTCCGTTTTACAATACAGCTACAAAATCAGGATATCAGTCTCAAATTCCTTCAGCATAAAGAATGTAGCCAATTAATCTAACATGATGTTAGCTAATTTATTAGCTAAAAGGCAAAGTTTCACGAGACGGAATGTTTATAGAAGTGCTAAAACACCTATAATTCTTTACTGACTCAGGAGAGTAAATAAACAGCTGAATCACAAAGATGTTAATGAATAGTTTGAAAGCACATTCATTTTCGATACGCACGCCAAATTCTTTGAGAACTCGTAAAGATACAGACGTAAATATGTGGAATACTTCGAAACTTTTAGATCTCTGGTATTTCTATTTTTAACATCATTCATGTATTCTTCTTTTCTGTTTTGGAAGACTATAACTTTAAAGGTATTTGGCGAGATGCTAAATACCAGACCGCAGTATCAGATACACAGAAAATCAATCATGATTTTATGTTAATACCAAACAGAGCTATACAGATCAAAAAGTCGAGATAAAAACATCTGTGGGCAGACTAAACGAGTCTGTATTTAGTAAGCTTTAAATAGTATTAAGGAAATTGAACACATTCGAAGGCTAACTTGAAGTTATTTAAATATTAGGAAAATAAATACATTATTATTGAACACCTGTTTAAATTGAATTGTATTGTCGACTTCTAGATAATAAAATAATAAGTCTCGATTTATAATGATTTCATTTTTTAAAGTGCTATTAAAATTAAGAATTTCTTGAGATTATTCAAAGAGTAGTTGATATAAAGCCTTTAATAACCCAATTAATTTGCAGTAAGATGAATGCCATCCAATGCACGGCAGGCGAAGGCCTTATGTAGCAAAATCTCACCATTTTAGAAAGCAATTCACGATTAAGTAGTAATACATTTTGCATGTCGAATAATAATACAAATTATCTAGGTAATTTTAATATTATTACCCATTTTAAAATTCACAACCAATAGAACTTGAATAAATATCTATAAATTACATCTAGCCTACCAAAGCATGTTAGGATTATTTATAGCCACCCACTATAGGGTAATTTTTATTTATTAAGCAAACTGCACGATTAGGCACTGTATTTTTGAACACCTGTGCAAATTTCGCTATCTACGTAATACTTGGCTTATTTACGTTTTCGTTTCAATAAGCGCTTTGATAATGACAATTATTCCGTTAGAGCTAGATTTTGGGGCTGTGGTGACCTTATAGGACCCGTTAGCGTGATACCAATAATCTTTGTATATGTTATAGGCAACGTGTGTAATCCGGCATTGTATAGGCATTCTGCGTATGCCTAGGCATTCTGCGGGCAACAGTTAGCAGCAACATATAAGAATGATGTAAATCATCCTAAATCGTCATCATTCTACCAGTAGGTACCTAACATTAATCAGTGCAATGCGTATTTCCTATCATTTCATCTCAATCATCCCTATCGTCATCTCAGAATTATTCGTTTCTTTCGCATATCATCTGTATCCATGTCATCAGAACGTATCCCTAATTGAAATTGAAAATTTAGTTATCATGTCAAATGCTCTACAGGGCGACAGCTAAATCTACAGACCACGCATGAACCACGCTAGGGACATGTAACTGCTTAAGGAAAGTCCCATATTTCTAATACCTACATTCCTAATAGGATCATTGGCGTTAATATAGGGTAATAGGACATAAAAACTAACATTCAAGAAAAAAAAAGCTAGCAAAAAGGCATTCGTTAACATAATTACGCGTTTGGGACGAAACAGTGGTGGGTAGGGCCGTGAAATAGGTCAATCACATGAATTACTAGCAGGCAAAGTTCATTACGATGTATTTTGGGAGGCGCCCTTAGTTAGTGCGGCTCTATGATTTGTATAGTACCTACCTAGTACTATAGTGTGGTGTGTCGAGACACGTGCCTGGTAATAGGAGTTCGGTGTTGTGTTCCCCGTTAGGTTATTTTGTAAACATTACCTTGGAAGGTTAGGGAAAATGTTTTCGAAGGAAAGTCGGGTGTTACTGTAATATGACGGTCGACTACAAAGCTGGGACTTGAACCTACGTAGATGACCAAAACCGACTTTGTTTTGATAAATACAGGGAACAACGTGGCCCCTTTAGTTATTCCTTTAATAAAATCATTATTATAAGTGCATATTTCAAAAAAATACTTTTAATTTAATTTCATGTTATGCCTTACCATATACTTAATTGTAAAATTAATCAACAAATAAAACATTCAATAAGAATTTACCAATCAATTTCGTTGACTTGATCATTTAATATCAACTTCAAAATAAACTTATAAAGAGCAAATCCACATAGACTACTACCTAACGTATTCTGTTCTAACAAGTAACTAAGTGATACTTACTCTAAGGTTATTAAAACACATTTTATAGAAAAGTGCACATTACGTAATACAAAAGTCAAACATTGCCGGCAAAATTGTATGAAAATGTCGTTGCCTGAATTCCACAAACGACCGAACGTCGACAGCTACCATTGTGCCATGAAACAATGAGACAATGCTGAAATATACAATATTATACCTATGTATGTACTGAAACATGTAAAATTATAAAATAAAACTCGTTGTGACTAGCCTGTATTATAGTATGCTCTCCACCAAGTCACACGAAATACGTTAGCAATTTTTCGATACATTTAAAAATCGCCATATTGGCGTTTGTAGGCAAACAAATAGTCTTTACATAACCCATCATTATTATTAACATTTGATGACAAAAGAAATATGCTCATTTGAGATGATGAGATCTAAAACATAATCAACAGAACAGTTAGGGGTAATGTTCTCGAAGCTATAGCTAGCATTCGCACGGGCGAAGTCGTGGTCGATAGCTAGTAGGTCGTACACTACAAACCGCGATTATTTTGTAAGGAATAGCCAGTCTGACGTATTATAATAGAGGCACTCATTGTCGGATCAAACGATGCGTGCCAATACGAATGTTACTTAAAACTATATTATTACTAGGAAAACGTTATAAGAAATGAATACCTACTTTAGTATTATGTGTATTGTAGTTAATGACATCATATTTACGATTTCAGTCATTTATTAAATAAACTTTTTGCTAATAATATAATAACCCGTTACTGTTCTGGAAGGTATTTAATGACACGAAGTAATTTGCATTTATCTATAAACAAGTGAATATTGACTGTAATAGTGGAACAATGAAATAACAATCTATATTTCTGCTGTAGGTTACATGTCGCTTTAAAGTGCAAAAGTGAACAACACTTCAGGAAGGTGTTCTATAAGCTAAAAGAAAGTTATAAGCTATTTAATAAGTAAAGCTTTATATTAATATTATGAACAAGTTTGTTTTTTTTAGACAAACATTCAAATTTGATAAACTAAAAACTTATAAATTCGATTCAGTAGTTCCTGAGACTATCCCCAGCAACAAAACTAATAATAAAATCAATTATTGTAGATAGCAAATGTTTTTTATTGCTAGATCTTACGAATCCCAATACTTTATCGTAAAGGCGGCATTCCAAGAATGATTCATTTTAGTATTTCCAGTCATAGTCAATCATCATAAAACTGTCTTTACTGATAAGATATTTGACAAACGAAAATTATTCACGACTAAACATCGCGTAACAATAAAACTCATACGTTTCACAACTATGTAACATTTATCTTAAAAAATCAACCAAAGCCAAAACAATTAAAATAACGACGAACCATTTGAAATCTCAAATACTTAGTTCGTCACAAACTAGCAACATAAGGCCCGTACATTAAAGACGTGAACTTTTGAAACATTTTTAACTCTTGTGATATTTATTAAGGCGCTACCTCGATTTTATTTGCCATTTGCCATGGCAGATTGTAAGACAACCAGCTTACCAATGGATCTGAAATTTTAATATAGGTAAATTGATACCTTTATCTAGATTCTGCCAGAACGAAAACACGATACTGATAATTTTACTCGATCATAATTAATTTCGAAAACACGTCTAAAAAAGTACTATTTTTGATTTTACAAGCAAGTTACACGATCTTTATGTTTCAAAATTACTCTAATACATTCGTAACATCAATATTAAGGTTCTGTCAAAACAGTTTTTCCATAACTATTACCAATCATTTTTAAATAAAGTTTTAAGATTTTGTATTTTTTGAGCGGCCGCGATCATGATAGACGCTACGCAATTCTGAACCTTATGCCCGTGCGCTAGCGATTGATACACAATAATGTACGGAGATGAGCCAGTCGGGCGATTGGGCTCTTCGGGGTTGGACCTATGCATGTTGTCGCTCCGGTCGTAGGTATATTTATTTGTGACGTGATGATCTTAGGTTTTAAATATTTTGTAAGTGTAAATATTAGTTGGCTTAGACGTTATAGTTAATAGTTATATTGTTAAATTAGGTTTAGGTTTTATAATATAAAATGGCAAGAACTTAAAAAAAATATAGTTTCTTAAAGAAAACAACACCTCAAAGAATGTGCCAAAAACGCAGGAGGTGAAAAAGGCAAGGTAAATAAAATAAAATCATCATTACCTATCCATGCAACTAGTATGTAGTTATGTAATTTGTTAATTTTAGTGAAATTGTTGTTCTATAACATATTTTTGTAGTTGTAAACAATAACCATTCGTAGGAGAGTTGTAACTATAGGTAGATCTCGCCAAACTTTATGGTGGCTTTGGATATTGCTCGAGTCGCTGCATAAACACCATTTTAGGCAGGGAAGTAACAGCGGGTGATGGTGGGCCACATAGGTACCTACTACAACAAGGTTGTACGCGTATAGGTACTCGGAAGTTAGATGCGATGCGACCAGCCACTATTAAATTTGGCGAGAACTTTTGGTATATCTACACTAATATTATAAAGAGGAAAACTTTGCTTTTTTGTTTGTTTGTATAATGGAGAAACTCAAAACTACTGGACCGATCCTAAAAAATATTTTACCATTACAAAACTACATTACCTATCCACGAGTAACATAGGCTATATTTTATCTAGGTAAGTAATATGAGTGTTATTAGATATTATTGTAAATATTAGCACAAATCACTAAATAAATAGCTACTACGTAAACATAAACACAAAACAAAAACAACAAAAAATCTATGGAGACTCTGTTGTGTGTTATTTTTCTTGTATTGCCTTTAAGGAGAAGTTTACAAAATGAACGGATTCTGCCAGAAAAAACAATATGTGCTTTAGATGCCGTTCGACGAAATTTTTAACATAACATTATTATTTATATTTCAGTTAATAAATATGTTTAAAAATATAATTACTTAGCGTCATTACTTCTTTGATACCTTACACCTCACTACGTACATTTTTAACACCATAAGGTCCGCGACGCTTTTATTCTTTAACCGCGGAATTTTTACTAATTGATACCCATATTGAGGTAGCTATAAAAAGAAATAACGCAATTCAGCATTTTTTGCGGGCGCTTTCTTGGATTTTTAATTTATCATGTTGTATAATATTCTACTAGTCAAGTCCTTTCATTTGATACCGATATTGAAGGTTTTGTAAAAAAATGCTATTCGCTATTTGTGGCGGCGGCCGTCTTGGGCCGATATTCACCAAATAAAGCTAGGAACACTTCCGATTAATTCCCATTTGAAACAAAAAAAAAAACTAAACTATCGACTCAGCCGTTCAGGATATACACAAACACACACACACAACACACCACACACATACATACATACAACCATGCACGTCCAACTTATCATATTAAGTTTTCATTACAAGTATTTTTGTAAATACAAAAAAAAAAAAATAAACCGATTAAAAATTAAATGTAAGTTGCGGCTCCTTATCTTCCCTGTTCGGTTCTTTTGACCCCGCGCTGACCTCGATGTGTGCGATTGGCGCGAAGTTCAAATTTGACACATTGAGTGACGAGTATAGCTTGCGCGACGCGCGGGGCGGGCGGGGCGTAGTAGGCGGAGCTATCTAAAATGAAAATATTCGCGGTAGCGCCTTAACACTACTATTTTAGGCCTTTTTTTCTCGTGGGTCACCATCAAATGACCCCACCTGCTGTGGGTGCAGCGTGAAGGAGTTTTGGACATTTACTAACTAAAACGCACCATGTTCTTCATGGAGCCCTTTGAGTGCCAGGGTCGTGGTAACTCTTACGAACATCCCACTACCCTGGTAGCCCTATTTCAGGCCTCACGTGATTAATAGACGGTCCCATAACAATAACAATTCCGTCTAGGCCGCAGCATAAATAAATCAATACAGCAAGATCATTTCTATTTAACTTACGAGCGTCGAGGCAAGGCCTTATGAATTAGGTATCAATTCAGACGCACGCTCTGTAAATGTATTCAAACTACACGCATATTATTCGTGCTGTTGCCATTCTATTACAATTGATTTTGTAAGTCGCCAGTTTGAGAGCCTGGTCGATAAATGGATGTATTCCTCTTACACAAGTAGACTAAAAGGATGTTCATTTATATTTATATTGTAGAGGTAAAGTTTGTGATGTTGTAAGGGAAAATCTCAGGAAGTACTGAACCAATAATTCTAGTAAAATTGTTTTCCTTGTACCATCAAATCAATAGCATTTAATATTGAATGTTTAGTTTTTATGTTTCGAAGATTTGAAAGTTAGTCTAACAAAACTAGTTTATAATATTACTATAGCCTAACTTTCTTATAGCTTAAAAACACCTAGCTGAAGTGTTATTCACTACCAAAAACCAGTATTACTACTTGAAAGTTAAAGCTTTTATGAGTTTAAGCAAAAAGTAATCACACTTAAATTAATACAATAAATCTGGTCAAGGTAAGAATTTCAAGTTTTTATATTAATCAAAGAGCAATTTAGTAACGGTTTTAAAAATAGCATAACTTGTTACGGTAAGCTCAGAGGTATATTTATTATTCATTACTGCAGCATTTAATATGTTGAATAAAATTTTAAGCAGAACGTGGTAGGTATTACTCAGAGCCCATACAATACTGCATATAATATATATTATGTTCCATATAATATACATGTAAGGATGACACTGTGTTGATGATGCAGAAAATTATCAGTTGTGTATCACATACACCTATTATGCCAACTCATTGTTTTACAGATAGATTGCTAACATTTTAAATATAGACAAAAAAGCAAGCAAAACCAAATACAAGAAAGACTTACGGCTGAATACTGATGTATTATCTGAAAGTTTAAGTTGTGTTTTAGTATTTGACGACTACAATTAACTACTTCATCAATAGTGTACTTTATAACAATAACATACTATACTTAATATAATAAATGAGAAAATATATGAGTCTGTTTGTCCATATTTCACGACAAAATTAAGCAGCAATTTTGTGTTATTTTTCAAGTGTAGATGTTTGAAGGGGTGGATTGAATGGGCCACTATTTATCTCCTTCTAACAGGGGCGTGCACAGGAATATGACACTGGGTATGCAGTGGAGTACAAACTAGTTGGATCATAGTAAAAAAGTAAAAACATTCATGCGTTCCAACCTGTTGGGAAGTGACTAATACATGCGCAATATTGCGCAACTAAGGAAAACACGTAATGTGTAAAAATTTTGACAGAGGTCATTAAATGCAGGAAAATCTTAACACCGCGATTCAGGAATATGACGTCATCGTGACTGCGCCATCTAGTATGTCGAGACGGCAGTTTGTGGTGTTACTTTGGGCGTGGATAATAGATGGCGGTGGTGACTATTATTGACTTTAGTTAAATGGTTTGCTACAATAAGTAAAAAATTAGCGAAATTATTATAACTACCTTATTATAGTACCTTTGAACACCGATTTGCTATTTAAGTGTTTCTAGTAATTTATTTGTTAAATAAATAAACTACTCACCTAGTCAGCTAAAATTTTCACATATTCAAGGTTCCGATTAATTTGTTGTAACTCGTGTACACATCTTTAGACACAATTTGAATCTTTTTACTGACAGACAATTGAGAACTTGTTATTTTTAATAAACACACATTATTAACACAAACGTCACAATCAAATAACATTT
Organism: Chrysodeixis includens; assembly: GCA_941860345.1. NCBI lineage: Eukaryota > Metazoa > Arthropoda > Insecta > Lepidoptera > Noctuidae > Chrysodeixis > Chrysodeixis includens. The sequence continues at coordinate 8,297,695 of OW796111.1, read as the reverse complement.
CGTAAAAATCACCAAAAAACTGGAAAAGCGAATCACTACAATTATTATAGAAACTTAGAAATTAACTGTTAAATATACACACTTTTAAATGTTAAAATGAAATAGATTCTAAGAAAACTAATAATATACTGTCCAAACAAAATTGTAAACAATGCACAACACATGAAAAAAGTAATATGGCCCCGCAAAAAAACTAAACTTTTTAGCAATTCAAACGAGTAAAACCTTACCAAACAATAATGCACAAACTGCATATTTGATTTACTACTAGATAACTGACTATCACATTTCGTCGGACTACTTCCGAAGATTTCCGATTACACCCGACGATTGCCGAAGCCCCGAACGTCAAATAAAGGCCGTAGTTCTTGCGACGCTAGTGCCTTTAGATATTCATGGATGTGTGCGTGAGCGAACTGTGTACGGACGCCAAAATAGGTACGCACAAACGAAGCTCGCTTATGCGGCGAGCGGCCGCCTGTCTTGGTTGTTTAGGCACATTATGTTGCGGCGCCGCGGCCGCTTGCTTATCGTTAAACGCTTACGTGTGTAGTTGCTGTCTAAATATTAGGCGTTTTTAAGTTATTACATTTTGTTATTCATTTATTTACTATTAACGACTATTATTATTATTTACTATTGCGAACATTTTAAATGACTAAGTCATCTATAACGTTCGAAAATTTTAAGTAAAGCACTGCTTTTGTGCCTCTATGGAGCGCACGCCCCTGCCTTCTAACCACCTCTTTTCCCTAAAATGAGGGTAGAAGTCAGTATGGAGCATTCTGCAATTTTCAAGGTAGTAAGCATGCATGCAGAAAGCATGTCATAGCACCTTGAATCAAAACCAGTGTGAATCTGCGATCGTGAATTTACAACCCTCAGTAACACTCCAAAAATGCAACATAAACCAGACTATAAAAACTAGGCTCAGATAACACTGTCAATGAACTTGGGTGACTCATCACTGTTAAAGTAACATCAATTGTAATAGGGGAGCAACAAGTAGATGTGTATGTCGGCATGTAAAGTATGGAGGGAGATTAAAAATAATTAGATTTAATTAGTTCAATCATTCAAGGTTGAGAACTTGACAAGTGATTGAGCTGGTATGGCCATGTGATGAGGAGGGATGAGACTCATGTGAATCAGTGATGAGTATGAGTGTCGATGGAAGGAGAGGAAGAGGAAGGCCAAACAATAGATGGATGGGTTGTATAAGCAATAATATTAACGAAAAAGGAGTAAATGATACTGTGATATGTGATAGGGGAGAATGGAAGAAAAAAATGTGTTGGAACGACCGCAAGTCAAATGGATAAGGGCAAGAAGGTAATGATTTAAGGTTGAGATGGGTAGACCACAAGATAGCTAGAAGAGCATGAATATGAAGAGAGAGAGAGTAAATTAAACAAAAGGAGGCCTGAAATGAGTTTAGTAAGGTTAGAGTATCTTTTGATATTTAATAAATATTTTTTTAAATTAAAAATTTCAATAATAAAGTAAGGAAAAAGGCCAAGAAGGCATTGATTGATTTTGGCTGGTTGCTGGGTGACAAATCCAATATTAAATAGTGGTAGAACCTTGCTCATTAGAAATATTACAAATAAAGAATCCAGTCATTAAAATATCTGACTTCATATGGTAACACAGTGATTTTTTATTTAAATATTATACCTACTTACATAAATATAGATAATTGTATATTATCATAAAAAAATACTTATTAGAGAAAAGTCATGCTTATAGATAAAAAGTTTGCAGCTTTTATCTATGAGAAAGTACATTAAACAACAACTCATGTGACATTTAAAATTCTTAAAAAGATAATGAATTATCATACCAAATGTTGTTTTAAAAATGTTTTTTGAACAGTTTCATAAAAAGATTTACTTTATTAGGTCTTAGCTGTCCTATTATTTTTGTCATAAAATTTTAAAAGAGGGTAGACATAATATGCATAATTATCATGTAGCCTTCTAACAAATAATAAAAAATATCCAAGTTTTTTAAAGTGTGGTAAAGATTGAGATACATAGTGATGCAATTGTATAAAAAAACTTGTTTTTGTCTACTGAGGAATAATAATTCAGGTTTAAAGATTTACATAATCCCAGATATTACAAAATATGCAATAAAATTTTGACTTTCTCTTAATTTAATTAATTCATTTTTAAAAGAAAGTTGAAAAGTTAAGTTAATTAATTTACAACATAATCAAATTAAGATATAATAACAAGTTATCTGTAATATAAAAATGTATTAATTTTACTTGACTGATAAGGAATACTTAAATAATGATAACTGTTGTTATTGCCATAACAAACAGTTGTTGATAGTGCAATCTGCAGCCAGAGACAAACTATATTTAGACATATTTTTTTATTTCATAAAATTACCATAAAAATGGGCTACAGAAATCTGGTTAGAATTTCTGTCTAAATCATAAATTTAGATGTGATATTTAAATACAAAAAAAAACTTAGGCTAGTCATCATGCCATACAGCCTGTTGCTTTTTTTACTTGATCGTTTTTTGCGACACAATATCCTATCCGCATTGGATACGTGACTAGAATAAGTTGTTTAGAAATAGAAAAATACTTTACAGGTGTAACGAGAATTTTAAGTATAGTACTTACTCTCCTTTTCGTGGTCAAAGCCCACTATAACAAAGTAGTCGACGAGCCTGGACATCGCACTCCTACGGCAACATTCCACCACAAATACAGCAAATACACTTTATAATTGGATTATAAGAATTTACACACATTTTATACACAAAGCTTGTCGTTCGCACATATTTGTAGCACAATACCGATCACCGATAATTCCGTACACACAACGCGTAGAATTCGCACACCATACACTTCACGGAATGTAAACAACACTTTCATTTATCGTGAGCTAAAGAATTTTAGCTTCAATTACCAGAAAGATTATAGATTGTCCATTCGAAGAGGTTATACTCTAGTCCCTCAAATGGCACCGGTATTTAACGTCACTTATTATAAAATAAGGGCATCCAGGCTTAAATAAATTGTTGGTGTAATAAATACCGCCCAACTTTGTATCTTTTAGAACAATTATGTTATCAAACGTCACTGCAACCGCGACCCATCGCTCGCCCGTCCGACATTTCTAAAAAATCTACTACGAATAAAAATTCTACCACAAATTATTGCCATAGGACGATAGTTTTAAACTACTAAAAAGTACTTATTCATTTGAACGGAACTAAAAACTTCTTGGTAATTAAATTTTTTAAACAGAATCACGTTCATTAAGAATCTCTCTATGTTTAAGAAAACGTGGTAGTTGACAGAAAGAAAACGATGCATGGTCTTGCGTTTGTTTGTAGATGCTATTTGCATTTTAATGACTGGATAGCTAAGTGTTTTACTATGTAAAGATAGCAATATAACATAATAAGTGGTCTAAAAGTATGTTAATTCCTATAATTTTAGTAATATCTTAATACGTCAAAACTTTATAATTTTATAGAAATAACTAGACGTTGTAATTACTGCCTTGATTTTCTAGTCAGGTCTAGTGATTGCAGCCACTGCAAGCCTGTAGGGTTCATATTTTTCCTTTTATACATTTGATCTGGCTTTGTTTTGTTGCCATTTACTTTTCTATGAATCATCGACTGATAAATGGATAATTTATATTTCAATTAAGCTTGAAATAGAATGATACCACATCTTATTTAGTTCCAGAAGATACAAGCGTAAGTACAATAACGTAACGAATTCAACAGCACAGTATTTAAACGATGAACAGTTATTATTTTTAATTTATTATTTAGTTTTTTTGTTCGGCATTTGCTTTAGTTGGCGTAGCTATTTTTCAAATGTGTAGTAGCGTGTAATTAATTTGAAACATCCATTTCTGACCAAACACTTCTAAGCATGAGAGTGTTTTTGTTTTATGGCAACAACATTTCGAAACTTCAATTCAATTTTATTGTTTATCTGTGAATTTTGCAACCCTGTTTAACCTTGCCAATTTAAATGGTCTGCTGTTATACCGGTGACTTTTCTCATTTCATATAAATTGCAATATCGTGACAGTGCTCGCGTACCTTTTGAATTTGTTTACTTTTTACTGCTGATAACGCAAACTGTCGCAAACAATGTATCAAAATATTATTGATGTTTGATTATTGTATGAGATTATTAACCTTATTATCGTAAATTTCCGTTAATTACACACAACACAATGTCGGAAGCAACCACTCATCAAATACCGGGATTGAAACAGAAGAAAGTGTTTAAAATAATTGTTTTAGGCGATTCAGGTGTTGGTAAAACATGTTTAACTTATCGTTTTTGTGAAGGACAGTTTTTAGATAAATCTGAGGCTACAATCGGTGTGGATTTTAGAGAAAGGAATATAAAAATTGGTCATGAAGATATCAAGGTAACCCACATTTTTATTGTCATTTCAATGTCGCTATTGTACCACAAATATTTTTTCTTATCATTGGCACTTAAAACAGATGGTAGGTGTTAGCTTAATGTTATTGTCTAGTCTAGTCCTCTTCGTCACTAAATATCATACCTGCATTCACTAGAATTCCTTACATACTACAAGTGCCAGATGGATCCTTTCCTATGGCACTAAACTATCTTCTATAATGTATCATCAAATACAAAAAATAAATAACAACAACTTCACCCTGCTCCAAATGATAATACATTTATTTGGTGTCCTGGACTAGCTATTGTTACCAAACATATGTCTTTGTACAGTTTCTGTATATTTTGTTTTATTCTAAGTCCTTTATATTTTACTGTTTACCTTATTAGTAACTTCTTATCTCATATATTTTAAATTCCTTTTTTCTCAAATTTCTATTCAATTGCACTTAGTCAGTACATTGTTTATAGACTTATAATATTCATTTAAAAGGACTGCCCTGAGTTCTGTGATACAGTTCTCGAACTAGTACAGTGCATAGATGTATTCCACTATTAAAATGTACTCTTATGTTGGACATTAACTTAATTGTAGTTTACTTTTAAGGTTGAAAACATAACAAGTATTTGAAACAATAAATTTATTCTATTCTATTCTTAAGCCAAGTCATTTAGCTAATCATGTTTAGTACTTATCATAACTTCTGAGTCACTGCATACAAAGTACAAACATATAAATTAACTGTGAGTCATTGATGTGAAATGTGTAAACAAAATAAACAAACATCATTATAATTTATTTATTTATTTGTTAATGGGCCTCCAACAAAGGCCGAACAGTGTACACATTAAAAGCTTCAAATCAAGTGCAGGGGTATGCATCCTGTGTACTCCATCAACTATAAGAGACCACAGCATGCAAAACTATTTGAACAATACAAAGTTAATTTACAATTTTGAGGCAAGTTTTAAAAACTAAGTAAAATTAAATAATAGCCAATAGAATTAACAAATATAAACATTTATTTATATGTATAAATATTTGTTATAATATAAATCAATTTAATGTAGAAAAAAAATGATCTTGCACAGGTAGCAATGTGTGATAACATATAATAAATGTGCACTTTTCATTTTCTAAGAAACGCTTACAAACAAGAGAAATACACTTATTCAAATCAGAAATCAGATTTGTTCAGTAGCCTGTAATCAAATAACTAGAGTCAGTATTTTTTCGAAAGTGTCTAAAGACCTACTTCAAATAAAAACATTAAAATTTCGCTTGAATATTGTTATTAGCATCTAGGTGCCATGTTACTATGATTTATATATCTATCATTTGTATTTTCCAGCTCCAGCTATGGGATACAGCGGGGCAGGAGAGGTTCCGCAAGTCCATGGTGCAGCATTACTACAGGAATGTCCACGCTGTGGTCATTGTCTATGACGTCACCAAGCCAGAGACATTCCATGTGAGTTATTGTTAGCATATCTGAACAGATAATGTTGCACTTTCTAGAGGGCCCAAAGTCCGCTTCAAATGAATATTTTTTTCTTGACATTCACACAATGCTATCTAGTCTCAAGTTAAGTATACTAAGTTGCTTGTGGTGTACACTTGACAGCCGCTAATAATACTTATATATTTCTAAATACATATATATTATAGATTAATTTCACCCAGACACTGAACAAATGAGCTTAAGGATTATTTTTATCTTATCATATTAATTCTAATATTTATAACTGAACTGTGACACAAGCATAAGAATAGATAATTTTTAATATTTTATGCTATTTTAGATAAATTATTTCTCTGTATTTTTTTGCTTTTTTGATACCTCATTTTTTTGATATCTCATAGCAATGTTATTTGATACAAAAGCAATCTTTCAACAGTGCACACTTCCCCAGGGTGTCACGCTAAAAACTTCAACCCACACTAACCCAACTTTTGATATGTCGGACTCCGACTAAAAACACCCCGAGGAGCCTCTTCTACTACCTAAGCCAGAGTCACGGGATCGCTCATATGTATAGCACTTAACTTTGCAGCCAATTCAACTGTGTTCCTAAGAATTTTCCTGCTCTTGTTTTTTTTATTGTTTAGTGGACCTGACTGCTATACCAGAGATCTTGGGTTCGATTCCCACACGGGACAAATCTTTGTGTGATGAGCACGACCATTTTTACTGTATCTGGGTGTAATTGATCTACATATAATATGTATGTATTTAGAGGTATATAAGTATACAATCACTGTTGTCTAGCACTCATATTACAAGTTCTGCTTAGTTTGAAACAATTGAGGCTAGATGGCGTTGTTTCAAAGTCAAAAAACATTATTATATTGATATTTTATTGTTTTCTTCCCCTTCCAGTCAATAGCGAGTTGGATGCAGGAAGTGGAGTCTCACGGACTGATGCGCGCGCCGCGAGTGCTGGTCGGCAACAAGTGTGACTGCGGCACGCCCGAGTCGCGCCTCGCCACCACATACGCGCAACGGCTAGCTGACAAATATGGGATGCCTGTATGTTCCACTAATCTAATATATTATAAAAATAAGTCATGTTTTCTCCTCACGGTTTTGCATTCGTTGGAAAGGTCTCGAGCTCCGTGAGGTTATTAGCAAATATAATTTAGGAAAAAAAAAGAGATATAAATAAATAGAATAGCAGGAAAACAGGATTTATTTGTAACATATTTGGTTTCGTTAGAAATGGCGCAAATAATATAATATTCTACAACTTCCACATAACGCCATCTAGTTATTTATTTGAAGGCATCTTTCTTATCTTAAACGTCACCTTCTAAGCCAAAAAGAAAAACTTGGTTGTTCTTCCAACCGCAGAAATTAGCTAGTATGGCCTGTAACGCGCACAACGTGGGTGAATTACAATATAGCCAATTTTTCATTTTAAAAATTAATTATAATATGTAGTAAGTAAGTAATGTACCTATAAAGTATGTAACATTATATGAAAAAACTGTTGTATGATGGAGAATATTCTTTTTCTTGGTGTTTTAATTATGATTTTCTTATATATTCCAGTTATTCGAAACATCGGCCTTACTAGACTCGGAGTGCGACAACGTCGAGTCCATATTTATGACGTTGGCGCACAAGCTGTACTCCAAACAGCCTCTAAGGGTCGTTAGTGTTGAGGTAAATTATCATTAAATATATTTTGTTTTGACTAACCACGAATTTTGTTGTGAAATTAATTAATTAATTCACGATTGTGGTTGTTTGACCGCAACAGTTCCAATCAACAAATTTTGTATTTATCAGTTTTTGAACTTCCTTTGGTTTCATAATTTTCATAGTTTGTGAACCTGTTGTTAAATCTTGCAAAATAATTTAGATGAACTTCCTATTATTGATGGAAAATGTAACATAAAGTACTGTTTTACTAGTCTGTTGAAAACCAGAAGAATTTTCGTTTATAATCTCATCTATTTCACAACCACTTCTCCTTAAGATAAAAATAATTTATTTGCAAAAATGTTAGAAACATTAACAACAAATTCAAACTAGTACAAATAAAATACTATAAATTTTCTAAAAATAAAATGTCATATTATTTATGTTTCCAGGGTGAACTAGGCCCCGGGGTGGTGACTCTCGGGCGACAGAAGCGCTCGGCGAGCTCCAACGACAGCTGCCTGTGCAGCTAGACTGCCACACCACAGTCACCGCGCAATGCACGCGGTACGAAGCATTCCGTCTATCCATGACCAACACACACCACGGTGGTAGTCGCAAACTGCCAGTAAACTTATACAAAACGTACTCATCATTCCCCTGCCCTTATCCCAATTATTATTTGGGGTCGGCGCAGCAAGTCTATAAAAAAAACGTACAAAATGTCCAATTTTTTATATTTCATTTGTTAATATGTGTTCGCTTGAAAATGGGGCTCTGTCGTAAAATTACTACAAGTGGCAAAATGTACCTTTTTCAGTATGTCTCTTTGTGGAGACAAACAAAAATTTTAATCACATACGTAAGACAACCTTTTGTGTCTCCTGTTAAGAGGCCCACTATTGGGCAACAACAACCTACTAATGGTTGGTGGTTTAATAAATCAACTACATATGTTACTAAAGTCAGTTGGAATCTTAATGTCGCATTATGGTTGTAGAAGAATCCAGAAAAAATATTAATTTGGATTTTAAAGAAAGAAATTTGCCATCGTGGGTATAGCTTTTATAATACAAATACAACGCATTCCTCAGTGTTTGGGAAATATTACGTAAAGAATAAGATCCATGTACAACCAGATCAAATTATAGATAGAAGAAACAGTCAAATTATTTATAATAATTGAATAGGTACAATATTTTAATCATTCACAGACTGATCTAAAATGACTGTGGAATACCGGCCTGAAACTGTCCCACTGCTGGGCTAAACTGTCGTGAAGAGTAATGATCGCTGGTTTAAATTATTTGGTAATAAAATTATTAAAAGCGTATAATATAAATTACCAGCTGTTGCCTGCGAATGTCGGTTATAGCTGCGAAATCATTATCTTCCTCTAACGCAGTCGGTTAACAAGCAGCCTATGTGTTAATCCAGGGTGTTAGCTAACCCCATACCAAATTTCGTTCAAATTTATTTAGCCGTTTAAGCGTGAAAGATTTACAAACATCCATTCATTCTTGCTAACTTTCACGTTTATAATATTAGTAGAATTTTTCACAAATTGATCTCAGATATTTCACAAAAAATAGCCAGTATTTGTTTACTAAACCTAATAATTAGCTGTGTTATGGGACAAGCGTATTCAGCGCCATCTATATTCGGTAATTGTCACAATTAATTAAATCGTTTGTTAAAAATAAGTTCCTGTTATTTATGAAATACATAATTTACTTTAAGTTTCATTCCAAATATATTTATTTTATTTGCATTCTATAGGAAAAATTATAAGTTAGTTTGTTTTAGTTATCACAATTTATTGTTTTTATACTTTAAACGTTTTTTTTTCGTCACATTAAATAATTAATTTGTTACTTTCATGTCAGCTTTCATAACGTACTTAAAAACTAAAAGCAGCATTTTTTTAAACTCTGAGTCATTGCTAAGCTACCAATCCCATATCCCCCTGACTTAACCAATTAGCTCAGTCTATCGCGGTCTAATGCTGGGCATAGTGGGCATAGGCCTCCCCTGATTTATACCATTGCACTCGTCCTTCTATGTTCAGTTTGTATTTTTACACTTTATAATTTCTGTATCACTCTACCACATGTGAGAACATACATATTTTACGCTATCCATGACAAGTGTATTTATTGTTTAACATGTTGAATATAATTTTATTAATGGCAGCTAGCCAGAAACAATATTCAAAGACTTAAACATGATGTGCCAATAATGCTAGAATAACACAATAATAACCAAAATAAACAGAAAATAAAAATATGTTTTAGCCAGTAATTTAACAGTATTTTATCCTCATATTTTATCTTTGAATAAATGTTTAATATTTACCTTTTTATTCAAATTTTAATATGTATAATTGTGAATTAATGTTACCTTATAAGAGAACAACAAAGTAACAAACGCCTTATAAATTCTAGAAGATGAATTTCCAACAAGCATTATACATAGATGTGAATTTAATGTTGTGTGAAAATAAAATTGTGTAATATTTAATTTATTTTTATATAAGATTAATACAATATAAGTATTAGACGATAGTTCGTGAAATCATTGAGATTTAATTAAATCAGTTTACGTTGTTACTTGGTGTTTTATTTTGTAGATACACATCCAATAATTATTTAGATTTGTAGCTGTGATAGTCTGGTGGTAAGACCGCAGGGCTGCTAAGCTCTATCCTCACGGCGCGCATCGATTTTTCAAATGTTGTATGCGTTTAAGAACGAAATATCACAGCTTTCGTGGTTCGGAAGAATCGGAAAGCACGTAAAAATGTGGGTCCTGCGCCTGATCTCTTGCCGGCCGTGTCGGTTTGCCGTCCCATCGGGCTATGAGAGTAAAAAATAGAGAGTGCACCTGTGTTTGTGCACTATAATGCCTTGCGTAACTGGCTGGTGTCATAGTAAGTAATACTGGTCACCGTGGCCGAAATCGGCCCGGACATTATTATAATTTACTAAGACCTTTTATATGCGAGGCGAGGCACAATTCCGATGCTTGTCGAATACTGCAGTACCAACGATCTCGAACGACTCTTTACCGAACACCAATAAATTAAAAAATAATAGAATGGGCCCGGACTGAGCAGTGATACTTTCCAATTTACAATCTTTTCCAAATAATTGTTGACGAGCAAAGTTATATTTTTCTAGAATCTCTTTTCACTCCACTTACTTTTCGTAATTATTTATCGGAAATAAGAAAAATTATATCTAACGACGGGCCAACGAAAATGATTTAAAGCGCAGTTTGCTACAAGCTGAGAACTAAAAATAACTTGCTTGCTACTGTTACACCAGAGAGAAAAAATACGAATTAATCTAAACCTGTGCTATCCCACTGTTGGGCAAAAGCTTCCCTGCATTTTTTTTTCAAGTAATTTAATTAGGTAAGTCCTATACTGGCTTACGGCTTTTTCCAAGTAAGGTGTTGAGATCCAAGACTGTCCAGTTATCTTATTCCTAATCTATGCAGTAATTGTAAAGCGCCAGATAAAAACTCTGAGTTAATTTATCTACCAAATATCTTTAGTTCAGCAAATAAAATAAACTCGTACTGATTAGTGTTGTATATTTATCTTTCCACATTGCATAGATAAGTAAACAGTTTGTGTGAAAATTGCATCTATTTTTAGATCTGTGTGTACACTGTAGGTACATATCGGTAAATTTGCTACACTATGCAACGACTCCGTGGCGCAACGGTAGCGCGTCTGACTCCAGATCAGAAGGTTGCGTGTTCAAATCACGTCGGGGTCAAACTTCTCTTTTTGAAACTTTCCACAATAGATTGTTTTACACGTTTATCAATTTTTTAAAATAATATTTTCAAAACGCACTTCTCAAAATTATATTTAGTTGCTTTGTGTGAGAAATGTTGTATCTTTTAAATCATCTTTATCAATTTAATTCCGAAAATATACTCTTAAAATGTTAAAGAAAACTAACTAACATGGTATAAGATAAGGTTTGCTATTTCATAGTTAATGCCTTCCTTTTAACTTAAATATTTAAACATCCTGATTTTTCTCTTAAGATTTTTTCAGAGTAGTCAGATAGGAAATGTCGAGTCCAGCGAGCACAAAAAAGTACTATATTACGTAAAAGATTAAAAGTCATCTTCAAATAAAACCACCAGAATTCTTTTCAATTATATTAATTTAATTAATAAGAGAACATCCAGCTTTCGCCGCTCGGTACAACCATACAGTGACCACAAAGGGGACAAGTAGACACTTGTAGTACTATAAATAACTAATTACGATCAAAACTTCTACCATGAACTGTTAAAACAGAACTCTTGCTGAAGGAAAGAGACAGCGCTCTACATTGCACGTAGCGGCGTCTCGCTCCCACAGCGGCTACAACACTTCTTTAAGAGCTCATGGTAAAGGCCCACTGTTAAAAATTAGACGGAAAATATATTAGCGGAACAATCGAGCGTAGGCTTCGTAGCACTGTGTAGAACCGCATGGCTATAGGATAATCGACTTAAATGTATATGTTATAAAGATGATAATTCAATATCAAACAACAGTCACAAAGTTCATTGGGAGAACGGCGTTTTACCTAAAGAATACTTAAACTTGATACATATGTTAAGTCTTTATTGCTATTGTAATAAAAGTCATTATTCCTTGCCATAGCCGTGCGGTTCGCTATTATAGCGGTCGAAACTTTCATTTTTTATGCTGTTATGTGCTATAAAATCTATGCACTTATTTAGAAGGACAAAACGTCCTCGAATTACATCTTCTAGCAATCAACTTTAGGGTATCTAACTACAATATTTTAAAACTATTTTAGTCAAAAATTATTGCAAGTTACGTAGTAAGTTTCAATTATTTTGGGTAACTTTGTGCAATGGATTCATGGAAACAGCAAGCTCTAAGTGGAGAATAACGTAAGTTATTTGAGATGGCAGTCATTTTAAAATAATATTTAATTTTAAAACTGTACAAGAAACTTTAACGTAAGTACAGTTTTTTTTCTGATTTAGCAGCTTTATCTTAGCGTGAATTCATTGTTTTTAAGCATTTTAGCTACGGGAATTGTGATATTTTATTGCCTTGATTTTGCTATGGCTTGTATCACGATATTGCCATTCATATTTGCTCTCCAATGGCTTGATCAAAAGCTCTTCTGGCCGCGGACGGCTGGCTACAATATTAACAAATTGCACAATATGTTCTGTGCTACCAAAACCTTGAACCCATCATGTCTTTGTTAAAGAGCTCATTCATGCTAAACTTTTTGCAACGTCATAATTAGATCTCAGTAAGCTTTTTAGCAATATAGCTAAAACTTCTAGCTTTGCTTAGACTAGTAACACTTTTACAAACATTAACGCTGACGAAATCATTCGTGACAATACTATCGGCCCTATAGAGCTACAAGGATCTTTTGGCACGCGAATGACATTAACATGAGGGCGTTGGTGTGCACATTTGCAATAATAAACCCAACTGTCTATAAAAAATAAACTATCAATTGCCGCCATATATGAAAAAACATAATTTTTCATATATCGTCGCCCAGCAGTGAAAACCTCGGATGTCTCATTTTCTCAAAAATAATTATATTTGTTCTTTGGATTTATAAACTCGGTAAGCACAGATTACTCTAGCAAACTTTAAAAGCTTTCAAAGCTAGGAGTGGCTGATTCGAAAGTTTGCTAGAGTAATCTGTGCTTACCGAGTTTATAAATCCAAAGAACAAATATAATTATTTTTGAGAAAATGAGACATCCGAGGTTTTCACTGCTGGGCGACGATATGTAGGCTTTAGTTCCGATTTCGACCACGTGCTAAAAGATCTTTGTTGCTATATTAAAAAACGACACGTTCGTTCTTCTTTCTTAAATGTCTATATTGGTTCTACATTCGACCTGACAATGGCAAAGATGGCAAGATACGACCTATAACTCACTGGCGTTCTTGAATACAACCGAAAGTTTAAGCACGCCTTATTCCGGCAAATTTACCGCTTTTTGTCACCGTTAATGTATGTAAAAATGTAGCTTGTCTACGGGACAGTTTTATTTGACGGTGCGAGAAACACCACAGATTATAAAACCTGCTACAATTTGAAACTGATCTCCTAGAACACCAACAGCTATCCTATTCCTTAACTTTATGGACATGATTTGGGAAACAGAAATCTAAAAAAAAATAGTTAGCATATTTCTGCATACCCCGTTTAATGTAACTTGGAAGTAATTTCTATACATTTCAAATGTAAGCTGCATAATGTCTATGTCTATATGTTAGGAATCTCTTTAATAACTATATAATATTTAAATCAACATTAAATTTAAAAAAATAACACACGAGACACAAGTTCCTTATTATTGCACTACTCTTGATTTCGAAACATTTTTAAGTATGATAATACTGAACTTTGGATATTACTCTATCAATTCATATAAATTTCTTAAAGTAACTCAAGAACAGTTCAGCAATTTAGCTATAATATGGATGAACACAAGCTAAATATCATCGAACGTAGTGAAATAATTAAACTATATAAAACTAATCCAAAACGGCAATCGCTCATTCAAACCAATAGATGTCACTTTGAATTCTTTGAGCGTTTACATTTCTTATCCGACTGCAACAGAAAGAGGGTAATGTTTTTATTCAGCAATTTAGTTTAAACAACAGAAGACTATTATAACTGTGATAATGGCCGTTAGTATACGAGGCGATGCAAGTATTCGATTATTTTCGTCTTCAACTTTCACTATAGATACATAGACATTTCGACACGTTGGGGGCAGTTTAATATAACAGATCTTTGCAGTTAGCCTAAACAGAAGCTTTAAACCATAGCCCACTTAATGAGCTAACCCTGCGTGCCCTACCGCCTGCACAAAGCCACCGACAATGCTGTTAGCATGTCTGAAAACTGGTCTAAGAATATTTTGTCATTGATCGACCCGAAAATTTAAACGCAGGCTTTTCTACAAGCTACTGTCTATCTTTTACAACAGTCATGACAAAGTCAATATAGTCTTATTCAAGAAGAATAAGACCGGACTATGTGAAGATAAAGTGATCACTTTAGGTATTCAATACTTGCATCCCTTCGTATACGCACGGGTTTAAAGTTTCAATATTTACAGCTAGAGATCGGATTGTATACAAATTTGTTGGATAGCATATTGTTATAATAACTTGCTTGAGGCGAATTTATAATTGTTGAGTTAAGGACTCAGATGGGTCCGGAACTAGTCGGGTATTTCCGATAAATACGCGTGAGTTAACCGTATAATGCAACAATTAATTATAGCATATCCTCCGCGTCCTACCCAAGCTGTTTTAGATAGAGGGGCGCGTAGCTAACAACAAATGAAGTTACCTTTTCCGAACAATCATATTTCCCTAAAATATTTGATTTACTTTGCTAGTTTTCCTAGGTTTTCGTGCATATTTGCACGGATATAACAAGCGTTTTATTGCATATAATCCGGTCTCTAAAACATGAAATGAATACAAAACACGTGACTAGGAAATATTGCATATATTGTGGAATTAGCTTTAAGAAAGACTCCGGTTAAGTATTTCTTTACAACATCACCGATAGTGATGTATTTGGAGTAAATAATATGAACCAAAGATATATCAACACGTTTAAATTAGTAGAATTTAAATTCTACTAATATTTTTCTTCCCCCTGGTTTCTGGAAGGCTGACCAATTGAATCTGCTGTCAAATCATCTGATCCCATATGTGATTGGTTGACCATAAAACTTACAACCAATCACAGAGCTTAACATGAGATTTGACTGACGATTAACCAATCGTTCGGTCGGTTCTCTATCTCACTGAATTTATCTTGATACCGTATCTTACAAAGCGACTATTTGTCAGACCTTCACAACCCATTTTACTGGGTAGCACAGTAGTCGTAAATTTCTACTATTGTAATTACAAATGAGATGTTTTAGACTTGACATTTCGGTCACGTGATTGTTTTCTACAAATACTAATAACAAATGTATACAAAAAAAAAACATATTTAGGTAATAGAAGACAAAAATGTTTTGGACAAAGATTAATTATTATACATTTATCTATGTACCTACACACTGAGGCTGAATTGCACCATCAAAAGTCATACTTATAGTCCGCTAAGCCGCGATATAACAATAAACTTATACTTTGAGGGAATCTGTGAACCTTAGATAGGTGCAAATAAGCCTATTTTAGACACCATTTCTAAACATTCATTTCACGAAATCACGTCACGAAACACTCAAAAGGTATCTTTTGAATATAAAAACGAGATTAACAGACATTTGTTTATATCTATAAAAGGGAGGGGGGTACGTAAAAATAATGATTAAACTTCTATGTTAGATCTATAATAAAAATCATTGGTTAATCAATCAAAACAAAAATAACTAAGAGAAAATCACAGTGATTAAACTATATTGTTTTTGTGCCAAATCAGTTGGGTACGGGACCACTGGCTCGCTCGAACATAACTTGCCAGTTGACTGGCGAACTGGCTAGACTGGCTAGACTGGCTAGACTGGCTAAGCTGTGACACGTTGCCAATAGCAAGTATCGCTGGTTGTTGAGCGTTGTGTTAGGACATGTGTCACCAACAGCTGGTCGGCGTGGCGTGGCGTCAGAGATCACAAGTTCTGCCAGGTGGTGATCATGAGCACGTTGGTGTCGAGCGAGCGCGCGATGCGCTCGTGCAGGCCGTGGCTCAGCCACAGCATGCGCAGCGTCTCGTACTGCTCGGGGCACAGGTGCAGAGGGTTGCCGCGCCGGAGACCCTGGGAATACATATACGTTTAATATTCCGAAACATTCACACAACGCCATCTACATAGTCTTAAATTAAGTATACTAAGTAGCTTGTACTAGGCAACTGATAAACATACTTATACATTTGTAAATACATACATATTATGGATAAATTACACCCAGACACAGGATAAATGATCGTGCTCATCACAACATCGTTTGCCATTTAAATTCAAGTTTTCGTAATAACTCCTTATCGTATGGTTGGTTTACAACTTGGTAACAGAGTTTTTAAAGTCTCCCGGAGAACTCTCATGTGGCTTAACACATTCATAAAATATTATCAGGTGTACTGGTTTTAAAGTAAGGTAAATGAATCAGATTTTTTTTAGAACTACTACTATTATTTGTAGTACTTGCAGTGTATTTGATTATTTTGTTATATAATTATAAATATTTGTATAACTTATACAGGCAGAATATAGCTCGAAATAAGCACCATCGTTACATCTGCTACCACCTGTGTCTTGTGCAAATAACTTTTTATTTGTTAACCGACTTCAAAAAGGAGGAGGAGGAATTTTTTAAAGAGTTTTTTTTTGAGAAAGCTGTTGTGAGTTACCTGGTCGGTCTCGCCGTAGGTGTCGAGGTAAGGCGCGGCGAGCTTGGCCCCGCGGCCGGGCGAGGCCAGCAGCATGAGCTCGCAGTCCCGCACGCGTGTATGTTAGTGTGTTACCTGGTCAGTCTCGCCGTAGGTGTCGAGATAAGGCGCGGCGAGCTTGGCCCCGCGGCCGGGCGAGGCCAGCAGCATGAGCTCGCAGTCCCGCACGCGTGTATGTTAGTGTGTTACCTGGTCAGTCTCGCCGTAGGTGTCGAGATAAGGCGCGGCGAGCTTGGCCCCGCGGCCGGGCGAGGCCAGCAGCATGAGCTCGCAGTCCCGCACGCGTGTATGTTAGTGTGTTACCTGGTCAGTCTCGCCGTAGGTGTCGAGATAAGGCGCGGCGAGCTTGGCCCCGCGGCCGGGCGAGGCCAGCAGCATGAGCTCGCAGTCCCGCACGCGTGTATGTTAGTGTGTTACCTGGTCAGTCTCGCCGTAGGTGTCGAGATAAGGCGCGGCGAGCTTGGCCCCGCGGCCGGGCGAGGCCAGCAGCATGAGCTCGCAGTCCCGCACGCGTGTATGTTAGTGTGTTACCTGGTCAGTCTCGCCGTAGGTGTCGAGATAAGGCGCGGCGAGCTTGGCCCCGCGGCCGGGCGAGGCCAGCAGCATGAGCTCGCAGTCCCGCACGCGTGTATGTTAGTGTGTTACCTGGTCAGTCTCGCCGTAGGTGTCGAGATAAGGCGCGGCGAGCTTGGCCCCGCGGCCGGGCGAGGCCAGCAGCATGAGCTCGCAGTCCCGCACGCGTGTATGTTAGTGTGTTACCTGGTCAGTCTCGCCGTAGGTGTCGAGATAAGGCGCGGCGAGCTTGGCCCCGCGGCCGGGCGAGGCCAGCAGCATGAGCTCGCAGTCCCGCACGCGTGTATGTTAGTGTGTTACCTGGTCAGTCTCGCCGTAGGTGTCGAGATAAGGCGCGGCGAGCTTGGCCCCGCGGCCGGGCGAGGCCAGCAGCATGAGCTCGCAGTCCCGCACGCGTGTATGTTAGTGTGTTACCTGGTCAGTCTCGCCGTAGGTGTCGAGATAAGGCGCGGCGAGCTTGGCCCCGCGGCCGGGCGAGGCCAGCAGCATGAGCTCGCAGTCCCGCACGCGTGTATGTTAGTGTGTTACCTGGTCAGTCTCGCCGTAGGTGTCGAGATAAGGCGCGGCGAGCTTGGCCCCGCGGCCGGGCGAGGCCAGCAGCATGAGCTCGCAGTCCCGCACGCGTGTATGTTAGTGTGTTACCTGGTCAGTCTCGCCGTAGGTGTCGAGATAAGGCGCGGCGAGCTTGGCCCCGCGGCCGGGCGAGGCCAGCAGCATGAGCTCGCAGTCCCGCACGCGTGTATGTTAGTGTGTTACCTGGTCAGTCTCGCCGTAGGTGTCGAGATAAGGCGCGGCGAGCTTGGCCCCGCGGCCGGGCGAGGCCAGCAGCATGAGCTCGCAGTCCCGCACGCGTGTATGTTAGTGTGTTACCTGGTCAGTCTCGCCGTAGGTGTCGAGATAAGGCGCGGCGAGCTTGGCCCCGCGGCCGGGCGAGGCCAGCAGCATGAGCTCGCAGTCCCGCACGCGTGTATGTTAGTGTGTTACCTGGTCAGTCTCGCCGTAGGTGTCGAGATAAGGCGCGGCGAGCTTGGCCCCGCGGCCGGGCGAGGCCAGCAGCATGAGCTCGCAGTCCCGCACGCGCAGGAACAGCCCCGCGCCGCCGCCGCACGAGATGCAGTGCGCGAGGACCGCGCCCACGCGCTGCGTCTCGCCGCTGCGGCCCGGGGTCTGGACAATAATGGGTGTTATGAAGCTAGATTGAACAGTACCGCAGACGGAACCAACAAACACGATTTTCATTAAACAACGATGAACCGGGGATCACCTTAGCAGTTAACGACTCGCGAAAGTGTGATGCTACACGGGTATTTGACGCATAAAAAAGAAAGTTGCGTTAAAACGACGGACCAGTAGTTAAATAATAACATTTCATCAGTCAAAGTCAGCTGTCGTTTAAACTGCATTCGTTCGAAGGTTAGTACCGGGGCGCGATTCGGGCTAATAATTAATATTACAGATCCTGGAGTGGAGGATGTAAGAAATTCCAGGAAAGTCAACATTTTTTCTCATAAACTTTGAATCAATCGTGGTAGTAGATTAAAACAAGCAAAAGGACGATAAACAATAAGCTCACCTTAGGTACATCAGTCTGGCAGCAATAGCTCTGCGAGCACAGTATCTGGCCGCACACGAGGCACATGGTCGGCTTCTTGCTGTCCTCCCGCTCCGAGTTGGGGCACGAGAACTCCGACACTATGTTCATGAGCTCCGAGAAGTCGTCGGGCAGAGGGATCAGTCGCGGCGGCTCGCTCGGCTCCCGCACCACGTGCTCCGGAATCTCACCGTTAAACCACTCGGCGGACACACCGACCCACTCCATCATCTTCTGTCTTGTCGCAGGGACATCCACCAACTTCTTAAACGTCGTAGGCAGGCCCAAGTATCCACATAACGATTCGAAAGTATCACCGTTGACTACCGTTAGTTCCGTAGGCGCGCTGATATCGCTCAGGAAATGGTAGAACAGGCAGCAGCAGCGCAAGAAAGTGTGGCACTGACCCTTGATCTTCTGCCAAACTTCGGCAGGATTTAGGTCATCTTCTAGTTTCCCTTTGCGCAGTTCCTTCATAAATGGAAGGAGGCTGTCTAAGTCTGATATGCTCTTGAAGTCTTCCTGGCCTTCCATGGGCACGCTCTTGCACGTCGACACGTCGGTGACGAGGAGTGCTCGCGCTAGGGTCGCCCTGAAGCATTGTAACGTGATCTGTTTGGCTAAGTTGTTTGGCCGGGCGGGGGTCGCGGCTTTGCAGAATAGAGAGGGCGCAGTTAGGACTAAGGAGACTAATGTGCCGAAGGGTTCGTGCGCGAGTGGGGAAGTGCTTTCTAGCGCGTTGAGGGTGCTGAGAGCGTGGTGCGCTAAGTGTTTGGTGTGGGACCAGACGGAGGGCAGGGCTGCGGCGAGGCGGATTAGTGCTTGTAGCGTGTCCCTGTGCCGGGCGGGCAGGTCGCCCAGCAGGGGTCGGTTCTCGGCCTGTAGCACGGCGTTGGTGCTGAAGATGGTGTAGGACGTGGAGCGGTACAGCGCGGCGCTGGCTGCCATGCCGCCGTAGTCCGGGACCGGGAGCATCTGTGGAGGGACATACTCCTCTTTATATTTCACCAACTATTTCGTAAATTTCGTCCGTCTTTGAAAAATTTCATAAGTAATTTATACTTAACAAATTATTCTATTTATTGCAAATTTTACTTATTAACCATGGAGAAAATGCATATAGACATAGATCGATCACACTGATTGTGATTTAGAGACATACATAAACATTAGTAAGAACTTACGTTAGCAAAATCTTCAATGAGCGCCTTCGTCATCTCATTATAGGGGGGTATTTCCCCTTCGAAGTGCGCGAGGAACTCTGGCGTGAGGAGGTTCTCGGCGTGCGTGGAGACATACACCTCTGTCTCGTCGGCCAGTTCCCCTTCTTCCATGTCGGAAGACATTGCCCCCACGCTTCTGGCGCGAGCCTGAAAGAAAGAAAAGAATAAATCACTTATTTAAATTTA
Organism: Chrysodeixis includens; assembly: GCA_941860345.1. Classification (NCBI taxonomy): domain Eukaryota; kingdom Metazoa; phylum Arthropoda; class Insecta; order Lepidoptera; family Noctuidae; genus Chrysodeixis; species Chrysodeixis includens. The sequence continues at coordinate 8,277,107 of OW796111.1, read as the reverse complement.
ATTAAATTTGATAAAATAAAATAATAAATATCTTGGGACAATATTCACACACGGCCATCTGATCCCAAGCTAAGCAGAGATTGTGTTATGGTGATCAGACAGCTGATAAACTTACTTATATATTTCTAAATATATACATATTATAGATAAATTACACCCAGACATAAAACAGATGATCGTGCTCATCACACAAACATTTATCCTGGGTGGGAATCGAACCCACGACCTCTGGCTTAGCAGTCAGGGTCTCTAACCACTAGACCAGCAGGACCGTCACAGTACACCTATAGTTAGTACAACGCATGTTACCTGGCAATGCATCTCCTCACAGAACTCCGTACAGATGTGCACGGATTCGGATTTCACTTGGTGTTTGAGTTTCAGGATCAGGTTGACGGATTCGTTGTAGGTTTCCTCGGTTAGTGGTGGTGGGGTTCCCACAGGCATGGTGGGGGCGGGGAGGAGTGGGAGGGCGGTGTTGCAGAGCCGCTCGCAGAGGGGACATAAGTACTCCTTCTTCTCGACGTCGAAAGCTGCCGGTTGTCGGCCGCGGTAGGGCCTGGAAATTTTTGGTTTGGTTAAAATATGAGTTATTAGAGGTGACTGTGGTTGTCGACATACATCCATGTCAAAGTTATAGAGCTACAAGGGTCTCTAGGCATATTCGTATTTCAACTGTAAAAAGTGATGGTTTTTTATATACGACAGCATAAGTTTCGATCTCGTCCATGTGCCAAGTTGTAGCACTATACCTATACCTTTGGCACACGCCGCTATGTGTATATGCATGACAAGTGGTTATGTGTGTCTGTTTTTACAATAACTTTCATGAGGATGATTCATACTTAAATGACAGATATAACAGTTTACTCACGCGTATTTATCGGGATAGCCACGCAATCAGCTCATGATTGAGGACTCCGGTTGGGTCCGAAACTAGTCGGGCTATTTCGATAAATAATCGTGTGTAAACCGTTATATCATTTAAGCCTGTGGGTCGCCGGTGACCAACAAACAATACACATTTTGTTGCTCGGCAGTCAACGTGATAAGTGTGTGTTGCCTTGCCTGCGGTTCTCCTTGTCCTGCACGTTGTCGACGTAGTTCCGCCAGCAGGCGGCGTGCAGCGCGTGGCCGCAGCTGGACACGTGCGGCTGCAGGCCGAGGCCGGCGGGCAGCCAGCTCGCGTGCCACCACTCCGGCACGCGCCCGCAGCCCCCCACGCGCAGCCTGTTCAGCACGCTCGACTGCTGCGCGAACGCTACCAGCACTAGCGGCTCTGTTTTTATGTCGACGCGAGCCTGAGATAAACAAATGTAACATGAAAACATGAGCTTTGCTCAGAGTCCTAATACAATTTTAGTAGTGTCTATTTTACGTATCTACTTTTTAAACGTCGATTTGATTCGGTTTGATCCGTCAGAAAACAGTCAAAAAGTGAAAATTTATTAATCATACAACGTTGATAAAAGCGAGAGGCATTAAATGAAACCACATATTCTGTATATCATTATAAGGCTACACAACAAAAATCAAATCAATGTAAGCAATATTCTTATAATAACTTTCGTGAGGATGATTCATACTTAAAACGTTATAACGGTTTACTCACGCGTATTTATCGGGATAGCCCGACTAGTTTCGGACCCAACCGGAGCCAACTAGATAACTATGCCTATAAAACTTAGTCACCTAATCAGGAAGATACAGCATGTTCAAACTAAAAAAAAAACTAAAAAAATATCCTGTGACTAAACTATTGCTTACATTGATTTGATTTTTGTTGTGTAGCCTTATAATGATATACAGAATATGTGGTTTCATTTAATGCCTCTCGCTTTTATCAACGTTGTATACAAGGAAATGTGACCAAACCAAATCAGAACCAATAACACAAAATTCACAAAATTCTTCTTGGAAATTAATGATTGGCAGAAGCATTATTTTGAAAATACACCTTGGACACTTCATGATAAAATATTAACAAGAAGGAAAAGCAGAATGTGTCCACATTCTTCCAAAATACATATTTCTTTTAGCCCACCCCCTTGCTCTTTCCTAGTGTACCGGCTTCGACGTCACAGCCGGTCCCGGGTAGCAACGCCACCGAGCAAGAGCGCATGTGTGCGACAAGGATGCGCGACCGACGCCGGCGCGCACCGCCATGAGAGATGCCTCGGGCACTTCGCCGGGCGCTCCGACGGGACCAGCTCGCGCGCACCACCCAGACCAGCACGACACAGCGCGATAGACGCCATGGCACAGCGCTATCTGAACCAATTACGACAGAAGCCTCCTTCCCTTCACTGCGAGCTTCGACCTAAGCCCCGGTACACAACGCAGACAGCGCGCACACAGCGCATCCACCTAGTTTTACCGCAGCTCCTGTCGCCTGCCCTATACAACTGCATGTAGTACGCACCTCCTCCTGGCACATAATGCAGACGCGCGGCGGCTCGGGCACGCCGCCGCCCCACACGCCCAGCGCCGCGCCGCAGTACAGCGGCCGCAGCTCTTGCTCTTCCGGCGTCACCTGCCCAACACACGCTACATTTATTTATTGTTTCGAAAGCTACTTAAAACCGCGTCCAGACATCGCGAGGCATGATCCACGAATGGTTCGTCTCGCATGCCTCGCGCTGTGTGGACGTGTGTGCTCATAGTGAGCATTCGCGTCTTACGATCGTTGCGAACGCTGGCACAGTACGAAATGTGCGCTCCGTGTGGACGAACAGGTGTTGTTTGCGGTGAACGCTTTATGAAAATGCCTTGCCGGAGCGAACACCTTGCGTGGTGGTTTACGTGCTCAGCCTGAGCATGTGTCGTTCGGCACGCACGCATAAATGTACCGTCGTATGCCTCAGGTTGAGGCTTGCGGGACCATTCGTGACGAACCATTCGCAAGGCATGCCTCGCGAGGTCTGGACGCAGCTAAACGATACAAGCTAAAAATTGGTGAGACCTCTCTCCGGTCGTGTCAGATTGCCGTCCCACGGGGCTATGAGATTAAAGGAATAAAGAGTGCATCTGTGTTTGCAACACGCTTGTGCACTATAATATGTCCCGTGTAGTTGGCTGGTGTCATAGTAACACTAGCCGTCGTGACGGAATCGGCCCGGACATTATTATCGCATGTCACCTTATTAGAACCTCCACTGTTGGTCATTCAACATTAGAGCATGACCGGCTTTGGCAATTTGTACATGCAATAGATCAAAACAGACCGTGACCACGGTCGTTGCAACTCGACCGAAAAGTCGGGAGAAAAGAAATATAAAATATATCGCGATTAAGTCCCGTTTGTCGTTTAAAATATGTGTACAAGTCGCGATAGTTTAAAAACATTAAAAACAGTTCAATTTTTTTGCAACCACATTTAGCCTTTCCCACATTTAGTTTTTCCGGCACAGGTGCAAATAAAGTTTGAACTTGTTCTAGAATATTCTTGACCAATTTCCAACCCCAGTAGGCAGAGTCTAGCAAATTACCAAGCCACACTTGAACTTGATTATATACGCGGAAATGTTGATGAGCAAATTATAAATACATCGTTTTTATCATTTGCAGTCTTTGCTAATTTCCGATATTTGGCAATAGTTTCAAATTAAACAGGATCATTACAGACAGATGGAATAAGCCTACTGGGGAAACGACGTTAAAAAAACGCCTTAAGTACTTTAGGTAGCTACTAGGTAGTACTAACTCAAAGGTAGCTTGGAAACGTCTTAAATTTTGGAATCGTGATATCTCCGAAACAGTGACTTGTAGGAAAAAAGTATTGATACATTTTTATATTCTACAATTTTGGTCTGGGTTTTTTCATGATAAAACTTACCATTTAGTTGAAAATGACAAAAAATCGCAAAAAAAAACATTTGCACCTTGAGTGTATTAAGATGGGGAACTTAGATTTTTTTTTAAACGATCTCACCAATTTTCAGCTTGTTTTGAATTTATTTAAATTTAAATGTCTAAATTGACCGGACTAAAAAGCGTTTGGAACTATTGAAACATAATGATTTTAAGACACAATGTCATCATAGTACTTAACTGGCTTGGGTAGATAAAAAAATAATTTGTCAGTCAGATTTCCAAGCCATATTGGACAAGTATTTCTTATTTTATCGCGTAAACAAAAATAAAGAGGATAGAGTGACTTCAAATCTCGTGTGACGTCACGTCTCGATGCACTTTAATAAAAAACATCATCTTTCATTCGTTATATCTTCGGATTTTTTTATTGATTTAATTAAAGAAAAAATACGCTGTCAGTGTTTTTTGGAAATTTATCTGACAGACTGACTAACTATAACTAGTTTTTTTTTAATTAAACACCTAATTGCAAAATCAGTTTATCTTAAATAGAGACCTTCTGTTGAGTAATAGAAATACCTGTGCTAAACTATAAATATCAATATTGCAGACATATATAAAATGAAGTCTGAAATATTGTTTCTTTAGAAAATGTAGGCCTTTTTAAAGATTCATAATAGGCAACTAAGTAGCGTTTAGTGATCGACAAATAAATAAATCACTCTAACGATAGAATAAGGTCAAAGAAATTAACAAAAAAAACTTAGTAATGAATTAGATATTTTCAATGTAAGCCCGAGGTTATTAAAAAGATTTTTGATTTTATTGTACTACGCAATTACGTTCCAAAAAGTTTTATTTATAGTTAACTTTCGTGTAAATTTAGGATATCAAACGATAAAATGTAATGTTGATCAATTTCTTTATTTCTATTCAAATAAGTTTATAGAAATATAAACAAACATCAAATGCAATAACAAAAATTTCTGAGAGAAACACAAAAAGAGAAGATTGACCCCGACGTGATTTGAACACGCAACCTTCTGATCTGGAGTCAGACGCGCTACCGTTGCGCCACGGAGTCGATATGTAGCATGCCGAAAATGGAGATGTAGTTCGACACAAGTCTAAGAATTGCAGATAACTCTTGCGATTTTTAATGCTGCATATTGACTTTTTGTTCTTCAAAAAGCAAGAAATTTAGACAACGTCTATTAAAAATATCTAATGAAATAAGATAGTTCATAATTCTTTACTGATATTTTCCCTCAAAACATATAATTTGATAAGAAGAATTATCATTATCGGGGATTACACAGATATACAAACAAGCAATCAATTAAAGAATTATTAGGGAAAATTCATTAGAAACGCGTAGCAAAGTGTAGGTATGTTTATAAGAAGAAACTGAACCACTGTGCCAGTAAATTAAAATCATTACATTTCTAAAATCGTATTCTAGATGAGAGCTCAACTCAAGGCGAGATTAACTTTATCTGATAATAATAAACCGACAAATATTATTTCATGTGCTACACTTGCCTCTGAAAAGAAAAATGGATAGATGCAGCCAGCCTTGCCCAGTATTGGGACAGTATGACAGATATAAAAAAATACATAAATAAATCACACACAAACATTTGTCCCGAGTAGGAATCCAACCCACTACCTCCAGTATAGCAGACAGGGCCACTAACCACTACACCAACAGGCCCGTCAAATATACATTTATTATATTATTATTTTCTATCGACTTGATAATAACATTAAAACGAAGCTACGTTCCTACCTCTGTAGTGGTTTCCTCAAACAGCGTCGCATTGTTTGATATGAAGTTGTTCATCTGTGTCTGCATCTGCGCCATGACTTTAGCGCGACGTTCCGCCGCTAACTTCGCGCGACGAACCTTCTCCGCTTCTGTGGAATAAATAAACTTTTTAGGGAAATATTCAATTTTGTTTTTACAATCTTTTATTAGTTTTAGGTCACTATAAAAATATTTTTGTAAGGATACATAAGTCTGGTTGGGTCCGAAACTGGTTGGGCATTACGGATACATACGCGTGAGTAAACGGTAAAATTCAACAAATAAATGTTCGATTGCATGAAGCAACTAGCATGCCAAACTAAATAGCTAAAAGTAATAACACTGACAAGTTTACATGCCAAAAAAATAGCTAAAAGTAATAGCACTAGTTCTTACCGGCGGCTTCGTCTGTAGCCGGTTTCTCTTCCTGGTCTGTCTCCATCTTTTCGTCGTCAACGAAGCATTTATCATTTTGACTCAGAATATTTCTGTAATATGCAAAGTAATTGATGGTATAAAACACAAGCTTTCAATCTCACCGGATTTAACTGAATACAATTATTTTTTAAAAATTTTACAACTTTCACACAACGCCATCTAGTCTTAAACTAAGCAGAATTTGTACCTATAGTTTGACCACAACGGCTGTACCGCGCCTTAGGAATGCGCGGCGAGGTGGGGGCCGAGGAGAAAAATGCACGAGTTCACATGAGATTGATATTGTCGGATAGATCTTACGATATCAGGTTACAGTTCTACAAGCACGACAAAATTAAATTATTTAAGTGAGGTTAATTAGTTAGTTTGAAATGAAATTATTAAAAATACCTAAATATTTAATTTCATTTAACCATATATTATGTTTTTTTACTTAGTTAATTAGACATAAATGAAATATAGTCATATTGTACTAAAGCTTAGTATAATATGATTTCAAATCAAGACTTGGTTAGTTAAAAGTTTGAATTTATTGGATTTGAAGACAATTTGTTCAATAAGTCTTAACATCACGAGATATCGCATGACACATATTTGAATATTAATCTCATGTGCTTCTGACATAGACAGTTCGGTCCGAATTTGAATTTGAATTCGACACTTGCGACCGCCATGAGTGTTGATGGCGAACTGACCAATCGCATTGGCTGATGCTTCCCCCGTCTCGCCCCGCGCCTTCCTAAGGCGCGGTACAGCGGTAATGGCCAAACTATAGTAGTACGCGTGTCGTCACTATTTTGACGTAAAATTCCGTTAGATTACAAGCCTCTTCTCCTAAACATCAAAAAAAAAAATAAAATTGTTCAGACAAACGCAATAATACGTATCTAATATTCTTAAGGTTCCGTACCCAAAGTGTAAAAAGGAACCCTATTACTAAGCCTCCGCTGTCTGTCTGTCTCCAGGCTGAGTCCGACTCGCACTTGGCCGGTTTATTTAATTATGTATCTGACGGACTTATAACATTTTTTTACTTAGTACCCCTATAATGTAAGTGTAAGTAAGGTATACGCACACGATCTTGCCGCGCACCCATCGCGCGAGTTGCCTGTGCGCGTCCACTCGCGGACTGGCGGCGAGCCTCGCCAGCAGCGGCAGCAGGCCGGCGCGCCCCGCACACTCCGCGAACGCTAAGAACTCGTAGTGCCCGCTCTCCTCGTCGCGTAGCCCGTAGCCCATCAGGTGTAGAGCCTGTAGCAAGTTTGGAGTTTAGGGTCTACGAAATATGTAGGGGAAATTTGGGGAAAACTTTGTAAAACGTTCTTGAATTCGCAAAATCGAAACGCCACTATTGCAGTCTGGGATTTGAACCCACGACCTCTGACTTGGCAGTCATACTAGCATGTAGTCATCATAGTAACTAACATACTGCTACGCTATGACGGAATTTAGTAACATGTCGTTCTTGAACACGGTAGTGTATCATAATAAATATTGCGGTTTACCGTTCAAGACCGTTCAAGCGACTTAAACAGCGTTAACTTTCATAGTAATGTAAGTAGTATACAGTATGTATATTTGAACGAGGGACTTATTGAAGGAGGGTGGTCAGTATTCGATTCTCGTCCCAAATATGTACAAAATCTATAACCTTAATTTTTCATATAATTATCCGATAAAATACAGTATTTATGAACACAGAGCGCAAAATGCCTAATATCACGCGCCAAACACGTGCCGCCGCTAAGGCAGCGAGCGCGCAAGCCCCCCCGCGCCCCTTGTGATGTCGACGACGAGTGCCGCGCAGTGAAATGCATTCATACCTACGTCGACGTCGGTCATTGACCGCGCATATGTTCTGTGATAAGCGCGAGGGTGTTAAAACGTTGCGAAGTTATTAGGACTTTTTTGGAACGATTTTGTTCGTCATTAATCAGGGTTTTTTTTTATTGTTTATACGTTTATTGGTGAAGTCTATGCATAAACTATTGGTGGTTTGAATAAGTCCGTCGTTCAAATATACATACTGTATAGATGCGGTTACCTTTGTGCACTTGCGTCTCTGAGAAGGACCTGGCGCGCAGGTCGAGCGCGCGCAGCAGCACGACGCGCAGCACGTGCATGGTGGGCGTCGCACTGCATCAGGTTGGCCAGCAGCCGGAACGCCGGGGGACAGCTTAGGTAAGTAGTACAGCAGGTGTGGGTACCTTGTGCACTTGCGTCTCTGAGAAGGACCTGGCGCGCAGGTCGAGCGCGCGCAGCAGCACGACGCGCAGCACGTGCATGGTGGCGTCGCACTGCATCAGGTTGGCCAGCAGCCGGAACGCCGGGGACAGCTTAGGTAAGTAGTACAGCAGGTGTGGGTACCTTGTGCACTTGCGTCTCTGAGAAGGACCTGGCGCGCAGGTCGAGCGCGCGCAGCAGCACGACGCGCAGCACGTGCATGGTGGCGTCGCACTGCATCAGGTTGGCCAGCAGCCGGAACGCCGGGGACAGCTTAGGTAAGTAGTACAGCAGGTGTGGGTACCTTGTGCACTTGCGTCTCTGAGAAGGACCTGGCGCGCAGGTCGAGCGCGCGCAGCAGCACGACGCGCAGCACGTGCATGGTGGCGTCGCACTGCATCAGGTTGGCCAGCAGCCGGAACGCCGGGGACAGCTTAGGTAAGTAGTACAGCAGGTGTGGGTACCTTGTGCACTTGCGTCTCTGAGAAGGACCTGGCGCGCAGGTCGAGCGCGCGCAGCAGCACGACGCGCAGCACGTGCATGGTGGCGTCGCACTGCATCAGGTTGGCCAGCAGCCGGAACGCCGGGGACAGCTTAGGTAAGTAGTACAGCAGGTGTGGGTACCTTGTGCACTTGCGTCTCTGAGAAGGACCTGGCGCGCAGGTCGAGCGCGCGCAGCAGCACGACGCGCAGCACGTGCATGGTGGCGTCGCACTGCATCAGGTTGGCCAGCAGCCGGAACGCCGGGGACAGCTTAGGTAAGTAGTACAGCAGGTGTGGGTACCTTGTGCACTTGCGTCTCTGAGAAGGACCTGGCGCGCAGGTCGAGCGCGCGCAGCAGCACGACGCGCAGCACGTGCATGGTGGCGTCGCACTGCATCAGGTTGGCCAGCAGCCGGAACGCCGGGGACAGCTTAGGTAAGTAGTACAGCAGGTGTGGGTACCTTGTGCACTTGCGTCTCTGAGAAGGACCTGGCGCGCAGGTCGAGCGCGCGCAGCAGCACGACGCGCAGCACGTGCATGGTGGCGTCGCACTGCATCAGGTTGGCCAGCAGCCGGAACGCCGGGGACAGCTTAGGTAAGTAGTACAGCAGGTGTGGGTACCTTGTGCACTTGCGTCTCTGAGAAGGACCTGGCGCGCAGGTCGAGCGCGCGCAGCAGCACGACGCGCAGCACGTGCATGGTGGCGTCGCACTGCATCAGGTTGGCCAGCAGCCGGAACGCCGGGGACAGCTTAGGTAAGTAGTACAGCAGGTGTGGGTACCTTGTGCACTTGCGTCTCTGAGAAGGACCTGGCGCGCAGGTCGAGCGCGCGCAGCAGCACGACGCGCAGCACGTGCATGGTGGCGTCGCACTGCATCAGGTTGGCCAGCAGCCGGAACGCCGGGGACAGCTTAGGTAAGTAGTACAGCAGGTGTGGGTACCTTGTGCACTTGCGTCTCTGAGAAGGACCTGGCGCGCAGGTCGAGCGCGCGCAGCAGCACGACGCGCAGCACGTGCATGGTGGCGTCGCACTGCATCAGGTTGGCCAGCAGCCGGAACGCCGGGGACAGCTTAGGTAAGTAGTACAGCAGGTGTGGGTACCTTGTGCACTTGCGTCTCTGAGAAGGACCTGGCGCGCAGGTCGAGCGCGCGCAGCAGCACGACGCGCAGCACGTGCATGGTGGCGTCGCACTGCATCAGGTTGGCCAGCAGCCGGAACGCCGGGGACAGCTTAGGTAAGTAGTACAGCAGGTGTGGGTACCTTGTGCACTTGCGTCTCTGAGAAGGACCTGGCGCGCAGGTCGAGCGCGCGCAGCAGCACGACGCGCAGCACGTGCATGGTGGCGTCGCACTGCATCAGGTTGGCCAGCAGCCGGAACGCCGGGGACAGCTTAGGGTAAGTAGTACAGCAGGTGTGGGTACCTTGTGCACTTGCGTCTCTGAGAAGGACCTGGGCGCGCAGGTCGAGCGCGCGCAGCAGCACGACGCGCAGCACGTGCATGGTGGCGTCGCACTGCATCAGGTTGGCCAGCAGCCGGAACGCCGGGGACAGCTTAGGTAAGGTAGTACAGCAGGTGTGTGGGTACCATGTGCACTTGCGTCTCTGAGAAGGACCTGGGCGCGCAGGTCGAGCGCGCGCAGCAGCACGACGCGCAGCACGTGCATGGTGGCGTCGCACTGCATCAGGTTGGCCAGCAGCCGGAACGCAGGGGATAGTTTAGGTAAGTAGTACAGAGGTGTGGGTACCTTGTGCACTTGCGTCTCTGAGAAGGACCTGGCGCGCAGGTCGAGCGCGCGCAGCAGCACGACGCGCAGCACGTGCATGGTGGCGTCGCACTGCATCAGGTTGGCAGCAGCCGGAACGCCGGGGAACAGCTTAGGTAAGTAGTACAGCAGGTGTGGGTACCTTGTGCACTTGCGTCTCTGAGAAGGACCTGGCGCGCAGGTCGAGCGCGCGCAAGCAGCACGACGCGCAGCACGTGCATGGTGGCGTCGCACTGCATCAGGTTGGCCAGCAGCCGGAACGCCGGGACAGCTTAGGTAAGTAGTACAGCAGGTGTGGGTACCTTGTGCACTTGCGTCTCTGAGAAGGACCTGGCGCGCAGGTCGAGCGCGCGCAGCAGCACGACGCGCAGCACGTGCATGGTGGCGTCGCACTGCATCAGGTTGGCCAGCAGCCGGAACGCCGGGGACAGCTTAGGTAAGTAGTACAGCAGGTGTGGGTACCTTGTGCACTTGCGTCTCTGAGAAGGACCTGGCGCGCAGGTCGAGCGCGCGCAGCAGCACGACGCGCGAGCACGTGCATGGTGCGTCGCACTGCATCAGGTTGGCCAGCAGCCGGAACGCCGGGGACAGCTTAGGTAAGTAGTACAGCAGGTGTGGGTACCTTGTGCACTTGCGTCTCTGAGAAGGACCTGGCGCGCAGGTCGAGCGCGCGCAGCAGCACGACGCGCAGCACGTGCATGGTGGCGTCGCACTGCATCAGGTTGGCCAGCAGCCGGAACGCCGGGGACAGCTTAGGTAAGTAGTACAGCAGGTGTGGGTACCTTGTGCACTTGCGTCTCTGAGAAGGACCTGGCGCGCAGGTCGAGCGCGCGCAGCAGCACGACGCGCAGCACGTGCATGGTGGCGTCGCACTGCATCAGGTTGGCCAGCAGCCGGAACGCCGGGGACAGCTTAGGTAAGTAGTACAGCAGGTGTGGGTACCTTGTGCACTTGCGTCTCTGAGAAGGACCTGGCGCGCAGGTCGAGCGCGCGCAGCAGCACGACGCGCAGCACGTGCATGGTGGCGTCGCACTGCATCAGGTTGGCCAGCAGCCGGAACGCCGGGGACAGCTTAGGTAAGTAGTACAGCAGGTGTGGGTACCTTGTGCACTTGCGTCTCTGAGAAGGACCTGGCGCGCAGGTCGAGCGCGCGCAGCAGCACGACGCGCAGCACGTGCATGGTGGCGTCGCACTGCATCAGGTTGGCCAGCAGCCGGAACGCAGGGGATAGTTTAGGCAGTGGGGGTGGCGGGCAACACTCTGGGAGACCTGACCGACAATACAAACAATCATATTTTGAAAACGACTCCCGCATTAAGAAATTCAATCTTTGTATCGCGGGGGGTTACACCTAATTTACATGCACAAACACATCCAGACTTACACAAGCATGTATGGATTGCCCAAATTGTTAGCGGGGATCGAACCCGTGACACGTCGCGCACAGTGGCAATTAGTGTGATGACTTAAGGTCATGGCACACTGTAACGGCACGGTAACGGCACAGCTGCAGCACGGCGTTATTTCGAATTTTGGCTACCGCTAGCCGCCGGCGCGCTTTCCATGCGTCGCCGGCGAGGTGCAAGCTCGCAGCCCGCGCGCCAACCGCGAGTGGTAAGCTCGCTGTCCGCGCGCCGGCCGCAAGGTGGAATCTTCTTTCACTGCGAGTAACACACATTGTATGGCATTTGCGATTGAATATCGAAGATCGCTGACGCCTGGCGGACAGGTCGCAGTTGGCGGGCTGTAAGCATGCGGTCCGCATGCTTCAAGCGCGCGGGCCGCCACTTAACAACTCGAAGTTGTTAAGTACCGGCAAGCGCGCTGACGATCCACCGTCCGCTTTTTGTATTGCCGTTATGAAATATGTTATACGACATACGATTTAATGTTCAAATTCAAATGACAAGTTAATTGCTGGGTTGGAGCGGTGACGTTACCGTGCTTGCATAATGTGCCATGACCTTTATACCACTCGGCTATCCAGACAAGTCATTATTACATCAACCGTTCAGAATTCACTATCCAAGATATACTCATTGAATAATGTAAAAAAGTTAAGCGCGACAATCAATCGAGCGTGAGCGGGAACCTAGGGCTGGTGTTAACGCGCAGCGCAGCGCTGGTGCGCCTCCCGGCACCCGCGCACTTCATTCCGCCTCCGACCGACCCAACGGTCACTCGCGCACGCTCACTACTCGCGACATATATATGTGTTCGTTTTCTTACAATTTTATATTCAATATACGTATGTTAATCACTGTACACCGTGTCGTCATTTCAAGAACCCTCGTTAACAGCTGGTGTCCCACGGTTCGGTTGCTAATCATTATAGTGCCCCGTGCATGTGCGCAAACACAGGTGCACTCTCTATTCTCATAGCCCGATGGGACGGCAATCCGACACGACCGGAGAGAGATTAGGCGCAGGACCCACATTTTTACGTGCCTTCCGAAACACGGACGCTGTGATAATTTATTTCTAAACTGCACACAACGTTCTAAAAGTCAGTGCGCGCCGTGGGGATCGAAATCGAGAACTTTGACTTAGCAGTCCTACGGTCTTAACACTAGGCGATCACAGGTTCTACATTATTAAGTTCGCGGAACTCGCCGGAGAGGGTCTGGAAGTAAAGGTTGAACCAGTTTCTCAGACCCTCTCCACAAAGGCGAAGCGGGCGTGACGCTGCGGATTTTTAGTGGGTATACCGGGAGCCTCCTAGGGGAAGGGATACGTTATGTATTTTCCCCCAGCGAAACAAAAAAAAAAAAGGGTTCTACAAAATTAAAAGCATTGTCCAACGCACCAGCCGCCTTCCTTCTAGTCCTCTGTTCCTCCTCGCTCCTGGACAACTCCTCCCTTGTGTAGTGGTAGAAGAACGTGTCGTATTCGTCGTAGAGGTGCGGCTTGAGTTTGTACACGCCGCGGTTGTTGCCCCCGGACGGCTTCGTGAAGTCCGCGACCTCGTGTATCACGGCTTCCAAGCCGGTCTCGTGGAGCTGGTTCTCTGGGAGTGATCTGGAATTTTGAGGAGTTTTAGGGTGCTATCGATTACTAGCCGTATTAAAGAGAGTAGAAATGTACCATCAACTGTCGGGCTGTCAAGTGGACATATAGGCATCAAGGTTATCAGTCAATATCTGAACGGTATTTGGCTATTATAAGGCTGAAAGTCTTACAGACATAATACCTTTCACAAAGAGATATTGAGATGGCGCAACTAGAGCCAGTAACGTTTTGAAAGTGCCTGAGGTGGCTTACTCAAAAAAAAAACCTTTTTATTTTGAGTAACTGAAAAATTTATACTTTTATAGCTTACTGCAGTTTATTTGAAAAAAAAAAGGCCTAAGGAGACAATAGGCTACCGTAAAACAAATTCGTTGGCCACTGCGTCTTCCGCAGTACCTTCATAATAACTGGTAAAAAGCTAACACTGTCTAATTCAAACCTCTGTAATGTCACTTTTCTTATACTAAGTACAAACTAACCTGTTAAGTTCAGAGTGCGGCATGGGCTTGACGCACAGCATCTGTATGATCTCCTTCTTGGTGCGGTCCTCGTCGGTCACCTCGCCCACGCCGGGCACGTAGCGGGAGCCCACGACTGTTCGCCAAGTATTTATATACTAAGTAGTAACTAACCTGTTGAGTTCAGAGTGCGGCATGGGCTTGACGCACAGCATCTGTATGATCTCCTTCTTGGTGCGGTCCTCGTCGGTCACCTCGCCCACGCCGGGCACGTAGCGGGAACCCACGACTGTTCACCAAGTATTTATATACTAAGTACTAACTAACCTGTTAAGTTCAGAGTGCGGCATGGGCTTGACGCACAGCATCTGTATGATCTCCTTCTTGGTGCGGTCCTCGTCGGTCACCTCGCCCACGCCGGGCACGTAGCGGGAACCCACGACTGTTCGCCAAGTGTTTATACAACGTTGATAAAAGCGAGAGGCATTAAATGAAACCACATATTCTGTATATCATTATAAGGCTACACAACAAAAATCAAATCAATGTAAGCAATAGTTTAGTCACAGGATATTTTTTTAGTTTTTTTTTTAGTTTGAACATGCTGTATCTTCCTGATTAGGTGACTAAGTTTTATAGGCATAGTTATCATTATCGTCTACATCAAACCCGGCCGCTCTGTGTGAGCCCGCCGCACGCGCTATGCGATAGGTACAAATGCGATGTTGCCGTTTTGTTACGCAGGTCACCGCACGTCAGTGTAAATTTTTATTAAGGGTGTTTACATTTTAAGTTAATAATTAAGCTATTTAAGTTCTTTGAAAAAAGTTTTTTCGTATACTTCTTGAAAACTTTTTTTTAATAGTTTCGGATTAGCAGTAGGCACTTATAGTATATGTGGTTTCATTTAATGCCTCTCGCTTTTATCAACGTTGTATACTGAGTACTAACTAACCTGTTAAGTTCAGAGTGCGGCATGGGCTTGACGCACAGCATCTGTATGATCTCCTTCTTGGTGCGGTCCTCGTCGGTCACCTCGCCCACGCCGGGCACGTAGCGGGAACCCACGACTGTTCACCAAGTATTTATATACTAAGTACTAACTAACCTGTTAAGTTCAGAGTGCGGCATGGGCTTGACGCACAGCATCTGTATGATCTCCTTCTTGGTGCGGTCCTCGTCGGTCACCTCGCCCACGCCGGGCACGTAGCGGGAACCCACGACTGTTCACCAAGTATTTATATACTAAGTACTAACTAACCTGTTAAGTTCAGAGTGCGGCATGGGCTTGACGCACAGCATCTGTATGATCTCCTTCTTGGTGCGGTCCTCGTCGGTCACCTCGCCCACGCCGGGCACGTAGCGGGAACCCACGACTGTTCACCAAGTATTTATATACTAAGTACTAACTAACCTGTTAAGTTCAGAGTGCGGCATGGGCTTGACGCACAGCATCTGTATGATCTCCTTCTTGGTGCGGTCCTCGTCGGTCACCTCGCCCACGCCGGGCACGTAGCGGGAACCCACGACTGTTCACCAAGTATTCAAATATTAGTACAAAACATCTTCCTGCCCTTATCCCATTTCACTTGGGGTCGGCGCAACACGTCTTTTTCTTCCATTCTCCCCTATCAGACGTCACACTATCATTTACTCCTTTTTCATTCATATCATTCTTTACACAATCCATTGGCCTTCCCCTTCCTCTCCATCCATCAACATTCATACTCATGACATTAGAACAAAACAACACGAGTTCGTAAATATAGATTCTTTTTTGCAACTTATACATCAGTATTTTACCCGTGCAATCTTGGGACAGGTCGCTAGTTAACAATAAACCAGAAAACCAATTCGTTATTCAACTGCGTAATCTTGCTAACGCGGCAGCGAAAGTTTTACGCAGTTACATAAATTTCGTTACCGCATTAACTTTGGTAAACTTTAGTCTATAAAATACAGTAATAAAGTCACGATATTTCATTCGCGCGCTTTTGGGAGAGCAGATCGAACCAGGCATTATCATGCGCTACTATCCCAACCGACAATATAGGGTTTTTCAACAAGAACTTTGTTTTTTATAACAAAGAATTTAGTGGAAAATAAATAAAATTGTTATTGTATTACAAAATTTTGATGAAAGAATCAACATCTATCCGCGTGGTCGTGGTGGACATTTGTCAGATATCATTTTTCATTCATAATTGCCGAACTTTTTTCTTTCTATTACAATAAAAAATGTATTAATTTTCCACTAAAGTCTTTGTTTTATTTTGTTTCAAAAAACAAAGATCTTGTCGAAAAACCCTTTATTTTCCTCCATTTATCACGGTCACCAAAAACTTCATCCCATATGTTCGGGTCAATATTAAACGATTGTTAATATACTCACTGTGGTGTCCGGATATAAAGAATAGCACCACCCCATATCCTCCACTGGGTGTCGTAAAAGGCGACTAATGGACCTTAAGACCCAGTGCACTGTACCAAGCACCTTGGGTCACCCGAATGCTGGCGGGTAAACAACCAACAATCGCATTCCCAAAGAGGGTTAGTGTCAGGCAGGCGGCCGACTATAAAACCATAGCCAAATCTTTAAGCAACATGTCTAGAAGACGTGTTGCGCCGACCCCAAATGAAATGGGATAAGGGCAGGAAGATGATGAAGGGCAGGGGAATGATGAATACATAAGTATTGCACTCGTGTGAAGCTGGGGCGGGTCGCTAGTTATTAATATACTCACTAGTAATAAGCAGTCCCAGGAACTCCTCCACCATGCTGATGGTATGCCGTATGGTGTCGTCCTCGATGCGGCGCAGCTCGAACTCGGTGGCCGCCCACTCCAACAGGTTGAACTTGTTCAGTAAGTGGATAATGAACTCGTTGCTCTCCATCAAAGAGGCGCCGATCTGTTGGTTTTCAAATTAGGTATTTTTAATAAAATTTATAAATTTCCTATTACTAACATATTTTACTAAATTCGTAATTTTGAAACTTCGATAAACCGAGATTACAATTATTTTGAAATTGATTAAGATTTGAATTACAACTCAATTCTAGGCTAACCTGTCAGGAAATCATTGAAATTCGAAAATTTTGTCCGAGACCAGACTAAATTCGGGACAAGAATGATTTTTTGCGTCATCTAAATCTGGACTCGACTGCATTCAAGTTTTCAAGACTACTTCATATTCTGGATAGCCCAAATTGTATGTTGTCTTAAAATTCGAAATTTGGAGTAAATCCTGACTTCGATTCTAAATTCGATTCAAGTACTAAATATCCATCTATATCGAATTGAAAAAAACAACAATTTATTGAAGTAAGCCGCTCATATCCACACACTTAAACACATTGTACAAGTTGTAATGATTATTATTAAAGTAATATTAGCTGTTGCCCGCAACTTCGTTCGCGAAATAAAAATGAAGTCCAAGAAAAATAGATGTTGGCCGATTCTCAGACCTACTGAATACGCATATAAAATTCGGTTTCAAAGGAGTACGGTAACTAACATAGTGACACGGGAATTTTATATACAGTATGTATATTTGAACGACGGACAGGACGCTCGCTGCCTTAGCGAAAGGAGAGGCACGTGTTTGGCGCGTGATATTAGGCGTTTTGCGCTCTGTGTTCATAAATACTGTATTTAATCGGATAATTATATGAAAAATTAAGGTCATAGTTTTTTTACATATTTGGGACAAGAATCGAATACTGACCACCCTCCTTCAATAAGTCCGTCGTTCAAATATACATACTATATACAATATCCAGGTAAGATTACCTGCAACATAACAACGTCCCTATCCAACATCTCCGCCCTGCACTTGACGTTCTGGTAGAAGTACAGCTGGTTGATGAGCGCGAAGCCGTTGCGCCGCCACATGCCCGCGTGCACCTGCCCTATCATCGCCATCGTTTGGAGGACCGGCTCTGCAATTGTAATTAAAATAGTGTAAAAAGTAAAAACAGCAGTACGTAGTTATAGCAATATTGACGTTCAGAAAAAGATAATTATCAGGTAGCTGTCGTTGTTTTTGTGCATTCAGAAATTTGTCTGTCTCGTTGCTGTAGTATGAGCTCCGACCTCTTTGGTCTGTCTGTGAAATCCACCGGGACAGCTAGTTTCCCGTATAGGTAATAAAAATTATTCCTCAACATTCACACAACGCCATCTAGTCTCAAATTAAGCATACTAAAGTAGTTTGTGCTATGAGTATTTGGCAACTGATAATTTTTCTAAATACATACGTGTTCATTACAAAAACATTTGTCTTGGAGGGGTTGGGGAGGGTTCCAAAAACCTCTGGTATAGCGGTATAGGCCACTGACTACGGTGCGTGATGTATTGCAACGCATTGCCGCGCACCGACCAAACGCGGGAGACGTTGTATGGCGGTTCAGGTGTAGTCAGTAAGAGTCTAACACTAATCGTTTCCTCCCCTGAGGAGGTGGGTGTCCATGACGATTCCCTCGCAATACCAAAAATAAAAAAGGGCCAATGGTCACTAGGCCAACAGGACAAACGATATACAGGTGACTTAATGTTTTTTAAACTTTCGCGACTTGTACACATATTTTAGACAACAATCGGGTCTTATTCGCAATATTATCAAGTACGATAAAAAAAGTAAAAAATTGTGACAACCAAGAAAGGGTAATTACGAAACTCTGTAATTCACGGCGAAGCCACTAGCTGTGGTCAGTCCACCCATGACCTGAACATGAAGAAAAGATATCTAAAATATCGAATTATATCGCGAATAAGACCCGTATAAAGGTATAGTAGACTTACCTATAAGCTCAGCAGGTGTAGGTTTAGGTTTATCCTGCCTGTCAAACTCCTTGTTGTGGTAGGACAGGCCGTGTTGGTGCAGCAATAGGTGTAGACCAGCGATGTACCGCGAGAGAGGCCGGTGTATCGACACGGGCTCGGAGGAAACGTCGTAAGGGATCACAGATGCGCTTTGGAAGCCGAGCTCTGGAACCAAGATGTCTGACGAATACATGATACAGCCAGTGATTAATTTACTTTTATACATAACTAGCTGTTGGTCGAGACTTCGGTCCAACATGCAGAGGCCTTGTTGAGAACTTTAATCTAAAATGTTATGGGGCAACTACCAAGGGCCATCCACCCCTGCTCTATAAAAGAACTGACATGGACGGCTCAAGGTTATGAAAGGATACAAATTTGGGCTTTCATAATAATTATTATTATAAGTTTATCTTGTCCTACTGCTGGGTAAAGGTCTCCTTCCCATCTTTCCATCCATCACGAGAAGTAATAATACAATTAAATATAAATAATACAATGTAGACGTTACCCAAAAAGCTGCCACGTTAAAATGGAACTAGGCTGGGCACGTTTGCCGCCTGCCAATAAATCAATGGGCCAAAATAACTACCGAATGGTCTCTGGTACATAATAAACGTCAGCGAGGCAGACCCAGGCGGAGATGGCGAGATGACCTGGATTCATTTCTACCAAACTGGTCAACCGTGGCTCTTGAGAGAGACAAGTGGACGAAGAGTAGGGAGGCCTTTGCCCAGCAGTGAGACATCTCAGGCTAGTAATAATAATAATTGTGTAATGTATTCTGCAAGTGATATTTAAGTGATCCATACCCCGTACGACCTTGGCGGGCGGCGCGTAGGTCTCGGCGTACTTGCGCAGCGCCATGCGGTACACGGCGGCCGTGAGCGCCTTGTCCGCCGCGCACCACTCCAGCGACAGCGTGATGCTGTGCGCCAGCTTCACGTGCAGGTTGAACGCAGACTCCCATTCCGGCTCGTATTCCATGTGCTGGCCCACCTACACAATTTATTAGGCTATTTGATTAAAAAATCTAATTACTCCGTCAAGTAGGTACCTAGATTTCCAAAAAAACATTGTTTGCATAATTTTTATTTTATTAAATCAATAAAACAACGGAAACTAGTAAGATAAGTCAGTCTACTCATCATCATCATCAGCCCGTTGCAGTCCACTGCTGGACATAGGCCTCTCCCAAGGTACGCCACAGAGCCCGGTCTACTCGTTAAATAAAAAAGGAGTAGTTCTACTGTTGCCGCCCCCCCCCCATCCCCCTGCAGAGTTCATTACGCACCCTAAAGAAAAGTAATATGGGCGATACGCATAGAAACTATGCACCTTCTAGGAACAACACAGTTTTCAACATAGAACCTACTATAAATTGCAAAGAAAAAAAGACATTACAGTAGTTTAAACCAATAAACAAAAAAGAGACGTATCACGTTCACATAAGATTCAAATTCCTTCACTTACTTGTCTGACAACAGAGTCCATTCCCTGCATCATGACGAGTAGATTCAGCATTAGAGACATGCCGTGCAAGAAGCCCTTCTTCAGGTCATCATTGAAAGTCGTGGGCACTGAGCTTAGTAAGTACTTCACGTCGTAGAGGATGAACTGAGCGCGTTTGAACGCCATCGGCACATGGTTGCGGTCGAATTCTAGGCGACCCTGGGGAAAGAAAATTAAGTAGGTATGAATAAGAAGATTTGATTCTGACTGCCCGGATAGGCGAGTGGTTATAGGTCACCACGCCAATTACCACTGTGCGCGGCGTGTCGCGCGTAGAGCAAGAATTTGTGCGTTCCACAATTGCTTGTTCTGAATCTGGTTGTCTCTGTGCATGTGAATGGAATATCTATGAAACCCCCCGCGATACAAGGATTTAATTCCTTAGTGCGAGAGTCAAAAAATAAAACTAAAATTGCGTGGAGAAGATACTAATGATAAGCATATGGCCAGACACGTTGCTACCTGTCATTTTACTACCAAAGTTGGATGTACAATTGTAAGGCTTGGGAGACTTATATTTTAGAAAAAAAATTGCATTTGGTTTGGTTATGACAGGTTTAAGCCTCTGAAAGTTCATTTAAAATGGCGTCCAACAAGAAACTATTCACCATTTTACACTTAAAAAACTTGAAAAAGCCTTTAAAATACATGAGACATTGTACTTACATTATTACACCGCCTATTACACTCGCTGACGAATGTGTTCATGACGACGAACAGCGCGTCATGCTTGGCTATGAGGTGGTGAGCCAACGTCGGCGTCGTGTACAGCTGCACCGACAGCGACGAGATCGAGAACGAGTGGTCGTGGTCGTCGCGGATGAAGTCTTTGAGGATTGAACCTGTGGGAAAAGGCATGATTAGTACTTTTTCTTCTTTTTCCTAGTCTATAGTGTCCCACTGACGGGCAGTCCTTCCACGATTCTCTATCGTGCGCCGCTTCGAACCAGTCCTCGCAGTGTACGTTTAGTTCATCGCGCTACCGTTTTCTGGGCCGTGTGGGGCTGTGTGCGTTTGCTCCCTTACGCGTGCGTCCCCTTACGTGGGTCTCCCAACCTCAAGTAGGTCTAAGAGTTTGGTCAGATAATTAAGGTAATGTGACTTTAAAATACTTTGTAGGATAGGAAGGGTGTGGGCGTGTGAAGCGGGTGCCCTTAACAGGTAATCAGATAAGTAACGTAATGTGACTTTAAAGCTGCATTTCTGTATACAGAAGCGCGTTCCTCGTGATCTGGAGGATAGAAAGGATGTGTGTGTGTGTCCCTAACGTGTGTCCGGCATACCATAGTTCCGTGTGAAGAGTATGGCCATGGTGCGCTTGGTGGTGTAGTCCATGAGCGTGGTGGCGATGAGCAGGCGGTGCCAGGCGGTGCGCGCGGCCTTCCACATGCGCGCGTCGTTCTGCATCACGCCGCACGCCACGCCCCCCCCCTACGTGTGCCCCCACTCACCATAGTTCCGTGTGAAGAGTATGGCCATGGTGCGCTTGGTGGTGTAGTCCATGAGCGTGGTGGCGATGAGCAGGCGGTGCCAGGCGGTGCGCGCGGCCTTCCACATGCGCGCGTCGTTCTGCATCACGCCGCACGCCACGCCCCCCCCCCCTACGTGTGCCCCCACTCACCATAGTTCCGTGTGAAGAGTATGGCCATGGTGCGCTTGGTGGTGTAGTCCATGAGCGTGGTGGCGATGAGCAGGCGGTGCCAGGCGGTGCGCGCGGCCTTCCACATGCGCGCGTCGTTCTGCATCACGCCGCACGCCACGCCCCCCCCCTACGTGTGCCCCCACTCACCATAGTTCCGTGTGAAGAGTATGGCAATGGTGCGCTTGGTGGTGTAGTCCATGAGCGTGGTGGCGATGAGCAGGCGGTGCCAGGCGGTGCGCGCGGCCTTCCACATGCGCGCGTCGTTCTGCATCACGCCGCACGCCACGCCCCCCCCCTACGTGTGCCCCCACTCACCATAGTTCCGTGTGAAGAGTATGGCCATGGTGCGCTTGGTGGTGTAGTCCATGAGCGTGGTGGCGATGAGCAGGCGGTGCCAGGCGGTGCGCGCGGCCTTCCACATGCGCGCGTCGTTCTGCATCACGCCGCACGCCACGCCCCCCCCCTACGTGTGCCCCCACTCACCATAGTTCCGTGTGAAGAGTATGGCCATGGTGCGCTTGGTGGTGTAGTCCATGAGCGTGGTGGCGATGAGCAGGCGGTGCCAGGCGGTGCGCGCGGCCTTCCACATGCGCGCGTCGTTCTGCATCACGCCGCACGCCACGCCCCCCCCCTACGTGTGCCCCCACTCACCATAGTTCCGTGTGAAGAGTATGGCCATGGTGCGCTTGGTGGTGTAGTCCATGAGCGTGGTGGCGATGAGCAGGCGGTGCCAGGCGGTGCGCGCGGCCTTCCACATGCGCGCGTCGTTCTGCATCACGCCGCACGCCACGCCCCCCCCCTACGTGTGCCCCCACTCACCATAGTTCCGTGTGAAGAGTATGGCCATGGTGCGCTTGGTGGTGTAGTCCATGAGCGTGGTGGCGATGAGCAGGCGGTGCCAGGCGGTGCGCGCGGCCTTCCACATGCGCGCGTCGTTCTGCATCACGCCGCACGCCACGCCCCCCCCCTACGTGTGCCCCCACTCACCATAGTTCCGTGTGAAGAGTATGGCCATGGTGCGCTTGGTGGTGTAGTCCATGAGCGTGGTGGCGATGAGCAGGCGGTGCCAGGCGGTGCGCGCGGCCTTCCACATGCGCGCGTCGTTCTGCATCACGCCGCACGCCACGCCCCCCCCCTACGTGTGCCCCCACTCACCATAGTTCCGTGTGAAGAGTATGGCCATGGTGCGCTTGGTGGTGTAGTCCATGAGCGTGGTGGCGATGAGCAGGCGGTGCCAGGCGGTGCGCGCGGCCTTCCACATGCGCGCGTCGTTCTGCATCACGCCGCACGCCACGCCCCCCCCCTACGTGTGCCCCCACTCACCATAGTTCCGTGTGAAGAGTATGGCCATGGTGCGCTTGGTGGTGTAGTCCATGAGCGTGGTGGCGATGAGCAGGCGGTGCCAGGCGGTGCGCGCGGCCTTCCACATGCGCGCGTCGTTCTGCATCACGCCGCACGCCACGCCCCCCCCCTACGTGTGCCCCCACTCACCATAGTTCCGTGTGAAGAGTATGGCCATGGTGCGCTTGGTGGTGTAGTCCATGAGCGTGGTGGCGATGAGCAGGCGGTGCCAGGCGGTGCGCGCGGCCTTCCACATGCGCGCGTCGTTCTGCATCACGCCGCACGCCACGCCCCCCCCCTACGTGTGCCCCCACTCACCATAGTTCCGTGTGAAGAGTATGGCCATGGTGCGCTTGGTGGTGTAGTCCATGAGCGTGGTGGCGATGAGCAGGCGGTGCCAGGCGGTGCGCGCGGCCTTCCACATGCGCGCGTCGTTCTGCATCACGCCGCACGCCACGCCGCCGCCCCCGCCTAGTGCTGCGGCACCCGCCGCGCCCCATACGTCGGAACCTAGAGCTACTTGGCTCACGGCTAAACGGAGACTGGGTTCCTGGCTCACGAAGTTTTGTAGCCTGAGGGATTTGGTACAAAATATGTTTTGGGTTGAATGTGCAAAATTCTATGTAATAAATCGATATTTTGATACAGTGAATGGGCTACCAGAAAATGGTATGCCAGGATCGTAGCAAATGGAAAGATGTGATCTCTGCCTACCCCCAAGGGAAAGAGGCGTGACGTTTATGTATGTATGTATGTATGAATGGGCTACAGTTGGTCCATAAAGTTCGGTAGTATGCTACATAGAATCTCTGTAAGCTTCGTGATGGTTTTTAAAGACGAAACAGTGCACTCAATTAAACATAACGAAATATCGCTACCATCATAACAAGAGACTTATTTTAAAAGCTCGTAGTAATTATGGTATTTCATAGTACTTTCTTCTTAACATACTTCTCATCATCTAAGTATTATCTCTTTTCTTTCCCACATCATTTTACACCTCAAAAATTGGCTACATTGGGCATCGAATCCTCCTCTAGTTGTATATTGAACATCACTAACTACCAACCAAAAGTTAAACAGTACAAGTTAACAATGATATAAAAACTCACCAATGCAGCAGCTTCATTGCGAATGTCTGATGCGCGATGACGTGCGCGTGCATGACGAGCACCTTGAGGCTGGGCCCGTGGCGGGACGTGAACCTTTCGAACATCGCCGTACAGCTGAACACATGGACCACATCACCCCACACCAGTACCCGACACCAATAGGGGGAGGGGGGGGGGGACAGCGTACGAGTTTTGATAGTTTAGAAAGTGTCGCGAGTTAATTCAATTTTTTTTTGGAGTCGATAGTGTTAATAAAATATTACTTAGCACCTCTCTACACCCCTAGCCTTTCTTTCTGGTGTTGCCCACCTGCTGCCTACGGTGGTGGTATAATAGGGACCCATCTTTGAGCCGGCGAGTCACCGCCTGCTAATTCGATTCCATTTTCATGTATTGAAAGGCAGGTGCCATAATAAAGGAAACACTATGGGAAACTTCCATTTAACAAATCCTATCAATAGCCCAAATTACTCTCATCTCCGTAATTAACAATAGTTTTGTAGCTACTTTGGGCCATCCGTGTCTGTTCTTTCATAGAGCAGAGGTGGATGGCCCTTGGTAGGGTAGGTTTCTTATCGGCTGACGCACGATGATATTGGCGTTGTAAATGTCTTTGCGAGTGCAGCAGGTAAAGCGACACAAGGGGTAGATCTTTGAATTTATTTTGGTTACCAAAGAAATACTCAACCAGTAATGACCAGTATTAACGAAATTGTTCGAGTCTCAAAATTTCGATGTAAAACTTGGATTGAACTCAATAGGCACATAAAAGGAGCCCTTATCCCAGCAATAGGGTAATATTTTTCGAATAATCGTAAATTGATTCAATAGAACGGTGTCTAGACAAAACTCCTACGCTGTAAGTACTGTTCAACATGCAAGAAGAAATAGGAGAGTCTTAATAAGTACCTGTTAGTAGAAAACTTAAAAATAGAGTTACTGTATTAAAATAAACTTAAATATTAAGTTGTTGTCTAAGAAGCACATATTTGGGTTAATCCAATATGTTTTTGCTATACTCAAAAGACTTAAAAAAAATATCATTTTTAATATGTTGCTAAAATTTTGGATTGTTAACCCCTAAATTGACGTCGCACTGTATGATTTGAGTAAAATCTTGGCATCAATTGAAATATGATTTATTTTCAGAAACTGAGAACCTCTGTAAAAATATATGAATTGGGTAGTTGACTAAAAAAGTAATTACTCCGTCAGATAGATTTCCAAAAATATAGGTCAGGGACCGAAGACCAGGATTTTTTACTGACAAGTGACTTTCCTCCGATTCAGGGTTTAGTGCGTTATATCTTTGTATGTTTTATTGATTTAATAAAAAAAGGTAACACCTAATATTTTTTTGTTAATCTATCTGATGGACAAATTAGATTTTTTATCTAATACCCAACAAAGTACAGCCTGGACCAAAAACATGCACATGACCAAACAGTTGCAATAGATTTCTTATGCAAAATTTCTGAAGCTGTTATGGAATATTCCTGATATATTAAGCTAAACATAAAACGTTTAATTTGAAAGAAAATCTTTCATTAATCTTTTGACTAGGACTTAAACTTCAATTGTTTGGTCGTGTATACTTGAGTATACCATGTTTTTACTCGTGACTGTACACCATTTATAATTCTAGTGATAACTTTAATTATAAGAACATTTAATCTTCTTTGTTCATGTGAGTAATGTCACGAAGAGGTCGCCTTGGCCGAAATCGGTCGAGGAGGAACATATAACATATACGTGAACAAACTAAATTAAATGTTCTTATTTTTTATAGCTAGGCGAAGTTTGTTTTTATTTTATTTATTAAGTTGTACTTACATCTCGATATCAGTCTTGAGTTTATCGCAGACTTGGAAAGAGTTGCACTTCACAAGCGCGCGCCCCTCGCGGTCGATCAGACTGACCAGTTCAAGGGAATCCCGCTGGTTGCACTTCGTTACACGGACTAGCGTCGTTATTACCTAAGGAGTAAGGTGCATTTTAGTACTGGATTGTGAGCGTAGATTGGTTGAGTGGATTTTGGTTATGGAATCTAAGAGCAGACAGACAAGTAAATGCCGTGAACTTAATTTTTGAACTCTTTTAAGAGACGGTGACTTTAACAATCTTAGTGCTTTTGTGTAGAGATTTCGAGCATTTTGATAGGTCAAGGCACAGTCCGCTTCTCTTCAATCCGAACTGCTTCGCATAAATGTAAAGCTAACTTATTTAATTTAATAGATGAGAATTTATCAATAATTTCAGAGTGTTTTCCTTACTTGAACGTAAGTAACAAAATAATCATAGAATATACCGTCCTCTTTTGTCTAATAATGTATATTATTTTGTGTATTCTTTGTTGAAAATCCTTAAAATAAATAAATGTAATAATTTACAAAATAATCATAAAATGGATATTTGACTATGAAATACCTGATCGAAAGTGTGAGTCTCGTCGTTATAAAGTACTGTGCAGTAACAGTCGGGTTGGTCCAGTATCTGAAGAAGATCTCTCTCGGCATCCTTTAACCTGTAACAAAAATATCCTATAAGAAATGTTTAGTGACAAGTGTTTGAAGACTGACGTTTATTAAAGCATTAGTGACACTTAAAATTACAAACAAAGCGCACTTCCATGTTGATTCCGCGATCGAGCGCGAGATGGCGCGACTGTTGATTTTAATGTTAGCTGCGAAACTTTTTTACACATAAGTAGTTTTTTCGCGGATTTTTGACACAAGCGCCTTTTGAACCCGCATTTTTCTATGATAGATACCTATTCTTTTCAACTTTTTATGATAGATGCAAGTTTCCAACAAACGTTTTTAAACTTTCACAAGTTGTACGTATTTTAGACAACAAACAGGTCTTATTCGTGTTGTAATTCGAGAATTCTTTTCTCCCGACGTTTCGGCCGAATTGCACAAACCGTGGTCACGGGGGGGGGGGGGGGGGAGACTCCTTTGTTGTCTAAAGTTTCCTATCGTTTTTCCGAAGATAACTTTTTGAAACATACATCTTTAATGATATATTTATGCCGCTTTATTGCCCACTAGTAGTGTATATCACCTGAGGTCGTTAGGCAGGCAGGGCGCGTGGTCGTGCGTCAGTAAGCGCAGGCAATACGTGAGACAGACGGACGCTATGATCTTCATGCGCTCGATCACTTCCGGCTTGATCGTCGCCTCGGCTTGGTTGTCTTCCTCCGATGCCTGTAACACATATTAATGTTTTTTATGCGAATAAAAGTATAAGTAAACTCAGACTAAAGCTCTGTTGCTTTTGGCCCTCTCAGGCATGTAATCCCGTCGTCTGGCTAAAGGACCAATGTTTTTCTAATCTCTCTTTTAGTACTACAACAATAGGTATTCGCTTTGTGATGACTTTTTTATCTCAACCTTCATCTAAATATGCTATGCCTAAACTAAGTCACCACACGCCATCATTTAACGTAATGTACCTTATGAGACTATAGCAACAAGGAGACATTAAACCTAAAAAGTGACACGTGTAAATATTCAATACTTGTAGGTCACCAAAATTATCGTCGCGATATACACTGTTATTTAAACGCTATACAAAATGCAGCAAGAGTATATACAATGTACATACAGCATGCAGTTCACAGAAGGGCTCCCGCTTCCACGCCTCGGTGTCGCCGCAGTCGCAGCAGCCGCCGCCGCTCGACTGGCCCATCTTGTACTTGTGGTGCCGGTGCGCGGACACCTTGAAACACTCCACGCATAGCACGCATGTGTTGTCCATGCCTGGAATAGGTACAGTTAGAGAATACTGTTGAATATTGGGTTTACACAGTTTTGTATTAAGAGAGTTCAAACATAAATAGAAACTTAACAGATAGGAAAGTGTGGAATAAGAAAACATGCTGCGCCGATCCCAAATAATAATTGAGATAAGGGCAGGGGAATGATGAAATGTAAATAGTAACTTCCTATTAATTTTTTTGTTGAATTGTGTACTAGTATGTGGTATATTGTTCTCAATTCTCCCGATTAAAGTATAAGTCACCGATATCTTTAAATGTCTTTGCAAAACTTAAGTGAAAGGCCCGAAAATCTAATTGAAATTTAAGGATTATAAGCTTCAAGAGGCTTAACAACACGTCTTAAAGTGTAATGATTGCAGTGTAAAAGCGTGACAAAGAACTACACGGTGAAGAACAACTTCTTTGTTCAACAATTTCTTTGGTGGTAGACTCATTGGTTTCATGATATGTTATGTTAGATGCTTGAGGATCTGTCGGGGTTCGCAGTAGTTTGCGAAAGCGTTCCCGTGGCGCCCGACAATAGGGAACGGAGTACTCCGGTGGTTTTAGTCGGTCAGAGTCCGGCACACCCCATCGTTTTCCCCAGGGCGATGGAAGTCCATGAGGATTTCCACCAGGTAACAAAAAAAATGCTTGAGGGTAACAGACTTTAGGCTGGTTTTCCTGTCACGCTGACGGTCGGCGCTGATGGGTCAATTTGTATGTAGTTACAGATAGCGTTTTTGAGCCGCGCTGACCGCTCAGCGCCGACGGCCGTCGGCGCTGAGCTATACGCGACCGTGCGCGCCGCGCGTCGGCGCCGCTGACTAGCAGGCGCCGACGCGTTTCAACACTCAGTGAGCGTTTTCGTTTCGCGCTGAACGCACGTATATACCATCGACATTATTTGCGTCTGTACTTCACGGTGGTCAGCGCGATACTAAAACGATACAAGCTGACCGATCAGCGCTGACAAGCTACGCGTCGACCGTCAGCGCCGACCGTCGGCGTGACAGGAAAACCAGCCTTATACTGACCGCATTCTCTACAGCTGTAAGCTGGATCGCCCTGTTTGAACACGCGGCCGCAGAGCGTGGACCGGCGCGGCAGAGGCGGCTGCGAGCCGTCGCTGTTGCCCCACACGAACTGCTCCAGCGGCTGGATAAGCAGCTTGGCTGCCAACTCCTCGTCGAAGGCCCAGTCTGAAAGATATATGAATAATTTTATATAATTGATACTTAATAAGTTGGTAATTAAGTCCCATCCAATCAACTCGTGGCTTTTGAGAGAGATAAGTGGAAGAAGAGTAGGGATAGCCCAGCGGTGGGATATCTCAGGCTAGTAATAAAAATAAGACCCAACCCAAGATGTCACTCAACCTGATAAATGTCACCATGATTTCATGCTGTCTTTGTCACGGACAAGCCGTATAACAAAGACAACATATCGATATCTCTGCAAACTTAAGCAATCTTTAACAAGCAACTAGGGTTTGATCGCTAGAGAATGCCTATTGTTTAGAGAATACCTAAGGAAGTGAGTGCGAATTTCCATTAATTTACTATGATATTTTTTTAATAATTCAATCCAAACGGGATGTACTTTTTACGTTTCTTAAATCATACGCAAGTGCATTGGGATTGCTTAAGCTGATTGCAATAATAATATAGGATCTTCAAAAAACGGATTATAACATTTATTATTTTCACTTAATACTAAATAAAGCAGTTTTTCAACGAGTTTTCCAATATCTATATCCGTAGCTACACTCGTAATCGCTGCTTGCATTATTGAAACCCAATTGAGGCATGACAGCCAACGGTTCTATGAAACGGTTAGTCATTATTATGATTGGCGACCTTTTCATGTAATGTTCAACACTCGTTACTGCACATTTATGTCGATGAAGTTTTATAGGAACTGTAATAAGTACTTCAACTTAGCTCTTTCAAGCCATCTCTATCCTACTGCAATGCATGTCTTCTCTACTCTCTTTCCATCTTGGTCTGGGTTCTGAAGTTTTCATTCTTTCTCAATTGAGTTTAATATTCAACAACTTCTTTATGTCATCAGCCCATCTCCCCATCACTAGTTAGTTGAAACATGGTCACTTATACATATTTTTAAGTATTTACAAAGGAAGCCATCAAAACAAGTCAAAACAAGATCAAGCTGCCTCGACAAGAATTCATGAATTGTATCACTTGTGTACAATCAGCTAATAATGTTACTATAGCAGTGACAAGTGGACGATTGGACGATATCCTTGACCGCCAGTTTTAATCCTATTGATACGATCTATACCGAAATATGTCGTGTACTATGTTACAAATTGAGTCGCCAATGAATCAATTACGTCAAAGTATATCGGTCTATTGATGGATGTCGTATCAACCTAGATAAACCAGGCCAGATATAACAGGCCCCCTGGAGCTTGCTTAAGCCTGTTACCAACCGACTACTACAGGGCATCGAGATCTCTCTTCCTGAGCTGGTGGTAGAGCACCAATCCTCATATACGTATTTCAGGATGTCGAACGTTGATCTTTGGAAACAGGTATATGGTAAACAATAGCATCTCTCAAGGATGTCTCCCAAAACAAGGATTTTCATTATTCGAAGGTCTTTAAAATAAGTATGATCCAATATATTTCGGTGAAACGAAAATGAAAACGATTCACTTCTATTTGTTTACATGACTTGACAAATTCATTGTACGCAGAACTCGTTCGGATTTCCTTTATTGTCATATGCGTTTATGACGTCAAGAAGAAAATAATCACGAATGTGGGCTGTTGAAGGATATCAAATACAGATCACGTATTAGCTTCTTTTGAAATTGAGATAGCTCATTAAGTGACAAATAAATCTTAAGACTAAAATTAAAAAGAAGAGAATTCAGTAAAACGGCACACATGGGTATCCGTATCACATTAGTAAGCTTAGCTCTTCTGACAGACTTAGTATGAAAGTCAAGCCTGGTTTTAACCAGTGAGAATCCTGTACCTATCCCACCCCATCACTTGGAGAGCGAGAACCCTGAATATTTAGCATTGACTTCCTATGATAAATTCCACCGGATAACAAATAAATGCAACTGTTTACTTGGTCTTTCACCAGGTACTAACTATTCTAGTATTTTAGTACTTACCTAAGCATGTCCTGTTCGGTTGCGGGGAGTATACCCTGGGCACAGTGAGCCGCCAGTAGTCGAGGAAGTGTCCGGGCGCCAGCGTGCCCTCCTCCATCTTCGCGCGCCACAGCTCCACCACGGCGTCGGCGCGAGCCAGCAGCGTGAACCTGCCACACACGGTTACCATCAACTTTGAAATGAGGTTATGTTACTCCAAGCACTGGTTAGTATCCAAGTTCAAGTTTTTTTGAGGCTTCGTTTTGTTTTGTTAATTAAAACTTTGACAGTAGGAACTAAACAAGCAATTGGTCACAGAAAACGATTTAATACAGTCAAGTTTTTGCGGTACCGGTCTCGATTAGGTTTTTGTGTTTTTTTTTTTTTAAGTTTAGAAGCGACGAAACAGTTTTAAATAACGAACATGGTCCGGCGACCAAACGCCTCGCTAGTAAACAGTGTACTGGCTAAAAATCTGGCACAACGCCACGGCGAGAATCCATTCTATATATAAAAAACCTAAACAAGAATAAAGATCAAGAACAAATAAAAACTTTTTAATACGTAAAGTGACATTTATTTGTATGTTTTTAAAGTTCAAAGTTGCGTGGCCGGATGACCCACAAGTTAGTATCTTTACGTGAGTCATTTTGCCAAATGTCCGGCGACTACATTCCCATTATCGAGCGATACAACGATACAATTTGAAAGGTAATGATTGAAAAGGTGATTTATAGAAATGTCCATTATTTAGGATACAATAGAAGTTAGTAACTTTAGATCATGCTACTAGGCATGATGGACTTTAATATGCCTATATCGTGTAGCGTAGATAAATCTAATATGATAAAAATTGAGACTATATAAGCCCATTTTTATCCCAGTGGAAATCCTCATGGACAATCCTCCATCAAGGGTTAATACTTTCTGTCTGTATATCTTCTGTTACATTTTTTATTAATAGAATAACTTTTAATCCAACTCAACCAATACCTGCATAAACTATCTGGTGACGGCATATCCCACACATCGCTTTGATGACAGCGTTTCATATTCACAGAAAACTCAACCTTAACGACACAGACTTAGAACTCAAACTGTACACTTTCAAGACTAAGTTTCTACTACATATTATATTAATGAAATAGGTTATAATTTGCGTGAGAATTACTGAATACTGGTTCACTCTCTCTAGTGCTCGCTAGCTGTGATGGGGTCACGACCTTATTGATACATCTAAGATTGCAATGTTATACGTTTCACTATCATGAACCCGTGTATCAATTATGTTTTATTAACTAGTATTGCTAAATATGTGTATGCATGTGTGATTAATTGTTTAGAGGGCCTACATCTACGTCTTTAAGTCATCATCATGCCCCTGCCCTTATCCCAATTTTTACTTGGGGTCGGCGCAACACGTCCTCTAGACATGTTGCTTAAAGTTTTGGCTATGGTTTTATAGTCGGCCGCCTGCCTGACACTAACCCTCTTTGGGAATGCGATTGTTGGTTGTTTACCCGCCACCATTCGGGTGACCCAAGGTGGTTGGTACAGGGCACTGGGTCTTAAGGTCCATTAGTCGCCTTTTACGACACCCAGTGGAGGATATGGGGTGGTGCTATTCTTTATATCCGGACACCACACGGAATCTACGTCTTTAAGTAATGTGGTTAAAGTTAATGTTTTTAAACTTTCGCGACTTGTACACATATTCTGTCATCGTCGCGAAAAAGATACTCAAAGCCGGCAAAAAGATGTCAGTGTAGTGCGTAACAGCGTAGGGTAGATGACAGTACGATCAAAAAAAAGTGGGGAAAATTGTGACAACCAAGTAAGGGTAGTTACGAAACCCTGTACTTCACGTAGACGCCACTAGATGTCATCAGTCCACCCGTGACCACGGTCTGTGCAACTCGACCAAAACGTCGGGAGAAAAGAAATATCGAATTATATCGCGAATAAGTCCCGTTTGTCGTCTAAAATAAATGTAGTTACAGTTTTGGAAGAGAGGCGCTACTCTTCATTATGTAATGCGCTGTCACGCTAACACAATTGTAATAGTACTTTAAGCAGTGGTTAGGACCCATAGATCAAGAATAAAAATCGTAGTAGATTGAGTATACTTCACAAACAAAGTTAAAAATGTAAATTAAATTATTAGAATCAAAATAATACTAGAAATTAACTATGTTTATTTTAAATAAGGCATTACTATCTTATAGTAAAGAAAAACTAAAATCAGATGCGAATATAATACCCTTATCAAATAAAATTGAATTTCAATTGTTTGTTACTTAACTACAAAATTACTACTATCAAATCGAATCATTTATTTGTTTGCGAACTGTACGGTTCAAAGACAGTTACAATACATAGAATAATTTCACTATATTTACAGTGTATCACAAGAACTATTGAAAACCCGATACTGTAAAATGATCTGCGGAAGCGAGAAAGCACTACACGGAGTAGAGCGGTGTCCCTCTCTCACAACCGGAATACTATTTCTTTACGATATGTTGGTACACCCACCTTTAGTAAAGTTGAAGAGGTCACCTTTGTAACGAATAAATAATGTAATTATTTAATTTATGGTAATTATGTGAAACTAATTTAATGCGATCAAATGGACGTTCGTTGCCGTTTCGCTAATGTCAATACATGTGTTAGTATTTTTTTGTATTGTTTTCGATCATTCATTCAGAAAATATTATATTATTTGCGGTTCCTGCTGGCTTCCTATTTAGTCAAAACACAAAATCTAAAAGAACTAACTTACAATACAATGATATCTCTTTTAATTCACGGGATGACTTCAATGGAGTCCCGGCCCTTTTTATAGGCATACATGAGGACACAGGTCCAACATTCAGAGGTCTTGTTGAGAACTATAATCTAAAATGTAATGGGGCATCTACCAAGGGCCATCCACCCCTGCTCTTATGCTCTATGGAAGAACACACATGAACGGCCCAAGTTAGCTACAAGACTATTGTAATTTGTCGACATTTTATTTGAGCTATTAGTTTCTGGATTATGTTTGATGAATCTGTTTCCTCTACTAACTATGGAGAACTATAACTGAAATGATTACTAGCGTTTCATTTTACTATTCTGTAGACTGTCAATTAATACACAGTTCCAAAACATGCTACCTTTAAAGACTACTTAGGCGGCAGTATTTAATAAACATTCAAGAGAATTAAAGTCATTAAGTCGTTGACACCACTCACTACACTTAGACGTTTAACGACGAAATATTCAAATAATAAAAATGACTTAATCTGAAGCGCACTAAATATAATAAAACCTTATAACGAGTCATCATGAACCTGTTTTGGTAGAACAGCCGACGCCTATCAAGTTTTAGAACCCAGTTCTAAGTAATAACTTAGATACTACTGAATGATTTATTAATAAGACCCGTCAGTGGCTCGGTGCAAGACAGAGGTCTATCCAAACCTAAAATAATACTTTAATTCGATCGAGAAGAGTCATGGTAACTTCACCGATATAATATTTAGCAAAGATTCGCATTAAACCTATGTCACTACAAAACTTTTTGTAATCTTTGAGTTGCTTGTTATGTTTCCTCTTTTTCTCATATAGCATTTAATTTGCGTTCAAAATCAGCGCCAATATTTCTCTACGTTTCTAGTCGATGAATCAAAACCTTTAAAGACCGGGTGGAAAAAACTCATGAACTTTCTTCGCTTTGGGGAAGGTAAAAGGACATGCCGCGCTTCCACCGGTTACATGGGAACAAGCAGGAACACTTTTGCAGACTACCGAAAGTAACCGAAGAGCCAAAGCCGCTCTAAACGCTTAAATCAGGAGAACTTTCATTCCACTCTACAAAAGTCTTACTTTTGCAGTTGTGAATGTACGAGACGGCGCATTACACTTACGCCAACGCCTACGCCTTGTAGTGGACTGTCCTTTTCCACAGCTGCAACCAACTAACTTTATAAAGGTCACGGTTAACCCTCAGCTGGTAAACCAAAGTCTGTACCATTTGTTAAGACATGTTCCAAAACCTTTTTTGACTTGTCCCTACTTACACCCTGTAGTGGACTGTCACATGCCACAGCTGCAACCAGCTTACCTTACCAAGGTCACAGTTAACCCTCCGTTTTTCTAGACATTTCCAAAAACTTTTCAGACTTGTATCTACTTTCTAAGCGTCATTAAATCTAGAATAAAGCTAAGCTACAGAGGTGGACTGCGAAAGTGCGAACTGCGTCGTTCCGAGTATATTAATATTTTCGGTATGAAGCAGACTGTTATTTTAGTGCGCATGAGGTGGGCTGACTAACCTAAATCAATCTTGGTACTTGTGAAGACTAAATAAGACAAAAGTTTTATCTTTCATGTGAAACAATTGAATGACTAGCTCGACAAGTAACGTAATTTGACTGTTTATCTGACTGCATTCGGCCGGCTCATAGTTACGTATAAATACATAGTATAAAACAAAGTCGCTTTCCGCTTCTGTGCGTCCCTACGTATGCTTAGATATTTAAACAACGCAATGGATTTTGATGCGGATTTTCGCATTTTCGCAGCGGCCTGCCAGTTTCGCATGGATCAATACTTGTGCAAGCCACGTAAGTTATAAACGTTCATTCATTTTATTTTTATTTATACATTTGTTAGACACGATTTTGATATACTTTGTAGCCTAAAGAGTTTAATATATTTTAGCATTTTGGGAGTCGTTGGATTTCTTTATTTAGGCAGTTTATCACAAAGGAAGATTTACGTAGACATTAATTCATTTATTTGATTCCAGTGTTATTTTATGTAAAGTTTTTAAGATTTTCCTTGTTTATTGAAAACCACAAAAAATAAATTGGTCAGGGCCGTGAAGGCTTTGAAAAATTGTTGAAAACGTTCCAAACTATTTGTTATTCAAGTTTAATCAACAAACAAATATGAAACCGACAAAATATTCACTAAACATGTAGCAAACACATTACCCCAGTTTCAGCAGTCGGATAAAAATACTGAAAAAAACAAAATGCTCAACATAATACGAAGACAGTTTAATGGCAATGAGGCCACAAAATTTATAGTCAAGACGAAAAAAAAGTAATTTTACACAGCCTAGTTTCTGAGATAGAAACAGATAAACATAGTAACACGACCCGCAGGCGTGATCAGCGTTAAAGCCGTCGTATTCTAAAAAGACAGAGATGTCACTGTCTATTAATAGCCTTCCATCTCTTTCTGTTCTTTGTGAACTTATGGAAAAAATATTTCCAACTTATTGAAACATAGAACCAGGTTAAAAATATGCAGGTTGTGGTTAATAGAGCTTCGACTATGACATCAAAAGAAAGATCACGACAGTTTTTCTTGTCACTACATAGTAGATATAAAACAAAGTCGCCTCCTGTTGTTAGTTGTCCCTATGTATGCTTAGATCTTTAAAACTACACAATGGATTTTGATGCGTTTTTGTTTGTGAATAGAATGTATCAAGAGGACGGTTTTAATAAGGAAGAGGTTTGTTAAAAGAAAGGCTTTTTTCTATGATACATCGGTATTGTAACCGTGCGAAGCTGGGTCGAGTCGCTAGTAATTAATGAACTAACTAAATATGACAATCTAAGAGTTCACTAATATTATAAACGCGAAAGTTTGTAATTAGGGATGGATTGATGTTTGCAACTCAAAATGACTGGATCCATTTTGATGAAATTTGGTTTGTAGTTAGCTGAGACCCTTGATTAACACATAGGCTACCGATAGCGTCAAGAGGGGGTTGATGTTGTTACAGCTATAACGGATATAAGCAAAGGCGAAGTCGCGAGCAACAGCTACTGAGAACATAGAAGCTATATTTATTCTTATTAGTTATTAGAGGTAGATCTAGGAAGAGATGGAGGGACGATCTGGACGCATATCAGCGAGACTGGTGGAATCATTCCAAAGATAGGGAGGTGTGGAAAAGTAATGAGGAGGTCTTTGCACAGCAGTGGGACAGTATAAGCGAATACAAAAAAAAAAATATTAGTATTAAGAAAAAACATGAAACGAGTGCACCGACAAACGGTGACTTATCTAAAGATGTCATTAACCCGCGAGATATAAACACATGTGTGAATAATCTTATTATAATCGCCGGCAGAATGGATCGTCACATCACAAACAATTGTCGCGAAAAAAGTATTTTATAATTTACTTCAACGGACAGAAATAAATCATTTTTAATATAGGTAGAAACAAAATGATAATATAGCTGCAAAGGGTGTTGCTTGCGAGATGACGTCAGATAGGAATGTATGGAAGAAGAAATGCTGCGCCGATCCCAAGTAATAATTGGGATAAGGGCAGGGGAATGATGATGATGATGAGAATAAAACAGATTGAAATGAATGTAGGGACTTGAATACAATTTACTGCCATTACTTTTTTAAGTTTACATAGTTCGCTAGTAGTAAAAAATTACTTGAATGTCACACAAGACTTTTTTCTATATTTATGTCCATTTAAGTTAGCCTAAAAGCCTCGTTTAATTTGTCTGTTTTACTAGGCTCTTTAGCGAAACTCAAGGTGCCGGTTTTTTCATTTACTCCCTGCTTCAAACCAAATTCTTTGAATAACACACATATCTTAATGACTACTGTATTTTATGAGGATTTAAAAGGGGCCCTTTTTATAATTAGAAACATTTCCGAGATCGTGGTACTTTTCGTGGACAACAAAGCTAAGTTAAAAGAAGTAGGAACAACTAATCAACGACCATTATCCATAAAAACAACAAACACATTAGCAGTAATTAATCACGATCGACAACCATCATAATTGCAATGACAAGAATAGAATAGATCGACATTATAGATATTACATCGTTCCGTTATGAACTGCAACCTCGCCCGAACGAGTTCAGTGTCACCCCAAGGTCTAAGGGAACAGGTAGTGATGCTGAAGAGGCTATCTGGCAAACAGCCAACAGCCGTGTATCTCCACCACTAGATAAATATGAACCTTATATGTTCCGACCTTAGGTAGAAAGTCCAATGAGCTTGGTCATTGACCGAGTTTTTGTGGTTAATGATCTAGAATTTAGAGCAGTAATAAGTATTTCGTTGACATACAGACGTGGGATTGTCTAGGAATGCTTATGATGTCATATGGAAACTTACGGAACCATATCTTATGCCGTACTCACGCATAATTTGAGTTCAGAAACAGAATATTCTTTCAAACTTCTAAATAAAAAGGGATTGAATTCTGGAGATTCATGTTCTCGGAACATTTAGTTAGCTATTACTAATTTTGGCAGCTGGTGCGGTATTTATTCAATTGAAGTCCGTAATGTGGTATGATGAACAAACGCGTTCCAATCTTTAATGACATGTTAACAGATTACGCCTATAAAACGAATAAATTGATTGTATCATGATCAGTAGAAACACTGCGAACCATTTGCTTGACGAAGGACAAGATTATTGAAATATCACGTTCGGAGATTGGACGTTCGAAGATCGTATTACGGCTCAGTGCCAAGGGCTTTGAAAGGGAATACTTGGGTATTACATTCAGATAATGATACGCTGATGGACAAAATGGTAAAGTCATCGTGAGGTGACGAGTTAACGACCTTCTGAGTCGATCCCAAAATTAGAGAAACCTTTTAGTATTCCCGTTTCCGTGTAAGGTTTAGCAAGCAAGGAAGGTTTTTGAATTGTAAACAAGTTATAAGTAAACATTTAGGTACGACCTAAAATTGTTTAAAACATTTAATTTGTTCTCACATATAAATAACAATAAAAAAAGGTCTTTGTTTACCATATATTATTTAAATTAACCTGAACGTTAAGTTTTGTAATATTAGTTCAAGCCTATAAAATGTATGTGTATTTTAAATGATATATCAGGGTTAAAAGTGGACAGAAAGTCAGGTTTTCTTTTAAAGAAGTAGCTACTTAAAAGAAAAACATGTCCCAAAAAATTGGATCCCCTGATCTTCAATATCCGATGCTATGACCCTGAGGTGGCTTTAGTCGACAAGAATCTAGCTTCTAGTTCTCCCAGTGCCGAGTATCCTATCCCAGAAGGATCAATAAATTCATGAAGGAAATATGAAAGGGATTAATCTGGCTCTTAAAGTCTTAACCTATTTCTTGCCAACTTTCTTTTCCGTTTTACAAACGAATGCTTAGAACTTATCTTGTGAACGTGTAAGCAACGTTGGCTAGTACCCATAAATAATGCTATCGTGGTTCTCGCGTGTGCCTGCAGTTAAGCGGGACTAATAATCCGTGTAATAGTAGTAGATACGTTATCGTTACAACCGAGAAATAAAACATTTCTTGATAAACCTTCGAAACTGTAAAGCAATACTTGAAAGCTATATTTTTTGTGGGTTATGAAACTTCGATCAGTCGAAGTGTAGTGATAGATGTTCGCAATGACTTCACAGTTTGTGTTTTGTTTTTCTTTTCTGAACTAGCGTACCGCGATAAAGAGTGACCTAAATATATTCGTTACGTTGTAACTACTGAAAGAAAACTCCTGGAAACTGATCTTATGTTTACGAACACGGCATACATCGTAAGGATGATACGTCACATGTTTTTTTGTATGAACAATTTTCTTCGTTCGAAATGGCATTAAACCCTTTCCATCTATCTTAGTTGGTCTCCGTCCTTGAAAAAGACAATAAACGAGGTAAAACTATACCGATGCAATAGATGCATGACAATAGGTATACAAAGTGCAGCGGCGCGTTCTAGTTTAATCAAATGATTTCATAACACAATGCCGCGTTGATGGCGTGCATTCACGTCTGCAGGGAATGTAGCAAGAAGGCTAGCTGGATGTAATGTGATACCATATACGATGGAGGTTGTTTTAATTATACAGCGGAAATACAATGGAGGCTACGGTCAGGTTTATGTGTTATGGATGAAATTTTGGGTTTAAAATGGATGTTGTAGGGTATTTTCTTTTTGCTTTAAAAACACAAGGGAGAAAATCATTAATATAAGCCCATGTTGTCATAGTGATAGGTAAAAGCCTTGATCTTTCTCCAGTCTAGTATCTTACACAATAACTGAGCTCGTCTCACAGTCTGCATTTGTTTCAAAATGTAACTTCAATTTATTTTCCCAAATATTGTCCCTTTACGAAATGTATGAAACAAAATATACAATTTCTTCAGACAGACAGTTAAATGTTTTTATTGACGTTGATTCATATGCTAACGAAGCACATGACATGACTCGAGTTCGTCTCGATCAGATAGGTGGAGTCAATTGAATGAATCAGATTTGTTTGTATTTCAAACAATTGTTAGTTTGCCAGGGCTCCTAGGTCTTGATGAACAATTGATGTTATTGAGACTTTCTGAAAATGTTACGTGTATTTTAAGAGAGACAGAGTCACGTGGAAAATGTCTGCTGTATTTCTATAACGGTTTACTCACACGTATTTATCGGGATAGCCCGACTAGTTTCGGACCCAACCGGAATCCCTTATCATGATCTGACGCGGCGGCGGGGTCGCGAGTCGAACTAGGGCTGACCAGTCGGTTGGGTCCGCAACCTGGTGTCAGAGTTTAAACCGATCGTAGGCCTTAGACGTTGCTAAGCACCTAGGAAAAAATCTAGTCCGAAAACCTGTTTCCTGCCAGTGTTTTCCTTCACCGTTTTTGACAATTACTACGGTGGTTTAATTCAGAAACAATAGGCTTAGGCAGGGCAGGGCGAAAAATTATAAGAAATAATTTTCCAGGTAACAAAAAAAAGGGATGCACACAATTACGTAGAGAAAAGAGAGGATGCTTCCAATACTTCTTCGGCGCAGTACAAAACTCTTTCGCAATATTTTTAAACTCAATTGGCAACAGTGTAACAAGTCATAAAACAATCATAGGTCGTAATAATCATTTAAAGCAATTAAAAGTCCAATAAAACCTTACTGACATTTAGCATACTAAGCGAAAAAAACCGTCTGCGGAGTTCTGTGTCATATTAATGTATGTTAAAATATTCATACGGAAATAAACGCGAATTTAAAATAAAACAGATAGGCAATCTTATTAACCTGTGTTACGTAATTTTGTAAGAGTTGATCTATTTAATATTGCTTTGTCTATGAAATTAATTTTATTGCTATGCCTTATGCCTTTACTGGCACAAGCACATAGTATCTACCTTTTACAGTGAGACCTAATTTTTGTATTGTTAAAAGTGTGAACAAGAATTACAATACACAAATATGACACATGTTTTTGCTTCGGTCACGGATGACCGAAGAACGACATTCTTTATAACATCGGTCACCAGTGACCTCTCAGTACTCTGTTCGGGTTTTTTTTTTCGTCATTTAACGCCATAAATAACATTTTAATACAACGTAACAGCTGTTAAACTATCTATCTATTTTCCATATGTTTTAAATGGCCAATATGACCGTAAAACGCGTTGTTTTCAATAACACATGGAATGTATATAACTGCGGTGATATCATCGCTAACTCTGTTATCAATTATTTATGTCGTTTTACAACTATTAGCAGGTAAATCGCGGAGTATTTTTGCACCCCTGTTGAATAATTATGAGAAGATTTCGTAATTATTCCATAGCGTATAAAAAATACTTGTGAATCACGTAAATGGTTTGACCTATAACGCCAGTGACCTCTTTTCTGATATGCCAGACCGACAACTCTTTACAGAATTAGTAGTTATCCTTTTAAACGATTTAAAGTACCGTGAGCGTTCGGTGAAGTAATTAGATCGGAAATATTGTTTTTCTACCGACTTCAAAAAGGACCACCTCACCTTCACCGTCATCTTTTATGCTTTTTTTATGTTCACCAATTACTCAAAGATGCCTTTTTTGTTTGGGTCAAAACCTATCACATAACCCGATTCAGAAGGAAAATATTCAAACTACTAATTCGGCACCGACTTTAGTCAGCAAACTGAAAAACCTAGTAATCTTAAACCGCTTTACATTATAATGAATTATTAACAACTGTTGAAACTTCAAGGTACGCAGTTCCTTAAATGTTACTTCCGCACACAGACCAAAATCATCTTACGAGAACTATGTACTGCAATAAACAACTCGTGGAACATTCGTATTGTTTTATCCAAACCGGTAAACCAAGATTCCCTTTATGGTTGTGAAGGTAGCACATTATCTGATCTGAAACTACAACCTTTACGAAAAGAACAATGTAGGTAGTGGTATTGCTGATTGGTCTTCCTATTATGGTATAGCGAATCTGTTTATTACCTATTTTTTGCAATCCTTCTGGACTATTCACCGTCGGGGAGGGGGGGGGCGTTCTGTTTATTTACAACATGCTCTTGTACATTAAACAATCAACTAGCTTTTCATATTTATTTTGGCCCGCTTGCAGTGAAAGAAAGTAAAACATATTTTCTCTACTCCTCCTTTTAACATTTTCTGATTAATTTCGTAAGTTCCAAGACATTTTATCGTACCATCACACCTGGACATACTGAGCTGAGTGATTCGGTGGTAATCGTATATCTCTTTGTAGATCTTGGCTCCCAGAAGTTGCAATGGTGATGATACGACGGGTTTGTCCCAAAACCTACGCCTAGTTGGTCTGTTTGCTTCTACTGCTGTTATAGTTTCACTACACGTGACCGATTTCAAAGTTATATCAATCCATGGATTTGGCTACTAAAGATACTAAACATTATGCCATATTTTGACAGTACATTATGTCAAAATATCTCTAGTAGCCAAATCTATCAACTGAATATAAAAAATCGGCCTATTACCAGTTCTCAAAAATCTGGTAATGAGCAAGTTTAAGGCACTGTAAAAGACATAACCTAGCCAATATCACAATGATATAAAGGACAATAATAAATATATACCTGTCATCAATATCCAATAACGTGTAATCAGTCCATTCAGTTTTATTGCACAGAGACACCAAACGCCGATAAACACTTTGGAGCTTATGCACCAATTCTAACATCAAATTAGACTCAACTGGATCTAAATCTACATCCTCACTGCACTCTTTCTCACCCATAATTCTAACTAGCAAACATTAACGTATTTTTGCACTAGATTAAAAAGCACGCGTAATTTGGACAACCGAAATATAAATCGCGAAGAAAATAATAAACAATATATCAACGAAGGATAACCCCGCTATCTCAGGAAATGTAGGAAGTCAGTTAATCTTATCGGGATAACCTTAAAACATTGTATTATCTATGTATGTATATGTAACAGTGTCCTCGAATGTGTATCAATGTTATTGATTATTTAAATCAGTAAGAAGTGTAATGCCTTGCGAAATGTCAACTTATCATGAACAATTACCTAATGCGACAAGGACAGGGGGATAGTCGTTTGTAAAAACAAGTGGTATCATCAACTAATCATATCCGTGAGGTAGATTAGTAGTACTATTTACACACTAAGTGCATCAGTTCTAATAAGATATGTCGTCAACATTTCGGACGATTTTAGCCTCTAAACGACATGCTGGTCCAGTTGTCAGTGGGGTTAACCACTAGTGCGTAAGTATTCAACTGTATGTTTTCATAGTAATAACAAGCAGTTGCGTACAAACACGAAAAGCTCAGCCGCACGACACGGTTTCAACCGCTAGTGCGTATGAGGAGACTAAGTCTTAAGGTACTGGGAAATTGTTTGGCTTTTGTGCAAAGGGTCTAAGTTTTAAATAATAAATATTTTTGTAGGAAAACTATTGCAAGCTATTTGAGACATCAGTATGTTCCGGTTACGAAAAGTTTCCGACCTAAGTTTTAGTGTTGATTTTTGCTAAGAAATATGTCACCACTTTTAATTGATATAATTAGTTATTGGAGCATACTGAGCACCCACTCATTCAGGGATAAATCACATGCAAGTATTTGTGGATTCCGACGCACCGTCAGCGCTCATTATTTGCTCATGCACGGAGGCAGGGTTCCCAACTGATTGCCAATTAAATATGCAGGAGATAAAACCGGCATGGAGTTTAATTTGCACAACATATTCAGGTAGAAATATTTAATTAAGGACGGCTGAAACACGTAAATAATTGCACTTTAATACTTCGTACTAATCCTCCAAAATAAGAAAGGTAATCCCACTATCGGTCTAGGCAATTTTGAAATACTTTTTATTTATTGAAAAGTTTATTCTTAAGTTAACGAGCAAAATTTGGTACGGCAGAAAGAAACGTAACCGTTCTTACAAATGAAAGAATAAAAGGTTTTCCTTAAACACAATCTAGCCATCCTTAAACGAGGGTGTTTGAACTGTAACAAAGTTATTCCGCGACCCATTTAGATGCGTTGATATTCTGCCAGGAGACCTGGTTTGATTTCACGATTAGGTCCCCCGTTCGCTCACCTGTGCTTATGTCATTAATATTACACGTGGAAAATGTAAATGTTTATTTGTATGGGAAGACCCAGACGATGGCAAGGCGATAATACGAGGGACGAACTGGACGCGTAAGGAGAGGCAACAAGTAGTCATACTAAAATGTGGTTAAGGAGACCTACAGTGGG
Source organism: Chrysodeixis includens (assembly GCA_941860345.1). Lineage (NCBI taxonomy): Eukaryota > Metazoa > Arthropoda > Insecta > Lepidoptera > Noctuidae > Chrysodeixis > Chrysodeixis includens. Next base: position 8,232,258 of record OW796111.1, on the reverse strand, counting down.
ATAGTTCCAGGTTATCATATAGCGGGAGTTTGCATTGCGACTCCGTAGATCCCGATTTACTGGGCGGTTTTAGCCAGTAGAGGTATCTCGCCGCCTATAGCAAGGATTTAGTATACTTACAAACATTTCGAACGTTTACATTTTATACAACATTAAATTTCCAGTGATGTCGTCCCCTTATACCGTTTATTTTGTCTGATCTATGCTTGTAACCTGGCCTTAACTATTTCCACTAGCGTCACCGGACCATGTTCATTGTCAGTGGATCGTTGACACTCACCTGTCAGTCGGCCGCATATCGGAGGCGTCATCCTCCATGGACTCGTCCACCACCTCCACCTCCAGCTGCACGGGCGGCGGGGAACTCATGTCCCTGGGTCACCTGTCTATCGCCAATCGCCAATACCCTGCAATGGAAAGTACAACTCAAAAAGTGTAGCATAATGTGAGGCTGTTTGACCGTAGAACTTTAAGAATGTGAAAGCAAAAACAATACGTCAAAATGTATCCTTTTTACATCACGAAATTGAAATCAAAGCACAACAAAATACAATTAGTAATTGAATAATCCTGCCCTATGCCTACGCCGGGCATCAACTTAAAAAAAAACTATTAGTTATTGATAATTATTATTTGAGAGTCGTAATATCCGCAATTTCTTCACACCTAATTGATTATGGAAACCTTTTACTCTGCTATCAATGTAGTGCAAAACAGGTAACTTGGAATTGAATATTCTATCCTGAAACTTAATTTTAGGATATAATCAAGACTTCTTGATCGTGGAGCCTATTAAGTTTACAACTAAAAGGTCGTTGTTCATGAGGTGTCAAAAGCCTCTGATACCAGACCATTAGGTCCCCAAGGAAATGCCGAAATACAAATTTATAGAACTTTGAGGTGACTGAACATTAATCAGAGACGGTGTCTCATTTACGAGGTCTCTAACGGTAATCATTTGCAAGACTAGCAACAAAGTATAGAACCATAGTCCAACATGCACACAAAGCTTCGTGTAGTTAATTGCAAGGTTTAATGGATGCACGGTAGGCTATAGCTAGCTACATAACCCTCTATACTTCCATATAATTAGTACTTAAAACTTTGATATCGAACGAGAGTTATAGGCTGCCTGTCCACTGGCGCGGAGCTAGGCTGCGGAGCGGAGAAACCGAGAAATATTAACCAATGGATTGCAAGGAGCGGAGATTTTGTGCAATCCTATTGGCTAATATATCCCAGTTTCTCCGCTCCGCAGCTTAGCTCCGCTCCGGTGGATTGTCAGCCTAAGGCCGAGACTCTACCAAAGCGGAGACGAGACGAGCGGAGAAGAAATGTTTTTTAAATAACCAATAGAATTGTGTTATTGACATATCTCCGCTCAGTTTTAATGAATAACGCTGTGCGGAGAAGAGTAATATTTGTATGGTGCGATGGAAGCGGAGATGTAAGCTGTGCGCGAACGACGCGCAGCCAACCGGCCTTCTTGCTATCATCATCGCCTCGCAACCGAGATGAAAAATCACTCTTTTCGCACAGCACACCGCACACATCTCCGCTTTGGTGGACTCTCGCCCGTATACGTGTATTTTAATGAAATTTTCATCTAGATTTCGAACACAAGTGCCTCTTTACAAAACGACGACATTTATATGCAAAACACATTTATCCAGTACACTTTTCTATGCGAAATTTGACCCAAATACATGGTATGATTAACAGACACACCGACACTTTGAATCGTGTATATATTAGTATTATTAGCACATACCAGACTCAATCTCATTCTATCTTAATTTCGCAAATAGTTTTTGATGCCGATGAACGCATAAATTTATTTTTATACTAGTTGTGTCTGCGGGTTCGTCTGTAACATTTTTATTCGAAATTCAAGCGACGAAAAAATAATTGAACTTTGGACTCACTTGCCTACTAACTGACTACTTGAGTAGAAATCGAATCCTCAATCCTTTTCAGGGCGTAAAATCTCCATAACAACATTAAAGACTTGGGGAAAAAAATCGTTTTCGACAAGCTCCATGATATTTCGATGACATTTGAGCTATCATTAGCGATGGAAGAAAAGAAACTTGCCCATGGGCCCAGAGTAAACCTTAGCCGAAGATTTTGGACACCCATATTCCGCCGAAGACTAACATAGCCTTGTAGTATTATTTATAAGCCTTGTATCGAATCGGAGTAGCTTTAAATAACCCATTCAGTAAGCAAGCATCACATAAGTTGCATTTTTGACGCGGTGCCATTGACGGATAGGAAACTGTCTTGAGACACGTAAGAGTCAGTGATGTCTCCGGATATTACGATGACCTTCATACTTTAATATAAGGGGTAGTAGGGCAAATACTGTATAATAAGGGGTAATGGCAAAATATATGGAAAATCAATGTCCCAAATTGGATTTAATTCTTATGTCTTCTTTGTCACTAAATGTTGAAGAAAATGGAGTTTCTTGTCGGTTCTTCTCTATAAGAATGACATTTTGAAACCACGCAACTAGAGTCAGTAACGTATTGGAAGGCCTACTCGACAATTCCCCAGGCCTGTAGATAATGGTAAAAGAATAACTAGTAAACTACTGGCACAATATACAAAATTCAGCCTTTCCAAACTATTATAGAGTTGGTTTTCAGACTTTCCAGATTCAGTTGAAGTTTATAAATAAATGTTTTTTAACCAGTTTTTATTCATTTTTTTTTTGGTATCTGCAAATTGCATAATTATTCTCTTCCATTCATCTAAGTATTTTCCTTAATAATATTTAGATACAGACAGATTTACGTATCTAAACAAATGATAATACATGTTAGGTACAAATTGATTCAATATGATATCATTAACCACTTCTCAAGTCACTATTAGGTCACTTGTAGCATAGTACAGTCATTGACCTTGAGCGAGAGATCTGAAATCATACCCAAACAGCTGAATCATTATCGCAATGACCAACTAAATATTCATCCGCATTTAAATCTACTTAAATATCACCTCCTTATTTAAAATTTCTGTAAGTCATGTCCCTTAAAACAATAAAATGTGCACAAATGTTTAGATATAGATGTTGCAGTTGGAAATTTAACAGAACAAAACAAATACATATTAATTAAATTAAATATGGATAACAAAATTAATTCAAACGTTTTAATAAAAAAAAAAAATAGAAATAAAATGTTGAAGGCAGAAAGAATATTCATTAATAATTTTTGAGACACAAATAAGACACTGCAGGATTCAGGCATCCCTTCCGTAATTTCATTCCACTAAATAACATGTCATGTTGGTTGTATGGGGGATTAAAAGTCACCATATACCTTCAAGGGAGAGAGGGGTGTGGGTTTCTTTATAGAGGGCTCTTTATTTATGGCCATTTTGCTTATGAAACTGTCCAATCTAATTACAAAAGACAATTTTATCAGCACGAGAAACACATATCAGCTTAAAAGACATAGTACATTTTACATTGTTAATGAGATTGCATCATAATTATGTAATGCATTAACTAGGAGATATATAAGATGGTATGTATAAATAATGTAAATAAATACATTATTATTTTATATAATACTATCCACCACACATGATATCTGGTTAGGTTCTTTAATCCAACCATATTTCTATTCATTTTAATAGACATGCTGCGCTGACCCTAAATAATAATTAGGATTAAGGCAGGGGAATGATGATTCCTATTAATTAAAATGGGTTTTCCATATTTGTATGCTGAAATACTGATTCTTTTACAGGCCCAGGTATTCGGATCCAGCTATGATCAACCCCAGTGTATTTACATTGAAGGGTAGACACATCTGGTGCTATGTAACAACATTTAAAAAGTTTTAATAGGAAACCTACTACAATTTTTTCTTTTTCATAGAATTTTTCCTTTTGATGATTTGGCTTGTAAGGTTAAGCTTAGTATCCTAATTTCAATTAATCTTTTTAAGAGGTAGAAAATGCTGGCCTCCTCAGCTTACCTGCCATGGACATTGAGCACATAAGCTTACAGGTTTATATATAAAATTTATTATTTAAAGGTTGTATTGGTGTTTTATGTAACAGCATATAGATCACACCTTGTTTACATAGATATATCTTGAGACAGATTGCCAGTATGAATGAAAAAAAAATGATGTTTGATTTCATTGTTGTGTTTCTTTTGTGTAAAAATTCCACCTTTATACTTCATTCACTTATTATATTACTTTGTGATACTTTAATTAAAATGTATCAGAGCATGTAATAATGACTAAGCATTCTGTAAATATTAGCATACAAAGGACTAGTGTAAGAATACAAGTGATTTTATTTTTAACTGATTTCAAATGTTTAAGTCAAGCCCACAAAAAGAAACAATCCTACTAATATTATAAATGCTATTTTTTTTTAAGTATGGATGGATGGATGGATGTTACTCTTTAACCCTCAAATGGCTGGATCTATCGTGATAAAATTTTGTATGGATTGTATGTATGCTTAGCTGTCACTCTGGATTAACACATGAGCTACTTTTAACCGAGTGTGTCAAGGGGGGTAATGTTTTTGCAATTCAACTAGCATGCTTGGTGACATCTTGATTCAATAATATTTTTGCTCATACACTCAATAGACCCACAAAGCCTACATGCAGAAAAATGAGCATGCTACCAAGTACCAAATTGTAGGGCATACAATATATTTTCAGTTTTAGATGCTCTTCTTTTAGAAGATGATTTTTTATTGTTAAAATAAATATTTATTTTTATGACAGTCAACAGTATTCTCATTTTATGTCTCAATGTTATCAAAGTATATATTGAATACTTAACGCTGTGTAACAAACTACAGTAAAAAAAAAAGCTTGGATCCCTTAAATTCTTTTTAAAAGCAACCTATAAGTTGAGATAAGCATAATCAATTGTTTAATGGTAGATAATCTAATGCTTGTCATTGTATAAGTGATGATAATGAGATAAGATGAACAATTCCTGCATGTAAGCATGGCATGCCGTTAATGTTTTAAGATATAAGCATGGGAATAACCACACATTTTAATTATTTAAACAATTAAGAACGGGCACTTTAAAATTGCACCATATTATTACATTCTTTTAATTTATTTTGAGCTGGTATAATTATTAACCAACTTCTAAAAGGAGGTTTTCTATTAGTCAGTAATTTTCTTTTTTATGTATGTATTCTACTTATTCTTTCTAGCCATGTCTATAAAATTTGCAAATAAGTTAATCTCATTAGTGAGAATAACCAAAATAAACTTAAAGACTTAGTCCAAAAAATTCTCAGTATGTTTATAAATGTTATTATTATTTCTACAATTTATTCACATGGTTTGGTAGCAGTTTTAACCCTCCTGTTTATGCATGAAATTATTTTATTATTTGCTGAAGTATGAAAATATATACAGTAGTTAAATCAAAAGCTGTTGGCACTACCCTGTGTGAGCTCAACTCACAGCTGTAGTTCTAATAAGACCAGTTTTGCCAACATGCCAGGGAGCTTGACAGCCTGACACAGCACTTTGTACCAGACATGAGGTTCACACACTACCACGGTTTTAAAGCATTAACAAATCACATTTAACAATACTAACCATTGTCTGCTAGCTTTTCCGTAAATATTTACATTAGTACGCATGGAACAATGGAAAATGCGCAGATTTGCACAATCACTGATCGCCCGGATAAAATTAAAAACTACGGTCTTATATGGTTAGAAATTACAGCCGATAATACGACACCACGTTTCAGATCAATTGATTATGTACACTACAGCCTCAAGCCACAACAAAAGAAAATAATCATTACCTTCACTTTCTCAAAATGTGTATGATCACGCAACTGTCACAGTCAAGAATCCACTGCGAAACACACAATAACACACCATCTGTGCAAAATTCAACACTAACAACAGTTCACAAATGCACTTTCATCACTAAATTTTCACGGGAGAAAAATTTCATGACCATTGGCACCAATCCACGAAAATTTTTGACATTTCATCACAGTCCGATGAATACACATCGGTGAATTTACGAAACAAAACCAACTGTGGTATATTGCACCGAATTAATCACCTTTCAGTGAATTTATATTTAATAAATAAGTGGGTATGGATTAGAAAATATGATTGAACCTTTTTCTAAACAATAAAAATAAAAATATGCAAATCTATCGACGGATGCCCGACCGACGGACGGAACGAACGATCCGATCAACCTAGTGACGCACCCTACATATCGGTTAAATGTAGATTACCGGTTGTTGTGTCCGGTTATTTTAAAACAAACTAAACAGTGAAAATTTTGTAAGTGCTATATTATCAGAGAAAATCTTAGTTCACGGCATTTTTCTTAGATTTATGATAGAACTATGAAACATTTATTTTTATAGTTTGCGTAGTTTATTGCCATACTTACGTATTAAGTATTTTTCAGCGGCCGGTAAGCGGAGGGGGGAAGGGGACTGAGCTGTTAAAATTAATATTTTAATGTATCTACTTTTTTTAAATAGATCCTAACAAAAATAAAAAAGAGGTCTGAAGTACAATTAAATATTTAATTATTTTTTTACACATCAATCTATTTGTTAATAACTACTTCTTAAAAATATAGATATTTAAACCATTACACAATATTCTAAGATTTAGGAGGTGTAGAAAAGCCGAGCGGCGGGAACTTGTTCAGCATATCCACCATTGATGAGGGGTAAAAAGCCATGAATTTGAATCGATCACCCATCTTTGTAGGCTCAACAAGCATATCATAGGCCATCTTAATCTTTTCTTTATCCAGCTCAGATTTAGCATTGTCTATTAGAACCTGTAAAAAAATATACATATAGGGATTATATGGAAAAAAGAGGTGGTTGCTAAGATAACAAATAATAATTGTTATCCATTGGAAAAAAATACGTATAGAACCATTGCCAAACAACTTAAATTAAAAAGACTCATACTGTGGATTCTTAAAATTGTTTCGTTACCGCTTTTAATAAGCCTCACCACAATCCATTGTTCAATTTTACCTTCTCATCCTTGCAATCAAAACCCAACTTTATCACCTCACCTTTAGCCTAGTTTCAGCTTGACACCGTTCGAGGAATTCCTTCTGTTTCACCGGACCCATGACTAGGGCGTAGTTTTCGCTGGCAGCAGTCCTAGCAGCCGCGACCCTCAGCTGGGAGAAGTCTACGTCAGCTGTTAAATCACAGTGGCCAGGGTTCTCTAGTGGGTTCACTACCTGGTGCTTATGGAAAGCCTGGAAGAATAAAACATATTTAAGCAAGTATTAAGTTGTGTGCAATTGGAGAAGCCTTTGTCCAAGAGTGGACTGAGTGGGTTGTTGAGTGATTGAGGCTGAAAGCTAGACATGAAAATGGACAGGATCTATTTTAAGAGTTAGAATATTTTTTTAAATCCCAAGTTGGTTTTATTGTTTTACTGCACAAAGTTAAACAATACAAGTGGATGCTGTGTCATAGACTAAAGGGTTGAAAAACTGAGCCCTGAGGAGGTAATTTTTCTATTCAACAAACAAAATTCCTTAAACACCATTTCAGTTTATAAAAATATTATCATTAAAACTATAAATATTTTATCCAACCTACCAGTGGCGAAGGGTGAATTTTCTTAAAAGGGAAGCCCGTCCAAAAATTGCATTATTATCATGCAACGATAAACAACAAGTACGGATATGTTTTTTTGTCTGAACATGTATTTTAGATGAATTAATAAGAGCATTAAACCCTGTGTAGCTCTATTAACTACTAGAATTATAAACACCCTGAAAATTAAAAAAAATAAGAGAAATACAGTAATCATTTATAATTTAAAACCTTTTTACAATCAAAATGCTACTATAAGTACAATAAATGAATATCTAACTGATAGACAGATTAAAATGTTTACTATAAAATAAAATGCAACTAAATTATAGAATACAAAATATATAATAGTTGGTGGCCACATAAACATGGACTTATAATCCATTTGTTTAGGTAGTTAACTAAATGTAAACAATCTTGGCGTTACTTTTTAACCAAAAAAATATTTTTTAAATTTGGATATTACTGCTTATAAATCAATTAACTATAGTTTTAGAAAATCTGAATGTATTTCAAGTTGTAAAACGTATTTTACATTTTTAAAGATCATATTTTGTTTAAAAGACATACCAAAATTGTTTACATTTAGTTAATTACCTAAACAAATGGAGTATAAGTGCATATTATAATTAAAATATGAATATTTATATTGTTGTTAAGTTGCAAAACAACAATATACAACACTTCTAAATTACTTATATGTATATTGTCATATTGAGAAGATTGTAATGTTATAACAATAATATACAAATAGTATAAGTAGTAAGTACATAAATATAGAAACTGTAAACACAATATTTTATTTAATTTAAAACTTCCTGTGAACCAATGATATTTTGTCGTACAAAGAACTGTTAAAATGTTTGATCGTCATTTGTAATTAATTCAAATCATGTCAGGTCTTTTTCAAAACTTTACTTTGAAAAAGATTTTTACTCAGTCAGCAAATAATCTGTTAGACAGCATTCTACGTTCACTAATGCCGCTATATTATCGAATTTACTTAATAATAACAAAAATAACTACTTTCTAATAGATCTACAAACTAAATCAACAATCTTAGTAATTCTGACTTACCTAAATAGACGATAACCAAACAATAACACTGAACTGATGTAATTTTGTTTTTACTGCACTATCACTACACTGATCAATCACAAGTAATAATACTATAAGATTCTAAATTATGATACGAATACACCTAATCTAATGCAAATGAACCGGTGAAAATAATAAATAAAACTTTTATAATATTAGCGCGAACGTAAACGTCAGCTGTCATGTTCAGTTGACGTACGAAGTTCATATTGCATCTCTTTCTGGCGTACGCATTTATATTTTCTGTCTTTGTCATAAGCCGCTCCGCACCGGCTTCCCTAAGTCCTTATTGGCCGTGGTTGTTCAATGTGTCAATGTACATAGTGTCTCAGTTTTTCTCAATGGAGTAAAAGAGATCGCACTATGAAGTAGATGTACTCGATTCCCGAATTGCGTCCCGGCTTACCTTTTTCACCGGTAAAGCGAATCGTGGGTTTACAATAAAAGTTGTAGGCGTATATTGCGTGCGTTTTGCTCAAAAAAAAAGTTTAGGCGTTTATTGTTATTTTCAAGCAAAGGCTATACACGTACATTATTAATTTAAATTATTATAGTTATATTTGATATTTTTAAATGATACTTAAATAAACTGAATCTTAGTATTTGCCATATTTCAAAAGGGAAGCCGGTAGGAATCGAGTTATATGGACCCTTCGCCACTGCAACCTACCCTGAATGTATCTCCTTTTTCTCCTTCATGACCATAATCAGCTATAAGGGCAATGCCTCCATGTTCATCCACCCTGTGAGCCAGCTGCCTCGCAACACCCAGACTCCTCGCACTGATCTCCAACTCCGTCCTATCACCAGAGTCGAGAGGTGGACGGATCAGCAACTTGACAGCTTTAGTCTCTTCCGCTGATATTCTGTAGTATAGTTTATCTTGACCGTCTAAATCTATTAAGAGTTCTCGCCAGCCATTGTCTGTTTTCTGAAATCATTTTATTAAGTTGCATTTTTTTGGCATAGAATTAAACAGAAGGCAGATATTATTACAAAAATATTTTCTGCATAAGAAACTAATGCTACTGCAACACAAGGACCTAAGTAGCATTGGAGTAGTTAATTACAAGTGTCTAAGTAGTATTGTAATTTTAATTAAAAAAAAATAGTATAAAGCCAGTAACTTACTTCGAACTTATGTATTGGTAGTACATCAAAGAACTCATGAGCGATATACCATGAGAAGTTATTGGGCACTTTCTTCAGATCATTGTACCAGTACACCTTTATACCGCTTACTGTTTCACCCTGAAAATAATGAACAATATTCGAATAAGTAAGTGATGAGAAATGGAAATGTTCCTCCACAGAATGTGTTTTTAATATTAAATTAAAATTTGAATTGTTAAGGTGGTTATTCCTATTCTATCTTATTGTCTTATCATTTAAAGACTGAAAGCAAAAAAAAAAAAAAACAAATTAGGCGAGAAGTATCTAGTATTTGTAAAAAAAGCTAATTGAGTAATAAATGTATATCAAAATATCTTACTTCATAGTTATGTGGCAGCTCTATGTCAACTTCTCGATGTGATATACATAATCGGTTAGCCTGAACAGATTGCATTGTTGATGAGATTTCTACAAGATGCAAGCTTACATCAGAGGCTTCAAATCCTAAACGAGTGATTACCTGAAATAAATAAAATATTTTATTATTAGCTAAGTAAAAGAAAAATACAAGAAAAATCGTACATAATAAGAATCAATATTTATAATTAAAGATAAAATAATTACCCTTAGAATATCCAACAATAAGGTTCCTTTTCCAGGGCCCAGTTCGACGATCTGTAGTGGCTTGCCTGTGCCCATTTTTTGAGTCTCTGCATAAAACCATATACCCAAAATCTCACCAAAGAGTTGACTAATTTCCGGCGACGTTATGAAATCTCCCGCCTCTCCAATCACATCTTTTTTCATGTAATACCCTTCAGTCGGATTTGTGGCAACAATATGCATATATTCTGCCACAGTGATAGGCCCAGCCAGCCTTATTTTTTCTCTAATTATCTCCATTAGACTAGGAGCCGATCCCGGAGTGGGCATTTTTAATGTTTTTGGGTCTGGACGTTTTACCACTTTGTACGAATGCCTCCTGCATACTGTTTTAGGTATTAAGGAGTTATTAAATAGCTTAAATATATGACGAGTATTCATTTTTAATTATTTAAATAATATTGATATTCTTCGACTTTTAGGTTAAATGTGTTATGACTTTTGTCATTGTCTATTTGACATAATACAGCTGATTGAAATTTAAAATCGGAATTCTCAATCGGAAATATTTGCTTGCCTTGCTTTAAGTGGAATCGAAAAAGTAAAATTCAATAAATCTATAATGTAAATGCTTTTTTAATATGTAATTAAAATAATAAGATACCATAACTCTACTTATAAATAGTTGACACGAAAAAAAACGGTTTTGATTCATTCAATCCAGAGTGTTTTATGAGGACAACACTATAAAGTATTTTAAAATATATCAATGTGCCAAGTCAACCAAAAGTCAAAAGTGTCATTCAAAAGTTGCTTTACATTGTGTAAATCTATAAATTCAATAAAACTCACACAATTTTAATTATCATATAGTGTATGATTCGTTTAAACTCATAATTATACTTCACAGTGACAGCACATTCATTTGTTTTTAGAATAGTCATAAATCACAGTCTAAATATATTATTGTCCATAAATATTAGCATAAGTTAGTAAAGGTTATGTTTTGGTACACCACGTGAATTTTACCGACAACGTTCCCAAACTTACTGCAATTTATATGCAAGATCTCTTTAAAATAATAAAAGAAGATGGGGCAAATGGACGACGAGTTTTACGCAGGCGTGAACGACGCAAAACTCAATAAAGCACCTGCCGAACGTAATGGACGAATAATTGTGAGAAATATATCCTTCAAAGCTACGAAAGAGGCTTTGAAAGAGCATTTTACTAAGTTCGGGAATATACAAGAAGTTAATTTATTGAAGAAGCCTGATGGGAAGCTTGTAGGATGTGGATTTGTGCATTTTGCGGATGTTGATGCAGCAGAGAAAGCTATTGCTGCCACTAACAAGAAGCCATTTATGGGTAATTTTAATATTTATTGCACAAAAGTTAATGCCCGAAACTCTACCGCGTCGATATATATTGTTGATGCACTACACACAAATATAAAAAAAAAAAATGTGATTGACAGCTATGTACTTTTTTTTTTACAGAGCGACCAATTTTTGTAGCATGGGCAGTACCAAAGAAATCTTATGTACAAAATATGGATGGTAATGAAACAAAACCGAAGTTCAATAATTCTTTTAATCAAAAGTTCAACAACAATTCTTCAAGTCAATTGGAACCTAAAGGTAAGACAATGTAAATGCTAGTATTATTTTAAAGTAATTCTTAATCATTTTTTATTATGAAGCTAAATAGTCATTCTATATTATAATGAAATATGTATATTTATCACCCTGCTTTGCAATACTGATGTACTGCATATATAAACCTTTGTCTTGAGAAAAAGCATCAATATCTGACACTGTCAATTAACATAATTTTAAACTGACTATGTAAAAAAAAAGCTTAATACCATTCAAGTGAAATTCTATAAATTACAGACTTGCGCCTAGAGGAGGCCTATGTCCAGGGTCAAGCTCCTTTATTTCTTTATTGGTTGTTGTACACAACAACCTTAATAATAATTTGTTAAGTGATTATTAAGACTAAATAAATAAATAACAATAGCTTGGTGCTATCAATGCTCAGACTAACTGCATAGGTCCATCTATGTATATATCTATAGAATTATCATCTTTTTCTACTAGTGGACTTTCTTTGAGTCTGACAATTTTTTTTTTCGATAATAATTCTGTGTGTCTGAATTGTAAGTTATATTTTCATGCAATCTATCAAACAACTAAGTCACTCACCAACATAATTCTATTTTGACTTCTGTAAAATTATAAATATACTAACATATTTCCTAAAATTTACAGAAGAAGAGGAAGAAGAAGAAGTTTCAGAGAAAAAGGAAGACAAAAAGAAAGAGCGAGTGAACCGCAATGCTCGTCTTGTTATACGTAATGTGTCTTTCAAGGCCACCGAGGAATCTCTAAAAGAGCATTTTGAACCCTATGGCGAGATATTAGAGACGAAATTACTGAAAAAGCCTGATGGAAAGCTTGTGGGATGTGCCTTCATACATTTTAAGAATGTCCCAATGGCCAAAAAGGCTCTGTTGAATACTAATATGAAGCCTTTCTTAGGTAAGATAATGAATACATACTTACACAGCTTCTCAAATTTTGAGATGTCTTTGAAATTCTTTACATACCGCCGGGCCAAGAAGAGAGGTGGATTTCACATAATGCAAGTGCTGGTAGGATAAGGCATTTATGACAGGATCAGTGTTAGTTAGGGACCTTCAGTTGACTTCACGGATAGCCAAGTAGTATAGGTCACCACGCCAATTACCACTGTGCGCGACATGTCGCGAGTTAGATCCCCGCATAGGACAAGAATTTGTACGATTGCATTGCAGGAATCCTTGTTCTTCTACCTGTCAGTTAAATATCTTTGAAAGCTTCTGCAATAAGCATTAAAGTCATTAATGAGAGAAAAAAATAAATTACATGGACATTTTCATGTGCGTTTGACTCGGTCTGACTGAGCATAATATATGGAACATGATAGGCATTTGAAAACTTACTTGCCCAGCTTAAAACTCTGTTTGATTCCAGGTCGTCCAATATCAGTGGATTGGGCAGTAGCCAAGAACAAGTACATGCAGCACGTGGTGAGCCAGCAGTTGGAGATGGAGGAGAACATCAAGAAGGAAGAGTCGGACAGCGATGATGATGAGAAACCCCCCCTCAATGTCACCAGTGATGACGTTAAAGATGAGATTAAGAGTGAAAGTTAGTTATCACACATATTTTATTAATTTTAAAGGCTCTTAGTAGAATAATAATCTAAATACACTGCAATATAATTTTTAGATTGATAGGTTCTTTTGCAAGGTGTTTCGCTAACATCAAGTTAGAACAGACGGAAGTTGCGGACTTGTAAAATAGTTATAGTTCACAAATTGATCAGCCTTCCAAAAACCGGGGGTTACTAACCAAAAACATTTTTTTTTTAAAGTATATTAAAAAATAACTCTTTCAGATGATTCAGATGAAGAATCTGATGATGAAAGTGGGTCTGACAGTGAAGACGAGAAAAAAGTCAAAAAGCCTGTTAAGAGTGAATCTGATGACGACGATGACGAGAGTGATGATGATGATGATGATGGAGAAGAAGAAGAAGATGATGATGAACAAGATGACGAAGAAGATGAAGATATTAAAGAAGAAAGTTTTGATGATGTAAAACCAGAAAGGCAAAGGTAAAAAAGGTTTATCAGTTGTCTAGTACTCATAACACATATTTGTCACTAGATGGCGTTGTGTGAATATTGTGTAACATTTATTACTTCAGGATAAAACTGAACGACGCAGAGGACGGGTGCACGGTATTCATAACGAACATACCGTTCAGCGTGGACAACGATCAGCTGCGGGAGTTCGCGCAGCACGTCGGCCCCGTCAACTACGCGCTCGTCTGCGTCGACAAGATGACCGAGCATTCTAAAGGCTCGGGATTTGTTAAGTTCACTGTAAGTATTATCCTACTTATGTTAAAAACGCTATAGTTTTTAAGTACAGATGGATGTTTGTTACTCTTTCAAGCTTAATTAGCTGGAGCAAATTTGATGCAATTTGCTATGGAGTTAGTTGATATTGATACCCTGGAATGCTATGCATCGAAATTAGACATTTAAAATTATAGTGGTATTCAAGTAGGCTATAAAATAATCAAATTTTCAAATTTAATCATCCGATAAGCTATCCAGCTCTTTGGTTATCCTCTTTCAAATATAAACTAATAATAATTATGTTTCCTGACCAACTTCGACCACGGCGTCTAGTGTTACCATGACACCAGCCACCTACACAGTACATATTATAGTGCACATGCGTGGAATATATACTTTGATGTATTACCAAATAAATCTTAAACTTCACTTACACACAGACCAAAGAACACGCAGACGCCTTCCTCGCCCTCCCCGCGGAGCAGCTGCGACTGGAGGGCCAGCTGTTGCAGGTGAAGCCGGCGCTCAAGCGGGAGAACCTGCAGAAGGCGGCCAAGCACGAGGCCAAGGACAATAGGAACCTGTACCTTGTCAAAGAAGGAGGTAGGTTGTAACCTATTAACTTTGAGTTTTATTAGATAGGCCTTCTGCAATGCATGACTATAAAAACACGCACTGCAAACCGACCAATCAAAATCGTCAGACGATTCAGATGATAACGCGCGTACTATAACGTGACCAGACTTCCCGTTTTGAACGGGACTGTCCCTTTTTACAATTACGAGTCCCGGTGTCCCCGAAATGAACTGTGTTTGTGTGAACCTCCTCTGTTTTTAAAGTTGGTTAATAGGCATTTTTTTTCATTGACTACCTAATAAACCCATGTCTCGTTTCGACTCAAATAATAAATCATCATAATAATTCCCCTGCCTTTATCCCAATTATTATTTGGGGTCGGCGCAGCATGTCTTTTTCCACACATTCCTATATGACGTCATCAGTAACACTTGTTGCAGCCATACGATTGGCTACGCTAACACTATTGTCAAAGTCAATATTGCGTTGCACTAGAATAAAACTTTATTCTATGATCATATTCTATCTTAGGTATATCTATTTATAATATTTATGTATTTAAGTATGTTTATCGGTTGTCTAGTACTCATAACACAAACTACTTAGTATGCTTAATTTGAGACTAGATGGCGCTGTAAGAAAAAAACAAACGAATAATCAATATTACACAATAATCCATATATATTCCATTTATGGGGAGATTGTATAGCATTGTTCTGTATTGGCAGTGGTGGTCGCGGGCACGAAGGCGGCGGTCGGCGTGTCGGCCTCGGACATGGCCAAGCGTCTCGCGCTCGAGCGCAGCAAGACACAGATGCTGAAGAATCTCAACAGGTAAACTATCTATTACTGTTCGTTAGTCTCGATAAAACTCGAGAACAGCTGACGGGCCTGTTGGTCTAGTGGTTAGTGACCCTGACTGCTAAGCCGGTTCGATCCTCACCCAAGATAAATGTTTTTGTGATGAGCACGATCATTTATTCTGTGTCTGGGTGTAAATTATCTATAGTATGTATGTATTTAGAAATATGTAAGTATTTTTATCGGTTGTCTAGTACTCATAACACGAGCTACTAAGTATGCCTAACTTGAGACTAGATGGCGTTGTGAACTTATATGAATGTTAAGAAATACATACTATACGTCATTCCGAATCCTAAAACATTTGTATGTTCCTCACAGATTCGTATCCCGCTACCGCTTGGTGGTATCAAACTTGCCGGCTCACTTGGACGACGCTAAGCTGCGTCGTGTGTGCGTGACGGCGGGCGACAAGCGCGCGGTGGTCACCGAGTGCCGCGTCATGCGGGACCTGAGGACACCTACCGGAGCTGACGGGAAACATCCGTGAGTATCAGAATATCTCTTTTTATTGTAATTTTTTTGTGAGTTCGACACGCGACCTTTTTTTTTTTTGTATTCGGTGGAAATCCTTCATGGACTTCCTCCGCCGTGGGGAAGAGACGGAGGGGTGTGCCGGACTCCTACCGGCTAAAACCACCGGAGTGCTCTGTTCCCTTTTGCCAGGGGCCAAGGGTCAGCTCATGATTACCACGTTGACTGCCGAGCAACAAAATATGTATTGTTTGTCGGTCACTTAGTGACCCCACGACGTTCAAAGACCTAAGGACTCCGGGCATTTCCGATATTTATCGTGAATGCCCGTAGTCCTTTGTCATGTTAGCTTAGAACTGTTAGCATATAATTATCTTTTCTTGTTCTTTTCGTATAGTTGATTTTTCAATCTGGTGTCAAAGTCTTCATAGATTTTTGTTTTTTTTTTAGTCACACAAGATTCCACTGCTGGGCGAAGGCCTCTCCTTTCTCCTTCTAAACCTTCCTGTCTTTTGCGATTTCTGACCACGTGCAACCTGCATATCTGTCCTTTTAGATATGAGGACTTAAATTTAGGTGATTTGACCTATCCGCGACCGTGACGTATCAGTTTCTGCAGTTAGTTTGCCGCCTTTCAGCAGTACATCTGAATGGGTATCAACTTAGACCACCTTGGTGACAACTGGCTTCCCTCGAGGCGACTGACCCCTATAAGAATTAGGTCACAATTTATGTACACAAATAAATTACTGAAAGCACTTAAATTGGAAAGAGGCGTAGAAAGGAAAGATGTTCGTCGTTTTAATATGTAGTTCATTTATTTTATTGCAGATCAAAAGGCTACGGTTTCGTAATGTTCACGAGGCACGAGGACGCTTTGGCTTGTTTACGGAAACTGAACAACAATCCCGATATATTTGATAAAAATAATGTAAGTATTATTTCAGTTATTATAAGAAAACTTCAAAAGCTCGTGCTCATCACACAAACATTTGTCCTGGGTGGGAATCGAACCCACGACCTCTGGTATAGCAGTCAGGGCCACTAACCACTCGACCAACAGGCCCGTCAAACTTTCAGAAATGTCACTTGTCAAGAATGTAAAATGTCTTAGAAAATAGTGTATAATGTCTTTTTGACTGTCTAAAACTTTGAAACGTCTTGTTTCCACAAACATACTGAATGAAATTAAATTGTTACATTGTTTTTTCAGAGACCTATCGTCTCATTCTCCATAGAAGACCGAACAGCGTTAAACGCAAGAAAGAAGAGATTAGAAAAGTCCATAGCCAATAACCCCCTAGCGAACAAGGATGGCAACACTGACGCACAGAACGACAGGAAAAACAGGAAACGGAAGCCGGAAATATCACCGGACGAGAGCTACGCCAAGCGACGCAAGTTCGGCACACTTAACAAAAACAAGAATAATAAAAATCAACATAATAACAGAAATCAAAATAATAAAAATCAAGAATTTGGACAGAATAGGGATGCGGGTCAATTTGTGAGAAGACCAAGGGACGATAACTATGGAGAATACACAGGGTTAACTGCTAAGGAAGGGTCCCAACACAAGATGAGAAGCAACCATAAACTAAAGGCGCAAGCCGACATCCATAGACAAACTGTTAAGATGGAGAAGAAGCAGAGCGGGAGATCTAAGAGACTCAAGATGGCCGCCAGAGAGAGAGTCAAACAACCGAAACAGAAGATCAACAAGGATCCCACTAAGAAGAGAAATAAGAACAGGTTTAGATCCAAGTTTGATAGACTATTATAAAAAAAATAATTAGTCAGCGTAATTTAGCACTTGTGCAATCGAAATAAAGTATAAATTTCAATGTGGTTGGTATCGCTAGCAATAACATTGGAATATAGACTTTATTCCGTTGCATTAAGTGTTACAATGCATTAACGGTATTGAAATCTAAAGATTGTTCAATATTGTACTCGCCTATGAGCAACTTCCATGTATTTATATTCTTATACATGTGCGGTTATATTGTTGTAAATAAATATAAGTTAACCATATTGTGTTTACTTTTAGAATACCCTTTGGCATTGAGCGAATCACTCGACTTATCAACTGGTGAAGTTTTTAGACATAGCTTGTGCTTAGGCTTAGGGATTGTCAGACTTTTACTGAGTAAAACCCACTATGTTCCTCTTGAAACCCTTTGAGTGCCAGGGTCGCGGTAACACTCACGAACATCGCGCAGCCCTGACAGATTGTAGAAGGCTAGGGGCGGGATTTTCGGAACTGGCGTTTGATGTCTAGGTTTTCAAGACGCCTCTGTTCCGAGTCTTGTATGCTCTGATGAACGGCTCTCCGCCACTCTGGTCTTCGAG
The DNA here is from genome assembly GCA_941860345.1 of Chrysodeixis includens. Classification (NCBI taxonomy): domain Eukaryota; kingdom Metazoa; phylum Arthropoda; class Insecta; order Lepidoptera; family Noctuidae; genus Chrysodeixis; species Chrysodeixis includens. The sequence goes on along the minus strand of OW796111.1, from coordinate 8,213,652 downwards.
TAGATAGAAGAAAGTTAACCTAGTGATGTTCTTCAATCTCTATTTGTCTCTTTATTCCATTTACAGAGACAGGGATGACATTTAGGGACAACTGAATTTCCGTTGTGAAAACGGATTTCATTGATATGAAATGTCTATATACGATAATAAAAAAAAAACATATACTTATGTATAGCATGGAAATAAAAGAATCCTTTTAAGTACACTTTTTTAATAAATCTGAATACAAAACCTTAGAAACATAGGAACAATGAATACTATTAATTCTATAACATAATGTATGTATTCCCGAACAAAAAGGCAACTTGAAGAAGTTCTTGATTATATATTTGTCTCAACTTCCTACCTAAAAGTGACAAAGACAACATGAGACTTAGGGTGCCTATTAACGCGGAATTGTCAGGAGTTGAGCGGAGTGGTCCGTGAATTATAAAGTCTTGTAAGTCGAAAGGAAAAATAGGGGTTTCAGTTTCTACGTAGTAGATAATCGCCTATTTTTTTATTAGATTTGTTCTTCTTTAGCCTATTTGTACAGGACCCTGTGTCGCAAGTCAGACACGCACTTGACCGGTTTTTTTACTACCTTCTTTCACTAGATCTTCTCCGTGTGCAATTTGCGCGGATTTCAAGCCAATTCACAGTCCACTCCTTTCAGCTCCGCGTTAGTGGAAATGCACTTTTTATGTCGACATAAAACTTATACTTATATGTATACGTTTCGGTATTAGCCATAAAACTATTAACCATTGGTATAAAAATATTATTTTAAGTGACTTGTAGGTATTGACTGGATAACAAATATGGTACTTAATTATTATTTGGACTTTATTATGAATAAAAATATAATTATGCTTATAAGTATTGGCTGTAAACATAGCTTACAAGTTACATTTCTACAAAAGTAAGGATTGATCAAATCGCTAAAGTAGTATAGTGCTACAAGGATCTTTTGCCACGTGGCCGAAATCGGAAGTAATGCCGTCACATAAGAAAAACACCAACCACATTTTTGACAGACTCAGACAGTTGAGTCGATTCTTGTTGCAATTATACACACCATGGTTGACGTAATGTTGACGTCATACAGGTGCCAAAAGATCCTTGTCACACTATAGCTCTTTAATAATTGTAGAAATGTGACTTGATAAAGCAATACCGTTATTTTTCCCTTTGAAAAGAGTTTAAGGGAAATAGATTAACTAATAAATGCTATTCATAAAAGCATGAATCAAAAATGAAATATCTAACCTCCACTTAAAGTAACTTAATTTTGTGTTAACCGACTTCTGATGCTGACTGTACCTCTAATTATACTAACATCTTAAAATTGAGTTGCATACAATTATTCAGCTATTAGGTAAGTAACATTCTTATGCTTATTGAACTATAACTTCTTCTTGAGTAGCCCGCATTGGTCGAGGTGTGAGAATACAGCCGCCTTGTACTCCTCAGGGTGTTTGGAGTAGTGGAGAACGTGCGGGGATTTGTCCCAGCACTTTACACTGCACTGTTAACATAAAATATTAATTAACAGTAGTCACCAAATGTACAAATAACATAAAATATTATGCTTTAAAATATTTTTGATTTCTATTCCTGCTATTCTTGCCTTAACCTTTCTGCCTATTTCATCCTTAATCTAACCGGATTTCGTCTAAGTTTGTAAGATTTAACCTAAACACTTTATCGCCAACCATTCAATAGAAGTTTAATATCATCATTCCCCTGCCCTTATCTCAATTATTATTTAGGGTCGGCGCAGCATGTCTTCTTCCACACGTTCCTATCTGACGTCATCTCGGATGTAACACTATTTGCAGCCATATCAATAGAGGTTCAATAATTTAAATATAAAATTTTCCCAACCTTCATCCCACTCCTGACCCAGTGGTCGCAGACGTCCCTGCTCCTGTGCTCGGCGCCGATGGGGTCGGTCTTGGAGACCAGGAACAGGCCGGGGGCTCTGCACGGCGTCGAGTGGAACACCTCCGTGGCTTTCATGTAGTGCTTCGTCGCTAAGTTGTGGCATAACTTCATGTGCAACCTGTGTGAATGACGATAAATGTACCTAATATAGAAATTTTGAAATGGGGTATTTTGATTGTGTTGTAATCAGTATGTATCACAGAATATAATATTGTCCAGCTTCTTTCAGCAAAACTTAACTGTAATCGGAAAAGTATACTAAAGTATTTCCTAGATGAATCGAAGTCCAAAAAACCACGTATGAAAAGTTTTCGGTAGATGGTCGAGAGTTAGCTAAACATAAGTGTGTCCTTCATCCATTATGTGGTAACCATAAGCCATTGCTTGGTCTTCAAGACTATTAAATTCAACCCACCTTTACGCATGGCATCATGAGTGGAAATCCTTATAAGTACAGTGACGTTTTGTACAGGTTTAATTTGATTTAATTCTTTTGAATTATAAGACTCAAAATCAAAAGGTTATTATTTCGAGTAGGCCTTCTCAGGCACTTTCAAAACGTAACGACTCTAGTTGCGCGGTTCCAAAATGTCATTCTTATGGAGAAGAACCGGCAAGAAACTCCATAAGTTACTCTATTAACTTACTTGATATAAGCGCGGAAGGTTTCCTGCAGCAGCTTGTTGCGCGGGAACACGGCGGTGGGGAAACCGACCGGGATCTCGTGGATGTCGGCCGCGGAGTCCCACACTTGAGACACGATGCGGTCTAGCACTGGCTGGTACCTGGGACATTAGCAAGATGATCTTCGTGTGTTTTGTTTATGAGACTTGTGGATGTTAGGGATAGTTTTCATGCCCGAGTCGCGCACAGCATGCGCAAGCGATCCCGCGACTCTAACTTTGGCAATAGAAGGGGCTCGAGTTTTTGGTCGGTGTAACTCCGACCTATCCAAACGCCGTGCCCTCGGTGTGGGTTGAAGTCATTAGAGTTTCACCCCAGGAACAAAAAAAGGTATAGTTTTCATGTTAGCTGTATTTTTTAACACTCTTAACTACTTTAAACTTTCGATCTTTCGATCACATAGGAGATAAAACTTTTGTTCTTCATTAGATTTCTAAACTTTAAGTCAGTATCAATTGTAAGTACGTACCTACCTTATTAATTACCAGGAGAACATTGAAATTATTTTACTTTTTATATTTCTTTTTATTTCTAGCAATTTTGCTCTGATGTAAAAGTAGTCGCATAGTTGCTTTCCGTATAATTTTCTCACCCATTGCGTTCAAAATTAGAGGCAGATAAAAAAGAACTAGAGAAACTTACCTCTGTTTATCTTGCACAGCTTGCACCAGTAGTTCTGCCCAGACGTACGCGCCGACAGAGAACCCGTGCAGAACCAGCGGGTTCTGGCTGTTCACCTCCAAGAACTTCAATAATCTATCAGCTATCACCTGGAGACAGAAGTCTTAAATCACATGCTACTCTCTTAGTCCAGTCATTTGGTAGTTTTACCTGGAAAGTTTTCCGGGAGTTTTGAAAATTGGGTATTTTATAGATTTCGATATGCTCTTTTCGAATTTTAACTTTGCCACCTCGCACCACCGCCGCTCGCGCCGCCATTTTGAAAAAATGGCGCCTAAAATTGGTTTTTTGGGAATATCTTTTTTCCGACGCATTTTACGAAAAAAATATTTTCTACAAAATTAAACTAGAAAAAAATTCCTACACTTTATGTCTTATTCACTTTTTCATAAAATCCATAGTTTTGGACGTACGAGCGCCGCAAAGTATTGTTCATTTGCACCACTACGAGTGTTTCGTATATTTTTCTTAACTGTTCTATTACTTTTCAAAATGGCGGCGCGAGCGGCGGTCGTACGAGGTGGCAAAGTTGAAATTCGAAAAGAGCATATCCAAATCTATAAAATACCCAATTTTCAAAACTCCCGGTAAACTTTCCAGGTAACCCCCTTATTTTCTACCAAATGACTGGACTATCTGCATCCGCAATACAATAAAAGCACACATAATTCAAGCCATCGTTTTTAGCAACCAGGAGCTTTTCTACAGTTGCACGTATTTTCAATATGTTGTGCAAACAATTATAAATAACAATTATTATTAAATACTGAAATCCCTCACTAAAAAGGGAAAAACATTAATCAAGCTCTATAATAGTGTAAAGATTATACAGTACACCATTACTTTAAATTAATGCAGCCGGGACAAACAAATAACTCAAATATTGACAGTAGTTTACTTAGATTTCTACAAAAAGGGTTTAATTAATGTTCGACTATGCTCGATACAGATTGTACTAATTGTAGATGTTTGTATGCTACGTATGATTCATAGCACGCACGATTCGTAGCACTTATGATTCGTAGAACGTATGATTCGTAGCACGTATGATTCGTAGCACGAATGATTCGTAGCACGTATGATTCGTAGCACGTATGATTCGTAGCACGTATTATTCGTAGCACGTATGATTCGTAGCATGGGATTCGTAGCACGGGATTCGTAGCACGGGATTCGTAGAACGGGATTCGTAGCACGTATGATTCGTAGCACGTATGAATCGTAGCATGGGATTCATAGCATGGGATTCGTAGCACGTATGATTCGTAGCATGGGATTCGTAGCACGTATGATCCTGTCATGGGATTCGTAGCACGTATGACTCGTGACATGAGATTTTTAGACCACATGATTCGTAGCATGGGATTCGTAGCACGTATGATTCGTAGCATGGGATTCGTAGCACGTATGATTCGTAGCACGGGATTTGTAGCACATATGATTCGTAGCAGGGGATTCGTAGCACGTATGATTCGTAGCATGGGATTCGTAGCACGGGATTCGTAGCACGGGATTCGTAGAACGGGATTCGTAGCACGTATGATTCGTAGCACGTATGAATCGTAACATGGGATTCGTAGCACGTATGACTCGTAGCATGGGATTCGTAGCACGTATGATTCGTAGTATAGGATTCGTAGCACGTATGACTCGTAGCATGGGATTCGCAGCACGTATCATTCGTAGCATGGGATTCGTAGCATGTATAATTCGTAGCATGGGATTCGTAGCACGTATGACTCGTAGCATGGGATTCGTAGCACTACGATTTGTAGCATGGGATTCATAGCATGGGATTCGTAGCACGTATGATTCGTAGCATGAGATTCTTAGACCATATATGTAGCATGGGATTCGTAGCATTAGATTCGTAGCACGTATGATTCGTAGCATGGGATTCGTAGCACGGGATTCGTAGAACGGGATTCGTAGCACGTATGATTCGTAGCATGGGATTCGTAGCACGTATGACTCGTGACATGAGATTTTAGACCATATGATTCGTAGCACGTATGATTCGTAGCATGAGATTCGTAGCACGGGATTCGTAGCTCGTATGATTCGTAGCATGGGATTCGTAGCACGTATAATCCGTAGCATGGGATTCGTAGCACGTATGACTCGTAGCATGGGATTCGTAACACGGGATTCGTAGCACGTATGATTCGTAGCACGTATTATTCGTAGCACGTATGATTCGTAGCATGGGATTCGTAGCACGGGATTCGTAGCACGGGATTCGTAGAACGGGATTCGTAGCACGTATGATTCGTAGCACGTATGAATCGTAGCATGGGATTCGTAGCACGTATGAATCGTAGCATGGGATTCATAGCATGGGATTCGTAGCACGTATGATCCGTAGCATGGGATTCGTAGCACGTATGACTCGTGACATGAGATTTTTAGACCACATGATTCGTAGCATGGGATTCGTAGCACGTATGATTCGTAGCATGGGATTCGTAGCACGTATGATTCGTAGCACGGGATTTGTAGCACATATGATTCGTAGCATGGGATTCGTAGCACGTATGATTCGTAGCATGGGATTCGTAGCACGGGATTCGTAGCACGGGATTCGTAGAACGGGATTCGTAACATGGGATTCGTAGCACGTATGACTCGTAGCATGGGATTCGTAGCACGTATGATTCGTAGCATGGGATTCGTAGCACGTATGATTCGTAGCACGGGATTTGTAGCACATATGATTCGTAGCAGGGGATTCGTAGCACGTATGATTCGTAGCATGGGATTCGTAGCACGGGATTCGTAGCACGGGATTCGTAGAACGGGATTCGTAGCACGTATGATTCGTAGCACGTATGAATCGTAACATGGGATTCGTAGCACGTATGACTCGTAGCATGGGATTCGTAGCACGTATGATTCGTAGTATAGGACTCGCAGCACGTATGACTCGTAGCATGGGATTCGCAGCACGTATCATTCGTAGCATGGGATTCGTAGCATGTATAATTCGTAGCATGGGATTCGTAGCACGTATGACTCGTAGCATGGGATTCGTAGCACTACGATTTGTAGCATGGGATTCATAGCATGGGATTCGTAGCACGTATGATTCGTAGCATGAGATTCTTAGACCATATATGTAGCATGGGATTCGTAGCATATATGATTCGTAGCATTAGATTCGTAGCACGTATGATTCGTAGCATGGGATTCGTAGCACGGGATTCGTAGAACGGGATTCGTAGCACGTATGATTCGTAGCATGGGATTCGTAGCACGTATGACTCGTGACATGAGATTCGTAGGATTTTAGACCATATGATTCGTAGCACGTATGATTCGTAGCATGAGATTCGTAGCACGGGATTCGTAGCTCGTATGATTCGTAGCATGGGATTCGTAGCACGTATAATCCGTAGCATGGGATTCGTAGCACGTATGACTCGTAGCATGGGATTCGTAACACGGGATTCGTAGCACGTATGATTCGTAGCACGTATTATTCGTAGCACGTATGATTCGTAGCATGGGATTCGTAGCACGGGATTCGTAGCACGGGATTCGTAGAACGGGATTCGTAGCACGTATGATTCGTAGCACGTATGAATCGTAGCATTGGATTCATAGCATGGGATTCGTAGCACGTATGATTCGTAGCATGGGATTCGTAGCACGTATGATCCGTAGCATGGGATTCGTAGCACGTATGACTCGTGACATGAGATTTTTAGACCACATGATTCGTAGCACGGGATTTGTAGCACATATGATTCGTAGCATGGGATTCGTAGCACGTATGATTCGTAGCATGGGATTCGTAGCACGGGATTCGTAGCACGGGATTCGTAGAACGGGATTCGTAACATGGGATTCGTAGCACGTATGACTCGTAGCATGGGATTCGTAGCACGTATGATTCGTAGCATGGGATTTGTAGCACGTATGATTCGTAGCACAGGATTCGTAGCACTACGATTCGTAGCATGGGATTCATAGCATGGGATTCGTAGCACGCATGATTCGTAGCACAGGATTCGTAGCACTACGATTCGTAGCATGGGATTCATAGCATGGGATTCGTAGCACGTATGATCCGTAGCATGGGATTCGTAGCACGTATGATTCGTAGCACAGGATTCGTAGCACTACGATTCGTAGCATGGGATTCATAGCATGGGATTCGTAGCACGTATGATCCGTAGCATGGGATTCGTAGCACGTATGACTCGTGACATGAGATTTTTAGACCACATGATTCGTAGCATGGGATTCGTAGCACGCATGATTCGTAGCATGGGATTTGTAGCACGTATGATTCGTAGCACGGGATTTGTAGCACATATGATTCGTAGCATGGGATTCGTAGCACGTATGATTCGTAGCATGGGATTCGTATCACGGGATTCGTAGCACGGGATTCGTAGAACGGGATTCGTAGCACGTATGAATCGTAGCATGGGATTCATAGCATGGGATTCGTAGCACGTATGATTCGTAACATGGGATTCGTAGCATGGGATTCGTAACACGGGATTCGTAGCACGGGATTCGTAGAACGGGATTCGTAGCACGTATGATTCGTAGCACGTATGATTCGTAGCACAGGATTCGTACCATGGGATTCGTAGCACGTATGACTCGTAGCTTGGGATTCGTAGCACTACGATTCGTAGCATGGGATTCATAGCATAGGATTCGTAGCACGTATGATTCGTAGCACGTATGATTCGTAGCAAGGGATTCGTAGCACGGGATTCGTAGAACGGGATTCGTAGCACGTATGATTCGAAGCATGGGATTCATAACACGGGATTCGTAGCACGGGATTCGTAGAACGGGATTCGTAGCACGTATGATTCGTAGCATGGGATTCGTAGCACGTATGACTCGTGACATGAGATTTTAGACCATATGATTCGTAGCTCGTATGATTCGTAGCATGGGATTCGTAGCACGTATAATCCGTAGCATGGGATTCGTAGCACGTATGACTCGTAGCATGGGATTCGTAACACGGGATTCGTAGCACGTATGATTCGTAGCATGGGATTCGTAGCACGTATGATTCGTAGCATGGGATTCGTAGCACGGGATTTGTAGCACGGGATTCGTAGAACGGGATTCGTAGCACGTATGATTCGTAGCACGTATGATTCGTAGCACGTTTGATTCGTAGCACGTATTATTCGTAGCACGTATTTTTCGTAGCACGTATGATTCGTAGCATGGGATTCGTAGCACGGGATTCGTAGGACGGGATTCGTAGCACGTATAATCCGTAGCATGGGATTCGTAGCACGTATGACTCGTGACATGAGATTCGTAGCACGTATGACTCGTGACATGAGATTCTTAGACCATATGATTCGTAGCACGGGATTCGAAGCATGGGATTCGTAGCACATATGATTCGTAGCATAGGATTCGTAGCACGTATGATTCGTAGCATGGGATTCGTAGCATGGGATTCGTAGCACGTATGATTCGTAGCATGGGATTCATAGCACGGGATTCGTAGAACGGGATTCGTAGCACGTATGATTCGTAGCATGGGATTCGTAGCACGTATAATCCGTACCATGGGATTCGTAGCACGTATGACTCGTAGCATAGGATTCGTAGCACGTATGATTCGTAGCATGGGATTCGTAGCATGGGATTCGTAGCACGTATGATTCGTAGCATGGGATTCATAGCACGGGATTCGTAGAACGGGATTCGTAGCACGTATGATTCGTAGCATGGGATTCGTAGCACGTATAATCCGTACCATGGGATTCGTAGCACGTATGACTCGTGACATGAGATTCTTAGACCATATGATTCATAGCACGGGATTCGTAGCATGGGATTCGTAGCACATATGATTCGTAGCATGGGATTCGTAGCACGGGATTCGTAGCACGGGATTCGTAGCACGGGATTCGTAGATTGGGATTCGTAGCACTATGATTCGTAGCACGTATGATTCGTAGCATGGGATTCGTAGCACGTATGGTCCATAGCATGGGATTCGTAATACGTATGACTCGTGACATGAGATTTTAAGACCACATGATTCGTAGCATGGGATTCGTAGCACGGGATTCGTAGCACCTATGATTCGTAGCACGGGATTCGTAGCACATATGATTCGTAGCATGGGATTCTTAGCACGGGATTCGTAGAACGGGATTCGTAGCACGTATGATTCGTAGCATAGGATTCGTAGCACGTATGATTCGTAGCATGGGATTCGTAGCATGGGATTCGTAGCACGTATGATTCGTAGCATGGGATTCATAGCACGGGATTCGTAGAACGGGATTCGTAGCACGTATGATTCGTAGCATGGGATTCGTAGCACGTATAATCCGTACCATGGGATTCGTAGCACGTATGACTCGTGACATGAGATTCTTAGACCATATGATTCATAGCACGGGATTCGTAGCATGGGATTCGTAGCACATATGATTCGTAGCATGGGATTCGTAGCACCTATGATTCGTAGCACGGGATTCGTAGCACATATGATTCGTAGCATGGGATTCGTAGCACGGGATTCGTAGCACATATGATTCGCTGCATGGGATTCGTAGCACGGGATTCGTAGCACATATGATTCGTAGCATGGGATTCATAGCATGGGATTCGTAGCACGTATGATCCGTAGCATGGGATTCGTAGCACGTATGATTCGTAGCACGGGATTTGTAGCACGTATGATTCGTAGCATGGGATTCATAGCATGGGATTCGTAGCACGTATGATTCGTTGCATGGCATCCGTAGCACGGGATTCGTAGCACGTATGATTCGTAGCATGGGATTCGTAGCACGCATGATTCCAAGCATGGGATTCATAGCACGGGGTTCGTAGCACGTATGATTCGTAGCATGGGACTCGTAGCACGTATGATCCGTAGCATGGGATTCGTAGCACGTATGACTCGTGACATGAGATTTTTAGACCATATGATTCGTAGCATGGGATTCGTAGCACGGGATTCGTAGCACGGGATTCGTAGCACATATAATTCGTAGCATGGGATTCGTAGGAAGTATGATTCGTAACACGGGATTTGTAGCACGTATGATTTGTAGCATGGGATTCATAGCATGGTATTCGTAGCACGGGATTTGTAGCACGTATGATTCGTAGCATGGGATTCGTAGCACGTATGACTCGTGACATGAGATTTTTAGACCATATGCTTCGTAGCATGGGATTCATAGCACGGGATTTGTAGCACGTATGATTCATAGCACGGGATTCGTAGCACGTATGATTCGTAGCACGTATGACTCGTGACATGAGATTCTTAGACCATATGATTCGTAGCACGGGATTCGAAGCATGGGATTCGTAGCACATATGATTCGTAGCATGGGATTCGTAGCACGTATGATTCGTAGCATGGGATTCTTAGCACGGGATTCGTAGAACGGGATTCGTAGCACGTATGATTCGTAGCATAGGATTCGTAGCACGTATGATTCGTAGCATGGGATTCGTAGCATGGGATTCGTAGCACGTATGATTCGTAGCATGGGATTCATAGCACGGGATTCGTAGAACGGGATTCGTAGCACGTATGATTCGTAGCATGGGATTCGTAGCACGTATAATCCGTACCATGGGATTCGTAGCACGTATGACTCGTGACATGAGATTCTTAGACCATATGATTCATAGCACGGGATTCGTAGCATGGGATTCGTAGCATGGGATTCGTAGCACGGGATTCGTAGCACGGGATTCGTAGCACGGGATTCGTAGAACGGGATTCGTAGTACTATGATTCGTAGCACGTATGATTCGTAGCATGGGATTCATAGCATGGGATTCGTAGCACGTATGATTCGTAGCATGGGATTCGTAGCACGTATGGTCCATAGCATGGGATTCATAATACGTATGACTCGTGACATGAGATTTTTAGACCATATGATTCGTAGCATGGGATTCGTAGCACGGGATTCGTAGCACCTATGATTCGTAGCACGGGATTCGTAGCACATATGATTCGTAGCACGGGATTCGTAGCACATATGATTCGTAGCATGGGATTCATAGCATGGGATTCGTAGCACGTATGATCCGTAGCATGGGATTCGTAGCACGTATGATTCGTAGCACGGGATTTGTAGCACGTATGATTCGTAGCATGGGATTCGTAGCACGTATGATTCGTTGCATGGCATCCGTAGCACGGGATTCGTAGCACGTATGATTCGTAGCATGGGATTCGTAGCACGTATGACTCGTGACATGAGATTCTTAGACCATATGATTCCTAACACGGGATTCGTAGCATGGGATTCGTAGCACATATGATTAGTAGCATGGGATTCGTAGCACGTATAATTCGTAGCATGGGATTCTTAGCACTTGATTTGTAGCACATATGATTCGTAGCATGGGATTCGTAGCACGTATGATTCGTAGCATGGGATTCGTAGCACGTATGATTCGTAGCATGGGATTCGTAGCATGTATAATTCGTAGCATGGGATTCGTAGCTTGTATGACTCGTAGCACGGGATTCGTAGCACTTATGATTCGTAGCACGGGATTCGTAGCATGTATGACTCGTAGCACGGGATTCGTAGCACGTATGATTCGTAGCGCGGGATTCGTAGCACATATGATTCGTAGCATGGGATTCTTAGCACGTATGATTCGTAGCATGGGATTCGTTGCACGTGTGATTCGTAGCATGGTATTAATATATTTAAAAACGCCGTGAGAGCTCAGCTGATAAGTAAAGCGTACTATACAATTAGTGATTACGTAGAGGATAGGCGCGCGTGGATGTAGTATTTCTGCACTTGTGGACTCCCTGGCAGTCAGCTAGTTTTCATTGTTATTTTAATATATATATTTTGTTCTTTTTTTATTACTGCGTATAATTTAGCTTTCCCATAGCGCGCAACGGCTAGTAGGTATATATTTAAGTTACAAAGTCGCACAAACCTGTGATCCCTTGACCGGCCAGGTGAGCTGCCAGGGCGTGCAGGACACGGAGACGACGTCGAACCCCTGCGCCAGGTACAGCGCCGCGTACTTCTGCACGTGGCTCGGCTTGGCGCGCATCCAGTTCATGATGATGCATAGCGGCTTCTTTATGTCGTGGTTTAGCCTGGATTTGGAGAATTTGCATTTGTAACTATATCATCATTATCTTCCTGCCCTCATCCCATTTTACTTGGGGTCGGTGCGACAGGTTGTTTTCTTCCATTACTATTAGACGTCACACTATCATTTACTCCTTTTTCATTCATATCGTTCCTTATACAATCCTTCCATCTTTTTTTTGGCCTTCCCCTTCCTCTCCATTCATCAACATTCATATTCGTATTTGTAACTATATACTTATCATAAACACCGTTTATGTACAGTTACGAACAACACACGTCCTTATTTTTTCACCTATTGTAATAATAAAATTAAGATATCAAAATTAATTAAAAAATACTTGATTAACATACTATTAAATATTTTTGACGTTTTTTTGTAACCCTTTAATGACGTTTTTTCTAAACCTTACGTAATAACTGAAAAAACAATTATTTTTTTTGTTTTCTTTTTCATGTCGCAAAAAATACTCACTTCATAGTACTAGGGTCTGCTTTAAGTTTGGCGTTGTTATCGTCGCTGATGTACAGCATGTTGCTGTGGATAGCCTGCGTGTGCGCAAGCCTGTCTGCCCCCACCATAGGGGCACAGGATAACAACGGTCGGGGAAATGTCTGGAAATTAAATAGATATTGTTTATAACTATAGTCATTGCATAGAACTAAAATGCTGAGACGATCAATAGTCTACTAAAAGCCCATCGTGCAGTCGTCAATATTATGTTGATGTTATGTGAATATTGTTCTTGCCCGATGGGACGGTAATCTATGAGAGTAAAAGGAACAGAGAGTGCACCTGTGTTTGCGCACACGCTTGTGCACTATAATATGTCCTGCGTAGCTGGCTGGTGTCATAGTAACACTAGCCGCCGTGGCCGAAATCGGTCCGAACACATTAGTTATTATTGTTCTTGATTTTTTTATTAAGTAGTTTAAATAATGTTGTTATTTTTATTATTTGTCTGTTCTTTGTATTGATCATATTTAGGATAATAAGCTGTCCTCGTACAGATAGTTGTAAGTGAACTAAATACGGACACTTCAGACCCCTTCTCCATATAAAATGACATATTCTCCATACGAAGCTTCGACGCAAATATCTTTTCGAAACATAGTCCCAACCATCAAGTGGACTAAATTGAATTTACACCAACATTCTGTGTAAACTATACGGGTATAGCAGCCCCAATAATATTACTGCTCCCCAATACACGAGGGGAGAATCCCACTGCATAAAGAATTTTATAAACAACAATTTTTGTTTATAATGTAGGGGACTTAAGGAGAACGCACACTCTTCCAGGCCGAATGCGTGAAACGAGTTGATTTGAATTAAAAATGTTTTTAAAATTTGATTTGTTCTGCTCGGTTAAGTGTGCGTTTACCTTTTTCAGTTTGTTAATCGTCATTCAAATCGCATGTAAAGCTCTGTAATTCTTTATGGTTAAACAATCACAGTCGTGATCACAGCAGTGATGACAGCAGATTCAATTGATCAGTCTTCCAGAAACAAGGGATATTATTTAAGTGGACTAGCCTTTCACAGCTGGTTTCTTATAAAACTGTACTTACATTTTTTAAACATGTTGTTTTCCCGCGGTTAACGGTCAAAGAAACCGCGGCGCGCAACCATCCCACCTCCATTGTCGTCTATGTGACACTGAAGAAATATGATAAGGATAATTATTAATGCTGTTTATTTTGAGAATTTAGAAAAAATATTTTTAAGTTTACGAGACTATAAATTTAAATAAATGCGCGAAAGAAGTTACGTTACAGTTTGTCTGTGGGCTGCCGCCCGCTTATTTAGTTACCACCTAAACAAGTGGTTGAACTTCGTGCAAACCACATTTTAAACGTTGTATTCAGAGAAAGTCTAATCGATATTTAATATAGCGACTTCCCGGTATCGAGTTAAGCTTGCTAACTCTTAGAATTTGAGATTTGGCTCCCTTAAATCCCATTTACTATTTTAATTTAGGTTCTTCAACTGCCCCACGCAGTAAATAAATATAGTCCGGCTCCTTTTGCTGCAGCCACACATTTTTAAACTTAAATCCTACTAATGTTATAATAGAGATGTATGTGAGTGTGTATAATTATGCCCTTTACAGTCAAACAGGTGGACCGATATTGATGAAAATTAGTATGGAGTTCGCTGACACATGACACCCTAAATTAACAAACAAGCTATTGTTTATCTGACTGCCTAGAAGATGGGTAATGTTTTTGCAGCTGCAACCGAATTTCGGGCAAAGCGGCGAGAAAAAGCTAGTGTTTAGTATCATTTTACGACTAGGTACAACTTGCAAAGATAGTATCCAATATAGGTCAGTTTCATTGTAATAGTGAGTCACGAGCTCTTACCAATTGCTTGGTCATCTTGTTATCGTTGGTATTTAAAATTATGATACAGAAACTTCACTCAGCATCTGTTAAAGTTACGGTAGATTTTGATAGCCTTATCAGTAAATAAAGATTTTTATCACAATGTTCGTTTTGTTTATTAGTGAAGCTTGCAATACGAATTAATCTCAAATTAGTTTCAGTTCAGTACACCGCTTTGTTATGTCTTTTAACCAATGTGTGAACCAATGGTCAGGAAGCCAAAAAGTGACCCCTAAATCAATATGATGCGACAGACAAGGGGCCAATTTACGCCACTTACTAACATTAATAAAAATACATAAACATACCTACTTATACATTGTACATTCTAAAATTCTATCAACAAAATGTATTATTTATGTATTTATGACAGTTTTATTTGTTTTATTGCTTTGCCCATATGTAAAGACGGAAACTACATAAACTATTTACTAACAAGCTAAAAACTCAGCGTCATACTTTCATTGAACTTTGTACTATCGAAGCCTAGACTGAATAATAAACAATGCATGCATAAATAAGTCACTTAAATAGTTCAAACAGCCAATACCTTTGCTTCCCACTTTTTAAATCACTCACAAAAACCACAGACTATAAAAGTTGTTTATAACCTAATTGAAACTTGAATTTAACATTTAGGAAGTCAAAAATAACATGAGATGTGAAATTTTGTAGTGAGTCGTAACGTACGAAAGTGTGTCAATATTATTGCGTTGGCGACGTTCGTCGCGTTTGCGAACCGCGTTTACACTGCCGGCAGCGCTGAGTGCCGGCGCCTCGCCGCGCGCCAACGAATGAGTTCAAGGGTAAAGTGACTCCACCGAAATATACCATTGCTCGTAATTTCTATTTGAGAGGACCAATTTGTTAGATGCTTCCTAATGTATAAAGGATGTGTTTATTATTAGGCTATTCTATTGGTAAATAAGGTGTATATTCATAGTTTATTGAAATAAGTATGCGTAAATGTAGAGGAACAAATGTGTCAATGACTTGAAAGTACTAATAGAAAACTATTACCTACCTTATTATTACATTCAAATTCATAGGGGTAGTATAATATTTAAGCGGTAGGTTGAATAGTTTGTTGAGTTCCGTAAGTATGTCAGAATGTCATTGATCACATTCTGGGTTTACGCAAGCTATGCATATCGTCTGGTCATTGACCCTTTACTACATGTGTAGTGTTAGAATACAATGTGCGTTTGCAATGGGCGGGAATTTTGAAAAATGGAATGTTGACCATTTTTTTTCCATTTTTTATCCAGTACTCGTAGTAAATTACTGGACACATCTATTGAATTCTATTGCCTATGAAATGAAAAACTACGATAAATTGATTTACGATCCCACGAAACTGCGTGTCATTCAATGGGCATAAAAATATCAAAAACCTATTTGGCGTAGTATTTTAACTGCGCGTAGTTTTAAACGATGAATTATTGCGTTCGTAGATTCTAATCCGCGTTTTGTTTACATGTGTTTAATATGTCACAAAATATTTAGGTGTAAGTTAGATGGAGGGGCTTTATAAAAACTAAAATACTTGCATAGCTAAATCCTGCTGAGATATCACTATTACACTAGTGTTTCTACTATTGTGGCGGTGGCGTCTCGGGTCGGGTCATCTCCTTCCCTCAAATATGGCAAGAGAGGTGATGGCTGACCCCTGCATCGTACTCGTGAACGGGTGCTGCTTGCGGTGGCTGGTCGGTCTGCAGACCTTGGTTTTCGTAATCACTACATAGTTTTAATTTTATAATATTTTGTAGGTATCCTCAAATATTTATTAATCTGGCACAATTCCTATTTAAATTAAATCTTAGAATATTGTAATTTGAAAGACAGCGTGCTGCTGGGGAGTTTGTTGCGGCGAAGGGTGGGCGATAGGGTGCTGCCTATAATTTATGAATCTTGACGTTTAAAAAGTGGTACATTGTAGCCCAATTTGAATAAAATACTTGATTTGGTAGAATAACCTCAGGGGCCTACTGCCACATGTTTAAGTAATATTATTTTAGTTGTGGAAGCGAGTGCAGTACATGGAGTAGAGCAGCGTCTCCTCTCCTGCTTATAAGAAACCCTCTGAGTTCTGACTGGCTCTGACCTCTACTTCGCAGTAAAAAAAATCATGGCGTTAAAATAAATAAATAGCATAACTTAGCCAAAAAATCATGAAAGCGGTTAGGAATTGAAGCAGGTTTATGTAGCTACTAATTTATTTATTATGCTTTAAGACGAATTTTAATATGATGATGTCCGGACCGTTTTCGGCCACGGCGACCAATGTTACTATGACACCAGCCAGCTACGCGGAACATTATTATAGTGCACAAGCGTGCGCGCAAACACCGGTGCAATCTCTGTTTCCTTACTCTCATAGCCCGATGGCAGGCGGTAATCCGACACCATATTTTAATATACATACAACTTGGATGGTCGGTACTGAGTCAGTAACAAATCAGAGAACAATAAGCATATCAAATTATGCTAACAATATGATAGCACAGGAACATATTAATAGCCCAAATTAGTTTAATCTCCATAATTTACAATAGTCTTGCAGCTACCTTGGGCCGTCCATGTCTGTTCTTCCATAGAGCAGGGGTGGATGGCCCGTGGTAGGTGCCCCATCACATTTTAGATTAAAGTTCTCAACAAGGCCTCTGCATGTTGGACCTGTGTCCCCGTGTAAGCCTTTAAAAAGGACCGGGTATCTTCCCTTGAAGTTATCCCGTCAATTAAAAGAAAAAAAAAAAAAAGTGATAGCACAGGAATACAATTACTCACGAGTAGGCAAACTGTTAGCAGCCTACTGAGTTTGTATTGTATCGGTTTAGTATGCCCTTTCATATATTTGAAATCCACAGTTAGCTAGTTTTGCACTGCCTATTAATAGCAAAACCGGTTCAGTTTTCTTGCGACATACAAAAATTTGATAAAAAAAAAAAACATTTAAAGCTCAGATACTCATACTTGTGCGACCCACAAATGGTGTCTTTGTGCCTGGGAATTGAATGTCTTTGGAACACCCGTGATACAAGTATTATTTTTCTTAGTGTGGGAGTCGTTTATTAAAATAGACGAATCACGCTGTCTCTGTCTTTTAAAATAGAAACACATTTAGACTATACCAAGTCTTAATTCGCGTTTTAGTATTCAGGGGCAGATTAAGAAAAAAAAGAACATTTTATAAAAGTGTACTTTACTATATATTAAACTACAGTGCATATTCTCTTAATCTATAGCTACATTATAAAAAAACTTACATACTAAACATTTTAAATTTATATTTTTAATACTTTGGACCTGATTCACAACATTATAAGGCAATTTTATGAGGAATTGACAAACTGAGGGTGTTTAATATTAAAAACTTGTAATAAAATAAATTATATTTTTTTAAATAGACCAAAAATCTCCTTTAGTAATATTGTGTTGTTGAAAACGCCATTTTTAATCATAATTTTCTAGATATAAGGTTCAAAATCACAACACTGTTTAATTTAAAGACTGCAGTAATTTTGAGGAGTTTCGTTAACAGAAGAAACAACCAAAGACCTGCTTAACAGAAGTCAAGCGTTTAGTGTTTAAGTTTGTAAGATCAAGTCGAACTTTGAAAATATAGACGTCCTTTTCACTCTCAAAGTTATGATCGAGTGATAGAGTGAGACAAACGATCATAGTTATCAAATATTCAGTATGAAAACAGTTGCAATTTAAGCCGTGAAGATCATACATACAAAATTTTACCTAATTACATGTTACATAGAGCTTAAAATAACTAAAATGGAACTATTTGCACCGTTTCACCTTCCCAGCTACTTGCATTTTTGTAGACTGCCTTTTCATTTTATTATTTGTTTTTTAATAGATAGTCAAAATTCATTGTAATATTATTTAGTCAATCTAAGTGTCTGTAAACAGTATGTTGTTACTTCGTGCACGCTCGGCTACTTTCGGCTTTGTTCGGCTCAAGTCACGTGACAAGTTCGTGCATGCTCGGGTCGTTCGGAATTAGACGTGCGTACACTTGGATAAAGTGGTAAAAAATTACTGTAATTTTTACTTAAATAATATAAAGTATGATATTTATACCAACCTGGAAAGAGTATAAAAATATATTAAAACTGATTTTTTTTTTTAGGCAGACATTAAAATTATAAATGTAATTTGAAAATTTTCGAAATGAAATATTTTGATAAATATACTTGATGAAGTAATATACTACAAGAAGAGTCTTAAAAACGAAACTTCGAATAAATTTCAAGTGGTTTTTGAACACTGTATTAAAATAGAATTGATACAAATCAGACCGGCTCATGATATTGTGTTTTAACCTGCAAAAACCACTACAAAATTTCTATATTAACCCTGAACTAAGCACTATCCTGTAAGCTTACTGTGAACTCTTAAAACAAAGCTTGCTGTGGAGAAAGCGAGAAGGAGCTACGCACAGCGTAGTGCCGTCTCACTTCTACCATAGCAACAGTCCTGATCGTCTGGACAAGTGACATTAAAATATCCCATACATGGATCGAACCGTATAAGTGTGTGAAATGACAAATCAAAATTACGTCATCATTCCCCTGCCCTTATCCCAATTATTACTTGGGGTCCATGTCTTGTTCCACAAGTTCCTATCTGACATCACATTGCAAGCAACACCCTTTACAGTCAAAATCACGTGACGCTTCGAAAAGGATTGTGCACTCATTTTGTTGTTGCGTGCATACATAGTAGTAATACAAGAATCAACAATCTCTCAATCTCAATAACTTAAGGAATTTCTTGTCCTTTCTTCGCTATAAGAATGACCTTTTAGAATCAATAATGTAACATTTCGAAAGTGCCTGACATAAGTCCACTTGGAAGAAATACGTTGATATTTGAATACATTTGTAAGATTCGATCCACTCCACCATCTGAGGTATATAACTTGTCTGTTCCAAGAGGTTCACAGTACAGCCAGTAGGTCCTTATAACCTCATCCTCATCTTCTCGGGCTGGGAGACCAGGCCATACTTGTCCAGGTGTTCGTACAGCGCTGCCACGTACTCCTTAGGGTGCTTCGTGTAGTGCTGCACGTGAGGCGACCTGTCCCAGCATTTCCATGTGCACTGGAAGGGACAATATTCGATTTAGTGTTATATTTTAATAAAATTTCTTAAAAATAAAATTATTTTTGATAAAAAATCTTAATTAAAGGTGGGTTCATTTTGTATATTATGCACTAAGAAATAGACACGAGAGAATTAATTCACTAGCACAAAGAATCATGTTGCAATTTAGAACTAGCATTTGTGTAATAACCAAATTTCAATTTAACAAAGTAAGTAGATCACAATAAGCCCCATATGACGAGGGACGACTTAAAACACGTCGTGATTTAGCTATCGTTGTTTATATTCGAACAATTTGCGACTTTCGGCTAGAAACGATCGTATATTATAAAGATTTTGATCTAGTGATTGGTCGTCCTGAAGGCCTACCATTATGTCTCAAAATAATATTATTGCAGTTGTAGAAGAGAGACACCACTTTACGCCGCGTATTACGCTGTCACGCATTTATAACTTCAATAATATAAATTTTAAGACGTGGTGATAAGATAGATACCGAAAGTCTTGGGTTAGAATCAACCTAAAACATGTGCAGTATTTATACAAGGTTTGTTTAGTTTTACACTAGATGGCGTTGTGTAAGATATATAATATATAAAATTTCCATGTCACAATGTTAGCTACCGTACTCCTCCGAAACGGTTGAAGCTATTCTCTTGAAATTTTGTATATGCATTCAGTAGGTCTGAGAATCGGCTACAAATTTTTCATCCCTATTTTTCTTTTGCCGACGTCGCGGGCAACAGTTACTTTGAAATGAATGTTCTCATATTATGTTCATGTATTATGTATGTATGTGTCATGTTACCTTCATGCCCATCTTGACCCAGCTATCGTGCACGCTGCGGTTGCTCTTCTCAGCGCCGACGGGATCGCTGCGGGAGAGCAGGAACAGCGCCGGCGCGCGGCACAGGTTGGTGTGGAACAGCTGCGACGACCTGATGTAGTGGGACGTGGCCGCCTCGTGGAAAGTCTTCATGTGGTACCTGAAGACAAGAGGAAAAATTTAGTATCGTATTAATTAGAAGCAATTAAAGATGTCGTAGCCAATTTCGTTCACGGCGACTATTTTAATACTGAATGGTTTATGAAGCAAATTTTGCTAAGAAAAATTTCGCGATATTAAGGGCTTGTGAGTTCTTCTTTTAAGTAGTTGTAACAGGAGCATTTTAAGAAAACGGTAAGCAACAGCATAACCCCGGGTAAAGAGAGATGATTCTAGAGGGAGAAGATCTTGTGCGAGTATTTATGTAACTAAGAAGCAGTATGAGCAGAAATGTTAAGCAATTCAGAGGTTGATTAAAAACCACGAAAAAGTATCAACTCGAAAACAACAAAAAATCGCGGAATGTATGTGGGGGTGATTCGGATACCTCTATGTGTCATCTATCACCGGACACATTCCGCGGACATCCTGTATTTCAAGTCAGAAAGTATTATTTTTTTATCACAAGAAATTTGTTACATAAATGGGTTTTCCAAAACACCTGGTACTCTTAAATATTATACAGCATTAGATTAAGATTTACAACTTACGTGAGAGATTAGAGTCTATGAACGATACGGTAGTTTAATCTATTATAATCCGTTATATGTGTTATCCTATCAATCAATAACTATGACTAGGCGATATTGGATCACGTGTGGCGCGACTTAAGCGTTTGTAAAGTAAGGAAGTGTTATATAGTAGTGTTTTGTTTAAGTCTATAAATTTCGAGACTCTACTAATATTATAAACGCGAAAGTTTGTAAGTATAGATGGATAGATCTTTGTTACTCTTACGCTCAAACGGCTGGATCAATGTTGATGAAATTTGCTATGGACTTAGTTGAAAGTATAGATTAATATATAGGCACTTTTTAAACGGCAGCGTCCGACTATGTTTTTACAGCTATAAGCGACATTTGTGCTACAGCTAGTAAATGTATTATAAATGTCAGGGAGAGAGGCCTGTGCCTTGAGCCTCTGTTTGAGCGTTGATCACCAACTTTTTCGAGGCGATTTCAAACTACAATATTTGGAATCTTGGTTTCCTCAAGTTTTTGCCACTGTTTGTTAATCAGTAGTGTCTGAAAATATTTAAAAAAGTATATATCATTTATTAATAAAGAATATTAAGATTTCTTTGCCGCCTACATACAATGTTATACCTACATACCTTCATCAATATTTAGTCCACACACTAATATTTTTGTGGCTTAATCTCAGTCAGCTTGATTCATGTTTACAAGTTTAATATTATTATTAAGAACAGAAAACAAGGCGTCCTATTACCAATTTCATGTTGCATGCATGAAAGAAATGTAAAACAAATTTAGTTAAAATTTAAATAAGCTAGCTACTAGTTACAGAAATAAAATGCAAATAAAAAAATTGTCGCAGGCAGCGATTTCTTCGTATTAAACTTAATTAGTTTCTCTTGTGTTTAGGTTTCCGTACCCAAACAGTAAAACGGGACCTATTACACCCCTGTCTGTTTGTCTAGCTGTATGTCACGAACCGTAATAGTATAAACAGTTAAAATATATCCCAGAGGAAATCCTCATGGACTATCATCCGTCAGGGGGTTAACGGGGTGGTGTACCGGACTTTTACCGGCTAAAACCACTGGAGCGTCCTCATCTGCCTATGGCCGGGGGCACGGGGTTCACTCTCGCATTCATCACACGTAATGTCATAATAATACAGTAGAGATAACCTTTATGTACCATTAAAGCCAATTTCAAAGCAATTTACGCTCTCATCAATTTCCAATAAACTTTATTGTTTTATAATGACTACCCAAACTTATTTACTTCCATCTAAACGCCGTGTATGACGTTGTCCTTCAAAATCAGATAATAATATTATCGTCATACAACGAATGGGAATTATGACGTCTAATCTCATATTTGTTATTGTTAACTATTTGAAACGTTTTGATTAGACAGTAAGATAGGTGTAATCACTACATAGTATAAAACAAAAACGAACGACTGTCAGTACTGCGTGTGCTTAGATCTTTGGTTGCTTCCGATGACTTATTGATTGTGTGCCCTTTATTTATCTTTAGATTTTAATAATAAATTGAAACTGTTTAGTTACGTCCAACCAATCGTGGTGCCCATTCCTTTCGGTATCGAAATAGCATTTATAATGGGCCAAACATTTTTATTACAAAATGGTATTTTATTTCTAGGAAGAAATTGACAGTTCTCCGTCCACAGAAACGACATTTAAAATATTCTGATAGGGCTGTTTTAACACGTGGTTCGATATCGCCAAAAACACGTTTTTAATGTATTGTTTTTGTAAGATTGCAAATCAGATTTCATATCGAACATCTCGTGATTAAACGGTAAATAACCGACGTCACTAGGTTCATAACAAAACGCACGTGTGCTGCGAATTTTGAGATTGCAATCTAACTAGATAAAGTGGTTCGTTGACATATTTTTCGATAATATGCTTTGAGAGAATGGCATTCATTGTTTTGGCAAAAAAATTATCGCGCGTTAAAAACGCTGAAGAAAAATATTGGAAGGAGGCTTATGAGCGGTTCAATCTCTGACGCCAGGTTATACTTTAACCACACGAAAAAGAAAATAGACTTTTCTCCTCTCCCCTACGTACTCTTGCCGAGCCCGACAGGGTCTACAATTCTTTTTTTTTTATTTATTTAGCCTAAATAAGAGCCCACTGCTGGGCAAAGGCCTCCCCGTTCTCCTTCCAAACCTCCTCCTACAATTTTTACCCATCCAATTTTTGACACGAGTATACATTGTGTAGTGAGGAAGTATTGAGTTTACGAATAGATTTTAGGCATTTTTTTAGCCCACTGCGCCACAAGAAAGATTAAAAGTTCATTGAGTGTATGACATGTGAGGTGTATGTCAAAACTTATCGAGAGTTTTATCAATAAGATGTTTTTTTTATGGTTCACAGACATAATACTTGTGTTTAAATGTATTTTACATGGCTGTCCAAAAATGAGTATTTTATTAATTATACCGAAGCCTTTTATCATGAGTTTACGCGGCAGGGTTGCGATTCCGCGTGTGAAGTAAAAATATAATAATAAATTAATCTCACAAAATCTAAAATACTAGAATTATCATTATAGATTCTAGTAATCCAAAGATCTCTATAATTATACGGTTTTAAATAAACATAAGCCACACGATTATGTAGCAGATATAATTAATAACCTTTGGACTCTCGATCACACTGTTCACCTCCAAATGACATGAATTCCAAGCATTTAGGTAAGAATTACAACGGTTATCAGTTTAAAGATTACAGATGTCCATTATCTCTTTACTTGTATTTGTAATTAAATTATCATCATTCCCCTGCCCTTATTCCAATTATTTGGGGTCGGCGCAGCATGTTCTTCTTCCACACGTTCCTATCTGACGTCATCTCGCAAGTAACACTCTTTGCAGCCATATCATCTTTCACACAATTCATTCATCGTTTCTTCGGTCGTCCTCTTCCCCTATATCCATCTATATTCATGTCCATCACCTTCCTTACCACGAGATCCTCTTTCCTCCGCATGACATGTCCATACCATGACAGCTGATTACTACGAAGTTTTTCTGTGACCAGTGCCACTGTGCCGGTTATCAATTAAAAGATTACAGATGTTTATTAATTCTTTACTGTATTTGTAATTTAATTAATACTTTTTAATTAATCTGTATTGTTATGTAGTCTTTGCCTGCAGTCTCGCCTATATTGATGTTCCCTGTGAGTTTTTGTGCATGTATTTAGATTGTTAGTGTAAATTGCAAGTCAATTTAGTAATAAATAACCACGCAAAAAATCGTCCCAACCCACCAACAGATTTCAAACGTATCTCATTTAATACATCATGGTATCATGATCATTTTTTATTATGACGACATCACCGTAAGTCATGGGGTTAACGTGCAAAAAAACAATTCTTGTTCACTTTTTTCAGTACAAAAATTTTTAGGCGCACTATTTAACTATAAAAAAAGCTATTGATAGAGAACAGCCGTGAGACGCATAGGTAAAATAACGGTCTAATCTCACTGTACCCTCGCCCCTTGCCATGTTAACATGCGCGCGCGCACCTCAGTCGTGTCCTGTACATTCCGCTGTTTTCACGTTGTTTATCTATGCAATATCGGCTTGTTTGCAGCTATTGCTGACTCTGCTTGTTTATTTGGCCCTTTGATAGAAAATTAACAACAACAAAGAAATGTTTAAAATACTAACCTAAAATGTTGTTTTTTTTATCAAAAATATACGTACTTACATAATACACTTGAATATTTTTGGTATTTAATACCTAAAATGTTCAGCTGAACCATTGTATGTTGTAATTAATAACTAAACGTAGTTATTTAAAAAAATAAACACCCTTTTTCAACTAAAATGTTTTTATTTTTTACTTAATAATCCCATTTATTTACGGACAAAAAATCGATATTTGTCTTTTTATGGGACTTCATAATTATATTAAAACTAGTCCCAAGTCTGTTGGTGCTTGGGACAGAGCCCATACAATTTTTTGCATACTCCTTTAAACCTTTATTATTTCTCATAGTTTAAACTTACGAAATTTGATCAAAATTGATTGAGTAGTCTTAAGTTAAACGTACAGACTGAGCAGTTATTTTCAGTTGCTCTATTTACTGAGCCTTTCTCTGAAGACACTTAAATAAATTACAAGTTTCTCAAGAACTCATTTATCAAATAGAAAAAAGGTATTATTTTTAAAAGCAGTTGGTCAGTGCATTAAAAAATACAAAGTCCACGATATTATGTAAGTAAAGATATAAGACATTGAACAAAATAATAATGAAACAATTTATATTAAGTTGTCATAATTATTATGTCATTTATCTAGTTATAATTTCATGACAAATTAGTATATTTTCAGGAAAATTACAAGTAATTTATACAATTCAAGATTCTTTTACAATATACTTAAGAAAACATACTTACAATTAATTTATGAATAAATAATGAGACATTAAATAAACATTATCTTCGCGCCGCGGTTTAATGTTGTGTTCTTATGCAAAACAAAAGACACACACATTTTTTTACATAAAAAAAATCTGGGATGGGTAGGTAATTGAAGCGGTTCTATTGTTTTTTTAACAACGTCTTCTTGTCGTATTTATTACAACTTGGTGTCGGAGTTTTAAAGCCGCCCGTAGGCCTCTGACGTGGCAACACACATCCTCGAAAATTCTTCAGTTGTGCTGATTTCAGCAAGCGATAATTAATCTTTAACCTTTGTTATACACTCCTAGTGGCAATGCAATCTATACAAACAGTTAATATGATTTTTTTGGTAGATAGTGTATGATGCGAGCGATTTCGCCCGCGCGAATGTCGGCTATGGCTGCCAACACATTAGCTTTGTCTAATGCAGTCTGGTAAAAAGTAGCTTATGACGTGTTTATCCGATTTGCTAGGTACTTCCATAACAAAATTCATCAAAATTAATCAATTTGTTTGAGCACGAAGGAGTAAATAAACATCCATCCATCCATCTATCTTGTATCTATAGTCCAACAAATCTAAGAAGTACCGTTTGACAGTTATGACAAATAGGATAAAAGGGTTGGGAGTAAAAAAATCGATTACTATAATATCCGATTTTTATGAGATCGATTACTATAATTACCGAATTTTAAGAGATCAATTGTCATAATGAAATAAAAGTTATGTTTAGGATATTTTATTTATACACTACTAGTACTAGAATCGTTATCGTCTTCGTCATCATCGTCATTTAAATTAATGACTAGTTGATTATCTATGAAATTATCAAAGTGTACGTCTCTGTCGAAGTCGTAATTTATTTTAGGGTACCTATGTATTAAGTGCATAATGCGGTCGCGCAGTAACGTGTCGTCAATTGATAATTTGAAAGTAATACATTCGATTTTTCATATATGTAATCGATTTTTTCGCATACAAGTGTATCTGAAGAGTCACAACACTACAAGCAGTGACCTAACTACGTGACTTTGCAATGAGGTCAAAAATAGAACTATTAGAAATTATTTACTATGTAAATATGTGTTATTTTGCTTTGTTTGAAAGTTTTCAATTAAATTAGGATATAAAAATTGTACATTTATAGATACAATAATAAAATCTTTCTAAATTCATGGTTTTATGACAAAGGTTGTCGAAACTGAGTATTGTACGCATGAACAAAGTTGTTTCGGTTTGAAAATGATGAAACGTCAAACGGTACTTCTTAGATTTGTTGGACTATAATACTGTAATACTAATAAATAGTTATCTAATACTGTATGATAAAATATGCATCATACAAGATAACTAGCAATAAATGCAAATGAATGTTGCATATGATTCTAGCATTGTATTCAATAATAATAGATATAATAGCTGCAGGCTAGGAACTCAAATAACGCGATAAAAATGACGACGAGCAAATAAAAATTGAAAAATTTGCGAAGCAACGAAACGGCAAAAGTTTAATCCTATGGCAAACTTATTTTGATACTGGCAACATCGCAAATTTAACGAGTTACGTTTGTAATTCGTCGTTTCGATTTTGGCCAACTTTCTTGAAGAATCTAGATATAGAACATGGAAATCGATTTTTTATCCTTAATAAAACAGGAGTCTATCTAAAAACTTCGTATGATAATATCCCACAAGTGATCTAGATCCACTTACTCCATATAAGCTCGGAGCGCCTTCTGCATGACCTGGTTCTTTGGGAAGACGGCGGCGGGCACGCCGATGGTGATCTCACTGATGTCGGCGGCCGAGTCCCATACCTGGGCCACCACGCGGTCCATCACTGGCTGGTACCTATAATGCAGTTGGAATTTAAGTTTTAGGACGATCAGCAATAAAACAAAATCAAAACGTTTTTATTTTAAGAAGGTATTTTTCTGGGTAGAGGACGTTTCAATGGTTTTAGCCGGTAAAAGTCCGGCACACCCCCTCGTCAACCCCCTGACGAGGGCAGTCCATGAGGATTTTCACTGGGTTACAAAAAAATAAATAAAAAAGGTAAACGAAACTCACACTTGTGCATTATGCGGATGACGACTAATGGTTTTAATGAGATATTAGTACACAGTCATAAGATTGTCCACTTATGTTTAAATTAGTACAGCGGACTAAGTCCCTGCTAACTATTGTGTATTAATTTGTCACCTTTTACTGTATGGATCTCAGTTATCTGATTAAATAAATTTTATTATTATTTTTATTATAAGGCCGGGTTCCTTTTAAAGGTTTTCTCAAAAACAAAAAACGTATTTTTCAGGCACTATGAAACCGATATATTAGACTCTAGTTGCACGGTTGCGAAACATAATTGTTATGGAGAACACCAGTATGAAATCCCATAATTTTGTTCTGTTCGGTGATGAGCTTCAATAAGGTTGGATCAATTTATTAAGATAAAACTTACCACTAGTGGTACCATTTTAAAGAGTAACTTAGACTAGGCTTTTCTGGACCACATCGAATGCAAAAGATTGGATGTTTAGAGAAAGACCCGGTTCAATCGACTTGAAGACATAATGTTTTATTTAAAATTCCCGTGTCACAATGTTAGTTACCGTACTCCTCCGAAACCGATTCTCATGAAATTTTGTATAGCATTCAGTAGGTCTGAGAATCGGCTACTACCTATTTTTAATCCCTATTTTTTTCGCGAGCTAAGTCGCGGGCAACAGCTACTATGAATGATAATATATAACTCACGCCTCCTTATTCTTCATGACGTGGGCACAGAGCTCGCCCCACATGTAGCCACCGACGGAGAACCCGTGCACGACCAGGGGGTGCTCGTTCTCGTTGGCAGCCATCAACTTGATCAGGTCTGCTGCTACTAACTGCAATATACGAAGTTTGTGACTGACAAGTTCAAGAGAAGGTGGAGTGTGGAGGATTAAAGTCTACACCAAAGGCAAATTGTGTTTTTTTTTTGTATTCAGATAATGTCTTCAGAAAAATTCGACACTGTCTAAAAATACTAATAATAAAACTGTAATTGGTTATGGACCTTTTCATGCGTAAAATTTCGTAAAATTAAGCTACACAAATAAAATTTAATTGAAGCTAATGTCAACCTTATTTGCATTACCCTAAAGCTCAGATTCTAACATACCTGTGATCCTTTAAGCGGCCACATGAGCTGCCAGGGTGTGCAGGATACGGAGACGACGTCGAAGCCTTGCTCCAGGTACAACGTCGCGTACTTCATGACGTGCTTCTGCCGAGCCAGCAGCCAGTTGATCATCACGCACACTGGCCTGTCTATACGCTTATCCAACCTAAGAAACATAATTAAACTGTATTACTACTCCTCTCCACGACACGATTTAGAAGTATATACGAAAGACCTTGCCCAAAATGTGGAAGTGTTTCTTGAAGCTTATGGTATCGCACAGCTTGACAAATATTTCCACAATTCTCTGTCCCGCAGTACATAATACACTATCGGTAAAAAAAATCAATTCCTTCAACGAACTCGTTAGCCATAGATTGGGATAAATGGACAGACGAAGCAGGGTCTGTGACGAGGGTCACGAGGACTAGTGAGACGCTAATGGCTCTTAATAATAAGAACCTCAAATTTTCTAATGGTAGAATACTAGAATACCACTCAGTTTTATGTACGTTATTCTCATACTATCCTTGGACTCAAATGAGCCTACACGGATAGGCCAGTAAGATTATAATAGTCATCAAGCCATTGAGCAAAGACCGCATGCTGCGAGTCGGTCCCCGCATGGTACAAAGAGTACAAACGATGCGATTTGATGAGAATGTTTTGTAAGCCCCTCCAAATAGTAGCAAGTATCGTAGCTCGCGAGTTACTTTTAAATGAAACAAATCAGAAAGAATATTTTCCTCATACGGTTTTTGACCGCGAACCTAAAAATATCGAATGTAATCAAACAATAAACAAATACATAACCATGAATCAGGTCCAACATTTCCTGTGTTGACTACGGCGGTAAACAAAAATCGTCACTAGAACTACAAAAAGCAATTTCAGATACGCAAACTCAAAGCTGAATTGTTTTATTAACTTTTTCTTAGACAAGAAAGTCGTTTTTATATATATTTCTCTTTTGGAGGGTCCGAAGTACCCTTTTTGTAGCCTAGGAGGTCCTAAAACCACCCAAAAAATGTACCTATATAAATTCTAAATATTACATTATTTATTGCAAATAATTTAGATACATTTTTTTTACTGGGCTAGAAATTATAAGTCTGCACAACACTGCTATAATTGGCTTTATCAGTTTTATAATTCGGTCTCATTTGTTCAATTAAAAATGAAGTCAATGTCTAGCTAGATCGAGTCCTAATCTTAGTAGGGATCCAACGGGACAACGTCCTGTCGCGGACCGTTTATTTTATTATTAAACCATTTTGTAGAGAGCGAAACAGCTGTAGGTTTGAGCATCATGAGTTTGAGCACATCTCCTAAGATTTTGCCTATTAGTATGAAAAATATTCGCATCTCTTTTGATTCACAGGATAACTTCAAGGGAAGAAACCCGGTCCTTTTTAAAGCTTACACGGGGACACAGGTCCAATATGCTAAGGCCTTGATTAGAACTTTAAACTAAAATGTGATGGGGCACCAACCAAGGGCCATCCACCCCTGTTCTATGAATGAACAGACATGAACGGCGGAAAGTTGCTAGGTACACAACTATTGTAATTTATGGAGTTGAAATAATTTTGGGTCATTAGTAGGATATTTTAAATCACATTTGCATTATTATTATACACCTTTTGGCCCACTTTTAGTTTATTCTACCCGGTGTAGGATCAAAATAGACAGTAAATATGGACATAAGGAGTTCCAATTCACCGAAGGTAGTTTACCTATCTCGTCAATCGTGATAAAAAACAAAAACACTAAAGCTCTTCAAATCGTCACTCTTTTAAGTATCTATGTACTTATAATCATTACGTGTTCATGATGCGTTATCATACGATCTCACGCGACAGTCACCCGACTTGTTCCTAACGCCAAATTGACCAACTTCATCTATTGGCTGTTAATTCTCGGACGACAACAAATGTATTGCGTAACAATTGGCGTATAAAATTATATGACACTAAATTGTCTATCTAATGGACAATTGTATGACAAGCGAACCACGATTAAATTTTCTTGCGGATTCTAAAGCAGCCAATCGTCTCTATGGGACACCGAGCATAAGTGCTAGGTGGAATTGGTTGGTTATCATTGAAGATCCTGGTTGGAATTGCAATGATGGCCATGTATAGCTGGAAAGATCCATGATAAAAGGAAACCATATAGGACACGTAGTCTTTGAATATTTTGAAGGGAATAGGAGAGTCTATAAATATAGTTTTAAACTAAGCTCGTTTTGCGTGGGCGTCGCGACACCCATTGGTATCGTGATACTAATGCGTAACTAACTGTGAGCTCCTCAATTGCTCTGTCGCGTTTAGACTGGGTTGACAATATAATAATTTCAGAAAATTGTTTTGTAGTATAGCTGATTGCTTATCATAAGAAAATTCAAAAAAGGAGAAATAATTGAGATAGGATAAACTGTGATATAGGTCAGAGGACCTATCGACATGTCTGGAAGTAATATTGTTAAGAGTGTGGAAACACCATTCTACGCCTTGCAGTTCGCCATCTCGCTTCTACACCAACAATACTATTACTTTACGCGCTGGTAAAACTTCTCGGTAATTTTTGTTAATGCAATTTTATACATTTTAGGACAACACATGTCACAGCACCAGTTTCAATTAAGGTCAAAGAGTTCTTTTTGATAAGGAATACAGTAATCTTATCGCTGACAACCGTAAACGGAAGACAAGCAATCGTGAAATGAAAACCGAAAGCGATGTAGAACTTCTAATTTTTACTTGAAGATATGTACCATAAATGTGATCAGAGGACCTACCACCACCTACAAAGAAGATTTTTGAAGTTCTTGCTTCTACTACGACGACAGTATTTAAGCAGTAGTGGTGGGTCCCAAACAATAGTTGTACTTACTTCATGGAGGCGGGGTCAGCTTTGAGCTTGACCTTATCATTGCTGATGTACTGTATATTCTTCGTGAGGTCCTGGGTGTGGGCGCCGCGATCCAGCCCCACCATAGCCACGGGGGCGCACGACAGCAAGGGACGGAAGGATGCCTGTTGATAACAATACATAATTATAAGGACTGCTAAAACAACTTATTGACTTGCAACCTTGCCACAGTGTCAGCTCAATTTAAATTATAATTATTAATGGCTTCATTTGGGTCCAAATCTAGACGAAAAAGGTGAAAACGCGTAAGCATCAATCAATACTTATACATACTGAAAAATAAAAATATTTAACTGATATGAGCAATAACGTGAATTAATTTAACATTTATTTTATCGAAACTAAATTAATCTTAATGATACCAGTTTCCGGAGCATTTAAAGTTACCGACATCCTCAAAACATCAGTTCAGTAAAATACTACAATAAACATGCATTGGGTGCAAAATTGCCAGCTGAATCAAGCAACAGGAATCTACTGCAGGTACTTTTATCGAGCTTTGATTGCCTATAGCTGCAAAAACATTCCCGCCAAACACAATCGGTTAAAATGTAGTAGGTAGTCTATGTGTCCAAGGCGTTAGCTAACTCCATATCAAATTTCATCAAAATTTGCTCCAGCCGTTTGAGCGTGAAAGAGTAACAAAAATTTGTTCGTACTGACAAACTTTCGGGTTCATAATATTTGTAAGATATTGCCTTTTCTTTGAACTAGTTATTTTGTTCAGTGCTGATACGTATTCATATTCAGCAGTAAATATTAAAGGATCGCTGCCTTTCGGAAGGGATAGCAGCGTTAAAAATTGTCTCCGCAAATTATGATTTTGGGCAATCTATAAGGAATTAGTCAAAATTACTTCAACTCTAGTTTGTTCTATTCTAGGGCTCCCTCATGAGCTGAACTAAAATATAGCGGTCGGTATTATGTATATAAGCGAAGGCAATTGCTCACGTAACTGGCAGTAGTGCAAAACGAACACAAGTTCAATGTCAGCCGATCAACGGCCGAGAGCGAGACACGCGATAAAAAACGTAAGGCCTGAGTAGACTGGTCGTTATGTAATTGTTCGGTAATTATATATTATGGGTGTATGTGTGTAAGTAGAAAACTAGTTTAAACAGACCCCGGTGATATTTTGAACATCACTTTGGTAAACGTTGTTATAGTCTTGCCGGTAAACTGACGGTTCTGGTTTATCAAATATCGCAAAAAAATACAAAAGGAAAACTTTTTCCTACTTATCATATATTATTGAATAGCTCTTGTTCGAACTTGAAATGACGAAGCGAAATTTATAAATGTGATTGTTTCTTTGTGAGAGACATTAATTAATTGTTGATTATGTGTAAGAAGTTTTTTTGTTAGTACTTTTTTTGAGATCGTACGATTTGAATAGAGTACTAAATCAAGTTTTAACGAGTGGTGGGGAATACAATGATAGACATTACAAACAGGAAAAGAAAATAGTGAATGAGTAAACTGTCAAAACTTTAACAAAAATAGTTTAGGAGTTGGTTTATTTTCTATTAAGACTTAAAATAAAACCACATGAAGCATTAATGGTCAGATTATTTTAGAAGACGACATCTTTATATGCTGGAGGATATTTTTCAGTAGGTAAGTATGAACCAAGAAAAGAGTTGCTTCAGGAGCACTTCATCCAGGTCCTACTTTTTCTGTCCTTTCTTCTATATAAGTTTTGATGCAAACATAAAAAAATAGAAAAAAAGCTAATCGCTGTAGGTTGACCCAAACATAAAACCATCGGGTTGTCTTATAGGCTACTCAGTCTACCTTGACAACCATCGAAAATGAAACTCAAATAACTAAGGTTCAAAACCAGATATTATTATGGCACCATAAATTAATTGTACCTTTACATCTCCGTCATACCTAGCTTTGTTAGTTATTAATAGATTTTTAGTTTAGACCTCGTGTTACTTGGCAGTTGCAATGTTTACGGAAACGTTGAGAGTATGCACTGCACAAGGTTGACGCGTAGTACGGTTACCGATGCATTTACGCCTAACGTGTATTATCGGAATTTATTTACGTGTTGTTTTTGTTTTCAAACCTGCGTGCACCATTGTTTAGTTCGTGAGTAATGTTAGACGAGGACGCACAAAATTGTCCAAATCTCATCCGCGTCAGTTTTGTTTATTTTGTCTCATGACGCTTCTGTGCGTTTTATATGAAAGTTTTGTAAAGGGCTCGTAATATACTTGTAGTACTAAATTAAAAGGTAGTAAAATCCAGGTTTGGAAATGAAATGTCGCAATGTAGCAAAAGGAACTGTAATTACGGTTTCAGGCTTAGTATTAATGCAGAATTGAAGGTTTCGGATACTACAGCCTACTAATTCCTACCATATTTGGTAGGAACTTTGGGTACCGTCCAACGATCACGTG
This sequence comes from Chrysodeixis includens, assembly GCA_941860345.1. Lineage (NCBI taxonomy): Eukaryota > Metazoa > Arthropoda > Insecta > Lepidoptera > Noctuidae > Chrysodeixis > Chrysodeixis includens. The sequence goes on along the minus strand of OW796111.1, from coordinate 8,179,285 downwards.
GTAAGGAAGGTACTGGATGAATGTGGATGGATTAGGGGAAGAGGACGACCAAAGAAACGATGTATGGATTGTGTGAAAGATGATATGGCTGCAAAGAGTGTGACTTGTGAAATGACGTAAGATAGGAACGCGTGGCAGAAGAAGACATGCTGCGCCGACCCCAAACAATAATTGGGATAAGGGTAGGGGAATGATGATGATGACAATTATGAGTCCATTCAAACTATTTCTTAATTTCGCATTGATCCAACAAAATTACTCCTGGCAGAAACATTTCCGCGTTTCTATTCGCCTAAGAAAACATGGCATCTGAATAAAAGTACTGAAATGCTACATCAGTAAAAATATTTATAATCTTAATAAAAAAATAACAATTGTAGATATCCCTTTACTTTATTATCTAATCGAAAGCAATGCAGTCTGTTTTCCTTGATACTAATCAATTTGCAGCTGAACAGTAAATATTGGAGATAGTTATCAGTAGTCCAAATTATGCAAGTTTATTTATAAAATGTTGACTAATTTTATCTAGAGTAACATGCTTTTCCTGAATGTTTCACACGTGTTTATCATTCAGTATTTCGTATTTGTTTTGATAAAAATATTACGTATTTTTGGTGACTGTTTGGCTTGACTCAATATACACAGAAGTATTTCTGTTGTTTTTTTCCTTAGACTTAACACATATAACTCTTTTCCTCTTTTTACATGACACATTTGGTGTTTTTTTACAGGCGAGATTGATATACTTTTATGTAAACAGAATACACACATAGAAGAAAGGCCTTTACTCACAAGACTTCAGTCCCTGTATTTTCGCTATAGACAGGATGTTTTTATGGCGACAGAAGTCAATTTTTCCACCTAATCTAGGTTATTATTGAGAGGACAAATTATAATCAGAATTAACTGTGACATAGCGCCATATTATACTAGACCTTATGACTCAATTAATTCTAATACAAATATAACTGAGTTGTTTACATAATATAGGCTAAAACTACTCATGAATATGGATATTACTCATGCTGTAGAACTAGTAATCCTTGTCCATATTATATAGGTTTCATACGGATTTGAACGCCCGCGTTATTGTATTTTTAAAACTTATCTCCAGAAATTCTTTCATCTTGAGTAGGCATCGAATAATGGACCTTAAATATTTATACTGGAAAGGAAAATAGTGCTTCATTTTCTAATGATAGTGTTCCTTTAAGAGAAAAATGTTCGCTTTGGTAAAATAATTCAAGAAAACCAAAATACTTTGAACTGGCTATTGAGACAACTTTAAAAGAAAATTAGCGATATTTTAATGGCGTATAGCAACAAGAAGACTTTTGAACTGTATCGAGCGTTCCTTATCGGTACAATAAATCATTCATTACTTAAATAAGATGGACATTGGATGTATCATCTGTGCATTGCGTGCGGCGAAGTGGACAATTACTGTACCTATTTGAGCGAGACTGTTACTGAGCTACATGAAATAACGAAGATCATTTCTTCTGAAAATCAAGAATCAAGATATTTTTCTTTGCCATTAGGGAATCTACTTAAGTGGATAATGATTTAACAAAACAATCTAACATCATCTTCAGAACGATTTAGTGTACAACTTTCTGATACATCACAACTCATAAATTTTTGTTTTATACATTTCTATTATAGAAAAAAAACCGGAGTATCTATGTTATTTGTATAAAAAATGTTCTTAATGAACTTAAAAAATATACCACCCACTACATAATACACAGATTACTACAAAAAATATGTTTAATATTGAAATATTCTTTCAGCAGCCACATAAAGGTCAGGAACTTTCCTACAACCGGCTAAGCAAGTAGAGAATTTTCTAAACCTGACATTGTGCCAAACACTGAGAGTTTACTTTAGTTTTAAAATCGATAAGTTTTGTCCCTTTTATAAAACTAAACACTCCTTTCAGCTCTATTGATTCTCAACCAACTATTTGTCAAGTTTATTTTCGCTACAAGCATTGTTGCGTAAGATATAAATAGTTTCAATCATCAATAGGCACGGGAACAATGATATACGAGCAACAATGTATCCTATGATCTAAACACGTGCCTCAATAGATACAAATGATGATAACTGTGTAATATTGGCAATTTCCATGCGAGCAATCGGTAACACAACTACCGACTATCACGACTTGAGGTAATGGTCCTTTTTTCCCGTAGTGAAACGCCAATGACTTCAACCCACGCCGAGGGCACGGCGTGGGTATATCTCGGACTCTCACCGACTAAAAACGCCCCGGGCCCCTTCTACTACCTAAACCAATGTCACGGGATCGCTTGCGCATGCACTGCGTGAACCTCGCTGGAAGTTGGTAATGGTCCTGCTGTTGTGGAAATTTATGTGACAGCTTACTACACGGCGAATTTAGGAGACCAACTTACACGTTGCCCTCCATTCGGCCAAGGGGAGAAATAAGTGGAGGAGGGGACTACACGGCGTAGAGCGGCCTCTCTCTTTCACCACTACAGTTATATTACTTTCCGAGGTGATGGTAGGCTTTCTGATGATTGCACGACTGATGTTTGCTTATTTATTTAAAAGCTTCGAAATGGACTATACAAATTGTAGTTCTAAAACGTATATTTTCAATTTCTAGGCTTTACAATTTTTTTTTTGTGGAGCACTTATTTGAAGCATCAAAAATGTTAATACTTATGTTGTTACTCCATTTTACGTTTTGCAGTAAGTTTTTTTGTTCTGAATGATTAGTATTTATAAGAGCAAGATTAAATACATAATTGATCGAGAAATTTAATTAAATTAATCATTTGGTTCCGGTGATTATGCTTATAACAGTTCTAGCTAGACTATAGTTCCAATAAGTGCAAATATTGTTACATCCACAACCTAAAGTTTTCTTAACTGGATTACGTTCAGAGGAAATCCGAGTTACGTTATTTTAGAGTTCAGTATAATGCCCATTCGGCTCAACTCGGCTATTTCCGCTAGTTTCATCAATGCACCACAACTGTACGTTGAATAGTCAATTCTACTCATCTTTGCGCACGGCGCCATGTGTGGGTAAACCTTGTAAATCTATATTGACAATGTGTGCTAATACGACTTTCGTTTGTGTGTCACTGTCACGCAAATAAAAGCTTCAATAAAGATCGCACGCACACATAGAATCGTTCGCACGGATGAGTTGAACTATCAGTAACGGGCTAGGAACTATAAATTGACACATATTGTTAAATTGCCGCCGACTGCGCATGCGTTGTTAGCACTGAGATTCCGGCGTCACAATTAATTTGTTACAGTCAGTATTACAATTTCAAGCCCATTGGTTGCAGTCAATAATGATTTTAATGAATGAAGGATTAGAAAATTCAGAGAAATTTATAAAAAGCCTAACTGTTTCGTGAGACTTCGTTCGCAAAAAAAAATAGGGATGATAAATTGATAATAATCGATTCTCAGGCCTACTGAATACGCATATAATATTTGGTAAAAATCGGTAAAAACGTTTCCTAGGAGTACGGTAACTAACGTTGTGAGGCATTTTATATACATATAAGATAATGGGCTTGGTATATCAATAAAGCATGTTTTATCTAGAAAATATAATGCAATTGTTTCATAATAGTTGAGTATCCGCAAAATGTTAGACATCGCCATAAAATTAAAGATTTTCGAAATAATTGTACCTACAGTAATTTCAAGAATAGATAAAGTTACATCATCCTTTTTAGTCCGATAAAAAAATCCACAAGGACTGGTTAGTTTCTATTTTTTATTTATTTCCTTTGCTTTCCCGAAGAATTAAATTTAGCATAAGTTAGCAACAAATGAAAAAGTATGCGACGCAAAACCTTTCGACGGCTTTGCGTGGCTTTACTTCTCATTTTATAACGTCACACAATCGTTGGTGCTAAAACCAATATGTGCAATTGTGCAGATGTAATTGGTACAACGATAATCGACAATTAAACAACAGTATGATGACTAAATGCGCAGAGAACTTCTGGACAACAAGGTACCTATTATTTTGCAAAATTTTGGGGGTCGATGGATTTTTTTTTTGTAAATTATGGCTTGCAGAAAAGTTTCATAAATGATCAGAAATTAAAGGGATGGAGCTATTAGTCTTCGATAACTTTCCATATTATGAATCAAGATAATGTTTTAGAGCATAACGGACGAGGATAGCAAATTAACATTGATCAATACCAAAACTAATCGCAATAGGGTCCTATTACGAAAGCAGAAGGGTCCTATTACCAACGACAGGTGATATCTGACTACCCTTTACAAAAAAAGGCAGTTGAACACACAGCAGCGGTACATGCGCACATTGCATGCCCACGTGACTAATGACGTTATCGCACTCGTTGCCAAGTGCACATTACACGCAATTTATCTATTCCGGCGACGTATCGCGAAACGTGTTCATGACAGATACGTTAGCATAGGTCCTAGGCGGTGACAATAATGTACTGTCTGAATAGGAATGGATGCTAAAGTTGATTAGATGACCTTTGTTAAATATTTGATGCATAGTTATGCTCTATGCGTTGAGACAGGTAGAGGTATCACATTACTTAATTAACTATTCATTACCTATTATACTTTTGTAAATGCACTGAATTGTTTGAATAATGATTTATATTAGACGACAAACGAGTCTTATTCGCGATATAATTCGATGTTTCTTTTCTCCCGACGTTTCGGCCGAGTAGGATCGACCGTGGTCACGGATGGACTTGTGACGAGATGATGATTTGATGATGTTCAAACGAAAGTTAGATGCTATCTACCCGTGACCATGACTTTTGCAATGACGACGAAATGTGGGGATTCAGGAACCAAAGAGTAAATAAGATATATTAATGATATATTTGGGAGTAAATATGATTATATTCTGTGTTATAGTGTTTTAGACGTAAAGATGGCTAGATCTACGCACTACGTAGTACCTCGTATCACGCTGACCAAAGTTTTTATTGCTGGCTACTACGCATTTAGTTTTTATAGTTACCGCAATATTGCATCGTATGATAACAGTGGATTAAATGTAGGTCAAGGTCATATCTATACTAAAGACTAGCTAGAATACTCTTCTTTAGGTTTTAAAATTAACCTTTTTTTCTCCAGTGATAATGGATACGATGATTATAGTGAATTCTGAATTATAGAACGCAAATACGGATTCGATCCGAACTCAAGTATGAAACTGAATACTTTTTACGCACGTGCAAAAAATATTGAATCGCGTGATAGGCACACATTCAGACTTTCTTTACACTAGAGTTATTTTTATATATTATCTGGCCAGTATCTAACTTATTAAATGGATATATGGAATGTTGTATCTCTGTATAGGATTGTGCTTGAAATATGGTATTTATTTGACTAAAAAAATCTAAATAGTCCGTCAGATGGATTTCCAATAAATATTGTATTTTTTTCTTTTATCAAATTCATAACAAAAACGAAGATGTAACACATCAAAGATGGTAAATCGTTTTCAAGTGGAAGTAAGTAACGTCACTTGTCTTAAGTTTTGTCACTTCTGTTAAGCCTTTTTTTTTTGTAAAATACCTTATTAACGTATATAAGATGGGTAATACTTACAAATTTTCCATTGCTTCTTAATCCAACCTTCCCTTGGTTGACGGCAAGAGACACAGCATTCTTCAAGGCACTCATTTCTTATTACCTTTAACAAAAGCAAATATTTTTAAAGAATCAGTTTTATACATGCTGTTATGGGCTAAACCAATTACGAGTAGTATAATGAGAGCTTTAAAGAACACAGGGTTAAAATCAAAACTAATGCCGTGATATATGAAAAACTATCACTTTTGACAGACAGTTGAGGTGGTTCTTGTTGGGTATATGCACACAGCACCCTCATGTTACTGTAATCCACGTGCCAAAAGAACCTTGTAGCTCTACAGGTCACAGCAAAAAATAGTGCGACTGGCGTCTGGTGTATGCACAGAACTCGATAAATCCCTTAGATGATTATGCTATCCGTAACGCTGAACGCACACTTTTCCTAGCCCAACGAACGAGTAGGAAGAAACGAATTTATAAAATTCTGTACGTGAATTTTAAGAAATCACACGCACCTCGCGTCGAATCATTCGAATCTGAAGAAAATTTCATATGCATAGAACAACTTTTAAATTTTCAAAAATAAAACTGCAGAATAAGCCATTTTAAAATTCATTAGAAAAGAACACATCTATCATAATTCTTACGTGTTTAAAACACTTAATCATGGTCAATGATTAGATAAGGCGACAAATACGTGGGAAACTAATAAAACAATGCTAATAATAAATAAATTGGTTATTCTATATTTATCGTAATACATATTTTTGGACATGAATGTGGAAGAAGAATACATGCCGCGCCGACCCCAAATAATAATTGGGATAAGGGTAGGGGAATGATATCTTACATACAAACATATTTTTTTTTTTTGGATTTTAACCCATCAAAATTACTTTGCGCTAAAGTAATGAAAACACTTCAATTATTGGATATCGGGAGTTGTGCGCTTTCTAAACTTAATACACTTCTTATACAACAAAAAATGTATGTGCATACGAATGAACGATACGAATCCTTTGAAGCATTGCACGCATGTCATTCGCTGCACCTACATCCTATAAAATTGAGCAAAGCTATAGAGGCATTATGTGTCCCTAAATGATAAATCTTGTGGAAGGGAAACGCCGTCTTACGTCATGTTGCATTGTTTCCACAACTGCAACAGTCTTATTTTAGAAGTTGTGGTAGAATCTTGAATCTGCCACGGTCCTCGTTTCCCCTTGTTGTCTCTACCACTCTTAAAGTAATAAAACTGCAGTCGTGGAAGCGTGTTAGCGCACTATAGGCATAAAGCGGCGTCTCTTTCCAACGTATGTCGTTACTTAGATCTTTAAAACTAATTAATGGATTTTGATGCGGCTTTTTTTTAATGGATAGAATATTTTAAGAGGATGGTTTTATGTAATACACCAGTATACCACCCGTGCGAGGCTGGGGCGGGTGGCCAGCCAATCAATGCATCTAGCAAATCCACAAATCGCGCCTTATTTTTTAATTTGTTTAAATAGGTGATCATTACTAATCCGTATTGATTGTTACTTACTAACGAACAATACCGGACATGACACGATGATCTTTGATCCCTGTTGCAAGTTATCACTACATACCTACCTACTTTGTGCTGCTTTTAAAATGTGCATTACTAATGATCATCGATTTTATATTTGGTCGGTGTGTGCTGCATGCAATTGCTATGGAAGTGTAAACGTAACACATGACTTATCGAAACGAATTAATAATTCCATAGATATTGTGAGCGATTTGTGTGGAAACTGAAACAATGCCTTTTATTTTTAAATTTTGAACTTAAATAGGCCTTCATAGGTAAGTAGTATTATTTATTTTAGGTGTTGCCCGCAACTTCACCCGCGCAAATGACGGTTATAGTTAAAAGAACATTACCCCCTTTGACATAGTCGGTTAAAAAGTATAGAGGTAGTTGATTACTAACACCGACAAATAACATATCCGTTCTTGTCTCGAGGTGTACTACAGTTAGCATCAAAAGTTCGCTAAAATAAAACGTTTCGATTTTTTAATTGCCAGTATTGTTATAGCATACATGTTAGAATAGGTTTAGTTTTAAGTATAGTTTAAGTTTCAAGGTGTGAAAATTATTTTGTTACCTAAAAGTGTAAAGTCGTTCACATCTGATTGTGTCAACCTTCTGTTGCTAAATGTACTATTTGTATTTGAAGATTAAATGAACCAAAACAAAGCTGTAAGTTTATAAAACATGAACAGGTGGGCAAATACTCTGAGAACCATTAATTATGTTGTGTACTTAACTAAATCTTATACAAGGCTTTGAGGCCCTAAATTTGCATGTATTATGAGAAAAACTAAGTAAATAATCATTAAGTTAATATGACACTTGACAGAAGTATTAAATTTTTAATTAGTTAGGTAATTTATAAAAAAAGCATACATAGTTGAATTGAGAAACCTTCTTTTTAAAGTCAGTTAAAAATAGTATAATTTCCTAAAAGAGACTGTTGTCATTTATTAAAGAAGTTTTCAAAGTATTTATAAATAAAAAAATTGGGAACTACAAACAACAAAAAAAGTTTTCTTGTAAATAATACAGGCAAAGGTCAACCAGTTAGGGAATAGCATACGTAGATGTCGTTTTGAAATCCATTTATTTTTAGAAGAATAAGCTTAAAAAAACTTTGTATACATATTTCACTAATGAAATACTTTTTATCAATCCATTTACAGTTACATAAATTGAAACATACATTCAGATTATATCCACAGTCTAGTTAGTCTTATCAAATGTTATCAACAGACTGATTTATCTATTCCATAGCTCTGAAAATTTGTAGGAAAGTATTTATTAAAATACTTTATGAGCAATAAAGTAGCTGAGAATTTTATTTTGTTTGTAATTTAAATGTTTACAAATAATTTAATTGATTTTATAATGTAGTAGATATTGTTACATTTGCATCAATAAAATGTATGATAAATTAAAAAATGGTATTTCAATATATGTTTGGTAAATATTAAAACAAATTGCTGACAATAATCATTTTCTAAAAGTGATTACATTTTAGATTTAACCAGGAAAAAATATATCCAATTTATAAAAATAAGTAAATAAAAATATATTAAACATAGAAATAAGTTGAATTATATTTTTACACTAGCTAGAAAGTAGCAATGTGCAACATAGTAGTTACATAGTGATGCCAAATATGAACCAAACTCTTCACAAAAATAGTAGCAAGGCCATCTTTGATTTACTGCCTCTAAAAGTTGCATTATTATTTTTTTCTAAATTGACAGGATAAATTAAATACTAGGTGATTTTTCATAAGTTATGTATAAAATCTTATGGTTGTTGGTTTCTACTGCAATTCAATTTGTGAATTAGAATCTCATTCAATAAGTCTATAAATTAAAGAGTATGCAGTTAGTCATCATCATCATCATCTTCCTGCCCTTATCCCATTTTACTTGGGGTCGGCGCAACATGTTTGCAGTTAGTATTAATAAAATATCATAGAATACATAAAATAAAGGATTATAGGTACTTTAATTTATCGTAAAACAATATGAAGATATGCTACATAAAATTTCTAAAAGGAGCATCATAAATATGTGTAAAAATATGAGAAACGTAAGAGACAATTAGCCTACCCGTACTATCAATTTATTAAATTATTTACTGAACATAAATTAAAAGTAGTTTATTCTAAGGCGAACTACGTTCCTAGCATTTGAGAGCACTATGTAGTGCAACTTTCAATCACGCCGGCTAGCTAGAATGTGTATTATGTGTTACACACAGTACACACTTAATATTACTGTACATTTCCACACGCGAACGAGTAAAATTATTTAATTTGAAAACATGAAACTTACCGGCTATTATTGTGACAGAGAAATGAAAGCAATATAACTTAAACACAAACAAAATTTTGTAGAATCAAATCGGCAAAGGAAACACTACACGAACTAAAAAATAATTCACTAAATTCAACCATGCAACAACTGCAACAAACACGCATCCAATGCGTGATTTGTCGACTTGACGTGCCAAATAGCGGTTGCTTCGTGGATCGCGACTAGAACAAAATAAAACTGTTGAGTATAGGGTAACACCACTACTAGCCGTCAATGTTTTATAGATAATCCTGACCAGAATGTCAGGACCAATTAAGATTATTTCTATATATACGTTTTGCCATTTATTTTATGTATCAATGATTGTGACTTGAACTAATGTAAAAGGTAATAAATCATGTCTTCACATACTTTTCTATTATAATTATTTCTTTGAAATATTATTATAAGAATAACGATGACAATTTACGAACGAACCGCTCAGAGTCAATGTCACAATCACATGGCAAATAAATATGCCAAAAAAGGTCAATGTGGTTAGTTTAATAAACAAAAATTATAAAATTTATCATCCTTTGAGTATACAAAGTGGTAAATAATGAATGAAAACGACGGGAAAGAGTTTGCTGAGCTTGGCATTAAGCCATGGCTTATTAAACAGTTATTTAGCTTAGGTAAGTTTGTACGCATGTAAGAACAAAAGTTTACCTCTCATATTGTTCAATACTTTATACTCATTTTCTCAAATTATTTAAATTTAAAGGTATAAGAAGCCCCACACCGATCCAAAAAGGTTGTATACGACAAATCCTGGCTGGTGACGACTGCATTGGCGCCGCTAAAACTGGTTCGGGCAAAACATTTGCATTTGCGCTTCCTATATTGCAGCACTTAGCTGAAGACCCCTACGGTATCTTCGCACTGGTCCTTACACCGACTCATGAACTGGCTTATCAGGTATTTATATGGCAATAGGCAATATTATTTTCATGAATACAATAATATAGTTATAATTATTTGACATTATTAAAAAGTTCTCTGTTGAATAATAAGTATACATATTTTCGATGTAGATAATCACTGCTCTAAACAGAAAGGCAGGATGCTTGATATTCCAATGCCTTGCAGTAAGATAGCTAACACATTTCATCAAGTCAAGAATTTTTTTTTAGATAGGAGACCAATTCAGCATCTTAGGCCAGCCTTTAAAGCTGCGAGTATGTATAGTAACGGGAGGATCAGACCAGTTGGAAGAGTCTCTGAAACTCAGCAAGCGGCCGCACATAGTCGTGGCGATGCCGGGCCGCCTCGCCGACCATATCACTGGCTGCGACACTTTTAACTTGAAGAAGATTAAGTATCTGGTACTTGATGAGGCAGACAGGTATGTTAATGATTTCATTGACCGAAAATCAAGCATTTTAAGCTTTTCCGCTTAAAAATCTTTACTCAGTATTTAAAAATTAAGTCAAGAACAAATAGGCATAGTAATTGTTTTTAGTGTTTTATTACGATATAAAGTTGAAAAGCTTTTTTATACTTTAGTTTAAATTTTACAGTATAACATGAAATACTGTTTATTGCACACCATAGTTACAGTTAAAGAAAATATATTTGTTAAATGTTTAACAGTTATGAGGTAATTTGTTAAATACCATTAAAAATTTTCAGATTGTTCAGCGAATCCTTCCAGGATGATTTGGAGACCATATTCAATGCATTACCTGCACAGAGACAGAACTTATTGTTCTCAGCCACAATCACTGACGATGTTAAGGAATCTAAAATCCTGCCGCTTAAGAAAGATGTAAGTTTAACCTAAATATACTAACTGCAGTTTCATCATGTTTACCAAACTTACGTTATTTCCTGCTATAATCAAGGGAGAGCTACAATTTGTTTACACACATAGGTACACTTAGACTGAGGACAAAGCTAATAACCAAGAAAAAATAATATGGGAATAGGATAGATGAATGGAACGCAAAGGCCAAAAGACAGTGGCATCATAAACAAATGAAGGCTTTCTAGAATATATTAATGGTGGCATTTTCAAGGCTGATGATTCTTCTTTGTCGTATCACTCTTTGTAAATAGGTCGCGGTCTTAGAGAGCCGTTAATATTGTTTGCAGAGGTCAAAACTACTGTCTGTATGATCTCCCGCCACCTTTATGTGTTGGTGTGGTCGAAGAAGACATGCTGCGCCGACCCCAAATAATAATTCTGATGAAGGGGAGGGGAATGATGATGATATTTAATGAAAAGTAGTGTTGTAAGATCTATAATAGTAGTATTATAATTATTAAAGAATTGACCACACTTGCCCTCGACAGAGAGGAATGGAAAGATAAGAGGGAGGCTTTTGCCCAATAGTGGGACAATATAGGCTTTTAATAAATAATAATAATAATTGGTCCTTGGTAGGTGCCCCATCACACTTAAGATTTAAGTTCTCAACAAGACCTCTGCATGTTGGACCGGTGAGCCCGTGTAAGCCTTTAAAAAGGACCGGGTTTCTTCCCTTGAAGTTCCCAAGAAGCCCGTGAATAAAAAAAGATACAAATAATAATTATAATTACAGAAGCTCCTAACCTGGTCAGAGACCGACACACAGTTGACAGTCACCACGCTAGACCAGAGATATGTGGTGTGTCCGGCGTACGCGCGCGACGTGTACCTCGTGCAGGCGCTGCGCAAGTACCGCGAGACTAAACCCAGCAGCCACATCATAGTCTTCACCGATACCAAGAAGTATGTATAGAAGTGAATAGAACCTTTACCTTTTTTTTTAAGCGGGGATTCCTCATGGGAAGGGGGGGGGGGGGTTAGGGAGTAATGTCAGACTTTTACTTAGTACACCTGATCCACCATGTTATGTCATCCGCGTTTCTGTTGGTGCGTGGCATATTTTACTTAACTATAAAACCTTTATGTACATAGTGAAAGAAAATAATGATTAAGTTCATAGGGTGCATATTGTTAAAACCAGTACGGGATGGTAAATAGTGATAGGCGCGGTTTATTGCCTTTCTAATTACAATTTGAAGATATCGCGGACAAACAATAAATTTAAATTAAAACGAGTGTCGACCGTCGTCGGTGCTGTCCGAGCGCTTCTAGTCGTCACTCCTCTCGCTCCGTCCCCCTCTCGCCGCACCGCGCCGCTCGCCACGATGACTCAGGAACAGTAGGCGGCTGCTAGCGCGTCAGCCGAGGATATGTTGGGTTTGATTCCCAACACATATTAACATTCGCACAAAGAAAGACAGTTACATGCTATCGACACATTGCGCGTTGCCTTTGTCGGGATAATCGCGAATCGGGGAAATTTAGAAGCATTTAAAATAATCGATTCAAAAATTACTCGATTGTAAAACGCTTTTTGAATTTATTTACTGTATCGAGCAAATAAAATTGAAATAAATTTATTTTACGTTTTGTTTTTGGTATAAGATTTGAAGTTCCGGTTCGAAAATCGAATCGATTGAAATATTACTCGATTACTGTTATCTTATTTGTTTACTCGATCATATTTCACTTCTTAAATCTAATCGATTAAATTTTACTCGATTCTAGAGAATGCCAAGTACTATCGATGATGTTAAACGCGATATCTATGGACAACGTTTGCCTGCACGGGTTTATGAGGCAGAAGGAGCGAGTGGCAGCACTTACGCAGTTCAGAAGCAACTTGAAATGTACGCTGGTGGCCACGAACGTAGCGGCCCGAGGACTGGACATACCCACTGTGGACCTGGTCGTCAACCACAAGCTGCCTTTGGAACCGAAGGAGTATATTCACAGGTAGATTAAATAGATTGATCGAATGTTGTGTGCATTTAAGAAATAAATATCACAGCTTCCGTGTTTCAGAAGGCACGTAAAAATGTAGGTCCTGCGCCTGATCTCTCTCCGGTCGTGTCGGATTACCGTCCCATCGGGCCATGAGAGTAAAAGGAATAGAGAGTGCACCTGTGTTTGCGCACAAGCTTGTGCACTATAATATGTCCCGCGTAGCTCGCTGGTGTCATAGTAACACTGGCCGCCGTGGCCGAAATCGGTTAGGACCGCTATTATAAATAGATTGAGTAGCTGGTATAGAATTGTATGGCTAGCTTAAAAGAGGGGATGTTTTAGAATACGACGGGTTGATCTAGTGGTTAGTGGGCCTGACTGCTATATGCTGGTCGTGGGTTCGATTCCCGCCCAGGACATATGTTTGTGTGATGAGCACGTTTATTTATTCTGTGTCATCAATATTATAAAGTATAATTTTATAATATTAGTAGGATTACGTATTTGATGTCCAAAAGCAAGTCTAACAATATTTACCCTATGTAAAAGATCCGCATTTTTTTACACCTTTGTCGAACAATAATCCATATTTCAATATGTTTACTACAGGGTGGGTCGAACAGCCCGTGCAGGTCGTACAGGCTTGGCTATATCGCTGATCACACCGTACGATATCTTACGGCTTGGAGAAATTGAAGAAGCGATCAAGACTAAGCTTACGGAGTACAAAATTGATGGTGAGTTGCATTTGCTTGAAGAAACGTGTCATGTGCTTTTTGTAATAAAAAATAATCCATTGAATATGAAAAGTAAAAAAAGTCGGAGATTTTGTTATACATGGTGGTCTTTTTACTGTTTAATGGCACCTTCAATTCGATCGCATTTAGAGGCGTAAGAAAATAGCAGGAGCGCCACAGTGGCGCCATCTTAGAACGCTGACGCCTAATGACGCCTATTATTTATTTGTCCAATAAAATTTATCAGAAGAATGAATACGACAGATATTAAAGATTTCTACTTTTTTATGTTGTTTGTCTAGCCTCTTAACGCCCAACTGCTGGGCACAGGCCTCTTCCCATATGGAATCACCACGCTAGCTCACTGCGGATTTGTGATTTCATTTTCCAATATTTGTTAATTAATGTTCGACTAATGCTAGATACAGATTGTATTGATTGTAGATTTGTTTGTACCGCCTGCATTAATATTAATGTACGGTATACTCTTCACACTAAATTATAGAGGTTTTTTTCTCTTTTTAGTCAGTGGTTATTTTTTGCAGTCGGATTTTTTGTTTTTAATAATTATTTTTGTTTATAATATTTGCAGATGACGAAGCCGTCAAAATCTTCACGACTGTATCAGTGACACGGCGTGAGCAGGAAGCTCAGCTGGACAACGAGGAGTTCGAGCAGAGGAAGAGGAGTTACCGCATCAAGCGCTGGATACAGGCCGGCGTGGATCCCGATATGATGGAAGCCGGGTATGGATAACCTGACCATTTAGTCTTCGACTCCAAACGGGACGTTGCGCGTTGGTTTCTTAGGTCTAATATAGGTGGTCAATGAAAAAAATGTCTTCCTAACCAATTTGAAAAAGGAGGAGTTTTTTAAATTCGATCGTATAAGCTAATTTTATTTTTTTTGCGGGATGACTTCGTCGTTTATGGACCGATTTTGATCATTCTTATTTTTTGTTTGGAAGTGGAAATATGCAAAGTCGTCTCATGATCAAGGAAGTCAGGGTCTGATGATGGAAGACTAGAGTAATCGAGAACTTAATGACGGCATTAGTTCTGATTTTTACACGTGACAAAGTATCCTTGTAGCACTATAAAACTATCATACTATTTTTCATTTCTTTTGGGAAATTACCTAAAATAAATTATAAACGTAAAAATTTAGATAAATTATTTATTATAATCTAATTATTTAACTCTTAACAGGTTAGAAGAAGCGCGCCGTAAAAGAATAAAAGCTGCTAAAAAGGCAAAATTAGCGAGAATCAAACAAGTCCAAGCTGACATTAAAGACCAGGGCCCACAGAACGAAGACCGTCTTCAGCCAGGACCGGAAGACATCGATGCTACCATCAAAAACGAATTAAAGAAAGTTAACAAAACTCTCATGAAGAAAGACGACAGATTCAAAAACGTTATAGGGAAGATCACTAAGATTAAACGGAAAGCTGATCATGTAAAACAAAAGGGGGAGAAACAGACTAAAAAGATTAAGAAGGATAGTGTTAAGTAATAAATGTGTGATATAAATGTGATTGTTTTATTTTTTCTGCGTTTGTATGGGTAGACGAGCAAAAATAGGGCGTAAAAGGATTTGTGAGTAGTTTAGTCAGGACTATATTTTTTTCCTGCTGGTTAAAATCAATTCATCATGAACAGCCCATCGTGGATCGTTATCCACTGTTGGACTGTCCACGCATTTGCAGGCCACTTAAATCTTTTTTTGGGTTCATGCATCCAGCTCTTGTTGTGTAAATCGTCACTCCACCTAACCTGAGGGCATCCTACACTACGTTTGCCAAGACGCAGTCTCCACTCAAGAACTCGTTTACCCCGTCGTTAAATGTTCAGGCCACTGCTACTTTAGCTTGCTAATCCGATGGGCTATGTCGTTAAAATTGATTCTCTGCCGGATTACTTCATTTTTGATCTGATTTTTAAGAGAAACTTCAAGCCCTCAAGGAAAGGGCTATTTTCCTAGTTCTATTAGTATTTATATTAAATAATAATTCGATAGACATGGTCACTAAAGAAGAATTAACGTATCGTGCAATAAAATGGATCACTCAATTGTCGATGCGACAATTTGTGTCAGCAACAGTTATATCATTTCATTTAACGAGATACGTACAGAGTTACAAGGATCTTTTGGTACGTGTATGACATTAACGTGGTCTAACGAATGTGATGTTTTTTTAGTTCCGATTTTGACCACATGCCAAAAGATCCTTGTATCGCTATAAGTCCATATCCTCTGCCGATCAAAGGAAAACTGAAAAGTAGAATAAAAAAACACCCAAAATAAGTAGTTAATAATTTATTTTTATACATTATAAAATTACAAATAAATAC
The DNA here is from genome assembly GCA_941860345.1 of Chrysodeixis includens. NCBI lineage: Eukaryota > Metazoa > Arthropoda > Insecta > Lepidoptera > Noctuidae > Chrysodeixis > Chrysodeixis includens. The sequence goes on along the minus strand of OW796111.1, from coordinate 8,162,942 downwards.
AACAATAATATATTTTATTATATTCAAGCATGTCGCGTCGATGGCAAATAATTTGGCACAAAATTTATAAGCTTTCGCATGTTTCAGGCCAGGCAATATTTTTTTCTTATTTCATTAATTTTGTCATATTTTTGCGACAGTACTTTCATTTCTAGGATAAAAGGGGGTCTACCCTCACCTCTTAAAGTAATATTTTTGCAGTTGTGAGAGGTGGTAGGCCAATAGATGAGGCGTACATTGGTGCAAAGTCGATTGTTAATCCCTTCCACATATTAATTCAATCTGAATCGCAATCATGGCGTTTTATCGCGGATTTAGAGTATACAGGACACCATTTTCTGTTAAGATGCTTGCATTGCTATTTTTTCAACAAATGACTGATGATGTTTTTAAATAAAAAAATAAAAGATTTGGAATGTACAAAGCTGTTATTGTTGAGAGACTTGAACACAAATGTCAAATTATGATCTTCTTACTTATTAATTTGGGGCAAGTAGGAAATAAATGTCGCAAAAATATGAGCTTGAATATCATAAGTGTAATTTTAAAAGATATTATTCTTATTCTTATTTAATTACTATTGAGGAGATTGGACAAGAATTGTTAATAATAATTCAAGCTAAATAGTTATTTTATGTAGATTTCATTTTAAATAAAAAAAGGATTTATTCATTTAAGTAGATAAAAGTTCTTTTACAAGTCGATCCATGAAAATAAGTATTGCACTATCAACATTTAGGCGGGTATAAAATAAAATTCGTTTATTCTTATATGCCCATTCTCCTCTAAGTGTGAATTGCTTTTTTTCTAGTTTTCGTCGTGCCAAGTGGTGATGTCTTAATATTAAATATAACTTGATAAAAATTCTAGTATAACATTAAATCACAATTATAATTCATCTAGATACTATGAACTAAATATGAGAGTAACTATAAAGAAACTAAAGATTTACTAATCGTTCATGACAAACATATAACAATCTCTTTTACTCCTATAAGGCTTTCGTTAGGAGAGAAAAGATAGAACGTAGTTTCGTAAAAAAGCAACAAAAATGTTGATATTTTTAAATTCAATAAATTGAAATTTTGAGCAACATAAAAAAACAAGTATATCATTACATATATTGTCATATTACAATAACACAGAAAATATTAATATTCACTGAAGTAAGGCCAGCTTTTTAATTATAAATATTGAATAACCATACTGTATAGTGTATGCTCTCTTTTTACTTCATATGATAAGAGAAGGACAGACGTCTCTATTCGTCCTATTTTAATCGTATTTAGTAGAAAGAGACGGTATTATTTTTTCTTTCTTACTTTTAGTGCAATGCAAAAGAAATAAGGCCTGTGTATTTAGTAGATTCAGTACAAAAGGTTTTAGCGAAACTCGGTCTAGTTAAATATGACTTTTAAGTAATAAATTGGCTGTTTTCTTTAAGAAAAATGGTTTATTACACAAAACTATCACAATTTAATGATTATTTTCTTCGGATTAGAGAATATTTGTCAGCAAAGAAGCGATATTTGACATTTAACCGTGTTTCGCCGAAACGCGTTGTACATTATATCTACAAGTATAATGTATACGTTTAAATAGAGTCTATAGTATAGTTTTTAATTAATATATTTCGTATATTTAGCAGTACATATCATGACAAATAATATTAGAACATTTCTTCTAAAGCTACAAGGATCTTTTGGCACGTGGATAACATTAACATGAGGGTGTTAATGTGCATATTCGCAACAAGAATCAACCCAACTGTCTGTCAAAAGTGATGGTTTTTCATATATGAAGGAGTTAGTTCCGATTTTGGCCACGTGCCAATAGATTTTTGTGGCACAATGTGTAATACAATTTTAATACTTCAACCCAAAAAGATGTGGACAGACCACAGTAATTGTACTTTTTTTAGTGTAAATTAACATTTTTCTTCAAAAACTTTCGAATCCCGCTTGTTCTAAGTGCGCCAGTAGCAACTAAGCTACTGAGGTCAATGTACGAGAGTTAAAATTTATCCATCTTATCGTGTCACGTCTAGCAACTAACATTTAACCAGGGGTCGCAGGTTCGAGACGTGCCTAAGGTTTGCATATTTTCCATTTTTTGTAATTAATTACAAATATTATCTGATCCGAAGCAGTTTTTGCGTATTTAAAAAATAACAAAGATATTTCTTTATTATCTTACTAGCTGACTCGGCTGACTACGTACTGCCCCAATCGCTAAATAAAAGACCTACAATTGTCTCTTAAATTTTATTTAGAAAACTTTTCTATGGGAAAAAGAAAAGCGCTGTTTTTAGGGTTTGCCCGGCAATTATTCGATTTTTTCTCACCTTTTAAACCTTTCCTAGACCTCCACGTATATATATAGATTTGTTTTACGTCTAAGTTATCATGATAGGTACTGCGTTCACGTGTAGTTACGTGTATTTACGTTACTCCGACATCTGCAGTAGCGAGTTGATGGTGGCGTCCTTGTTGCGGCCGTTCGCTTCAAGTACAGACCTGATCACTTCTTTGTCCATGCTCGGGAACATTTCTTCGATCTGAAAAGATAACTTACAATTACTCGTGTTTGTGTTAGACTTATAATATAAAAATATTTTTTTTTAATATCTGTAAGGTGAATAACAATAAATATTTTTTTTTATTCTTGATCGATGTAAATACATATCATAATCCTCACAATTTTACCTCCAGTTATTAGTAGGTACTTATCGCAAATTTTCTATTTTCAAACAGTTCTTTTACATTTCCCAAGAAATTTCTAGTATATGAGACTTGTATACTCAGTCTTATTTGTTACTTTTAAAAATTTAACTAGGTAGGCCCATAAAATACATATGGAATGTATGTTTTTATATACCAGGTATATATAAAACTGATGATTTAAAGAGTATACACTGGGCGTGGTCACAAGCAGACTATTTCTTTTTAAAAAAAAACGACTCCCGCACTAAGGTACTTAATTTACATGCACAAAGACACCCAGACTCAGAACAAGCATTTGTGTATCGCACAAATTCTAGAACTACGCAGGGATCGAACCCGGGACACGTCACGCACAGTAATGATTGATATGGTGACCTATACCACTCGGTTATCCGTGCTGTCAATTTACCACCATTATATTTATAGTGTCCACTCTATAAACTTATTATGGCAGTGTGATTTTACCTGCTGCAGTTGTTCCGCGGTGATGGGCGGCGGCTGTTGCGGCGGCAGTGGTTGCGGCGGCGCGGCGTACATCGGCATGGCGGCGTAGCCCACGCCTGTGCTCGGCACCACCAACATCGGCGGGAACGCCGCCACGGACGCCGGGCCCACCTGCACACAACAATACATCAATATAATTTGTTTAATAAGTATCTTGAAAAAAAATCATTTTTTACTATTTCTGATTAATTTCGTTGCGGGTTCCAAGAAAGTCAATCATTTACCCTGGGACACACCGAGCTTAACTGTTTCGGTGGTATTCGTTGGTCTCACTGGTTGGTCTCCTAGCTTACAGGAGTTGCAATGACGGGCATGTGTGGTGGGCTAGTCCCAAAAAAAAAAAAGTATCTTGAAAAGATGGATAGATTGTGTAAGGAAAGATATGAATGAAAAAGGATTGAATGATAGTGTGACGTCTGATAGAGGAGAATGGAAGGAAAATAACGTGATGCGCCGACCCCAAGTAAAATGGGATAAGGGCAGGAGGATGATGATGATGATGATGTAATATCTTGGGAAGTAAATATCTTATAAGGGGAAGTTTGAAAGTAGCACTAATTACAGAAAAAATGAAAGGATGTCGGCTGTCTTGGTGTGGACATGTGATGAGGAGGGATGAGACCCATGTGACTATAAGAGTAATGAGTATGAATGTTGATGGATGGAGAGGAAGGGTAAGGCCAAAGAAAAGGTGGATGGATTGTGTAAGGAACGTTATGAATGAAAAAGGAGTAAATGATAGTGTGACGTCTGATAGAGGAAAATGAAAGGAAAAAACGTGTTGCGCCGACCCCAAGTAAAATGGGATAAGGGCAGGAGGATGATGATGATGTAATATCTTGGGAAGTAAATATCTTATAAGGGGAAGTTTGAAAGTAGCACTAATTACAGAAAAAATGAAAGGATGTCGGCTGTCTTGGTGTGGACATGTGATGAGGAGGGATGAGACCCATGTGACTATAAGAGTGATGACTGATGAGTATGACTGTTGATGGATGGAGAGGAAGGGGAAGGTCAAAGAAAAGGTGGATGGATTGTGTAAGGAACGATGTAAATGAAAAAGGAGTATATGATAGTGTGACGTCTGATAGAGGAAAATGGAAGGAAAAAACGTGTTGCGCCGACCCTAAGTAAAATAGGATAAGGGCAGGAAGATGATGAATAAATATCTTGTTGATTTGTCCTGAGTGGGAATCGAACCCACGACCTCCGGCATATCAGTCAGGGTCACTAACCACTAGACCAACAAGCTCGTCGAATTTGCTTTACAATAACTAGACTAGATGCTGTGAATGTCAGTTATAGCTGCAAAAAATTACCCCCGTCTAACGGTTTAGTAGGCTTTGTTAATATATTTAATATAGAATTATGTACTACTAAACTTTAGGTTCCGAGAGGAGCGCAGCGGAGATTACCTACTTTCAAATATTTAGAAAGGGCAATTGTAACTGAAGTTGTATCAAAGTCTCTTTAAAATTTCATCTTTAAGATCTTATTGTAAAATTCTAAAGCCATGGAGGGAAGGGGCAAGGGTCGAGTCCGCTCGAACTCTTAACCGTTTCCGTGCGGATGATGCCGCACAGGCACCATGTAAATCTATTGCGTATGGCGTATGGTGCCCGAGAGGATACAAAACTAAATCATACAAAACTCGGCTTAAACGACATTCGTCAAAAGAGCCCCCTAAATAAAAGTGTCTTTATTTGTCACCCTTATCATGCCCACAGTGTTCGTTTTAAGTAATTTCGCAAATTAGCTGACATCAGGGGTTGTAAACCAAGTTGCCGACACATTTTATTATTGATTATAATTCTAACAGCCCACTTTCTGGAATGTTTCTCAAAAATCAAATGCTTTTGTCATAAGGTTCATTGTTGCCTAAAAACGTACAAAGAGTGCGCTGTTCGCCGGCCCTTCGCCTACGAAGTACCGTATTTCCTTGCGTATACGGTTGATTATTGTTTAGAGTGAAGTTAAAATTGTTTCCCTACAAAACACTGTATTATAAATAATAATAAATAAATATCACCTCGCGACAAACTCAAGTGGTACGTGTATAAATTCTTTACAACACTTGAATAAATAAATCCATGAAATAATGCAAAAAGGTTTACGACCCCTAATATAAATTAGTCACTTGCCTTCCATTTCCATAAAAACACACAGATCGTCACTTTTAAACGCACTGAACGAATTTACTGACTGCCTACGTTAGATACACAATGTCAAATGATTATTTTAGCAAGTAGAAACACGAAAACAAGCTAAAAGTGACAATTCATGGCGGATGATTCCCCAGGGGAATCATCAAACTTTCTGGCGCTTGGTGCCTCAGAGGCATCACAGAATTTTTGTTTGACGCCAGGCACTAATGATTGCTAAAAAGACTTCCGCACGGAATCGGTTAAGACCTGGATTTCGCCAGTGGTAATGGAGGGGGGGGGGGAGGAACTTGATTAGCCCCTTACCTTTCTGAATCCGTCAGTAGGTAATACTGTTTACGCGAAATAGCCAACACTAGTGTATGTAATCTTCTTCTTATATATAAAAATCAATTGATGTTCGTTAGTCTCGCTAAAACTCGAGAACGGCTAAACGGATTTATCTCATCTTGGTCTTGAATTGTTCGTGGAGGCCTAGGAAGGTTTAAAAGGTGAGAAAAAATCGAATAATTGCCGGGCAAACCCTAAAAACAGCCCTTTTTTTTCCTTTACAAAAGTTTAGGTCTTTTATTTATCGTTGGGGCAGTACGAAGTCTGCCTGGTCAGCTAGTTACAGGATAATTATGAACTTACAGAATAGCTGAGGACTAAGTTGATGGCACCCTCCTTGCCGTCGCCTTGCTTGCCGTTCAACGTGAACCAGTTGTCGACTGTCTCCCCCTGCAATATTACAAACACATGGACATGCTTTACATAACTCTTACAGTTTTTTTTTATGTAGCCTAAATAAGATCATATCTGATGATGATGATGATGATGAACTTGTCAGATATGCAGGTCGCACGTGGCCAGAAATCGCAAAAGACAGGGAGATTTGGAAGGAGAAAGGGGAGGCCTTTGCCCAGCAGTGGGATCTTATTTAGGCTAAATAAAATAATAAAAAAAAAATAAGATCCCACAGCTGGGCAAAGTCCTCCCGTTTCTCCGTACAATTAAGTCAGAAAAAATCTGTTCAGGTTTTATGGGGAAGAGATATAAATAGGTATAAGGTAGGTGAATTAACATTTAAACTAAGGAGTTGCATATTTATGTTATTGAATTACGCCTTAATTCCCTATGAATTAGGGACGCATTTCCCTTATTGCTTTGTCGCAAGCTTCCCAGTTTCTTAATCATCATCTTCCTGCCCTTATCCCATTTTACTTGGGGTCGGTGCAACATGTTTTTTTCCTCCATTCTCCCCTATCAGACGTCACATTATCATTTACTCCTTTTTCGTTCATATCATTCCTTATAGTTTATACAATCCATCCATCTTTTCTTTGGCCAAGTTTTCTTAACATAATATTAAATTCTATACTACTTATATACGTACGTGGAAGACAGAGCTAGGTACGGTGATGTGCGCCCAGGCAATGAGCTCGTCCATCGTGAAGGAGCACTCGTCGAATATCTCCAGGTAGATGGTGGTCACGCCGACCGGCAGCAAGCTAGACAAATATAAAGTATACTATATTAATATTAGTGAATTATTATAACATATTATATTAATTCAAGTTACTCTATTAAGAGGAAGTGCGGGCTGCGAGAAATTTGAAGAATAGGCGTTTGACGGGTCTATCGTTGTCGCGCTAGGTGTCGCTGGTCGCGCAACAAAAAAAAATGATTACTCTAGTCCAATTAACCGCGGAGAAAACAGCGGAATACGTTTGTATGGAAAAAATGCAGCCCGCATTTTCTGTTAAGTAGTATTGTACATTTGTACGTCCAAATTACACTGGACAACACTTTGGTTCAACTACTCTTATATTATATTAGTAATTCTATATCTACACATTATAAATCAAAGTTCCGTCATTAGTAATTCTATATCTATCTATACATATCAGTTCCGTCTGAATGCGCTAAACTCAAAAACTACCTAATAGTTTTTTTTTTATATTCCATTTTCACCAACGGGCAAAACGATTAAACGATTCGTTTAAAAAAAAAATGAATGTGGCTTTCTATAAGTAAAATATGGTTTAGCCTAGGGGTAAGAAGAGTGCACTTGTGTTTGTGCACGCGCTTGTGCACCCTTTTTTAATCCCTTCAGTACTCTTGAAACTACGTCAAAACTGTTCTTCTCTAATACTACATTATTAAACTTGATATGTAATATACCATCTACATCATTTGAATGGAGTTGTTGGGAGGGGAAGACCACGACAGACGTTCCATGACCAAATAGGGAAAGTCCTAAAAAAGGGTCAGGTTAGGAGTACCCTAAACCGACGAGAGTGTATGAAGCGACTGATGAGTGTGGATGAAGCTAAAGTGGTATGCCAGGATCGTAGCAAATGGAAAGATGTGATCGCTGCCTACCCCCAAGGGAAAGAGGCGTGACGTTTATGTATGTGTCTACATCACATCTTATAGAAAGTACCTATCAGAAATAGTGGCACTCACCAATGCACCACCTTGTTCCACCTCGGCGTCCGGCCGCCGCTTGGGTCAGTGTGCGTCTCGTATATGCAGTGGCCGACGCGCACGCGCACGTACGGGTCCATGCGGGTTAAACCATAGTTTTTAGAGAGCTTAGCCTGCGCTATCGTGATGCTAAGCCTTGGTGTTACCGCTGGGTAGCCGTGTTGAGGTCCCTGTGCGAAGAATTATTCCTATTATTGTTTTATTTTGAACATGAACGCCTTTCAAGCGGTTTTTCTGCGGAGGATTACAAAGACACAAACATCAATATGTCTGGCCCTGATTGCTATACCAGAGGTCGTGAGTTCGATTCTCACCCAGAACTAATGTTTGAGTGATGAGCACGATCATTTGTTCTGTTCACGAGAATTATATAAGTATGTATATCAGCTGTCTAGTACTCATAACACAAGCTCTGCTAAGTTTGAGACTAGATGGCGTTGTGTGAAAGTCGTGGAATATTACAAAAACACAAACATCAATCTACAATACTCACATTAACTCCGCAGTATTGCTGCTGGAGCGCCACTGCTGTTTGATGGTCGGCTTCATCATTCGCAACGTCAGTGCGGAGGAAGCCAGCGGGCAGGGGTCCTAAGAGCACCTGTAAATATAATAACAGTTACAGTAAAACGGGGTGATTAAAGATTGAAGGGGTGAATAGAAAAATAATATGTTGCTTTCGGGGTGTCGCATAAGTTTGTTTACATGAACTCTTGTCTACTTGTATTTTATGACACAGTTAAGAATCTTGAAATATTAATTCACCCCGAAAATGTGTCTATTCACCCCATTTTACGGTACTTTATGTTCAAGAAAACGATGGAACGACAAACAGAAAGATTTTTTTGGGATTTAGTAGTGAGAAATAATTTATGGAGGGAAGCCCTAGTAGTGGGACAGTGCAGGTTTTATGTATGTATCTAATTTTATCTTTAATTTCTGTTAAAATCTGTTAGATTAGAACTACATTATATTAGAATCAATAATCCTATAATAATAACTGTCTGTGTTATTATTATAGCATTGTTAATGCTAATATAATGTAGTTCTAATCTATACTTATACTAGATTTTGTTTGTAATTTCTTAAAAATAATATGACAAAAATATATACTAAAAATATTTATCAAGTTGATTTTCTCTTTGCCACTGACATTGGGTTTTTACAAACACTATAAATAGATCACATTGTGGTGTTTACCTCAAGTTGACATTAAAAAACACTAGTTTATTGAATAAATTATTCTCTATCTTATCTTAATTGAATTCATCAGTTCGACCTACACAAATGGTGTTTTGTACTATTATCCTTTATAAACAAAAACGACATTAAAACTGGTTTGTTAAGATCATTTTAAATGGTAATAACTGACCCATGCCTACTTTGTTGAGAATTAAACTTTTTGCTTGAATGTAGCGCGGTACAAAAAATTATGTGGTTTGTTAATTAAAGCGGTACCTCGGTAATCTGAAAATCGTTTTGCCAGACAATGTCAGACTAACAAATTTGTTGGTTTCTAGCGTACTGCCTAATACCCTCTGTAGTCTGGATTTTGTTGGTACCTTGTAGTCCGACAATTAACATTGCAGAATAGAATAAGCGCATACAAGTGGAAACATTAGGGAAGATGTGTCAAACTTTCAACAGCGATTGGCTTGTTGGTTTAAAGGGGGCACCGGTTTAAACAGGGGCCGGATTACCGGGAGTTCACTGTATTATGTTTTGCTATCATATATCATGAGTGGCCAGCCAGTTGCTCACACAACCATCATCATCTTTTGCCCTTATCCCATTTTACTAGGGGTCGGCGCAACAAGTTGCTTTCTTCCATTCTTCCCTATCAGACTTCACACTATCATTTACTCTTTTTTTTACATATTGCTCACACAACCAATTTTGGTTAATCACTTGTTTCAAGGCCTAACGTTTCTAGTACTAGATGCAGGAATGAACATGAACATAGCTCATGCTTCAAGCAGTAAATATTCATGAATTGAAGCTGTGATAGCTTAGTGGCAAGACCGTAGGTCTGCTAAGTCAGAGGTATTGAGTTCAATCCCCATGGCATGCACTGACTTTTCGAATGTTGTGTGCGTTTAAGAAATAATTATCACAGCTTCCGTGTTTCGGAAGGCACGTAAAAATGTGGGACCTGCGCCTGATCTCTCTCCGGTCGTGTTTGATTACCGTGTTGGTTAGTAAAGGAACAGAGAGTGCACCTGTGTTTGCGCTCACGTTTGTGCACTATAATATGTTCTGCGTAGCTGTCAGGTGTCATAGTAACACTGGCCGCCGCGGCCGAATTCGATCCGGACATTATTACATTATTCATGAATATTGCTTATTTACCCAAAAATTATGGGACTTTCAACTTGCAAGGGTACAAATTGGTCAGAAAAGCACAAAATATCTCCTACAATGTCACATAACAAATAGAGTAATGAATGCTGAGATAGCAATTAGATGTCAAAAATTAACAAAATACATACAACTATTATACCAACTTTAAATCATAATTGGTAAGAAATGAACTGAAAGGGATAAGAAGCTAATTACATTTGAAGAAAAAAAAATATTACAATCATTGGTGATTAATTGTCTTTTACACCTGAGAAGAAACCATTGTGCTCAGTTTTTTTAAACATCTATTTTTATTGTTTATATAAAATACTTTATCTTTCCAACTACTTGAAGAAATAACTACAAAAAAATGAGTCACGTATCTTGTACAGATAGATAAAAGATAATTCATATCAGTCTTTATTCACTATCCAATTAATTAATTCAATTAGTACTGCACCAAATTATACAGGTACAATTATACTCTAACTCAATATGGTGCAACAAAGGTTTTATTGTAGGGTTAATGACCTAACTACATCCATAGATTTCTACTGTAATCCCTAGGTCATGCCTGGAAAATTCCTAGCATAGCTAATCGATATTTGCGTTCTATTTTATTACAATTCTAGAACACACGACGATACTCCATATAAATGTCGATAGGAACCGGTATAACAACTTATTTACCACCCGAAAAAACATTAATTAACATAATATCCTTCCTAAATAAGCGCAATAACAATGATTCATACTTGCAAATCGGTTATCGTATATTTATTATTAATACGTTGTGGGAACTCACCCTACGGCGCCGTTCCTCGTTCCTGTCGTCTGGCATGGTCGACGTCATGATTATTATCGACGAATTAAACTATTTTGTTCTTTATAATAAATTAGATTGATAATAATTTACCGTCTCTAATCAATAAATAGTGCAAAACCGCAAACAAATATAACGTGTGATGACAATAAGCTTCACAGACAAACGTCACTAATTTGACATTCCGCTACCGTAGCTAGAGATGAGGTCTTTCGTTAGTCGATAGCTTACTAAGGGTTAATGAGTAATTCAATTAGGTGAAGACTCAATTAGTAACACCGTAAGAAATAATATTAACCTAACTCCTAAGCATTTCATCTCAAGAAAGAAAATAATTTTCCATGTAAAATCTTCGAATTTAGTTTTTTTGCAGATTAAACGATTAACGAAAGGAAAAATTGGTGTTTTTGATGCTACCACACAGTATAATTGGATAACAGAAGTAAATTCTCGATAATATGTAAAAAAGTTATGGTTTTACAAGGGTTTTACTATATGCATCAAATGTTATAAAGTATGAAGATCATCCCAAACATTATTTTTCTACATTTTCAATCTAGACTTTCAAGGCGAATTTGGACTGCCAAAGGCGAGGTATGAGAGGGTAGTATTAAGGAGCTGATAGGGCTTTATAGGAGCAGATTAATACCAACTAAGAACTTTAAAGTTTTATATTAAATCTTTTTAAAGTACATCATCATCTTCATCGTTCATAAGTCTACTGTAAAAGTACTGCAGTAGTACATCACTACAAATAATAAACGTCAAAAAGAAATATAACTTTTCGTTCGATTATTTCTGTTTGTGTTTATTTCTACTTGTTGAATTAAATCTAAGACCTCTGAAAGTGTTAATGTTACAGTTTCTGACTTTTCGCTGAATTTTGTGTCTATTGACTTTCGTATTAGAAAGTTTCGACGTCTAAAACATATGTGATTTGAAGTGATTTGGTTATTTTATCGATTTTTGTGAGCTGCTACTATGGATATCGTCAAAACACCTAAGGTATGTGTAGAATAAGTTTAAAGTAGTACTTTAGAATTTTAACTTAGCGGGGAAATGTGGTATTTACGAGCCTGCGCGTGAAATAATACCCATGTTTCTTTAACGCAATAGCAGATGTTTTTGACACATCACTGCGGTCTAAGAAAAACAACGTATTGTTTGAAAATTAAATGACAAAGATAAAAATGCATTCGACTTGTTTCGACGTTTGCAAGATAATTATTACCTAATTAATAACGAGTACAATTTTTCATTACTAATTTGAGTCTTTGTGTATGTTGATAAACTTATCTGCCCCTTATCTCGTTTAGTACATAGCAATGCGTTATTTATGCTTTGCTGTTTCAAAATAAAATTGATTTATTCATACTCTATGTTGGGTGGACTGGTTATTTTTTTTTTGGTGGTTACCAAATTAAAATAATTTAATCTCTATCTGTTTTAGTATGAATCCTCTTACTGTAAAGCAAAAATATCTAAAAATGTATTTTAATCAAGTTTCATAGTATGGATGAGTAGATTATCAACTTGCTAATTAATTATCAAACTATTTTACATAGTATTTAAAATCCTGGTGGTTGTTTCCCTTTTGGAGATACTCAAGTAGTTTGAGGTCCAAATAATGCTCACGATAAACTTGACTTAAATATAAATCAGGATCTTTTGATGCTGAGAAAGTTATTATTTCAATTATTCTGACAATTGTAGTTTCTTGCAAAAATAAAAACTTCCAAACTGAACTGAAATAGGTATAGCTAGGAATATCATAGATAGGAGTAGGAGAGGGAAGGTGAACCTTTGTAAAATTATCGTACAGAAATATTTAATGTGATCATGGATGTCCCCTGTATCTATAAAAAGTGCGCACAGGGCACAAAAGAGATTTTACATAGCTACTTTATACATTTTTATTACGGTATAAAAATGTGTAAAGTAGCTATGTAAAATCTCCTTTGTGCCCTGTGCGCACTTGTTACTGTATAAAGACTTTATTGATGCCTAAGGTATTGTGCTGCATGCAATTGGTTTGCCGTCCATGCAATTGTATAAGTAGGATGCCAGTAGTTCATGTTGAATCACTATGCATTGCCATGCACCAACGACGTGCATGAGACGTTATTTGACAGTTCAGATTAAGTCAGTAAAAGTCTGACACTAACCACTACTGCCCTCAATGAGGTTGGCATACATGAAGATTTCTCCACATAAACAAAAAGAAAAGGTATCAGTAGTTTGTCGGCACTCCCCTAGTGAGACACTGATATAGTAGTAAATATTGCATTAAAATAAACATTCTCATTGACCTTTGTATTGATAAGAAATGATTAATTACACTTTTAATTTTAAGACTATTTAAATTGCTTGAATAGGTTATTTTTTTTTAATAGATAATTTAATAGGATTGAGGACTGTTTCGAAGCGGCGTAAGATAGAGATTCGTGAAAGTACTTGGGGAAGGCCTTTGCTCAGCAGTGGGACACAACAGGCTAGGAAAAAAAAAACTAATAATTAAAATTAACATATTGCGTTGTAAATTTATTTACTCCAGAAGTCATTGAATAAGGTCCTATTTCTCTGTCCTCATATTAATTACATTCTTGCACCTCAGTACACTGATAAACCCCGTGTTTATTACCACCCCGAAAATCATTAATTGCAGTCTGTTGCGCCCTTAATAACACACGTTAATAACAACACATGTGCCTGAAATTGGGAAATGGAAAACAAATTGCGGAAATAGCACCATCTTTCTCTAATGTCCGGAAAACTCGTAGTACCGTCTCTTTTCCCCGCGCATGCTCTGACAATTTTCCTTTGCCCTTTGGCATTTGAAAATATACCCTAGCGTAACACAATAGGGGGTAAGATCGTTTGAACTTTATTCCCGAAGGTTGGTATTGCGAATATTTTGATGATAAATAACTCTGATTCTCGATTACTGTCAGTTGACTTCGCGCCGCCGCGGAGGGTAGTCGTGTTCTAACGAAGAGGCAAATACTGCTTCTGACTTGTAACCGAGTATATCTGCGGGATGTTAGTTATTGTTTTGTAATTTTTGTGTTTACCAAAAAAATGTAAGATCTATTTTATTCTGTACAAGAATTTATTAAAATAAAGTCGCGAAATAAATTTATTTAATAGAAATGTGAAGTTGACATTAAAAAAAGTTTGACGATATCGTCAAAAAAAAACCCCTGTGCTGTAAAACTGTAAATACGTAAATTAATGTAAAGGACTAGTTTCAAAAGCTCGCGGTCTTTTTAAAAATGGCGCTCAGCTCGCTGACTCCTTCGAATATGCTTGGAGAGCTTGGCCGGCTGGCTAGCTGGCTGAAAGGCGACTGCCTTGCACCCGAAGAGTACGCTGGTCTGGCAGTCACTGAGAAGGTGAGCTTTATCTTCAATTTTAAACTGACCTAGCAGAAGAATAAAAGGAACCAGGACTCATTGCATTTAGCCGACAATTTTGTTCGTGTAGGAACTTTTCAAATTCATTCGAATTTATTTCGTCTAACCGGCTTGTAATAACAGGGAATATTCGTACGTATTCGGCCTAGTTCGAGGCGGTGCAGCACAGGCAAACGTGGGGGGATCTGATCAGCAGTAAGACACAATAGGCTAGAAAAAGAACTGGTCAATCTCATTAGCTTGACGAATGCTATGAGCTTTAATGCACGAAATTTAAAGCTGGATCTGTTTCTACTCTTTTCAGACGTAACAGGAAGAATATTGTGTGTTGTGTGCTAGAATGATGCATGTGTACTTTTAATTCGTTGGATTCGGAAAACTCTATACTTCCTGAGCCTAAAAGATATGATAAGATACTGTTTTAGACGATTGTATTACTAATATTTAGAATTATAAAACCTAGTTGCCGCGGTTCACGTGTATTTCTGACAAAAACGACGAAACAATGAAAAAACTATTTTAGAAGTGTATCTATTACCAGACTTCTGAAATTTCATTATGTTAAGATGGAAGTTACAAAATATTTCTAAGAGAATTGATTTCTCGACAGCTGAATAATGATAACTTTCCAAGATTTAGACTTTCAAAGAAAGAGGCCTTTGTTCTGTAAATGGAGAGTCAAAGGCTGGATTTATCATAAAGCTAGGTAAAGGACAAAAGTTTTTCGAGAAACCTACACAATCTTCCTTTATTTTGAAGTTTAAATCAGAATATTATTTAATAAAAATCAAATTGATTAGGATATTCATAAATTTTACTATTGAAACCAAACTAGACTTGAATTTAGTGCAAAGCCGCATTAAATTGACCTCATTTGTGAAAGATCATTATTACGCGATATTGACCACATATTGGTTAGCATAATATTGTATGTTCGATATGTAGTGTACTGTCGTGGTTTGCATAATTCAATGGTTGTGCCTTCTAACAATGAGTACACCTGAATTGCTGGATTAGATATATTGTATAAAATAACAACAGAGCGATTGAATGTTACATTATACATATATCTTTACTAATGTTATAGAAAGGTAGTTTCTGAGTTAATGGTTTTGTAGGTTCATGATTTCGGGATCTACGGAAAGGATTAAAAAATAATATATTTAAAGCCTCGTTACTTATGACTACCGTAGGCATACATTTAACCCGAGAAATATGGCTTTACGAGATAAGCAAAAGGGAGCTATAAATTTGTAAAGAATAAGATATTAAAAGTGCTATACACACAATAAAATAGGTTTTCTTCAGCCAGAATTAAACGAAGTTAGAGCTTTTGCTCCTTTTGTTACATTTAAAGTTATGTAATTTTTTACCGTACTTCCGTGCGACGGAAACTACGATACGGTTCCCCATATATTAGGGGTAGAATAGGATCTTGGCATAAGAATTCCTCCTTTTATTTTAAGTATTACACACTTAACATGTTCTTGAGACAAGTGATTTCTAGAACCGATAACGCTCATAGAATCACTTAAATTAATGGAAGTGACACGAAGAGAAATAAGGTAGAGTAGTAGTATAAATAAGTAGGCGATGAGTATGAATATTGATGGATGGAGAGGAAGGGAAAAGTCAAAGAAAAGATTGATGCGTTGTATAAGAAACGATATTAAAGAAAAAGGAGTAAATGATAGTATGACGTCTGATTGGGCAGATTGGAAGAAAAAAACGCAGAAGAATGATGATAATTAGACTTGTTTTTTTTTAATTAAACAATAATTATAAACACTTATCGTATAAAATGTGTGATTGCATCAAAACCAAGAGTCCTAAGGACTTACCATTACGTCTAAAAGTTTTATTTTAAAGCGGAGGAAGCGAGATGGCGATCAAGAGCGTGTAATACGCTACCACGCTTTAAAATGCTTAATGACATTATTAGAAGAAGTGTTGATAGACCATTAGATATCTCTGGTCATTAGTGTAATTTCCAACATCGTTAATACAAGAAACGTCACCGATCTGAGAGGTTGGAGCTCTCCCCAATAAATATAATTAAGTCGGCAAATGCCCCATAGAATTAATAACGAGATTACGTAATCTTTACACACACGTTGTGATTCTGCATACATCCATTTTAAGGAAAACCCAAATTGTCACTTGTCTATACCTGAACTACTACTAGTACTGAACTGACTATATACCTGAAAATTGGGTTTACTAGCAAAACTCCTCACTCCGTCTCTCGTAAAAAGTTTAAAAAGTTCGAATCTAGATTCCAATAGAAAGAAAGAAAGAAAGAAAAGAAAGAAAAATACATACAACTTGAGAATTTGGTGCTGTATTTACGAATAGTCGTAGTTCTGGACAATGTTCTTTTATTTCTCTCTTCTTTTCGCTGGTTCCCTCACGATATTTTCCTTCACCGATTTTATCAAGTGATAGTTGCTTTGCAATACGCACATGTATTCGAAAAGACTTTGGTGCGTGCCGGAATTTGCAACTGCTACCTTAGACTTGGCAGTCGAACAGCTATACAACTAGGAGACTTCGAAAATATACAGAGAGTAACGTTTCGGCTGCCTAATGTAGCTACCGTATCACCACACCAGCCCTT
Source organism: Chrysodeixis includens (assembly GCA_941860345.1). NCBI lineage: Eukaryota > Metazoa > Arthropoda > Insecta > Lepidoptera > Noctuidae > Chrysodeixis > Chrysodeixis includens. Next base: position 8,145,891 of record OW796111.1, on the reverse strand, counting down.
AAACCGAGACTCGCTAGAAAAAAGATGCCGCTGTACGCTATGTAGTGCACCGTCTTGTGACCACAACTGCTATAGTTTTACTTTAAAATCTGCTGTGGTATTGTATAAATACAAGTACTGGTGATTGTTTGAAAATGGATTACTTGTATATTGTCCATTGTTCAACGCGAGGGCGTCACAGTTAAATTATGCGTCGGTGGAGTGTGGGCCAAGCCAAAGCTACAGATGTGACATAAAATAATTAATATCGTGCAAAAGTTGTGGCGGTTACGGGGCTTAAAAAGTTTAAGGGATGGTATGAAATTTTTAACGTATGCCCGCTGAATGTTCTAGATTTTTCAGTGAGTATTTAGGACGAGGGTCGTGGGTCAGTATCTCTTCTGCAATCGGCTCAAAAGAAAATTTCATGTAACAGTTTTCGGAGCGGTTTTTTAAATCAATTTTGCCCGCAATCGGGAAATCGGCTAATTTATGAATGAACATGAACGACCTTTATCTCATGGTAATTCATGGTAAGTGAATTCCGATACCCACGGAAATAATATATCTAGCCGCAGGTTTTGCAAATGAGTTGCGTTAATAATGGATTTGGGTCTGAATCTCATTGACACAAACCAAAAAGGAAGTGACTGGACCATACCTAAATAACAAAGATAAGGTGGTTCTTCTCGTTGGTATAATGATATAAGTTAACTGAAGTCTTACCACCACTTCAAGAAGTGATACTGCTGCAGTCGTAAGAGCAAGACGACGCACTGTATGGTATAGAGCGGCGTCTCCCTCCCAAACTGCAGCTTTTATATCGACCTTACAACGACTTTGAACTGTCTCGGTGGCATTTAATAAAGGATACATAATAAATCATAACAGCTGCAAGAGACACTTAGCTAAACATAATTAACGTCATACTCTAACGTATAGCGATTTAATTAATCCAGTAAAAACAACTTTATCCAGTGGCGAGGTAATAAAGCTTTGTGAAGTACTGGCACTGAAAGTTTTGAACAAGCTGAGGCTATTACCTCGTATGTACTACAATAGCTTTCTAAACTTGTTTATTGACTACACTACTAAGATATTGCTCTTAGTGGAATCTTTTGATGTGGGTTTTTCTTGGGGGGAATTTAATTTTAAAGGATCAAGTCTATTACCTCATACCGTATATTGTCATATAAGGTGCTGGACATATAGGGGAAGAGCACAACCAAAGAAACGATGGATGGATTGTGTAAGAGATGATATGGCTGCAAAGAGTGTAATGAGATTTATAATTTCACACCTGTGAAACAGCTTTGTCCTTTAAAGTTGCATCTATCATTAAAGTGCGAGTTGTGAAGACGAAATATATCTTCAACATATATTTGTCCAATGCAGGATTTGGATTGGACGTTATTGATAACTACTCAAATAGAAGCTTGTCTTAAGTCAACAGGACTATTCCTTGAAAATTGTATTTGCTTCTTATCGAGACTGTTAGGTAGTGCGTTTATCACGTTTAATAGTGAGTTACTATGCCAGTTAATTCGGGTAGGTGTTAGGTTTATTACTTAAGTGACTTTAAAATGGGTCAAAGTCCCTTGTATAATCTAACAAAACAATATTATAATACATTTGAGCTGGTCTAATGATGGGGATATAAGACCTCCATGGTAACTCGGTAATGAAACGCAGTGTCATCTTGCTTGGCTCGAGTACTTTAAGCATAAGGTTTAAAGACGTTTTCCTATTATTTGTTATATAACTTTGATTTTGAGGTGCTTGTCCAGCTTTGGGTGTCAACTCCGAGCCAAAAGCTGATTACTAGATTTGTTTGTGTAGATATATCATCTGCAAAAATGTATCGGGCAATCCATATATCTAATGTTGTTCTATACCTAGACCTAGCAGTAACCAGATTACAATAACTCTTATCGGTGTTTCCGTTATAAATGCCAGCTGTATGCGATGTTCGAGTTTTATTTCTATCGCATATACTCGTATATTTAACGTAACGTAACTTTGATGTCAGTCTGCTAATGTCTTGGGTGAAGAAAGATTTCAAATTAAATCGATACCTTATGAATAGTTTAAGAATAAGCTGCAAAGTAACAAAGATCAATTTTGGGTAAAGTAGTTACTCTAATATACCCGAAATTCTCAAAATTCAAGTCTTGCGTTGATCGTCATGAAGCTATGTCCATTATCACGTTACAAGTTTTATGAACATTTTCTTTGATGCGGTCGAACCCGATCGTCTGTCTCAAACCTCGGCGCCATACCTTCTCACTCAACTGACAAATCACGAGAATATAAGCTTCTTAAACAATCATACTGATACATAATGTATCATAGCAGTTATAGTTTTGACAAACACGTGGAGAATATTATCCAAAGTGGGTGTGCCGAATGTGGATACGCCTTGCGGTCACGTAGAGGGAGGGATTGATGGCTCTCCAATTGAGACCGATTGTGATATATGGTTTTCATGCGACCCAATGCCAATACCCAACAGTCCTACCCTGGTAATAAATGTGAGGTATTTAGGGAACCTTTGCTTGGGTGTATTTTCTCGTGTTAACCAATAAAAAATGCCTTGCCCATACGTGATACTAGGCTATTAGCAAATAATAATAACTTTTCTACAAAATCTTTTATAATTGTATATGTGCGAAAGTACGAATAAACCAACAGCAAACCGTTCGCATATGTGTAACTGTATAATTCACACCGACCTAAATAACTTTTCACTGGATTAAACTGTCTTAAAACCTCCCAGTTTCAATAAATATTCATTGAAGCGGAAAATTCAATCCGTACCCACCACTTTGCCATTAAACCTGACAGATCTCTTAAATCCCAGAGCTACAAACCCAAATACGTAATGGGACATGAAAAAGGAACACGGAATGTAAACGAAAGGAGACTTAAGTCCGTCCCGTGTGTGGTTTGACGCATTTACTTCAAGTAGAACGCTTAAGTCCGATTAGATACAACGGAACCTTTTTAGACGTTTATCTACTAAGCTATAGCAAGAAGGTCTATTTTGTACGATACTGGAACACTTAGAGAACTTAAATGATCAAATCCTCTGTATTCGGATTCGGGTTTCGAGTAATTTTTTCTGCCTTCTTAGTTCTTACCTGCTTGTATATTTTTTCCTCTTGTTCGATCAAGCGATTTAGGAAGTAATTCAGAGTATTCAAGAAATCAATTGACATACAATTGGTTAAACAAAGGCCTCGTTTCGAAACACAAGTTTCTGTTCATCTGGTAAAGCCAGTAGAGTTGATAACTAAAATGTACTTCGGGAGTAACTACTAGGAATGGTTCAAAGGAGTCCTTTGCTCTGCTGTGACACATCGAAATTGAACAAAAATAGAATATGTCTGTTACCTCTACGAATAAAATTTCGACGACCCGACCACGACGTGTACGTATAGTATACACTTAACCCTTAGTTGCTAAGTGAGCTAAATTTTATTCACACCTATGTGATACCAAAGAAATGTGAGGGTAAACTTAGAATTCCCTGACGTCACACGACGCGGTTGAATTGTTCAGTGACCCTCGTCACTTATATTGATCTATACTTAAAGGTATCGTTGGCAACATTTAGTAAACGACTATAACTTTTTTGTTTATCTACGTTTGTTTATTGTTGGTAGGATAGTGATACGAAGTTTTGTCGGTTCTACTAGAACTAACATCAGAAATTTCATGCTATTTATAAGGCAGTTCACCTGTCGCATATCAAATATTCATGTAATATGAACGTACAAATTGATTTTCGGCTTGTAAAGTTGACAGTCCATTTGCCCTAATATGTATTTCGAACTGCATGGCGTTTCTATCAAAAATTACGGAAGACTCTCAAAATCTTAATATCGTGGAAAATCCATTTGGAATGAGGAGCACACCACCGCTTGTAAACTCATTTACACCAAGTAAAAAATCATGGAAAACGATGAAGAGTTGTCACTGTTTTGCGATTCAAAACACTTTTTTCAAGACTTGCTTTGTAATCCGAGTAAAAAACTAAGTTATTTTAATTTTAATTCTGTACACCACTTTTACCATTATAACATTCTAATTGAAGAGCGGGACCTCCTAGCACAAGTATATCTTTTACTTAAAAGGAGGTCTCTATGTAAGTTAAACTGTAAAAGTTGTACAAGTTTCTGCAATAAATCTTTTTATTTTTATTTTTTATTTTTAGTTATGGAACTTCTGTATAATATTTATATTATCCTCGAACGTCAAGTCGTCTTATCTCGGGCTCCTTACTTAACAGCTGAGCGAATTGACGTCTCGTTATTGGTTTTTCACGATTCATTGAGCCCCGTATCTCTTGGTATTTATGCTGTCATACTGTTTGCTGGTTAATGAAAGCTGTTTTATTATATCTTTAGTATAGGTATTGAACTTCTAACTAGATTGCTAGCACCTACCTAAGTTTTATCTAAATTCTCAGCTCAAGTGAGGTCGTTCAGCCTGGAAACTCAACTTAAATTGTGCAATTCTTGACGAATATTTATGTTTTTTTACTCAAAAGAAAGACCTTTCAACTTAATTGTGTGTACTTAATAAAGAGCAGTACCTACTCAACTACGCCATGTTTAAAAGACTTTAATTTTAATGGAAGCATCACAACTACCTTGTTGCTTTAAAAAGATGGATTCTTCATTTAATTACTCGCGTACCTCGAGGGAAAGAGCGTCGATACTTGACCCCTTTTACTGAGCACTCAATACATCTAGATACTGGTACAGTCTACCCCATAACTCTGCCATCACATTTTCACCGACAGCACCTTTATTTTAGAGCGGTATAACCGCATTTTCTAAAATTTCCTTACCACAAGCATGCGGTTGATAGTACCAGATATTGGAGACTTTGGAGGGCCTAGATAATGGAACAATGAACTTCAATTAGATAGGACGGATTAACAAATACATTGTGTAGTAATGTAGCGTTTAATTAAAGCATTATATCAGTTTATTTGTTTAACACGGTGTTTAGTTAGAGAAAGGTCGATGATAATACTGATGGGAAAGTCAATGGACTTGTACTGGGCTTCGATTCTTCATCGGTTTGTAGCTTGTTGGTGATTGCAATAAATTGTCTAATACTATGTCCTATCAGACCTTCACCTAGGCAATATTGGTGGCTTTCCAGTTTCTTCTGTACGTTTTAGGTTTAATTTCTTGCGCATATTTGAAATTAAGAAGCTAAAAAACAAAACTGAACAGTTAGGATTTTTCAGCTATCTAAAGTTTGATATCTTCAAGAGCCTGCAATAGCATGAGATTTAACAGCGACTCAAAATTGAGTTACGAGCGCTGAAAGCCGAGATTATTATAACTTAGAAGTAGAACGTCGTTTCCGATGTCCAATCTTATGTATTACGTCTAGGATCGAGTTTGAGCTAACATATCTTTTGTGGGTTTACTGCTAAACTAACACTTACAAGAGATTGGAAATGCTGATCGAAAACTTATTGTTCGGAAAAGAAGTGATAAAATTTTATACGTATAATGTTTATACAAGGAAAACATAACTTACTTTATGTTACTTCGTTATGGGTGCACCAATAAAAAAGAGCTTAAATAAAAAGGCCGATTCTCAGGTGTATGTAGGTGGTGGAAATAAGATTTAATGATGTCTCCGCCCGAGGTAAGAACGACTTCGTGGCTTTCCTTAACAAGATATTATTATGAAGACATAAAATGGAGTGTGTGTCACTTGTCTCTACTTAACCGTTACTTTTCCATTCGGTTTGGAGTCTTCGCAAGCTGATTTTGACAAATCACATTATTTCCAGATTTTTGTATAAAACTTTAGTATGAAGTATAGCCAGAACCACAGCGGACATCTGATATGAGGAGACTACGAAAATAACACTGGCCACTGGTACAAAGGCCTTTAACCCACATTGTGAAGTAACGAACAGGTTGATCTTTTATCATCACCCTTGTTCATTTGCGACTAGGATCAGAAACCCGAAACTGAATTTGGAATTACTAACCTGCAAATATGCAAGATTTTCTGGGTATTACAGCTTTCCTTACGCAGTTTTTCTTCAAGTAGTTAGCGGTGTCCTAAAACGCGTTTCCTATGACCAGTATCTGGAAGTGGAGAGAAGCGGCCGAATCAGCCAATTGGTGTTAAAAAGTTTTCAAACGAAATGCACCTTTTTATTGTACGCGGTAAAACCTAAATTGTCTAATGCTAGAACTGTTTTTATTAAAGCAATAATTGTGCTGCATATAAAATCGAAATAACATATAGTGTACTAAGGCAAAAAGACTTATTTAATTAAATCATAATTGAAAAAAGCCTTTTATACATTTTTAACTCTGAACGCTACACGAATGTATTTCAAGAAAATTCTAATCACGTTGCAATCGTTTTGTCTGCATCGCGGAAATGGATAGGGGTGCGAGACTTACGTAACTTACTCGTAGTAGACCGAGGTTATTGTGAAACTCTTTGCCCCCAAACAAAATGTCTCCGAGTTCCCAAGTTTAATATTCCCCTCGTGTCGATTGTTGGTGAGATAAACTTGGTACATGTCGTAATCGCATTATACCTTTTCTTCTACAAATTTGAAACTTACACCGTGTTCTTCTGTTTTCTTAAGACTTTAACTACATTATGAATTGTAATCACGTAGATTTACGTATGTAGGCTTGACAACGGCTCTTGAAGTACTAGCATTTATGGAAGAGAGACGGCACAATACTTGACGTGAAGCGTCTCTTTTCGCAACTGCAACATACGTGTAAGTATTATTGTTTAGGCTATCAGGTTCAGAGATTGACGGTTTGAAAACATTCGCAGATTATTGATTCCGTCGTCTGCAGTCAATTTATATCGACTAGAATAATATAGATAGATATTAATAGCCTGTTCTAGTTTCCATAGCGGTTATTGTTCGTATGCCAACAATTGACTAGTTAATTGAAGTTGGATGCTATCGTAAATTGACTTAGAATAACCCATTAGCTCTACACAAGGCCCGGCGAAGCGCAAGCTATTTGCTAGAAGATAGTAAATCTAAGAAATGTGGGTTAATTAGTCGTATACCTGTTTTTGAGGTATATTATTCTTTATCGAGATACATAAATACTGAATGAAAGAAATGTATTAAAGACTTGTCTCTTATTGATTTGAAAGTATAACAGCATAATAATAGTGTGAGCATAATAGCATAATGTTAACTTTAAGCTGATTGTCCGTCTGTGAAGTTTCTTAAGCTAAACCGCTATCCAATTTGAAAATGGGCATATATTGAACTCCAAGAGAGGATATAGGCTACTTTTTTGGCGACATAACCGACATCCACCCAAGTGAGGTCTTCAGTAACAGCTCTAGTCAGTAATAAAATTGATTCCCTAGTTTGTACATCATGAAAGTTTTCCCCTAAGTATAAATAAAGCTGTGCCATAACACCCACATTTCAGTATATAAGTCCCATGTTTTTTCCTCCAATTAACCGCCTGGATCAGAAAGCATCGTATTACGTATTAAATGGAAACATAAGATGGTCCCCGGGCGGTTTTGAGCTCACGTTATTTTTGTTGTGACAACATTGACTCTGTACATCCTGCTTGCGTGCGTCATGGTTATCATTAAGCCGATTTATTCCAGTAACTGAATATTTACCTTGATGTTTGGTAGTATTTATAATAACATTGCTAGTGAGAACCGTCGAATCGATAGTATCGATTATCGTGACCTGCAAATGAAGGTGGATATTTTAGTCTTTATTACTGTAACTTACATTTGCATTTGTGTAATGTAGGGTACTAAATAACTGTCTGAATTTTTGACGATTCTTACCCCTTCAAATATGTAACGTAAACCCAATATTCGATGATTAAATGTCGAAGCGATTACTGCCGTTAAAATATACTTTAGTATTGTTTTATTTATACTGAGGGTTTTACATAGGCATGCGTTGTCGGAGATAGGTCTTCGGGTTTCGAAGTGTTGCTCTGCCTCGTGTAAATCCTTGTTCGAAATTGAGTGACCGGGGCTAGTGATATAAGAGAGTTAAGAAAAATTGTCCTTGTTCTATATTCCTGACCGGTCACGTTCTATATGAAACGTGTCGAACGGCGATGCATGCAGTATTCCGTATAGATTGAATTTTTAGTTCTAACTTCTATCCTAGCAGTATTCTCACTTGTTTAAAAATGTGTTTTAATAATTATTGCGGCATAACAAAAACCCAAAAAATATGAATTAATACGATATTAAAACCATTATTTTGAAGCATGTGAAAAGATTGGATCTTTGCTCAGCTTTGTACACCATAGGCTAGAGAAAAAAAAACAGCCATTACCCTAGTAAATAATTTTCAAAATTTACGATTGGTATATAATGTTATACTTCTGAGGGAAACGCAGCAGACTGTACTATGGAAACTACAAAAAAAAACAGAAAATAGAAGGAATAAAAGTTTGTCAAGCTAGTTATTAAAATGTTGCCAAAAAGTGGACTTTAATCAGAGTAGGAACGTTATCAAAGCGCTTTTTTTCTCTTTGCTCTGCATGATGTTTTTAATGAAAAATGCACTTTTGTACGTTTCCTGTTTTTCGAGAAAGGAAACATATATTAGGAGAAATATACGCAGGAGTTGGTTGGTGTCGTAAATAATGTCATGGAACAAAAGATTTGAATGAACTATACTAATATACTATTCGATTCTGTTAGCTTTCTCATTACCTAGTGTTTTAACTTAACATAGAATTAACAAATGAATGCTGTCTTTATGTCAATGTTTGGTTTGTCTGCTTAATTTTCCGGGTACACCACTGATCCGATTTTCATAGAACCGCTTTGATCTCAAGAAAGATTTTCTATAATAGTATAAGTTGGTGAAGGAAAAACCAGTACCTTAATTATGGTAATAAGATGTTATACGTTTGATACCTACTAAATTATCTTGAAAAAAAAAGTAGTTGGTAATTAGAGTACTATGTAGATGCTCCTTTAATATCGGTTTCATAGCAACGAATACAAAAGCACGTTTTTCTTTAAGGCAACGTCTGTCTCGCCAAACCCTTGTTTCCATTACCACACCTTTAGTGTTACCACAGTATAATAATATATACAGTATGACGTCTTTTAAGCGGGCACAAGGTGAGTTAGCCCAAGTTTTCGGATTGTGGCATCTACTCAGCATCCTACAGTCGCGAGCGTATGTCAACGACGAAAGGACGGTGTTGTTTATCTAAAATGCTTTACATCTCTATCGCTGCCATTAGGCATTAATTTTGAAAAAAGGCCCCGTCCTACTAGTGTATTTCTTTTACTGTGGTACTACCCTCACATAGAACACTGTATGTCTTTGTGAAAGGTGGAGTAAATTAATTATGACGTACTGTACCGGGGATAATAGAGTTAATTATGTGCAAAGATTTTTGTGATCTGTTTTTCTGATAGTCTTTTGTTCTCCTAATGGACGCCTTTGTGTGGTGTCATTTGATACGGACTGAAGCGCTTTGATGCCCTTTAATGGACTTGAAAGAAGCCCAGTTGTTAAGGGTTATTTTTGTATTACAGATTATCAGGTAGCTTTTATTTATTAAATGCTGTTAGTTGTTGCCCACGACTTCGCCCGCGCGAACGGCGGTTATAGCCGTAAAAACATTATCCACTTCTGACCCCTTACCCATTTCTTCTATACCGAAAACAATTATTGTAACTTTCCAATAACTATCGTTATATTGTAGCCAATATATACAAAAACTTAACAAATTACATACTAAAACTTTTCTCGGTAACCACTCTATACATTGGTGAAAACTGAAAACAACAGGATAATTGGTGCAGTAGTTTTTGAGCTTATCGCGAACAGACAGACAAACACGGTGGAGGACATCGTTTTATAATATGTAGTGAAGGTTACGTTTTATAATTCTTTTATTTTATAGACTTGTACTTGTGTTACGTAATTAATTAGTCTAAAAACAACGTGAGGTATCTCAAGACAGACCAAGATAAATGTACTGTACTAAGAAAACTGTATTATTTGTTGGTACTGCATAAATAAAACAAGTTCTTCTTTCTACGACATATTATATCTAATTCGTAGTATAAATGTTTTCTGACGTCCAACATTATACGTAACTGTCAAGAAAAGCAGAGGTTGGAAAATCCTTTTTTATTCGTATGTGACAGACCTCGTTTTTATGACAACCATTAATATCGAAGTTACGACGAAAATGGAAAAAAAGTGGAAAATATTTTTGTAGTTTCTCGTAAAATGGCTTGCACTAAGCCTGTTCCACGAATGGGTGGTCAGGTGGGCAAACACATTAGCTGTAGCTTTAAAGCTGTTAAGGTGACACTTCGACATTGACAACCATGTGTAAAAGCTATAAGGTCGATTTTCGCCTGTAGTCTTTTGCTCTGACGTTGCTACTGTGTAAGTAACCAATAACATGACTTAGGTGTTTCTACTTATTGCCATGTAAGAAGGTTATATACTCCGGTCTTAGCCTTTTCGAAGCTAAATTGAGGTCAGCTTCCAGTCTTTTAGGTTTAGCTGAAAACCGTATTTTACCGTTATGTGTGTGACCATATGACTTCATGTGTGATCTTAAGCCCATTTGACATGCATGTCCCAGTAACTTTATTGTATCTTCTGATTGTATTTTTTTTCGATTCCTTAATACAAAGAACTAATATTACATTAATTAATTCGTTTTCAAGATTTATTTCAAGGTTATAAGTAAAAGCTTATTGAAATGAGCTACGGTTGTAATGCTTACGGAAAAACATCTCAGAATATTTATCAAATTGTTTTGTTTTTCTATTAACAGCTGATAAAAAGAAAACCGATGCCCTAAAATCAGTTTCTAAAAACTTATTTAGAATACTAAATCTACGAAGTTCCTCCGGTCTTAGAATTCGAAGGCACTTAGTTTGGTGTTACAAAAGCGCTTGTTAAAGAGTTTCCTAAGAACTAGGTCGTACTTGGGTAAGTAAGTTTCAAAGAACTCGGTGAAACTATGCCAGATTGCGACGAAACTTGCTTTGAATTTCTGGACATAAGTCCTGTTATTGTACACGATTTTAATTAACTAGTTAATTTTCGATGCATTTCCCGTGGATCAAGTTATGAATAGTTCGTTGAAAGCTTGCTCTATTAATTATATCGTTTTTAAACGATAACTGTAATACTCGATATATACATAGGTAAATATAGTATTGACTTGACTAAAAAATATAATTGCAACATTAAAGAATGAACGTGTTGTCGTTTATTTTTGACCACGTTAACAAAGGAACAAAAATACGTGTCAATATTTTCTACTATCCATCAATTACCCCACTCCAGTCCACTGCTGGATATAGGCCTTTCTCAATGTGTGCCATATGTGCCAATCCTTCGCCTTTCGCATCATAACATAAAAAACATGAACATAAATAAGATACGTGCTGCATGAAAATCACTATTTCTGCTAGGGACCACACCTTAGAGTTGTTAGCAGAAATGAAGCTGACGTATTTATTCCGAAACAGAATAGTCTCATTTGTGTCGAACAATGCGGGAATGGCATAAACCTTATAATAGTAAAAGGTGCTTCGCAAAACAAGACATCGTTAGTGGCAAATCAAATTAGACGTAGCGGAAAGCGCTCGCTTTTTGTTTTCGAAATCATGCACCCCGGAGCTTTGTATAGTCGAGAGAAAACAGCGTCAAGCGAAACTCGACCCTATTGTTTTGTAACTCGAATAATAATTGAGAAGTCTGGTAAGGCACATGTCCAGCAGTGGACCTGTCGAGAAGTGTAGTTCACAGCTTCTGACAACAAAAAAAACGAGCCAAGTGCGAGTTGGACTCGCGCACAAAGGGTACCGTATCATCTATAAACAGCGAAAATTTGAAACGTCGACCCTGTTACTGTTTTTAGAGTCTCGAGACAGACAGACAGCGGAGGCTTAGTATAAGGGTTCTGTTTTACCCTTTGGGTACGGAACTCTAAACAGTGTTTTTTTTTCATGATTAATAAGTTTTTTAAATAGTTTCTTTCATCTCACTCCGCAAGCAGGCACTGAGTCACATACACAGACATTTAAGCAAACGAGAAAACATAAAAACTTAAGGTATTTTTATTAGAGGCTGTGAACTACAATTCTCTACGGGTCCACTGCTGGACATGGGCCTCATCATTTGATTAATAATCGCCAGTTGTTGACTACTGATCTTGAAGACATTATTACACTAGACTGAACATATTCAAAGCTCTTGTTATACAAACAAAGATATTCATTTACTATGCTAAACAGTAACTACGTATCAATGTAACGTTGACATTTCAAGGTTCTACGTAACGATGTTAATAATAATGAGACATTAATTTATAATGATATTCAGTATGTAAACCTCTGACATTTTGCAAAATTGAGTTTGTAATGACTAAAATGTTGGTTTAAAATATTGAGTGTGTAATGCTTGCTGACCGTGAGCTTTTAAGTTTATTATTTTTTTACACAGGTTAATTAATTAATAAAATATCACATGTTTCGGAAGGCACGTTTAAATGTGGATCCTGTGCCTGATCTCTCTCTCCGGTCGTGTCGGTTTGCCGTCCCACCGCGCTATGAGAGTAAAGGAACAGAGAGTGCACATGTGTTTGTACTATTTGTAAATAGATTAAAAAAGTTGTTAATAAAAAAATGTTACTATAGTGTCGACGAATATTTAAATGATAAATCTCTGAAACTAGAAAAATAAAGTCAAAAATTTAAATTCAAATGTTAGTATTATGTCAATGCTTTTAGAATAAGTTGATTAGTTATAAGTTACTTAAATTTGTAAAGTCCTCTCCACATATATAATATCTTTTGCTGTGCCCGACAGGGTCCACGATTGTTACCTACCAAATAAATGTTTACCACCTAAGTTTACATTGTGGAATGCAATAAAGTATTGAGTATTGAGTATTGAGTTTGTGCAGACGCTTGTGCACTATAATATGTTCTGCGTAGCTGGCTGGTGTCACAGTAACACTAGCCGCTGTGGCCTAAATCGGTCAGGAGACATTATTATAATTGATGATGATGATACCCCGTGTATTGTTATACATACTAATGTTAAAAATGTGAACCTAAAAGTAGCTCTTTCTATCTATCACTCAAGCGCTTGTAATAAAATTTGCTAAGAGGATAATTAAACTCCAAGAAAAGAAATGTAGACTGACGCGGTAACGTAGATTTGCACAAGCTTTTTTCCGATTGCGTCAGAAAGGATGCTGATGGATGATGATTGCGTCAATTTTATAAGCATATACATCCACGCGACCAAATTGACGGAAAAAAGTAGCCTTTACTATACCGGAGAATAGCAAGTTTTAAGCAGAATATAGTCAGGATATTGTAACCCTAAGGAAAGCTCGATAACCGTAGATTTTCCCCGACTCTATGCTCCTCAGAGAGTTCTCTGCAATCGTATCAATACGTTATGTAAACGAATTGGTAGCACGAAGCCCGTATTTTCTCGATAATCTGTAAATAAATGGATGGAATAATGTATTTGATATTAATATTTTAAGTAACTCCGGATGAAGCTTTTAAATATTTGATTTATCCTATTTAAAATAAGCAGTTGCTTTTAGTTTTATAATTTAGAAAATTATATTAATTCGTTATATTATTAATATTCTAATTGAAATTGTCAATTAAGTAAAACGTAAATCAAATTCCATTATTGCAGCATATGCATATCATGCAATACAGCCAGTTAACAAAAGCGCTAACACATTTTCGTCTTAAAAATATTAGTGTAATCTGATAAGTAAAAATACTCATTGAATTATTTGCATATCTGAGCTGTCAGCGTTTGTAAAACAAAACATGCCAAACCTACTAATATTGTAAACATGAAAGTTTGTGATTATGGATAGATAGAATATGTTTGACACTCTTTCATGTTTAAACGGCTAGAGCAAAATTGATGAAATTGGTCATGGAATTAGTTGACACCCTGTATTTAGAAATAGGCCACGTTTTCACCGGTAGTGTCGGTATATGTTTTTGCAGCTATAACCGATATTCTTCCGAGCACAGTCGCGGGCAACAGCTAGTATGATAATATTATTAATAATGATGAATACAAAGCTCAATGAATAATTCAAAACCATTTTAAAAGTATCAGCTGTATCCAATTCGATACGAGTACATCAATCAAGTACTCTTTACTCAAATTATCTAGCAGGGTTGACAACTTGACAACTTTCACGGCTATAAATTAACGTTGAAATGCAAAATGGATAAATTTTATGCGTAAATGTGATTATAGTGAAGGTCGAATAACAGATGAATGGAATGTATGAGAATAAAACGCAATTCAATTTGAGAAAACGTGAAATGGTAACTATTTTTATGGATAACACTGAGCAATGTTCTCCTTCAAATAATGAAAAGAAAATAATAAGACGGTTGCTCTGAAAAAAAAAAGAAACTTAAATACATTGGCTGAAGTCTGCATATTTCTGCCTATAACAATTTTGATCTTTATAAAGTCCTTACGGCATTGCGACTGGCTACATTTATATTGAAATAAAAACAAATGAACATACTCGAATCGTATTTTACTATATAAACACACTTTGTAATATTCTCTAACGTTGTTTGTATTTATTATTACGGTAAACTTGTCTTGGATCATTATTCAAGATTCAAGCTAAGTAATACGGATCACATTGATACGACAAATCGAAGCACCGTCGACATCCCTAACTGAAATATTCATAGAGTATCGTTGCTGCCTCACATCAACGTTTCTTTTACATCTGCATACCAAATTCTTTGCCTATTGGTTTCAGACGTTTTACAATTTAGAGTAGGGACCAAGCGAATATGGTAATAAGACCTGGAGGGCTACCACCACGTGTAGAATGCAGACTTGTGAAAGAGAGACACTGCTCTACACCGTGTAGGTAGTTTGCTGTCTCGTTTCTTCAACTGCTCCAGTGCGAGAGATAACACTCAATGCGATCCAGAATTCAATCTATTTTGTTTTTTTTACTCTTCTTCTACAGTGCAGCAGTATAATACAGCGGCTCACGATTGTTATAGTTTAACTGAGATCCGGCGTCGCTGGGGCCGGCCCAGAAGGCGGTGACAGACTGATTCAAAGCGGCGTAAGATAGAGAATCGTGAAAGGATTTGGGGGAGGCTTTTGCTCAGCAGAGGGACACTAAACAAAACTGAGATTCACAGTTGTATTCTTCTTTTATAATAATTATGCCTTTTAGAGAAACATAATTTATGAATCTTATGAGTTTTAACTAAAGCGTTACAGCTTAAACGAAACGAAGCTATAAAAGCTTCGTCTACTATACTAAATAAATTATTGTGTCTTCGTCTTCATGCCTATCGCTACATCAGATGTGTGTTCGATTGGAAAATCTGCAACTATCTGACATGTTCATCCAGACCAGTAGCTTGGAAACCGGTTTTACATAATACAGTCAAGTTTTGGCTCCTTTAGTGTCAACGATTCGAATACGACACGGGATAAGCTTAGAAACCTTAGTTCGAGGCACCACGACCTAATCAGAGGCCGATTATCATCGCCTCGTCCCACGTTGAGGTTAATTATCGCGGTGTCAAGTAGCCTTTGTCCTTTTCCTAGATCTTAGAACATATCTTTAGGAGAGTTCATTGATTGTGAAGATTTAATTTTAAATATTTTGTAACCTACTACCGATATTTTCAATATCGAGGCGAATGTAGACAGGCAAAGATCTGTTGATTTGAGGTATTTCTAAAATATAGAGTTATAAGGATATATCTGCACGTAGATGACATTTAAGTGATTGAAGACGGTTTTGGGCTACTTTCGCATGAGCTTGAGCAATTTATTTTTCCCGACCAATGGTTCTAAAGCCTTACCTTATTGCCTTAACCTCTACACACTTTTTTATCAGAATCAAAACCAGTAAAAAAGAGTGGAAAAATCTTCATAAAAATATGTACTGTTTTTCATTCGCGTTGGTTATTTCGCAAACATTTCTACAATTTTTAACGCGGCCCCTTCAACCAGACCACGAGGGTTCGCGAGTGCTTCAGGCATAACTGAGGCCGTAAAATAAATACGGAGAGTATTCCAACCGGCGATGTTACGTTACGACTAGATTTGTTTGTTTAAATTTCCTTGTACAAACGGCAGTGGCACAATCGAAGTTTCTTAACAATGTTTTCATCGTTTGCAATATAGATGTTAAATTATTTATTAAAAATATTTAATTTTAATTATATGATTGTTGTTTGCTCGCCATTCATTATCATATTTAATTATCTTAGAGAATGTTTTCTTCGCTTTTAAGGGGCAGTGTCCGCTTACTTTGATTATTATCTCCAAAGTCTTAACAAAGAGAATGAAATGTCTGTTCGAAACCGAATAGCAGCTTATAAGCTTCATCTTAATTTGAATCTTATGAAAACATTCTAACTAAGACATTGTTTATTTAGGAAACAATTTCTGGAAAGAATTTCGTACTAGGTTTACTTTAGCTTTCAGTGAGATTTCGGCGATTCCTATTATATTTTTAACTAGTTTTCTTTTGGGATTTTTCTAAACTTTTCATCCTGCCTTTTTAGCAAATCTAAATTAAGTTTTTTGCTGGATCCCCACTAAAATAGCCCCTAGGTATAATTTTCCTGATGGAAACTAAAATCTATTACTACAACAGTCTTGCCTTTTTAGTCCATTAAATATTTAAACAGAATACAATAGAAGACGCTTACTTGATTCAACTCTAGCTCTCAGTTCCCTCGAACTATAAGTTTTGCAAAATTCAGTTTTACAGCACATTTCAGAGTGTTACTTGCAATTGCAGTGCTTGCATGTGTTACAAGACAAGACATCGAGAATAAATGTAGTTGCTATTTTATAAGTCCCAGCTTTTTTACTACTTTCGAGACACAGAGTAGCGACGGAGAAATTTTGTTTAAGTGGAAAAAAAGAAGTGATGCCCAAACCATATCTTTGAAGTAAAATGTTTAGGATTACATTTGCTGCCAGTCATATGTCAAGAGTAATTAAAACAACGCTACTCGCTAATCACGTTTTCCGGGCACTTTAGCATCATAATTAATTTTGACAAATTAATTATAATTACAAATTAATGTCAGGTACTTTGATTACAGTGTATTATGAGCGTGTAGTGCTTGTACCCAATTACATCACCCTAATTGAGTACTCATTGTTATAAAAATGTTTAACATAACCCTTTATTGAATAAAATTTTGTACCAATCGCTTCGAAAAGAAGTATAATAAAATTTTAGAAGTTAAGTAAAGACTGAATCTATACCAAACTAGAAAATAAAACCTTGAAAGAAGCCCACATTCCCTTGAAATAAAAGTCTCGTCAATGTCAAACAGTTACCACTAAAGTGCGGTCCTCTGTACGTTGAGCTCCGGAGACCTTTAGCGAAGAATGTCAAGCAATTAAAATTACGCCCTGGTAGTCGTCAAACATCCGATCTCGATTAACGCCGATCCCACTGAAATTGGCGAATCCATCTCGTCTTGTGGTTCAAACAGAGGAAGGTTATTACTAGAACCCTCGCTATTTCTACTGCTGTAATTAATCTCCGATTGATATATTTAATACTAGCTGTTACCGCGTCTTCGTCCGCGTGTGATTTACCAAATTAATAAGTTTATTTTCTGAAATATATTTGAATTTTTGCTGCAATAAAAACAGTCTAAGTTACTTCTTATGACATCAGCTACCTACAAATAATATTCCCGTTGAAATAGGTCAAGCCATTTCAGAGATTAGCGGGAACAAACAGATGGACAAATATTGTAAATAATATTAATGTTATGAAAAAACGGTTGTTTTAATATTACAAACAGCCGCTCCATTTTTATTTATATGTATAGATTACGTCCATGCTAACATTTGAGTTTCTCGGAAATATACTGCTCATATATCAACAATTTGTAGTTCTAGGAGCTGGGAAATCCCTCTAATCCTTCAAGTAAGCGATTCTATGAATTGTGGAATGAAGGAACATTGTGGGTTTAAGGCAGACCTTTACGGCTTATATGGAAACAGCTGTAATTATTATAACAGTACCATCAGCTTAGAAATGTACTAAGGTGACAAATAGCATGATCATCATAGTTGTTCCTTCTTAATCATTCATATTTTTTACACTAATCGAATATAGAAGTTTATACTTTTATAGGCGTATCACTAAAGGTTTCATTAGAAGCAAAATCTTTTTCTTGTCTGGCGCCTAGCAATAGAGAACGGTTAAGCACGTTGGTGGTTTTAGTTGATAAGAGTCTGGCACACCCCTCTATCCCCTCTCCACGGTGGAGGAGGTCCATACCGGATACCAAAAAGAAAACGATAGCTTTAAAACCTTTTTCTTTTACATACGGATTTTGTGCATAACCCTATGTTGCTATAAAGATAGGAAGAATACAAATTCAATTCAAAAAAGTGATTCATTCGTAAGAAGTTGTTATTACTTCAGAAGATTACGATCCCTTCCAGCAAGCACGAGCTTTCTCAAATCCTTTGCGATTGGTTCTCTAAAGTTTAGTACTGGTTTTGAGCTGGCTCAGAAGATTTACTCCAGAGCTTTTGAAAAATAACAAACAATTCCTTTATAATACATTAGTGAGAAATACAAATTCTAATTTGTCATTTCAGCTCACTCCAGAAACTGCCTAATTTATTAGTTTTGTTGCTTTACTGAAACTGGCATCCCGATTTCAAAGCTTTTGGCTCGATACAGGCCCATTTTCAGTTAGTTGCCAAATGGTTTCGACACCAATTTCAAATACTTTGAAATTTATTAACCCTGTCATTCATCTGCTTTCTTTCAATGGTTTTGAACTAGACAGCTAAACCAATTAAATTAATATTACTGAATTTCGAGATAGCTATGAAATGAAATGACGTAATCGCAACGTTTTCTTGTTTAAACTCTACGAACTGTGATTTAGATTAGTGCTATCAGTATCCCAAATAATTGGCTGTGAACATCGGACAATCGTATTCATTATTGCAAAGCCTGTAATACAGCCGAAGCACTTTGTGCTCACATTCACCGAATATTTTGACGACCTATTTGGCTTGCATTCGTCGCATTCGTGTCCCAGTTTCTCTGTAGCTATATTATTATGTCTCATCTTTAGTTTAATTTGGCATAGTTTGAAAAAGAAGCCAAATATGAGTATTGTTTTTTTCATAAAAAATGTTAGTCACAAGACCAAGGTTACCACACCTTTGCTAATAACAAATGATATCTGTAAGTAGCATCGATTTACGTTTTTCAATCTCGGATATCCTTGTGAAAACCTATCCATGTGTAACGCCCATATAAATCTTTTTCTAATCAGCTAATGTATGGACGGTTGGGAACTACGTGAGTTAGCGTGTTTTATTCCCAGTCATGACAGGCTCTGGTACACTTGAGTCACATCTGATTGGTGAGCTATTTGTCGATGAAATACCTAATAAAAGCAATAGGAATATTAGCAGGTAATATGTAAACTCTCGTTCCGTTAAATTTATCAAAGGAATTCGCGAAAAGATTACAACTATTGAAAAATAAGAAAACGGGTATAAAGCTCAAGGTAAAGCTCTACAATTTTCGTGGAAATATAATACACAGATCGTTTCTTGATACTTGGAAATATTTGTTGATCAAATAAGAAACATACTATGTGACTGTTACGCACGTATTAAACAAAAAAATGAGAAGGATATTCAGGTGTTTTTTCGTGACAACTAGAGATATAAATCTTCATATAATCTAAGACAATGATTTTAGAATAATAATATTATTATAAAGTGTATTCATGTCCATGACGTTGTGCAAAATCAGTGGAAAAGTAACTACTTTCTGTTAGTTCAAGTTATGTTATAATTATGAGAATTTGTCGATCCACATTCTACGAATTGTTATCTGTCATAACACAAACGAAATACCATCTTTGTGAAGTAAAAACCAGCCCCAATGTAATAAGAGCTGAAATTCTGTAGTGCCTCAAAGCGTAGCGAGTTGTATGCTAAAATTCGACAATTTAATTAAGCTCTGCGAACATGTACTACCGGGTGATCATATAGAACTGACACAAGCCTTTGATTCGTACGCCGCTAGCTCTTTCGACCGTGTAATTGGATTTAGTATCTAGCCGTCCTCATTGGTAATTTCTTCGTTAATAGAATTAAGTCCCTTAGTGGCAACTGAGTGGATTTACAGTAATTGAAATTGTTACTTTAAAGTAGATTACACACGTCTAAAGTCACATCTCCCAGTGGAATTGGGAATCCTGATTCCTTTTTATGAAGCAATTCTATTTTATTCCTTGAAAATGTTTGAAGATATCTTTATTGCGGCGATTCTTTTGAATATATTGTACCATAGTAACATGAGAAAGTTTTAAAGACACAAGCAGGTGACCATATTATAAGGCAAACAAGGATGCAGGTGCTTAAACAGATGGTCCGCGAACTTCCTCCTTTTAGCCCAACCGCATAACATTTATAATTTTTGTAAACTACATTCAAGAATGACAAAAAATTGTGAATGCTTATTCTTATAGAACTTGGTTAAGATGAAATTTTTGACGTTATTTAGTTGCACTTACAGAAAAAAAAATACATCTTGAATAATATAACTATAACCTTGAATCTAATAAGATATTATAATCAACTTGAATATAATAGCTCAGACAATTACTATATACGTCATATGTAACGCTACTAGGCCAACTATCTGAAAATAAACCAATTTGGAAATCTTGTACCTGCAAACTCCTTTCATTGCCGAAGTGCAGTTCTCGAAAGACAAACATACGTTTGTCTTTCGAGAACTGCGCTTTCAAACGCGCTGCTTGAAATTCTAAAGGTAAACTCAGTGCAGTTAGTTATTTGTTCAAGAAAATACACAAGACAACTTTGTTGAATAACTTGTATAGCTGATTGAAGTATGCGATTGAATGAATGTCTTTGCAGTAATATTTCGGTGATTTGTAAATGTTTGTAATTGACCCAGCCTGGGGCAGATAAGGATAAAAAATCTGGTAAACGGTTCAATATTTTTCTATATGCTTCCCTACATGTAAAAGTATTAAGCATTGATAAACACTGCCGAATTAAGGCTGTTAAGACTATAATTGTCCTTCTATCCTTCAGCATAAAAATGTGTTGAGAGAGTCGAATTACAATTTCATAAGTAATGTGTTTTGCAAACAATAGATCAAAGTACTGTTTACCGAGCGTTTTCGAGATTACCTGGGCGTGTTTCTATCGTAAGGTACGGCCTTTGTTACTGTACTATAAAAGAAAATAGAGAATCCTACGCCACTTTTCTTCCCAAGTGACTCGTAAAATTTTGCTCGACGGATGAAAAAATGGAAGCTGTGAAACAAAACGCAACTGCGGAAATAAGCTTTTGTTTTTTTCAATTCGAATTTTAATCAAGACCTTATTTTTATGTTAATTAATCCTTTTGTCTTAAATGTACTAAAACAAAATAACGTACTACATTTAAGTAGATTGGAGTAAAATAAGGGTTAAACGATAACCTCAGCTTTGTTCTCAAGTTAATCAAAAGTATTATGTATAATATTTAAAAATATTTCGTTATCATCACGTAAAAATCTGACCTTTGATAAAATATATAAAAATAAATCTTTTGATGAAGTGTCAAAGTTAACCCGGTTAGGTCATATTTTTTGCCCTTAAATCTTGGGTTAGCTGTAAAAACCCGACATTAATGACGATACGGTGTAGCTTTACGAATATGACTAAACCATGTGCCCCGAGTGTGTCGTATGGACCGACGTTGATGTTACATCAAGATGTTACTAAAACAGCCTCCAGTAAAGTAAATCTTAAAATCTGACAATTTATATTAAACTTGATAAGGTTAATATTGTTGGCGCTTGACAAACAAATATCACTAAAAAAATATTTCAGTAGTAATCGGTTTCCAGTTACTTTCTGTAAGGACTTATCTTTATTTCTTTATAGATGTATTACTAATCTTTATAGGTTTCTCTAATTTTGTAGAAATAAACATCAGTGTCCTGAAATTACTCTCAATTTAATAAATACATATACATATGTCTTATAAAAAGGCAGCATAAGGTCTAGAAACCTTAGGTCGTCGGTTAATAGAATCCAACGAGCGTTGCGTCGTGTACTAATGGCCTGCCTGAGTTTCCGGTGTATTAATCTGTATAATAAACCATTATTACAATTTCCCACGGATCAATTCCATCTGGTAATCCGTAACAGTGCACTAGTCTTAATAGTACGTGCCTCAAAGCTCCTTTGCGGACGTCGGAATCACGAACTGCATTCCTATAAGTTTCAGTAATACAATAGTCATAATATAATTCAGTATGTACTGATATTATTATACTTCATAATAAGCAGTCTTCAAATAACCCAGAGCGAAGCAAGTTATGCTTACGCTGTCGGATCGTGGCATGATCGTGACATGATACAGTCGTGACCGTGTCGCAGTTACGACCGGACGGTGTGTTATTGATGTTATTCGAGTGCTGTAGATGAGCAGCCCTGTCGCTGTTACGGTACGTTCACACGGCGTCGAGAATTTCTCCACCGAATCGGTTTTTTGCAGGATTCGGTTTAGTGGCAACAGTATTTCAATGAATGAGTTCACACATGCATTCGGTTTCAAGACACGACAAAAAAAAACGAATCTTGCTGAAGTTGACATCCGATTTTGCGACTACAAACCGAACCGACAATACTGCAAAATATCAGATCCGGTGCAGTAGTATAGCGCATTCAATACACGCGTTCATACGATACACGCAGGGGTAGATTCGGTTTTTTACACGAGATCCTGATATGAGGCCGTCGGATACGGCAATGCAAGATGTGCTGTGTGAATACAACATTCGGTTTTTCCAGATCCGATGGAAATAAGATTCGGGAAAACGTGGCTCCGTGTGAACGTACCGTTACGTAAGGCGCGGTTATAGGCATGTATTTTTTATAAACGGCCGAGTTGAACTACTGTGTGTATTTAAACTGTGGTAATACGGACTGTGAAGCAAGTAAAGCAAACAATATGGACCGTATCAATAGCCTTTGAATTTGGATCTCTGCCAGATTGTAAAGCTTGGTATACACGGCGTCACTTAAGGTGGATATCACGAGTGCATGGAACCGGTATTAGTTGAAGCTGATCTCGAATCCGGGGTTATAAAATTCGTAGGTGCTTTAATTTGCATTTTCAAAATTATTAAACATTTCGTCATCGACCTCTGAAATGTTGTAACACTGTTACTGAGAATTTAATATTTTGAATGTAACTAATGGCTCAGAAAGTGGTGGTGGGATGAATTTAATGTACACCGTGAGAACTGGTTCGATGAACACGTAGCGTCAAAATATAGTGAATTGTTGAAGGACTTGGGGACAGTTGGGGAGGCCTTTACCCAGCAGTGGGACACTACAGGCTAGAAAAAAAGAAGCCCAACGATGAACACTAATTTCTCGTTTAGTTTTCTACTATAAAGTGTATTTGACCAGGAAAATAGAATCTGGGGCGCAAAATGTCCACATTGCGTTGTATCGAAAAATGGGATAAATTGTATCTGGTAAATTGCAAGATGCTCTTTGCCAGATACCTTGTGGCGTTTTGTGCTTGCTTCTCGCCATTTCGCTACCTTTTAAACGAGAATATATGAAACACGAAACATCCATATTATTGTTTAAAAACAGTTAGTTCTTAGAAACGTTCTTAAGTATTGACGTTGTGTTATGAAATATTCTATTAATATCTATTAAGGGCCGTCAATCTTATTCTTAACCCGTAATGTTTGACTCAAATGAAAATTTACAGGTTTGCATAGAAGGGTTTGATCGGACATTAAATACATATAAAATTTATATTGGAGCTTGTCAATACCTACAATTTCTGCCAGTAGAAATTGTCTTCAACTACAATAAGCAAAATTATAAAGTCCTTCAGATAGGTAATCAAATAATATAGCATACGTATTAAAAAAAAAGATTATAAAAACTGACAAAGATAAGATGCTTTAAAGCTTAGGAGAGGGGCTTGTGACGTAACACACTCGCATATTTTTTACAAAAAAGGGACGTCACGCCTAAGTTTCATTTTCTATACCTACTTTGGTCAAGACAAGTAAAGAAATACGTATCCAATGTTATTCAATAAACTAATAGACAAGCACTAAAAAATATATCATCACCCCTATTACCTATAAGTATAGTAAAAATTACCTTAAGTTCCGTTGCACATTTTTGCCGAGAGCAGGAGCACGGTATGAAAGGCACGTTCGATTACGTACGACGCTCATATTGAAAGCAGTGAAATGAACGTGCGGACGAAGTTCAGTATTTTATAGACCGAAATGCGAACCTTGCCCATATTTAGTTTATACTGGAAAATGTATCTCATAAAAGATAGAATAATGCGCTATTAAGATTAATTAGCGTGTTAAAAGAGATTTTAAGCTGAAGTCATTTTAACCGTTCACTATATTGGAAAGATTGAGGGTAAAAGTCACGTCGAAAGCAGAACGTGGATAGCTTTCTTCTTCCGACGCGTCTTTGGCTTCGTAATATCAAAAAGAGGACTGGTATCACCGAATTGGAAGAACTCGTTGGTCTCGCCAGAGACAGAGTGGCATGCAGAGCTGTCAGTCAACCTCCAGTAGTGGAGTGGCACCAGAAGAAGAGGATTATACTGAAAGCAACCTTTTTAGATCAACCTTACATATTTTTCCTCCATTCGTAAAGTGTATTAAATCATATTAATCTTAAAATAACTGCTCTGTACGGCGTGACATGGGCTTAATTACCTTTTATCACGGAAAATATAAAATATTTATAAAATATTGCGTCTCCTTCGTAGTAAAAATCAGATTACGGAATTTATCTGTAATCCGATCATTGGCCGTCGTGGACGTGATCAATAAAGCGCCCTTGTGCTAAAGTTAGGTATCACATGTTTTTAGTTTTGAAATATTGAACTTTACGAATGGGTATATTAACGCTCTTTCAGAAAAGACTGTTTGTGGTGTAGTTAAATCTAATATCAAAATATGTGATTACTTATCCAAAAGACTAATAAATAATCAACTGCGGTTTGCGGAACATTTTCAAATAAAGTTGTTCTGAGGATTGCTAGGCTAAAAAGTCACTAGAATTGTAAGAAGCTTTTAAAATTGTGAAAACATTAGCAATCAATCATTAGAAATAATCATCGATTATTCCGGAAAAATAGTTTATAAACTAAAATCGCTTTTTATGTTGGGTTTCATCATCAAATACCTCTCATTATTCATGGCTATTAAGGCATGCGAAAATGATTAAAGTCAAGTGCTAAAATTATCATTCTCGATTCCGTCTACTGTAAACCATACAATGCGGTCAATTACTGTACATCAAAGGGCATTAAACGCTTATTATGAAGCAAACTTCCTTCTCTAAAGTGTACCAATTTACGAACGTTATTCTGTTACCTGATGTCGCATTTGTTTTGGCAAAACACTCAAGTTTCTCGAAATGAAAATACTTTTATTCTCCTTTATGAAATTGGAGATTCGGAATCTAACTCATTAAATAAGAGAAAAAGTAAGAAGAAGACGGGGAAGGGAGACAGTTATTTTACACAAAAACATAAAAAATATTCGAGGTCAGGACGTATAAAGAGGTCCAAGCGTTGGAGTAGAGAGAGATGCAGGGAGTTGCACCGGCTAGTGATGTGCATTTAAATGAAATGAAATAATTCACTCTGCGATTAGGATAAATATTATCACTTTTACAGATCATGATTTGATTTTTGATATAAGCTCCCTAGAGTCGATATTTCCCAACCGGCTAGACAGAGAAGAAATGTCGAAACAAACTCAGGGGTCATCGCCTCTTTTTAAGTCCAAGTAATTTTAAATAGGCTACATGATAGCACTTTACTACCTCATACGATCCAATAACATGGTGATATCCTTAGGGAGATTGTTGAGAATTCTAATCATATTTAGGGTTTAATTGGTTTCCGATGTACACAATCTTGAACACAGTAAAATATTTGAGCCATAGAGATCACCGTTGTTGAATTTTTCCTACGACCTGATTGTACAGGTATGTGATTTGTGAAGCCTTGTTTCCCAGATAGTCTTTTATTCTCTGACCTTTGTTCACGACCCGCGATTGTTTTATAGCACAAAAGGAAACTCCACAAAGGTTTTTTTTCATAATATTCGAAAATTCTCTCTCAAAGCTTTGATAAGTTTGGAGCTCTTTCAACAGATTTTTGGTTCTTTTATTCTGATACAAACTGTAAAAAAATGAAAATATTTTACTTAATATTTTTTTTAGGACTCATTCGGTCATGAGTAAATTTCTTTTAATTTTATTTAAGTTTGCCCGTCTTGATGTTATTTCTTTCATGTAGTTTTGTATTTGCGAATATAATTTGTTATTTTATTCTTTTTTTTTCACATTACGCTGATTTCTTTTTATTTCGTCGCTTCGCATCTGGAATATTTCGAAAGTTAATGTAAAAAGCTTGTAAATGTCAGCTGCCAAGTTTGATTGTTGAAAATAATATCTTTTTTAACTCTGGTGAATAAAAGTTGCTTAAATTTTTGCTACTGTTTAATGGACTGACTTAGAATCAACTTATTTCAATATGAAATATAATTGTACACTATATTTAGAAATTATAACCTTAAAAATAATGGTTCCTGCAATATAAAAGTAATTGAGACTTTATAACCAGCTGGTATAATAAAGGCGGTTCACAAGTGTCGTTAAATTTGTCCTGGTTAAGCTCCACTGCGCGGTAACTGTACCGTAATAAATACATAACGCTCCTGCAAGAGATATGAGTATCAAAACTTCTTTACATAACACACACGTGTGCCGAATGTCATCGGCAAAAACCACTTCGTTGCATTAAATCAAAGACCTCGTCTTCACGCTACGCTTTTTATATAGAAATGTGTCTTTAATCTTAGTTTAGATGCATTTGACCTTTTTCATATCCAACTTTCACTTTGCTCAAATTAAAAGCAGAAATTTTACATAACGAGCATGTCGCAATCAAGAGCAAAATGTATGCTTGTTTTTCATATAACAGCTCTTGGTTAAGGCTGAGCTAACAGGTGATCATTAAAATATCAACCCTCATGTCGCTTCTGAATGCCACTGTAAAGCTACCGGTTGAGAAGGCTTGGTGCAAGTCATATGTTCTGGCAGACTGTGTGTTCGCAAAAAACGTCAAAACATCTTGTACTGTCAAGGAAATTTCGGATGTTGCAAAACTTAACCGAAACTAATCTCGCCTGGCGTTGACGAAGCCCACCGTAGGGCAGGCACGATACCCACGGCATCAATGCTCTAGCCATACACGTCAATAAGCATACTATATAATGTGTTGTGGGCGTAGTCACGTCAATATTCCTTAAATTTTAACTCCTATATACGTATTCAAGACGGCTTAAAATTTATTTTCGTCGTCATTAAGGTGAAGCAATAGAAATTGATTACGCTAAATTAGAGCTAAGTGAGGATGGAATTAAAGGTAAAGTAGGCAGAAGTGCTTTTTCATTAAAGTAGTCGAATTTCTTTTTGATATGATAAAAATAGTACTTTTTATCTACAAAAAAAGCTAATTTGTAGCCTACTTTAGAATGAAAGATAGAAGTGTAATCTCGCATACGTGTAGCTTGTAAAATAAATTGTATTTTTGTTCATTTTATCCATGCCAACTTTGAATTATATTCTGAGTTAACAAATATGTAAATGTCCGTGTGGTGTCCGGATATAAAGAATAGCACCACCCCATATCCTCCACTGGGTGTCGTAAAAGGCGACTAATGGACCTTAAGACCCAGTGCACTGTACCAAGCACCTTGGGTCACCCGAATGGTGGCGGGTAAACAACCAACAATCGCATTCCCAAAGAGGGTTAGTGTCAGGCAGGCGGCCGACTATAAAACTATAGCCAAAACTTTAAGCAACATGTCTAAAAGACGTGTTGCGCCGACCCCAAGTAAAAATTGGGATAAGGGCAGGGGAATGATGAGTTAACAAATATGGGAGCCAAATTTTTTATGTATACAAATTCGTAACTTCCAAATTGTCTGTTTCGAGTGTCAATCTTAAATTGGCCCAAATAACATTGCGTAAGTAGAAGCTATTGGCTGCCACTAAGTTTGTAGGCTAGACAGAATAAATAGGTCTAGTCAATATAGACACATTGAGAACTTTATATGTATACCTAAGGTGTTTTTGTACACAGAAATAAATAACTTTTTCAAAATGAACTGTTTCTTCTTGTCTTGTTTCTTTAATGCCACAAGATGATTTTGGCAAATAAGTAACATTAACACGAGGGAGTGCATACTGCACATTCGTAATGAGATTAACTTAATTATCTGTCATATGTGATGGTATTTCATTTACGACGGTCATGTGCCTAAAGATTTCTTTTTGTATATCGGTTTGTTTTTAAAGATAAATGTTGATATTCCTGTACAGAAACTATATTGACACCATGACCAGGTGTGCTAACACATGTTGTATATGGAAACACTTCAACCATACTAGATGTTCAGTTTCCTGAAGTTGTTTAAATATAGTAACATATTCTAAAGAACCAATCAAAATAGAGGTCATAATTGAAATGAGCTGATAGAATGCTTATTTTCTGATCATGTATGTCAGCTTAAAATAAATCTTGTACGAGTATGTTTAGTGATTGACGTTTTGCGAGAAAAGGTCACCACTTCGATTTCCGTTCCACATAAGTTATTAGAATTTCGTCTGCATATTTGATGTTTCTCAGAAAAACGAAAATGATTTCATAGGAACTTAACGTTGTTTTATAAATAAATATTCGGCATTAAAACGATTTGTTTCAAGCTTTAGTATCAAGTGAAGCTCTTGGGCTGTGACAGCTACTAATATAGTTAAACGACAGTTTTTCAGACCCACTTTGTTAGTGAATGTCATAGTTTATATCCGAGTGGACACGGGTTACCTAGTAGCTTATATTTACGAAATCAGCATTGAAGTATCATGTTAATCAACTGTTCACTTTCATAATAATCGTTATTATCCGTCCTTAGAGTATCAATTTCATAGTTCGTTACTTTGTTGCAGGTAAGCGCAGACGTAGAGGCATCATGATTACAGCGTGGGTAGTACACAAGTTTCCTGTCTTCATTTTACTTTATACTACACTAGCCGTCCGCTCGCGGCTTTGCCCGCGTGTATATTTGGTTACTTTGGTTGATTTCTTTCAGTTTCTGTCCGAAAAATCCAAATATCTTACGGACCCTATTTTTTTTCAAAATAAAATATAGTCTATGTTACTCGTGAATAATGTAGCTTTCGAATCGTGAAAGAATTTTTAAAATCGGTCCAGTAGTTTTTGAGCCTATTCATTACAAACAAACAAACAAAGTTTTCCTCTTTATAATATTAGTGTAAATAGTAGAGCACCGTGAATTTACCCATCTAATTCAAACCCCCGAGTCATTCTTTCTTCTGCCCATATTCCGAAGTAATGTAACGATGTACTGGATTCGATATAACTTTATTTTTCCTCCCATACATCTCTATCAGCCATCATCTCCATATTCTCTTCCTTCCTCCAATATGAAGTCTTCATAAAAACGGGTGCAACACGAGTTATGCCTACGGTATCGGATCGTGACATGTCCCTGGCATGATACAGTCGCGAGCGTGTCGCAGTAACGAACAGACGGGGGGTTGCTGACGTAATTAAAATGCTGTAGATGGGCAGCCCTATAGCTGTTACGTACCGAGCGGCTGTCGGCATTCATTTTTTTAGAAACGACTAAGTTGAACTACTGTTTATATTTATTTTACTATCATATCGTCCTTCACACAATCCATACATCTTTTCTCAAGGCTTCTTATCTTCGTGTATCCACTTTTCAATCTAAGACAAATCTCTCAACCTTTTGAAAAGTAACAAACATACTGTGTAGATTATTTAGCATGTGTATTTTAATATTTATTACAACTAAATTTGTTCGAAGGTTCTGGCATAATTGAATAATAAACATCTATTCAAATCTCGCCAAACTTTCGCATTCATAATTTGAGTATAGTTTTACCCAGACAAAATGTACACAATAATACCAGTTCAACAAATAGGGGTTTGTTTTTCGCGTTGCAATTTTTTTTTTGTTGCTCACAAGTTCCATTTTATTTGCGAGAAATTGGATAGCGTCGGGCGCCAATTAAAGGGAATTGACGGAAATTTAGAGAGATTTTATTCTTGTGTTTTTATTTTGTTGTTTTTGTTAATGTAATTACGTAGTTATTCTATATTCAAGAGAGACCTCACCCTTTTTATGTGTACTGTTTTATTAATTTATGGAATGTAATTTTATACCATTTTATGTACACTATTTTATTTTATCTTTCGCGACTTCTTGTACAAATGGAATAAAATATAAAGTCAAATAAATCCAGAGCCTGACTCACTTAAATTTGTAAATGTAACTTTTTAATTTCTTATAAATAAGTATAAAGGAAATATTTTTAAATGTCAGTCACTCGTTGGGCGCCAATTTACACGATAAAAGGAACTTTCTAGAATTACAAATTAAAAGTGCGTAAGTAATTTGATTATGCGACGGAGACTTTATTATGTAAATACAAACGACTCTCATTATTAAGGTTACTTAAACAAAACGTAATAATTCATCTGTATAGAATTTTAACCTTGTTTGACGTTATAAAAGTGAAATCAGACGAAAGGAGGGTACACGCGCCGCGACATTGTTTTGAAAATCTCAATAACTTTGTGTTATTCTCACAAATATTCTTGTTGAAGAAGAAAGAATTACGAATATCTTCTGTCATTTACACTTCCTTTATCTCGCAAAATTGTTATTAATAAAAAAAAAGTAAGTAATAGTAACTGCAACCTTAAAACATACTTGATTGTCGTAAAACGTTCATTATTTAACAAGTAACGCTATATGTGTAAAAGATATTGTTACGTACTGTAACATAAGACACAACTTGCCGCATCACAGCGTTTTCAGGCTCATATTCCGTGCTAGTTTAATGAGTAACTTAACTAACTCTGCCCTGCCGTTTCACCCGCGTTCTTCCGCGCTTATTGATCGTAGCGTTAGGTCTGTGAGGGAAACAAAGCGTTTTATTAGACTCTGCATATATTGAGTACTTAAAAGAGGAGATTTGTGAAACACACTTCTATGCCAAATAATATCCAATATAAAATATTAGTATTTAGAACTTGCTTATCCCGTATCCCATTTCATTCTTAATCTCATCGAGATTAATACGATTAAAGATTCAAGGAAACATGTTGAAAAACGTGGATTTTAATTAAGAGATCTCAAGATAAATAAAAGTCGTCTTAATGCTCTAGGTAAGACTAGATTTCTTACTAGTTTTTCGATGTCAGGCTCCCTAAAAATCCGTGGCGTTTCATATAAATGTCTTTTAGCTTGAACGACATTTCTCAGTGACGAACGGCCTGTACGTTGATGATGTAATTAAAATGCTGTACCTGGTCAGCCCTATCACTTTTACGTACCGCGCAACCGAATTAAACTTCTTTGAAATACTGTACTACTATTTAGTTATATAAAATGTTTTCCTAAAATACCCTCCAATAGTCTCAGCAAATTCTCACATTAAATGACATACACAGATAATGATTTTAGCAGCTAGCTATATTTAAATTATTTACAGATATTCAAATTAGGTTGCTAGGTTATAAGTAGACCCAGTTACAAGGCTTATAGCATTTCAGAAGACAGCATAAGCCCTTTACCTCTCCTTGCCCAGGGAATACAAGCACATGATAAATGGAACTGGCCATTATGCAAAGTACTCCTTCGGGATCGTGAGCAAAAAATATTCTCAAACATAAACGTTTAATACCAACACATTTGACCGCTTATTATGCATATTTAGAATGGCAGCCTTGAAGCCCTATTGGCTTATTTGTACAAAATTTCATTTCTTTTTAATCTTATAAAACAATGTTTCTTTATTAAAGATATTTATATCCGCTCTAGCTTCAGTCACCGCTGGAGCGTTGCATATTTCGATTTTATTCTATTCGACTGCCTTTATCTAATTACTAGGTGAGTTCTAAAAGGCAATTCATTAAATGAGGTAAGGATTTATATTCATTTCTAAATTTTTTTTAAACAAGATCAAATTATAATTAAAACTTTTTACTGTTGACTTACGAATAAATAAAAAGAATTATTCGTTGTCATTGTGACGTAGTAACATTGATTTGTACAATAATTTACAAATATTTTATAAATAGTAATACTTATGACAGCCAGAAAACATTCGATTACTCAGAATCGGTTAAGTTTAAAAGGTGGTTCATGTATATGTGACAAAAGTATAAAGCCTAAAAAACGAGTGGCGAAAGCAGGCTGCCCGGATGATGCCGATGCCGTGGCTACGTTGCCAGACAATTGGGTACCTCGACACAGCGGAGCGATACTCGCTAACTACCTCAAAAAGCGAGAACAAGACCATGAGAAAGTTCTTGCAGACATAAACGAAGGCGCAACAGCTGTCAATAAGGATATAGATAAACGAGTACATGATCTTGCTAAAAACCTTTTGATTAGTATCCAACAAAACCAACGATGTATGGATTGCATTTTTGATCAAATTGATTTATTAGAGGGCCCTATTACTACAGAAGCCCGTGATGATGCAATGAAAAGCATTCGAGAATTGATGTCTAAACGCGTAGATAATATGGCATTATTTAAGCGTGAAGCTTTGGGACTAGAAAGGGAAAGAGCTGACAAATTAAGAATCCTACTACGAGGTCAATTTCAACGTCTTGTTTCTGTTGGCCACAAAACACCTAAAAATTTATTGCACGAATTCGACGAAAAAATTTACGATATAAATCAGCAGATTCTAAGTAATTCCAGAGCTTACTCTGAATTGGAGGCAGAGTTGAAGGTTCAAGCTGATGAATCCGTTTTACATGCACGGTCTGCAATTAATCAGCTATGCTTGGGAGTTGGGATGAATGTGAGAGGAAAAAGTGCTTTAATATGGTGTAAGGACGAAAATATTTCTCGGCAAAGGCAATCGGCTAGTGCTGGCCGACCTCAAAGAGCTTCAGAACCTACAATAGGCAATATTTTAAATGACGTAGAAGAATTTGACGCTGTCGTTACCCGCTTAGTTCAGGCATATCGCAATGCAGTTATCCGAGTGTTTGCGGGGTTTGCTACTAAATTGTCAGAGCTTGAGAAAGATCTAGGTAGTCATCACGATCTTCTAGATAAAGAATCAGTTGAGTGCCAATTTCCTGAGATACAACGAATTATTGAAAAACCTCTAACCCGGTTATCTAATATCATTAGTAAAACAAATTCTCAAAATAAATTGCAAGACATAACTAATAACGATTTATTAATGATGGAGAAGAGTCTGCTTTCATTAGGAGAAAATCTCCGCGAAACTTATTCGATTCTACACCACGCAGGACATCTCTGGGACGCTCATATACTACGTTCAGCTCATGTTAAAAAGTTGACGATTGCGGCTGTCGAAGATCTTCTTACTAATAATGATACCATTGAACTCTCTAATGAAATACCTTTTAATATAGCTTTAGAACAATTAAGATGTGCTTCAGATGCAGATAAACTAAATCAACAGTTTGATGCCATTACAGCGATGCTAGACAAAACGGCTGACATGTATTTACATCACAGTGAAGCTGAACTAGGGCGTCTTGAAGAATTTATGAACCTAACACCAATTATGGCAAGCGCGTTACTGGCAGAATTTAATTTATTCTTAGAAAAATATCCACGTCATCCAAAGAAATTGCCTTCATCGGGAAGCCCACGAGTGGAGTCTGATCCTGGGACTCCACTACGTTCTTCAAGTTCCATTCAATTGCCTCTTCCTCGTGCTATTTTACAAACTGAACTCCAAGAAGTAGCCTTGAAGAACTGGAGAAATGGATTTCTTGAATCATTTGAGGCCAACGTATCCTTAGTGCCTGAAGAATTACAACATCAAGCTAGGCTGTGGGTGGAAGAACGTAGTGCACCTTTGCACATGCGCTATTCTTTAAAAATGATATCGCATGGCATACGACTAGAACGTGTTAAAGCAGCTCGCGATAGGCGCCTTCAAGAACTGCGTTACCATGAAGCTAGATTAGATTCCCACCTTAATGCCATTTTTGACCTTATTGATCGTTTGCCAGAAGAAGCATCACAGTTTGCTGCTTTAGATGCCCCATTTTTGTATCCTTTAACTGAATGGCTCGATCGTCTTAATGAAAAAATGCAGGAAGCGCTGAACCAAGTTCCTTTGGATCCTGAAATTAAAAAGTTAAAAATGAAGAGCTATCGTCCACGTTTAATTAAGTATAAGCAACTGTTTGAGGAATCTTTAAATGTAGCGGTAGCTGATAAAAAAAGACAACTAGAACACCGTACACAAGAGGCCAGGGTATCAAATGTGCGTTTTATATCACAAATAAAATTGTTTAGCGAAGGAGGCCAGTACTCTGCGTCTGAAGCCACGAAAACTTGTACTGCCTTGAACAAGGGTGCTGAAGCTCTGGAATTATCTCTTACTAAAGCTTTGGATGCGTTAAACCAACGTAAAATACAGCTACTTGCTCTTGCCGATAACAACATATTACCATTGCAGCGCGTAGTCGAAGAGACTGTTAAAACGAATGTCAAATCAAACGCTAAACTTAATGAGAAAAAAAAATCTCCCGCGAAGAAAAAATAAAGTATTGATGCTCCATTGTTTTTTTTTACAAGATAGGTACTAATTATATTTTAAATTAATCCCTAAAAAATTACTGAGCCTGCTTCCACTCTAAAATCGTGCAATCTTACGCTCACTTTTCCAAAATGAGTAAAAGGTTAGAAAAATTAAACTATTTGAATTGCACTATTTATTGAAATATGTATTTATTTATCTCCCTTTTTTCAATTAAGTTAATAACGGGTTTAAAGTCAGTTAATTTTTTAAATATTATTTTATTTCTTCATTCTTTTGAATAGTAGATAAACCTACTAAACTTATAAACAAAATATTGCGCGTTTCTGAGTCGAAATGCACATATTTACCTAAACGTGAAAATAATAAATTCAGACATAGCTACGCATAATCTAGAAAAAAATAACGCTCAAGGCTCATGTTTAGAAGTATGTATTTAGTAACATTACTAAAAATGTAGTAAATGTCTCTACATAATGTCAAATGGTCTTAAAACAAATGTAATCTCTCAAGGGCACGACCCTTTGTTAAAAGGTAGAAGTTTAATCCTGCTATATTTTGTCAGAGATGGCGTTGCCCCCGGGTACAGAGCTGAGAGCGATTATTTTTAATAGTCACCCTAAATATGAACATCTTCATTGTATCCTTTTAAGTTTCTCGTTGGAATCCTAAAGAAATGCGGGCTGTATAATTATAATTATTATGGTTCTGTACACGCGTCACGAGACAAAGGCAACAGAAATAAATGGAGACTTTAGTCTCGTGTTCGATCTGGCTTTTTTTGACTTTAAACATTTTGGACAGCTCTTCTCAGTTATCCTAGTTTTAAATAAGGTAATTATGACATAAAATAATAACTTCACTTTCTGAAATCAATATTTCTCGCTACAAATACACTAAAATCCGTATACCCTATACGGTTTTTAGCATAGCATAAAACAAGTTGGTGTAAAATTCGGTTCCTGAATACGTCAACATTTCAAACTGATGGGCCGGTTTCAGTTACGTTGAAATGGCGTACTGTCAGCTTACGAACGAGTGGAATGTTTCAACGCAAAGCGGTTTGTTCCAGAAGATCCATCAAGGTAAATTGAAAAGGACTAATTTGATTAGTTAGCTTTATGAGATTAATTTGACGAGATAACTAAAATTTAAGGGGTAACTTCCCCAATTTTTCTCACCGATACCCTCCACACTGCGGGACGAACGTAAAGTCTTTGGTTCAGTTCTCAGTTTCTACTCTCTATTCGATTCTGTCTTATGTGACAACTGTAAACCTTTCTGCGGAAAAAGCTTGGAAGCTTACCCTCCAATCCTAAAGAAATATTATTCGAGTTGTAGTAGTAATATCACACGGCGTAGAGCGGCATCTCTCTTCCACAACTACAACAATATTACCTTACGAAATTTTGGGAGCACCTCTAGATTCTAGAATGTATAATTGTTATTTCAGTCCCTTCATTAATTAGGTCTGAACCTTTTGTACTTCTTTGTACCGTCACCCAAACATAAACACGACTTGTTTCGACCACAGTTGTGTAATACGAAGCGAAATTAGGGTCGGTACGGGGACGTTATTACAATTTTATGAACTTCAATAATAATAAAATGTCTTTAAGTTTTTATTACAGTCTACTTACTAGCTACATGTTGTGCAGAGATGAGAACGTAGCAAAATATTTAAGAAATTGACGAAAGACAAGAGTGTAAAGTGCCTATGCTTTGAACGCTTCAAGTAAGCCTGTTAGCACCATGCAAGCGAGACAGTGCACTGCACTATAGTACCTCAATTTCACTTTCATAAGGGCATCAGGAATTTCAACGAGATCTAAGTGTACAAGCCCCAGCTTGTCGCAAATACTTCAGGACACCTATACTTTATAGCCACATCGTATATTTTAAAGTATATTTAACAACTTAGGGTCATCCAGCCGCTTTATCTGCATTTCTTCCAAAATAACTAATTATTGGAAATAGTCCTACTTTTGGTTTTGGCATCCTTTTTCTCTTGGGTTTGGTCCGATTCAGTTCTTTCGATCCGACGAAAAGTAATCGAATGACATGCGAATACTCGAGATAGATGCTAAAAAAAACCGGTCAAGTTCGAGTCGGACTCGCGCACGAAGGGTTCCGTACTATCATCTGTAATAGAAATAATTACGCCTTAAATTACAAATATTCAAGTTTCTACCTATTTATTAAGATCATGTAATTATTTTTGCATTCGTCGTTATAGCGCAACGGATATACATTATTATACATACAAACATTTGTGAAAATTTCAGCTTTCTAGCTGACACGGTTTATGAGATACAGCCTGGAGACAGAAAGAGAAACAGCAGAGGCTTAGTAATAGGGTTCCGTTTTACCCTTTGGGTACGGAACCCTAAAAAGTCCTAGGTGCTGCCTTTGTTAGTGGAACGCTTATCATATCGCAGTATGATATAGACGACAGGACAACATTTTGTAATACAGTAAGGTATCATTCTACATAGAGCGACTGCCTAAAAATTAATTGCTGGTAATAACATTCGTTTAAACATAAGAACGGGTAGGCTGTTTTAGCCACGAGGAATTTTCATTTTTAAATATTAACTGAATTCCAGGAAGGGTTAGACGCAAGCGGATTTGCAGCAGTAGCTACTATAAAATAAGTTATGTTGTGAAAATAAATAAATGCATACCAGATTTACATAGATTGAGCTTTTTATTGCATAATCTCGGTTATACAGGGTGCGCTGAAACGCTGTCGGCCATGATAAATTTAATGGAGTTTGTATCGTGTTTTTACTGCGCGGTAAAGCTTGACGGATAACCGCCACGATGCGACCATGAAATAAACTTGTTTTTCTACCGGTTCAGCTCATTTAGTTCACTTTACTGTACTTTATTTATCTAAACGTTTTCAAGTACTAAATAAGGATTTGTGGGAAAGCTTTTCCGCCGCATTGACTTATAGGTAAATAATTACGGTAATGTCGCCAAAAACATAGTTTAAATAATAATACGGAATTCTCTCAAAGAAATTGCCAGCTCAATAAAATAATAGGTTAAAATCCCTCTAAATTAAGGTCTGAAAATCGTCGGAAACAATTCGCTGATTTACAACGGTCGATTAGTGTTTAACCTTGTAACTTTGATACTCAATCGAAGTCGGCACGAAACCCGGAAAATGTCCGCTATTATTGTAATTTATTAGTTTCAACAAAACTTATTAAAGGCTAACCGTAGTTTGTCTTAGTTTAGATCTTTAAGAGGCTTTGCATAATTAAGCACGCGTCCAAACCAAATGTATATACTCGCACATAGTAAGCTCATTGCAAGCTTCGGTGTAAATATGTGCATATGGCGATTTTGAGAGAATACGCGTGGTGTAACCATTTGTATTATGAGTACTAGATGACTGATAAACATACTTATATACTTAAATGCATACATAAATTACACGCAGGACAAATGATCGAACTCATCACACAAGCATTTGTCCTGGGTGGGGATCAAACCCACAACCTCTGGTATAGCAGTCAGGGCCACTATCCACCAGACCAACAGGCCTGTCAAGTTGTTTGTTATTGTAGCGCGCTTTCTGTAAAGGTTTAATCAAACGTACGGCCACGTACCACGATGTCGTCGTTAAAGAAACATAATACGTAAAATATGCAAGTTTAAACAGTTGTTACTCCGTTCATATTCAAATTACCGTTTCTGTATATAATGTAGAAATTAAAAACTTTCTTAAATAGTAATAATCTATTGAGAAGTATTTTGGTCCGAGAATACAAAATTTGAGCGGCTTATTCCGTTTTTTTGAAGATCAAATTTTATTTTTGACAATGGACGGTGGACTTTACGCAGTAGCAGGTCTTATAATACCACCAGGGTATGTTGAAACACGTAGTACAATTACGACATTCTATGTACTATCCTACTAAAATTATTAGTGCGAAAGTTTGTGAGTGTGGAAGGATGGATGTTACTCTTTCACGCTCAAACGGCTGGCGCAGTCTTGATGAAATTTGGTATGCAGATATTTGCCATCCTAGATGCACACATAGGCTACTTTTAATGCCAATAGGGTTCGACGTGGGTATTGTTTTTGCAACTATAACTAAAATTCGCGCGGGCGAAGTTGCGGGTAACATCTATTTGACAATATGCTTTATTCTTCACCCAGCCTTATTGCCGATCATTTTGTGTCGACCTAATATTATTTTCATTCAACATTTATCCTTGCCCATATCTACAGCTAAAGCTATAATCGTTACCTATTAATAATACATATTCTGTTTCCCTGAAAACGTCAATCAATCCTTTCATAGCTTGACCTTCTGTTATCGACACAATGGAGAATCAGAAATTGTACGCAAACACTAATGTATCGATTATATTGTAATACCCCACACATTATAACTTGGCTATGTTAGGTGACGTGATCGTACGATACAGTTACAGATTAGGTAGACTTTGTTCGTGTCTTCGTCCACGTGGATATTGGTTATCGTCGCAAGAAGTAGCCTGTGTCCTTTCTTAGAATGCAACTGTTTCCATGACAAAATTTGTCAAAGTCGGTTAAGCTCTCATAGAAAAAAAAACTCCTATAACTAAAAGGAAGATATACAATATACAAAAGAAAATCTTAGAGCAAAAATGACGTATTAAGCAATAACTATACTTCATAAATAATGTTCCAAACGTTATATCAACAAATTCACAAAGAAATCATTCAGTCTCTAAAGCCCACTTAACATAGAATATTCTAACATCTATTCCATTTCGTGAACACAAAAGATCAGGTCGGAATATTAAAACCTCTGCAACGGCTTTGTATGAATTATTCACTCTGCTCATTAGACCCTCGTGATACAATATTCAAACAGGACATTCCCAGTAATGCCTCAGTCTCGTGGCCATGTGGGCGGGTCTGAAGGACCGCATATAAGGGAAACGGGGATTAATTAGATGGAGCTTATTCTATGAAGCGGTGGAGATCTTTGTGGGCTTTCTACGCTCGGGGATAGTGCTTTTTTTTCATCACCATAAGGCCATTTTCTTTGCTAGAGCGGAGAATCCTCATGGACACGCATCCTCGGGGGAGGAAGCAGGTAGTATCAGACTCTTACTGACTAAACCTGAACGCCGCGTTCTTCTTCGTTCTTCTCCCGCGTTTGGTTGATGTTTGGCAATGCAATTCATCAAGCACTACCACCGGGTGCCTACCATCACCACAGGTACTTCTGCTGTTGAAGAAACGAGACGGCAAAGTATACGACGTAGAGTGACGTCACTCTTCCACAATTATAACCATTCTGCTGTAAAGGTGGTGGTAGACACCTAGTGTTTTCCAAATTTATACATACAAGTTATAATTTTAGTAACATTCAATATGATACTGAAATATAACATGATCATTTGGTACACGTATCAGTTGCCTTACGCGTATTTAAATATCGGGATCACCCGACTAGTTTCGGTCTCTATAATTTCAAACACAGGGGGCAGCTTAACCATTCGACACAGAATTAATGGAAAAAGTGGCTATTAATCAGGATAGACGTGCCATTAAAAAATCGGCGGTTTTGTTAACAGGCTAAAACGTACTGTTAAAATCAGAAGCCACACCACATGTGAAATAGGTTTACGTGTCATCACATAGGGTGTCTTGTGCAA
The DNA here is from genome assembly GCA_941860345.1 of Chrysodeixis includens. Lineage (NCBI taxonomy): Eukaryota > Metazoa > Arthropoda > Insecta > Lepidoptera > Noctuidae > Chrysodeixis > Chrysodeixis includens. Next base: position 8,105,426 of record OW796111.1, on the reverse strand, counting down.
CTGACCATGGTAAATGTATGGGATTGATTAGTACTAACAAGAGTCGGGTGACGTCGAGTGGCGTCGGGTTTTAATAGTATGTTTTAACCTTAAACTAGTTGTACGAATGTCAATCAATATGTGTTTTTAACAAATAGGTATTCTTTTGTACGTCTCGGTGTGTTACGTAATACCACATATATTACAGTTACCAAAGGTTATGAGAGTTCTTTGATGTCCCGGTAAATAAAACCTCATATTTCTCCTGAAGGATTATCTCTCGGAATTGAACTAGTAATTCTATACCAACATTTATTTAAACTTTGAAAATATTAAGATGGAAGCTTGAAAGCTTTACAGATGGAAGAATGTTTACTATTTTCTTGCTGAAAGAAAATAATAATTGAGTTCGTTCTAATCCTATGCGTTAGCGAGTATTATAAAATAATTTTATATCGTCAAATAGTATTTTTAAGCTCATACAAGTATTCGCACGAAGTCCTAAAATCATTAATTCGTTTGTTTTTACTAAACATGAAACTGGTCCCAAAATAAATTCTGTTTACAAACATAAGTCGCCAATCCATTAATAAGTTCCAAGATACGGCAACATTTTGTAATGAAATCAAAGTTGGTCGACTCAATTTAAGTCGCAGTCGGCAGCGGCTTCAAACTCATTATTAGTTGCTGTAAATTACTTTTGGTGTCCGTTTCAAAGCTTTTATGAACTTGAAGTTTAATTATTTTATTTACTTAATATTTTTTTTTACATAGTAAGTATAGAATGGCGGACTTACTGCCTGAGACATTCTCTATCAGTCAACCAAGAGGTGGTGCAGAGAAACAAGAAATAGGTTTTTGATGTTTGAGTATTTGCCTGTTTTGCACAAATACAAAATTGACATATTTACACAGAATGCTCGCGGTGAATGAGCAGTTACAGTCAAACCTGTTTTACGATTAGATACCAAGTGATTTTCCTTTGCTTCATCAAACTCCGTGACACAATAATTTCGTAATTTGCTTTTATGTTAAATTTCGCGGTCGTCAAAAAGTTTTCGACAAGAACAAAGACAGAAGTTTCTTGAAAGTAACTCGTCTTCTTGTAAAGTTAAAAACAAAGTTCGCTTACAAATTCGAAGCAACATGTTGGCAATTTGCTTATTGACGTAAACCTATTAAGACTGACTTAAATATTTACTTAAAACAGACGTCCGTCGCATGTAAGTAGTAGTGACAATGCAATCAATTTGATTGCTATTACTTGTATTGGGAATATAAATGTGTTTTATAATTCTACCTCCTTGATACCCCTGTATTTACTTATTTTCATTTAATATGTTACATGATATTAACCGAGCAAACCGCGATTGTTACGAAAGTCCAAACAAAGTCGTGACCCATGTAACTTACTTGTGTCGACCCAAAGAAAATATATTTTACTCAAGATATTATAGAAAATATAAAAATGGTACGTGCGGGTGATGGATGAACCATCTGATACCAGATAATTTCGATTATTACATTAAAAGCTTTACATAAAAATACTCAAGTTTTCTCTCACGCAAAAATCTCGTATCATTACCTGTTTTATAAGAGTCTGTTACATTTATATAATAAATGTTTTTAAACTTTCGAGACTTTAGACATATTTTAGACAACAAACGGGTCTTATTTGTGATGTAAATCGATACTTCCTTTTTCCGACATTTCGACCTCATTGCACCGACCGCGGTCGCAGGTGGACTAATAAAATTCATAGAATGTAATATATGATGTCCGCACCGATTTCGGCCACGGCACTAGTGTTACTCACACAAGCCAGATACGCAGGACATTTTTAAGTGCACAAGCTTGTGCGCAAACACAGGTGCATTCTCTATTTCTTAACTGTCATATCCCGACAGGACGGCAATCGGACTCTACCGGTAAGAGATTAGGCGCAGGACACACATTTGTATGTCCCTTCCGAAACACGGAAGCTGTGATATTTATTTCTAAAACGCACACGACAAAAATTTTTGTACGCGCCATGGGGATCGACCTCGAGTTCTTTAAGAACTGCGGTCTTACCACTAAGCTATCAGAGCTTCAAATTCAACTCGAATTACAAAAAGGTGACTTTTAAAAAAGTTTTCATTATACTTTGAGTGGCTCAACAAAAAGGTTTTCTGGTACGGGATTAAATGTAAGGATGGCAGAACGAAGCGAAACCTCGTTTTGCATTTAATTAGGGTACAGAAGTTGAGATGTTTCTCTTGAATTAGTTCCTGTTATACTCCTACTAATACTGTTATACAGCATTCGTTAAGTTTTTGTTTAAGAAATGAGATATTACAGAACGTATTTTCCTTAATCTCATGTAATAAGCCCGTGGTGTCCCACTACGATGTATACCTACGTTCTTTTTTCTCTCACTATTTCAAGCTCTTCTGTCCCTTGGTTTTGTCTGATAGACAAATAAAATTAACGAATATCTATTTTTAAACCAAGTCCAGCGAACATTTGCTACATCACATAACAATAATATAGATCTATTGATAGATTGTTTTATACTCTACATCACCAAAGATACTATCTAAAATTAACAAAGAAGATATAAAAGATATAATGTCAAATTATATCTTTTATTAAGGTATGTATATTGCCTATTACAGGTACACATATCATTTATAACAACAAAAATATAGTATAAATGTTCAAAATATCAACAGCTGCTACCGTGATTAAAGAAAATGAATAGTACCTTAATTTCTAAAACTCTTCTGCCTATAATGCGCATGCAGACAATTTATTCACAGCTTCCAGGACTCCGAATCTCAAGGGCGATTTGTTTAGCAACTTCCAAAATAAATAAGAAGCCTTCATTTCACTCAGTTTGTTTTTACGCCTCGAGAGGGACAAGCGTCCAATAAATTTTATACTTTCTTTAATGGACACAGCGCGCGAACGTAGTCCCCTAATTGGCTGGGCGCTACAGCTGTAAAAATAGAAACCCTTTCATCGAGCTTTATACACAAAAAGGTTTTTATTTAAATAGAACACTCTTACACACACAGTTTGGCACAGTTCGCAAATAAACTTTGTCCTGTATGTTCCCCGAAATTGTGTTAAACAGCCATCTTCTTCGTCCCGTTACAAACATAAATAATGTCTCTCAGGTGTAATTCCAGATCGGACAACGAACTATTAGGCCCTAGGGTTTTCCATTGAGTTTATTTGGTAGTATTTTTCGCCTCAGATACTCGTATATAGCAAGCAAGGCACCAAAAACTCACATGTAAGATTTGAAAGACTGTTTAACACAAAATTCAATCAAACACTTTCCAAACCTCCGATGATTAAACGCTATGATTGATTGTTAGTCCATTTGCCAACCAATAAACGCTGTGACCAGTTAATCTCATTATATAAAATTCATATCTCACGTTGTTAGTTACCGTACTCCTCCGAAACGGCTGGACCGAATTTTACCAAATTTTATCTGCGTATTCAGTAGTTCTGAGATTCGGCTACTATCTCTTTTTCCCCCGTATACTTTTTTCGCGAACAAAGTCGCGGGCAACAGCTAGTAACTGATAAAAATGAACACTTGGAAAGGCGGAGTATGATTTCAAAACTGCCTGTGCCAAATACCGACTTCTCAGTTTACCAGTATTTCTAACTTCATTTCTCCATTTTTTATAATTTTGTTGTTACAGTTGGAAAATGTGCAACTTCTGGACAAGTATAACTTGCGGAACCCCTCGAAGGGCACTCTATACTTCGCGACCACACATCTTATATTCGTCGACCATGAAATGAGGAAGGAGACATGGGTACGTATTTAAGAACGCAGACGTTTATTACAATTTTTTGGGACATTAGATTGCATAAAACCCCACTGGATTTTATGCAATCTAGTAATTATGACAGTGAACGGTTCAGTACAAATGATGACTACGTTAAATGGTTTTTTGCCTTCAATCAATGTGCGTCCCTCTATATTAATTTTTCAGAAACACCTTAATAAAATTGCGTGATTTTATAGTTTGGATTGGATTTTAGATAGACCTAGATAGACTTTGGTCGTTTCTGCTCAGGGTAGCCTTTTAGGAAATGTCGACACAAAAGAACTTACGAAAAATGTATTCGTTATGTAAAAGATTAGATGAAAGAAAGAAAAGATATATAATATTTAGTAGTATAATAGTAGTCGGCTCAAATAGTTACGGATAACAATATTTCATTTAATTACAATCCAAAAGGTCTGGTCAAGAAGATATATTTTAAACTTTAACTAAACTACATTTTTCCAGATTCTCCTTATGCACATATCTTCAGTGGAGCGGTTGCCGATCACGACAACTGGTTCACCGCTTCTGGTCCGGACCAAGACATTCCAATCAGTGTTCTTCGTGATCCCTCGCGAGAGAGACTGCCACGAGATGCATCAAATATTACTTAGGCTTAGCCAACCAGGTTAGTAAATATTCTAAGTACGCTTATACGCTATCCTAGGCTAGGTTAACCCCCTAACTTAAAACTATTTGTAGCTGCTTGTCACTATTTGCTTTATAGTCCAAGAGCCCACGACGGCTAGATCTACATTTGTTTATAAAAGCTGAAGGTTTCTCTGTGCATGTCCCCACTACTTCTTAGTTACACTTCTTATAGTCAGACTACCACTATAGTAAACTCTATAGTTTGAGATGTGGTTTCTTGGGCTAGAAACGGGCAGTAAAGTTATTCATAACGATTTTCTTACATGTTGACTGAAAAATAGTCGTATTTAATAACGACACAGAAAAAGTCACACTAAAGTGTGACACTGTCTTAGTCAGTGGCAAGTGAAAAGTAAACACAAATGTATTTTTTTGTACGTCACACGACAGTGCGCGTACGATACGATTTTAAGTGGGAAATCTGTACAAGAACTGTTTTGTATAACTACTTGTCCTCCATTTCAGTTCACATCGATGAACTTTATTGCTTCTTCTACAAGTCGACACCAGACGACCTGCCGAAGACCGCAGGTTGGAACTTCTTCGATATTCAGACAGAGTACCAAAGGATGAACGTACCCAACGACCAGTGGGTTCTGTGCACGGCTAATAAAGATTACGAGGTACGGAAAATTTGTTGGTTAGTTCTTAAAAAAAGGCTTCATTTAATTCAGGCAGACTTAAGTTGTTGGCAAAATAGAAATGTAATAATATGTATGTGCTTCATCTCATTATTTCCGAACATGATATGTTAAGTAGATTAATCTAATCTATTTCATCCAAGTCACTTATGACATTCAGTTATTAAACTTTGCACTTCGACTACTTAAAATGATAACTCTGGCAAGAAAATACAAATTTGATTTGTACCGCCATTGTACCATTTTTTGTGCATCAATATATAAGGACGGGCCTGTTGGTCTAGTGGTTAGTGGCCCTGGCTGATATAATGGAGGTCGTGGGTTAGATTCCCACCCTGAACGAATGTTTGTGTAATGAGCACGTTCATTTTTTCTGTGTCTAAGTGTAATTTATCTATAACTAGCTGACACGGCAGACTTCGTACTGCCCCAACGATAAATAAAAAAAAAGTCGCACCTTTTAAACCTTCCCTAGACCTCCACGAACATTTAAAGACCACGATGAGATAAATCCGTTCAGCCGTTCTCGAGTTTTAGCGAGACTAACAAAAACAGCAATTGATTTTTATATATAAGAAGATATATATGTATGTATTTAGAAATATATAAGTCTGTTTATCAGTTGTCTAGTACTTATAATACAAGCTCTGCTTAGTTTGAGACTAGATGGCGTTGTGTAAAGTCGTGGAATGATTATTCTTTAAAAGCACTGTCTGTGTTCCAGCTTTGCGACACATACCCCAGTGAGGTGTACGTGCCTGCGCGCGCCTCGACAGCCATACTCCTGGGCAGCGCGAGCTTCAGGTCGCGCGGACGTCTGCCGGTGCTCGCGTACCTGCACCACAACAAGGCCGCCATCGCCCGCTGCAGTCAGCCCCTCAGCGGTTTCTCTGCTAGGTGACTTGAAATTACCGTCGATTAACCTTCGATTTGAAATCAATCAAACAGCCTATCACGTCCCATAACTGGGCAGAGGCCTCTTCCCATATAATGAAGGTTTGAGCATCGAGCACCACGCTAGCTCACTGCGGATCGGCGATTTCAGATTCCAATAGTTGGAATCCAGGTTTCGTCACACTGTTTTCCTTCACCGTTTCTCAGTAGTGTCTTAGAATAATTAAGAAAGTACATATGACTTTGAAAAACACACTTTGGGACTTGCCTGCGCTGGAGATCGAACTTGCACCTCGTGCACACCAATCCATGTATAGTACCGCAAAGTCACCACGACTTTTGAATGAAATGAAATGATTTATTTTGTAACTAGGATAATTATATAACTTTTACCAGTGTTATTAATATTTATTTTGAGCTCGCTGGATTCGATATTTTCTAACTGACTACCCTAAGAAGAAATGTTGAAAAAATCTCAGGGGTCACCGTTAGGGTCGTCAGAGGGGGTAATTTAGCTGTCATACAAAAGATTTTATCTTATTTAAGTAAAGCAGAAAAGTTATTATTGCAATTAGAATTATAAGTGTAAAATTATTTTTCACCTCTTGCTCACGCTTTCTTCTGTCGTCTTTCGCATCTGCCCGCCTCGGGAAAAGTAGAGGAATCTAAGAGTGCGATTCCACTGACAGAAGGATGGGCGGAGCAGAGAGAAACAGACGATGATTGGTCAATCATAGTATTCGAAACCTTATGCAACTGTTTCCACTAATGCGGAGTGGAAATTGATTGGCCAATTTACAGTCCTCTCCTGTCCGCGTCAGCGATTCTCCTCAGGGCTTATCACCATCACTTAAAGTAATACTATTGCACTTGTGTAGAGTGACACCGCATGTGAAAGCGAATCCCGTTCCCCCGGCCATAGGCAGATGAGAACGCTCCAGTGGTTTTAGCCGATAAGAGTCGAACACACCCCTCTCGTCAACCCCCTGACGATTTCCACTGGGATACAAAAAAAATGGTGACAACGCACTACACGGTGGACGGCAGAGCGTCTTATTCACACCTATATTACTTTAAGTCTTTAAGATGTGGTGGTAGACCGTCTTGGTTCTATTATTTTGCCGCTTTGTCTTATCGTCACTAACTGCTTTGTTTACAGATGTATGGAGGATGAACAGATGCTTGACCTGATCAGGCGGGCGAACCCGAATTGCGGCTACATGTATGTGGTGGACACCAGGCCAAGGGTATGAAGCATTTATCATAATATTATTTTTGGAAAAGAAGACGTCTAATGTGTTATTTCGTTATAGAAAACGAACTTTAAATTTACGGGAAAGAAGATTCGTGATATTTGATCGCTTAATTATATTGTTTAGAAAAATGTAACTTGTCTAAAGGTATAGGAAAATATACATTTTGATCATATACAACCTTTACAGGACGAATTTGTCGACTTTACAGTATGTCTCATACAGACGAATTATGGGAAAAAAACTGTAAGTCAAGAAGCTTTTGGTAGGTAAATAAACTGATACGAAAACCTGTTTTATTACTTTAAAATTTAGTTTGGTTACCTTAAAACAGTCTTTGTTTCTTCTTTAACTCAGAAGCCAAAAGAATGAAATAAAGTAAAAAAAAATAGTAACTCTGTACCAAATAATTGCGGGTCGCAAGTCTATCCTGTGCAACACACAACAAAGTCGCTTGCCACTTTCAGAGGCAGACAGCGGCAAGCGACTTACATCATTAAATCTACGTAATAAATTTTGATGCGTTTTGTTTAATAGTTAGAATTTTTTAAGAGAAACTTTGATATGTACAATACACCAGTATTGCTCTCGTGCGAAATTGATCGTCACTAGAATATAAAAAAAAAAAACTTTTAGATCAACGCGATGGTGAATCGTGCAGCCGGCAAGGGTTACGAGAACGAGGCCTTCTACGAGAACATTAAGTTCCAATTCATGGGCATCGGGAACATCCACGTCATGCGCAAGAGTCTACAGAAACTTGTGGAGAGTAAGTAAAGATAAAGATCATTTATTTGTTAGAATATAGTACAATGTAGGTGTTACAATAAAACGTTATGACGTGCTTATATTCTACCATTTCTGGTGTACAAATATTAACGTAACCTAATATTATACATATATTCTACCGAAAATAAAAATTGCAAGGAGGAAATAACAATAAAAAAAATGAGAAAAAATATTCGTCAAGGTTTAGTAACATGTCCAAGTTAGAAAAGTTTTGGTCTTTGTCGTTGAAAGAAACGCCGCTCTACGCGGTGTAGTGCGCTGACTCGCTTTTACAGTCTTACTTTAAGGGATGATAAAACCCCTGAGCCACTTATACATCCTCTTTTTTTTTTTTACGACTCCCGCACTAAGGAATTTCATCCTTGTATCGCGGAAGGTTTCTCAGACATTCAATTCACATGCAAAGAGACTAATATTCTTGTCCTACGCGGGGAACGAACCCGCGCGAACCCGCGCGTCGCGCAAAGTAGTAATTGGCGTGATGACCTGTACCACTTGGCGATCCGTGCAGTTATGACCATTACCTTTTACAATTTATTTCTCTCATTTTTGCCGTCGAATACATTTTTAAAGTTTGCTTTTATTTTTTTAGCTTGTGAACAAAATACGCCCACTATGTCATCATTCCTAAACGGATTGGAATCTTCTGGTTGGCTCAAACATATCAAGTAAGTTATAATCTGTCACATGTTTGTATGTTTCCTACACATTTTAATGATTTGTTCAGAGTTTAAATTTATATTATTTAGGAGGTAGACTGCAAATTAAAAAAAAGTTTTTAGTAAAACTATTCAACTGTTTATGCAACATGTTTATCGTTTATCTAGTACCCATAACACAGGCTACTTAATACGCTTAACTTAAGACTAGATGGCGTTGTGTGAATGTTGAGAAAATTAAATATTGACGACACTATATCTTGGAACAATATCCACACACGGCCAAGTTAAGCAGAGCTTGTGTTATGGTAATCAAACTACTGATAAACATACTTCTATATTTCTAAATACATACATATAAATAAACTACACTCAGACACAGAACAAATGATCGTGCTCATCACACAAACATTTGTCCAGGGAATCGAACCCACGACCTCTGGTATAGCAGTCAGGGCCACTAACCACTAGACCAACAGGCCAGCCTAGAACCTATATAGAATAGTTTTATAATTTTGATCACGACAAAAACACACACAGACGTTCCATGACTAAATAGTCCTAAAAAAGGGTCAGGTCAGGAGTACCCTAAACCGACCGGCGTAAAGCGATTGATGAGTGTGGATGAAGCTAAAGTGGTATGCCAGGATCGTAGCAAATGGAAAGAAATGTGATCTCTGCCTACCCCCAAGGGAAAGAGGCGTGACGTTTATGTATGTATGTATGTATTTTCGACGGGCCTGTTGGTCTAGTGGTTAGTGACCCTGACTGCTAAGCCGGAGGTCGTGGGTTCGATTCCCACCCAGAACAAATGTTTGTGTGATGAGCACGATCATTTGTTCTGTGTCTGGGTGTGATTTATCTATACCTAATATGTATTTAGAAATATATAAGTACGTTTATCAGCTGTCTGATTACCATAACACAAGCTCTGCTTAGCTTGGGATCAGATGGCCGTGTGTGGATATTGTCCCAAGATATTTATTTTGATGACGTGCGTAGGTCGATACTGGACACGTCGTGGTGGATCGCGAGCGCGTTGGAGAGCGGTGTGAGCGTGTGCGTGCACTGCAGCGACGGCTGGGACCGCACCGCGCAGGTGTGCTCGCTCGCCGCGCTCTGTCTGGAGCCCCACTACCGCACCATCAACGGCTACCAGGTATCTAGCTGTGCAGGCTGTGCTAGCCTAGTGGTAACACCATTGGACTTCTCGAACTTTTCGAATGTTGTGTGCGTTTTAGAAATAAATATCACAGCTTCCGTATATCGGAAGGCACTTTAAAATGTGGGTCCTGCGCCTATCTCTCTCCCGTCGTGTCGGGTTACCGTCCCATCGGGCTATGAGAGTAAAGGAACAGAGAGTGCACCTGTGTTTGCGCTTAAGTTTGAGCACTATAATATGTCCTGCGTAGCTGGCTGGTGTCATAATAACACTGGCCGCCCATCGCGGTACGCGCAGCGGCAAGCACGACTGTCATTTACCGCAAACCAGCACACATTGAACCACAAACTTCATGGAATTTCAATATGTATGATTGTTTGTTTGCCAGGCGTTGATTGAGAAGGACTGGCTGTCATTCGGTCACAAGTTCACCGCGCGCTGCGGACACATCGCGTGCGACGGCCGTGAGAGATCGCCCGTGTTTACGCAGCTGCTAGACTGCACGTGGCAACTGCTGCGGCAGAAACCAGAGGTAAATATATTTTTAGGTTATTGACCTTTTTTGGGACCTGCTGGACGTCCTTATGGATTTCCTTCGCCCTAGGGAAAGCGACGGATGTCTCAATGGATTTTATCATTGCAATTCAAGGCAAATATGTAGTGTAACTATAGTTATAAAATTCAAACTTGTAAATGCTGGCTATACGTATCAGTTGCTTTACAAGATGAGCTTCCGAGGGCGTTGACCGAGAGTTTAAATTTCCTCGTTACGCTTGATACACGTCTTCGCCGAAAATTAGCTACACCCGAAAACAGCGAGAAAACCAGCGGTGGCTTTAAAACTGACACCAGGTTGAAAACCGACCCTATGATTAGAAGAAGAGCTACACCAATTAGATTCGTGATTGTCTGTGCACTAGGAGTAGGTATAGGTGTGTTTGAAACTGTGATGGCATTGTAGTAAGACCGCAGGACTGCCAAGTCAAAGGTCTCGAAGACGATCTCCAGGGAGCTCACCGACTTTTCGAGTTTTGTGTGCGTTATAGAAATAAATATCACTGTTTTCGCGTTTCTGAAAGCACGTACAAATGTAGTAGCCCAGTCAAATTAGGGGTTTCACCTCGGAATGAAAGATAATAAGCTGAAAATTGGTGAGAACCTTTGTTTGGTCGCTCTAAATATTGTCTCAAAAGTCACAAGTTCTATCGTGTCCGCGTCTTAAGATATTCAAGGTCAAAGGTCACGAAAAACATTTTTTCGCAAATATCTCAGTTCCTATTGCTTAAATGATATTTTCACCACTATCAAAGTTGTAGAGTATAAAATTCTCTACAACTTTTGTCTAAACTTTTTTTTTATACGACCAACCGTTTTTGAGGTAGAGCGCGACGAATGCGCGGCGTACAGTCATATAATATATGAGGTAATGCAGGGTCAAGCGTGAGTTTCGGTTATCAGTACGTTGTATAAAGTCAATTATTGACAAAAAAATATAATTATTAAGCAAAGCCCATTATTTCTGTACATAATAGGTCGGGGAAAAAGTCTTTTCGTATTATAGTAGGTATGAACTTGTAATATTTTTTTTTTGGCTATAGTATTTGTATCTGGCTGGTTTTGGTTCAATTGAAAGTTAAAATTTTAAAGAACATAATTACAAATTCTAATTTTATTAGAAAGAGAAAGATTTTATTACAAGTTCATATTTGCTATAATGCGAAAAGACTTTTTCCCCGACCTATAATGTGCAGAAATAATGGGCATTGCTTAATAATTATATTTTTTTTGTTAATAATTGATTTTATACAACGTACTGATAACCGAAACTCACGCTTGACCCTGCATTACCTCATATATTATATGACTGTACGCTGCGCACTCGTCGCGCTCTACCTCAAAAACGGTTGATCGTATAAAAAAAAGTTTAGACAAAAGTTGTAGAGAATTTTATACTCTACAACTTTGATATTGGTGAAAATATCATTTAAGCAATAGGAACCGAGATATTCACGAAAAATTTTTTTTCGTGACCTTTGACCTTGAATATCTTAAGACGCGGACACGATAGAACTTGTGACTTTTGAGACAATATTTAGGGCGACTAAACAAAGGTTCTCACCAATTTTCAGCTTATTATCTTTCATTCCGAGGTTGAGCCTTTATTTTACCTAATTTGACTGGGCTATAGGTCTTTTCACTGATCTGTGTTTGGTAATTTCAATCATTACTTTCAGGCGTTCCAGTTCAACGAACGTTTTCTGCTGACGCTACACGATCACGCGCACGCTTGTCAATACGGCACGTTTATTGGCAACTGCGAGAAAGATAGGCGTGACTTACGGTATGCAAAACAGTTCTTTAAAAATATTTTTATTTCCATCCATTATTCCATTCCATTTAGAAAATGAAATTATTCTATTTAATGTTTACAGATTGTCGGAACGCACATTTTCCCTATGGGGCTATATGGCCAGCCATCTTAATGAGTACAAAAACCCTCTGTACAACCCTAAGGCACACCCTGACGTCTTGAAGCCAGACCTAAGCGCACAGAGCATCAGGTTCGTATTGGCTTTTCTTTTTTTACACAACAATGTCTATGTCACGTGCCATGTCTCGGCCTTTAACTTTATAATTTTAAATCGTTTAGAAATGTTCATTATTTGATAATTTGGCTCATTAACAATTTTATCCATAACTAGCTTCTGCCCGCGGCTTCGCCCGCGTGGTAAAGGGACAAAAAAACCAAGGTCTTTTCTTAATATTTTTTTCCGTAAGAACCTTCTCCTAATAATAACAAATACAACAAAAAAAGAATTAGTGAAATCGGTCCAGCCATTCACGCGTGATGCCGTGACCAAGGAAAACGGGTTTCATTTTTATATATATAGATTATCATAAATGAGTCTTTGTGTCAACATTGAGTGCGAGTGCTGAATTTCAGAGAGTAAGACCATGACAGTGTGTGTGTCTGTGTGTAGGCGAGTGTGTGTCACGTGCGTGTGTGTGTAGGTTCTGGCGCGGCATGTACTGCCGGCACGAGAGCGGGGTCCACCCGCGCGAGCCGCTCACCGACCTGTGTGTGTGTCTGTGTGTAGGCGAGTGTGTGTCACGTGCGCGTGTGTGTAGGTTCTGGCGCGGCATGTACTGCCGGCACGAGAGCGGGGTCCACCCGCGCGAGCCGCTCACCGACCTGTGTGTGTGTCTGTGTGTAGGCGAGTGTGTGTCACGTGCGCGTGTGTGTAGGTTCTGGCGCGGCATGTACTGCCGGCACGAGAGCGGGGTCCACCCGCGCGAGCCGCTCACCGACCTGTGTGTGTGTCTGTGTGTAGGCGAGTGTGTGTCACGTGCGCGTGTGTGTAGGTTCTGGCGCGGCATGTACTGCCGGCACGAGAGCGGGGTCCACCCGCGCGAGCCGCTCACCGACCTGTGTGTGTGTCTGTGTGTAGGCGAGTGTGTGTCACGTGCGCTTGTGTGTAGGTTCTGGCGCGGCATGTACTGCCGGCACGAGAGCGGGGTCCACCCGCGCGAGCCGCTCACCGACCTGTGTGTGTGTCTGTGTGTAGGCGAGTGTGTGTCACGTGCGCGTGTGTGTAGGTTCTGGCGCGGCATGTACTGCCGGCACGAGAGCGGGGTCCACCCGCGCGAGCCGCTCACCGACCTGTGTGTGTGTCTGTGTGTAGGCGAGTGTGTGTCACGTGCGCGTGTGTGTAGGTTCTGGCGCGGCATGTACTGCCGGCACGAGAGCGGGGTCCACCCGCGCGAGCCGCTCACCGACCTGTGTGTGTGTCTGTGTGTAGGCGAGTGTGTGTCACGTGCGCGTGTGTGCAGGTTCTGGCGCGGCATGTACTGCCGGCACGAGAGCGGGGTCCACCCGCGCGAGCCGCTCACCGACCTGTGTGTGTGTCTGTGTGTAGGCGAGTGTGTGTCACGTGCGCGTGTGTGCAGGTTCTGGCGCGGCATGTACTGCCGGCACGAGAGCGGGGTCCACCCGCGCGAGCCGCTCACCGACCTGTGTGTGTGTCTGTGTGTAGGCGAGTGTGTGTCACGTGCGCGTGTGTGCAGGTTCTGGCGCGGCATGTACTGCCGGCACGAGAGCGGGGTCCACCCGCGCGAGCCGCTCACCGACCTGTGTGTGTGTCTGTGTGTAGGCGAGTGTGTGTCACGTGCGCGTGTGTGCAGGTTCTGGCGCGGCATGTACTGCCGGCACGAGAGCGGGGTCCACCCGCGCGAGCCGCTCACCGACCTGTGTGTGTGTCTGTGTGTAGGCGAGTGTGTGTCACGTGCGCGTGTGTGTAGGTTCTGGCGCGGCATGTACTGCCGGCACGAGAGCGGGGTCCACCCGCGCGAGCCGCTCACCGACCTGCTGCCCGCTGCTGTCGACCACTGCTCGGCGCTGCAACACCACGTCAACTACCTCGCCAAGGTACGATTTTATAAAGACTTGTTTACATTTCATCTATCTGTAGTCTATCTTTATCAGCACTATGGACACGGGACTTAAGGATGTTATTAAATAATTTTATGTGGCTTGGTGTCTCGTACGCGTCACAGCTAAAAACTTCTAGTTATTACCAATCTCCATTTTTTTTTCTGTTATGACCAAACTTGTAGAATCAGTTTTGTATAGAAACAGCGTTTAACAGCTTTTACAATTTTTAGAGGATAACTACTTTCAAGAATCTCTTGTCTGGCAAACGAGAGAAGGGTAATGACACCGTGGTTAACTATCAGAACGGTAACGTTAACTCTGTGGAGATTGAAACGAAGACTGAAGCCTTACAGATTGATAACAAGTAAGTTTATTTGATTGCTTTCTATTGCCTGTGGCTTTGATCTATCTTGGCCAACTTTCACGCGAACTAAGCTGCTTAAGAAAGTTAATTATTTACTAAATACAATTATTGAAGATTAAACGAACTTACCTGTACCTACGTGAAGTTCTATCATAATTATACGATGGCTTCGTCCGAAGAAATTAAATTATACACATGTAGTACTTAACACCTTACCGTCTCGCCAGCCAGCACAGATATTAAGAGCCCTATTTTAAAAAAAAAAGAAATTAAAAATATTTTTCAAACGTCATTCTTTGACAATCCATGAATCCGCCATCTTGAACTCATTCACGTTCTGTGCTCCGCTAGTGCGCGCACGTTTTTCCGTTCCGGTAAGAACATTTATTTTCAGAATTCAAAATGGGAAAAAGGAAGAATAGTGATCATGTATATAACCATATTCATTAAAGTTAATTATTACTAAATACAATTATGAGTACTTTCAGCCGTAAAAAAAATCAGCAGTTGACTACACGTTTACTATTAGTAACCAATTATGATTTTAGGTTGATGTATGAGTCTGGTGGCACTCTAAGTGAACTGGAGTGCGCGAACCACGACCATCCCCTCAAGGAGGTGACGAGCGCGCCCTCCAAGCCAAACAACATTCCCCTTATTACGGAGGTATGTTCCCTTTCTTCTGCTTTCTGCTTGGCCTTTTTTTTTAAAGATAAATAAATATTCCACAACATTCACACAACGCCATCTAGTCTCAAGTTAAGCATACTTAGTAGCTTGTGTTATGAGTACTAGATAACCGATAAACATACTTATATATTTCTAAATACATACATACTATAGATAAATTTCACCCAGACACAGAACAAATGATCGTGCTCATCACACAAACATTTGTCCTGGGTGGGAATCGAACCCACGGCCTCCGATATAGCAGTCAGGGTCACTAACCACTAGATCAACAGGCCCGTCGTTGTTCAAGCAATGCTAGAACCAGTGTAAGCTAATTGGAACACATAATGACGCAATGAAAATTCAACTCTCGTTCAGTGACCTCGGTAGCTTCGTTAGTGAAGCGACTGGAGCATGAAGCCAGGAGTCGCAGGATACAGTCCTGCCCGAGATTTATCTAATTATTTGTATTTAAATGCAAATAATATCCGATCTGTAGCGGATTCTACATAATAAAAAATAAAATACAATTGCTTAACATTGTTTGCGAGACAGGATTTGAAAAGCTTACTAATTGATCGCAGCTACCGGGGCTTTTTGCTGACTTCAGATACGAGCATTTATTTTAGCGTTCATGGTGATTAGGGATATTCCATATTTACGTAAGCCAAGGTCTGAACCCTCATTTTATAACCTCTACAGAAAGCGGGTGACGCGATACCAGCGACCTTCGAACTCTTGGAGAAGGAGGTGACGACGGTGGCACTGGACTGGAAGAGCATCAAGAACGTCACCGAATGCAGCTGTTCCACCCCTCTAGATCACTTTAGCAGAAAGGTAAATTCGTTATAAAGATATTTGTAATTACCCCCAAAGTAGTTAAAATAAATATCATTTGTGCAGCAAGTGATATAGGTATTGAGAAAAGTTTAACCTGATTGGAGGCTATCGTACAGAGTCAAGCACTCAGATCCACATGCACTTAAAAATAACACGCGTTAGTAAAGAATCGCTTACAATTGCAGCACCACTGCTGGGGCTGCGGGCGCTGCGTGTGCACGCGCTGCGTGTGTACGCGCGCGGCCCTGCCCGCCCTCGCCGCACCCCGCGCCGCCCCCCTCTGCGCCGCCTGCCGCCCCGACACGCCCGCCACGCCCGCGCCGCACCCGCACTGAGGTACACCCGCCTACATACGTGTGTATGCCCTGCCCGCGCCCCGCGCCGCCCCGACACGCCCGCCACGCCCGCGCCGCACCCGCACTGAGGTACACCCGCCTACATACGTGTGTATGCCCTGCCCGCGCCCCGCGCCGCCCCGACACGCCCGCCACGCCCGCGCCGCACCCGCACTGAGGTACACCCGCCTACATACGTGTGTATGCCCTGCCCGCGCCCCGCGCCGCCCCGACACGCCCGCCACGCCCGCGCCGCACCCGCACTGAGGTACACCCGCCTACATACGTGTGTATGCCCTGCCCGCGCCCCGCGCCGCCCCGACACGCCCGCCACGCCCGCGCCGCACCCGCACTGAGGTACACCCGCCTACATACGTGTGTATGCCCTGCCCGCGCCCCGCGCCGCCCCGACACGCCCGCCACGCCCGCGCCGCACCCGCACTGAGGTACACCCGCCTACATACGTGTGTATGCCCTGCCCGCGCCCCGCGCCGCCCCGACACGCCCGCCACGCCCGCGCCGCACCCGCACTGAGGTACACCCGCCTACATACGTGTGTATGCCCTGCCCGCGCCCCGCGCCGCCCCGACACGCCCGCCACGCCCGCGCCGCACCCGCACTGAGGTACACCCGCCTACATACGTGTGTATGCCCTGCCCGCGCCCCGCGCCGCCCCGACACGCCCGCCACGCCCGCGCCGCACCCGCACTGAGGTACACCCGCCTACATACGTGTGTATGCCCTGCCCGCGCCCCGCGCCGCCCCGACACGCCCGCCACGCCCGCGCCGCACCCGCACTGAGGTACACCCGCCTACATACGTGTGTATGCCCTGCCCGCGCCCCGCGCCGCCCCGACACGCCCGCCACGCCCGCGCCGCACCCGCACTGAGGTACACCCGCCTACATACGTGTGTATGCCCTGCCCGCGCCCCGCGCCGCCCCGACACGCCCGCCACGCCCGCGCCGCACCCGCACTGAGGTACACCCGCCTACATACGTGTGTATGCCCTGCCCGCGCCCCGCGCCGCCCCGACACGCCCGCCACGCCCGCGCCGCACCCGCACTGAGGTACACCCGCCTACATACGTGTGTATGCCCTGCCCGCGCCCCGCGCCGCCCCGACACGCCCGCCACGCCCGCGCCGCACCCGCACTGAGGTACACCCGCCTACATACGTGTGTATGCCCTGCCCGCGCCCCGCGCCGCCCCGACACGCCCGCCACGCCCGCGCCGCACCCGCACTGAGGTACACCCGCCTACATACGTGTGTATGCCCTGCCCGCGCCCCGCGCCGCCCCGACACGCCCGCCACGCCCGCGCCGCACCCGCACTGAGGTACACCCGCCTACATACGTGTGTATGCCCTGCCCGCGCCCCGCGCCGCCCCGACACGCCCGCCACGCCCGCGCCGCACCCGCACTGAGGTACACCCGCCTACATACGTGTGTATGCCCTGCCCGCGCCCCGCGCCGCCCCGACACGCCCGCCACGCCCGCGCCGCACCCGCACTGAGGTACACCCGCCTACATACGTGTGTATGCCCTGCCCGCGCCCCGCGCCGCCCCGACACGCCCGCCACGCCCGCGCCGCACCCGCACTGAGGTACACCCGCCTACATACGTGTGTATGCCCTGCCCGCGCCCCGCGCCGCCCCGACACGCCCGCCACGCCCGCGCCGCACCCGCACTGAGGTACACCCGCCTACATACGTGTGTATGCCCTGCCCGCGCCCCGCGCCGCCCCGACACGCCCGCCACGCCCGCGCCGCACCCGCACTGAGGTACACCCGCCTACATACGTGTGTATGCCCTGCCCGCGCCCCGCGCCGCCCCGACACGCCCGCCACGCCCGCGCCGCACCCGCACTGAGGTACACCCGCCTACATACGTGTGTATGCCCTGCCCGCGCCCCGCGCCGCCCCGACACGCCCGCCACGCCCGCGCCGCACCCGCACTGAGGTACACCCGCCTACATACGTGTGTATGCCCTGCCCGCGCCCCGCGCCGCCCCGACACGCCCGCCACGCCCGCGCCGCACCCGCACTGAGGTACACCCGCCTACATACGTGTGTATGCCCTGCCCGCGCCCCGCGCCGCCCCGACACGCCCGCCACGCCCGCGCCGCACCCGCACTGAGGTACACCCGCCTACATACGTGTGTATGCCCTGCCCGCGCCCCGCGCCGCCCCGACACGCCCGCCACGCCCGCGCCGCACCCGCACTGAGGTACACCCGCCTACATACGTGTGTATGCCCTGCCCGCGCCCCGCGCCGCCCCGACACGCCCGCCACGCCCGCGCCGCACCCGCACTGAGGTACACCCGCCTACATACGTGTGTATGCCCTGCCCGCGCCCCGCGCCGCCCCGACACGCCCGCCACGCCCGCGCCGCACCCGCACTGAGGTACACCCGCCTACATACGTGTGTATGCCCTGCCCGCGCCCCGCGCCGCCCCGACACGCCCGCCACGCCCGCGCCGCACCCGCACTGAGGTACACCCGCCTACATACGTGTGTATGCCCTGCCCGCGCCCCGCGCCGCCCCGACACGCCCGCCACGCCCGCGCCGCACCCGCACTGAGGTACACCCGCCTACATACGTGTGTATGCCCTGCCCGCGCCCCGCGCCGCCCCGACACGCCCGCCACGCCCGCGCCGCACCCGCACTGAGGTACACCCGCCTACATACGTGTGTATGCCCTGCCCGCGCCCCGCGCCGCCCCGACACGCCCGCCACGCCCGCGCCGCACCCGCACTGAGGTACACCCGCCTACATACGTGTGTATGCCCTGCCCGCGCCCCGCGCCGCCCCGACACGCCCGCCACGCCCGCGCCGCACCCGCACTGAGGTACACCCGCCTACATACGTGTGTATGCCCTGCCCGCGCCCCGCGCCGCCCCGACACGCCCGCCACGCCCGCGCCGCACCCGCACTGAGGTACACCCGCCTACATACGTGTGTATGCCCTGCCCGCGCCCCGCGCCGCCCCGACACGCCCGCCACGCCCGCGCCGCACCCGCACTGAGGTACACCCGCCTACATACGTGTGTATGCCCTGCCCGCGCCCCGCGCCGCCCCGACACGCCCGCCACGCCCGCGCCGCACCCGCACTGAGGTACACCCGCCTACATACGTGTGTATGCCCTGCCCGCGCCCCGCGCCGCCCCGACACGCCCGCCACGCCCGCGCCGCACCCGCACTGAGGTACACCCGCCTACATACGTGTGTATGCCCTGCCCGCGCCCCGCGCCGCCCCGACACGCCCGCCACGCCCGCGCCGCACCCGCACTGAGGTACACCCGCCTACATACGTGTGTATGCCCTGCCCGCGCCCCGCGCCGCCCCGACACGCCCGCCACGCCCGCGCCGCACCCGCACTGAGGTACACCCGCCTACATACGTGTGTATGCCCTGCCCGCGCCCCGCGCCGCCCCGACACGCCCGCCACGCCCGCGCCGCACCCGCACTGAGGTACACCCGCCTACATACGTGTGTATGCCCTGCCCGCGCCCCGCGCCGCCCCGACACGCCCGCCACGCCCGCGCCGCACCCGCACTGAGGTACACCCGCCTACATACGTGTGTATGCCCTGCCCGCGCCCCGCGCCGCCCCGACACGCCCGCCACGCCCGCGCCGCACCCGCACTGAGGTACACCCGCCTACATACGTGTGTATGCCCTGCCCGCGCCCCGCGCCGCCCCGACACGCCCGCCACGCCCGCGCCGCACCCGCACTGAGGTACACCCGCCTACATACGTGTGTATGCCCTGCCCGCGCCCCGCGCCGCCCCGACACGCCCGCCACGCCCGCGCCGCACCCGCACTGAGGTACACCCGCCTACATACGTGTGTATGCCCTGCCCGCGCCCCGCGCCGCCCCGACACGCCCGCCACGCCCGCGCCGCACCCGCACTGAGGTACACCCGCCTACATACGTGTGTATGCCCTGCCCGCGCCCCGCGCCGCCCCGACACGCCCGCCACGCCCGCGCCGCACCCGCACTGAGGTACACCCGCCTACATACGTGTGTATGCCCTGCCCGCGCCCCGCGCCGCCCCGACACGCCCGCCACGCCCGCGCCGCACCCGCACTGAGGTACACCCGCCTACATACGTGTGTATGCCCTGCCCGCGCCCCGCGCCGCCCCGACACGCCCGCCACGCCCGCGCCGCACCCGCACTGAGGTACACCCGCCTACATACGTGTGTATGCCCTGCCCGCGCCCCGCGCCGCCCCGACACGCCCGCCACGCCCGCGCCGCACCCTCACTGAGGTACACCCGCCTACATACGTGTGTATGCCCTGCCCGCGCCTAGTTAGTTTGTAGCTAAAATATACTGCAAATAACGCAACATAAAGCACCAATCAGCCTTCAATCCGGGCCTTGACTTCGCCTCGTATAAAATCTCCAGATCGCTTGTGTTTTCACTGCGGGGCTGCGTGGCCTTTGTTTTCTGGGTGAAACACATTAACTTCAACCCACGCCGGTGGCGCGGCATCGGGATATGTATGTGATACTTACACCGACATAGTCCTGCCACAAGGCGGACTTATGCATTTTTACGCTGTACTAAAATCTGTCTTAGTTATTTACGTTAACACCAATAGGTTATTGAATGGTGACAGACTGACTGGATACGATAAGTAAAATCTAATTAAATAGATAATAAAAAAAACATTAGATACGATTTTTTTTGTTCTCCTGATCAACAGAAAATGTCAAAAGTAAGTTTAGGAGAGGGAGCTGGGGACTGAATACATAGTTCCACGAAAAAGTGACGTCACGCGTAACTTTCATTGACTGACTTTGGTAAATTTATGTTTGCGGGACAAAAGAACAAATTTTAATACGTGTGTATCCAATATTTTTTATTAAAGTATATTTATTTATTTATTTCAAAAACAATACAGTATGATGGGTATTCAAAAAATAAAGTGGTCATCATCTTTATTATAGCCATTTGTTGAACAAAAGTCGTTTATAAAACATGAGAAATTAATAAAATGCAATAAATACATAGTTGCTAGGAATTTAATAGTCTGTCTAAGTCAGGCCTGTACAAGTTTGTTGTTTAAAACTTTTCTCTAATTTCACCCTTTTTTTCTTTTACAGGTAGTTCATGCTGAATGAATAAAAGCTTCCTCACAATAGAATAAGTGTAAACGATAATTAAACCATTCATCTGTCGTTTATTAAGTAGGCAAATATATATTATTATCTGTGTTACGTATGTCTAAGATTCAAGATATTACAACATAAGTATTTGAAATATGTTATACTCGTTTTCCTTATAGACCTACAAGAATATTTTGGCACACTGATAACATTATCATGAGGTAACAAGAATCAACTTAACTCTTTGTGAGAAATTATGGTTTTTCATATATGACGGCATTAGTTTCGATTTCGACCACGTGCCAAAAGATCCTTGTAGCAATATAAAATACATGTAATTTGTTATGCCTTATAAAAGAACACTATTGAGCGTTAACCTCAATCGCCTTACTTACTGCCACGTCTTAAAGTAATATTTTTTCAGTTGTGGATGCGTGACAGTGCTCTACACAGCGTAGAACTCTCTCTCTTCCATGCTTGCGATAATATTACTTTAAGGGATGTATGCAGGCCCTCGGGCCACCACCTAAGTAGGGCTGTTGGGTACCCCTGGGACTTGGTACTTGGTGGTGGGCTCCATTTTTCCGCACGTTGGCTCCTGTGGCCCGTTGCGCGTGTAGTGGTGTTGGAGGCAGTCCAGCCAGCCCAACGCCCTCCAGAAGCGCAGAAGTCTCCTGGGACGAGTACCCATACAACCTCGCTTCGACAAATACAACAGATGTACATGCAGAGGTGGTGACTAGCCCCGAGCACGCTCATCAACTCAATCATCATTCGTAACTATGATATATTTTTGTATTATACGTGTTCAAACGCTCTCCAAAACCCTGTATATGGTCATATCTTATACTGCTCCTGTGCTGTATTTAAGAGAACCAGTCAGCAGGCTTGCCACCTCTACAAAAAGTAGTACTATTGCAGGGTATAGAAGTGTGGTAGTGCACTTCACCAGCAATAACATTACTTCAAATGGAGGAGGTAGGTCCTCTTTTATCAAAAAATAAAATTGGGCTCACCATATAAAATGATCATCAGATGATTCAAATTTGTATGGGAAGTCCGATTTCAATTGCGGAATAGACTATTATATTCTTGAAGAACTTTGTTTATTTTCATGAATAGCTGCATTTGATGCCTAGTTTCTGTTAAAAACAATTAATATATGGGCAAATAGATTCAATAGAAGTTATAGGAAGCAATTGTAAACATATGTTCCTTACTTATGCTCTCTTGCAATAGCATAACTGTTAGAAACTACAGCAAAGATGTGGGTTGCTTGCGGTTTCTCCTTTACAAATATTAGAAAACAACATGTATTACCTTAAATAGGAGATTACAAGTGTAAAAACCAATTAACAAAAAGAAAAACAATTATAATGCAATATGTTTAAACAGACTTCAGTTAAATTTTAATTACTTAAGTACAGTTCTTTGCATAGGTATGAACTTTTTAGAAGTTTCAGGTGAAACAAAAATTTCGATGTTTCATTTAAATATTTTTATCTATTCAAAATACGATACAAGACATGCATATAGTCTATTATAATATAGTACCAAACATTTTGCTATCAAGGATAAAAATCTTGGTTGACTAGTAGAAAATGTTCCAGGCGTTTAAGTCTACCATTGTACCTATTTTATCTATAAGAACGGTTGAATAAAGAAATAATACAATTCAATTATTATGCAAATCAGTACAAATATGCTATTACTAATATAAAACATGAAGGGATCTGTTTAAATAAGTTATATTTTGTGTTTCCATTGGCTTTTACATTATGGAAGTAAGGTGCAGTTGTGGTAACGAGATGGTGCACTACTGTCAGAGCATGGTGTGAAAAAACCTCTTAGTCCCACACCTGCAATAATGTTCTTTAAAAGATATATATAGGCCTCGCTTCATCAGCGAAATAAAGATTTTAAATTCGGCTGCTGTAAATATCTATTAAGAAACAAAAAAAAAAATGTCATCACTTATGTTACTAGACAATTTATTATATGAAAAAATTGAATTGTTTGGTGGAATTGAATTGATGAATTTAAATTTTTGGGTTAATCAATTATAGGCTCAAACGTAACCACTTACATGCTGTAAATTCCACCTATCTCTACATTCTTTCTCCAAGTGACGGAGACAACATGTGACTGAATGACGTTTGGGTGCATTGTATACTGCAAATATATAGCCTAGCCATGGCAATGATTGAAATTTATATTGTTAAGTAAACCTTCAGGGAGACTTACGCTATACTGAGTCAGGGTCACCAAACCTAAATAAGATGTAATAAGGATCAAGCAAATAGGTAGTCCCAAATTTAATTTATGGCCCAGATTCAGTGAAGTTTAAGTAATTCCTCATTAGCCTACCTCTTCGTTAAAATGTTCAAACATGTTTGTTTAGTTTAATGTCAATGTCATGTACAACATGTACATTCCGTTTTAAAGAAGAGTTGTTCCAACGTAGAAACTGCTTGTAAATATTAGATAATAATTAAAACTTAATCAATCATTAAAAATAAAGTATAAAATAAATGAATATAAGTGTCTTTGCTTGTGTTATTTACCTATAGTTTCATACTTTTTTTTCCATATTAGATCTGTTACCTATATGATACACTAGCGACCCGCCCCGGCTCCGCACGGGTGATATGCTGATACTAAATAGTAAATATACTATAGAAAAACTGTGAACGTTGTATATAAAAACATAGCGGCCCGCTCCAGCTTGACCGCAAACACTATGCCCCGCAATTTTAAATCTGTAATATCTTCGAAAATATTAATTTAAATCATATGCTGTAAGGGGCCATATAAATCTATATTAATTGAACAATGTATTTAAGGTATTTAATTGGATAAGGATTAATGCGGTATTGGTTTAAATCGCTTCGAAAATTAGCCATTATTTGTCGTAAAAAGTAAATGATAAAAAATGATATTGTGGGATATCCATAAGAGATAGACATATACCATCGCGGACTCTTCTGTAGATCTGTGCAATGTGTTCAAATCTTTGGTTCAAATAATTAGTACAATTTTGATAAATCTCTTAGGGTTCAGCCAGCGTTTGCAATGTAAGCGCGAAAAAATGTGTTCATTTACGACTTTGCATTAGAAATCTTGAAATTATCAATGGTTCTCTAATTTATGAAGCATATTATTATACATAAAAACCTTCCTCTTGAATCACTCTATGTATTAAAAAAACCGCATCCAAATCGGTTGTGTAGTTTTAAAGATCTAAGCAAACATACATACCGACAGACGCGAGAAGCGACTTTACTTTATACTAGGTATGTAGTGATGATTATATCTTTTTTGTGTCACCAATTTGACAGCACAGACTAAAAAAAGGACTACTTTGCGCTCTACGATTAATCCCGAAAAGTAACTTTGTATAGTCAGAAACCATTTTGTACTTTTGTTGTGTATGGCATACACTGTATGTAAGTATGCAAGTACAGCCGCGTGGTACGTAGGTACCGTTCGCTGCTGCATTGAGCCTAGGTCATGCCACGATCATGTCACGTTTATATGAAAACTTCATACTGTATACATTATTATACTATGGCAGTACTAAAAGTTGTAAAACATTGATAAAAAATAATTGCAATTTGCTTAACGAGCTCCCTAACGATCACTTACATAAATTTCAATCATTTGAGGTCGACCTTTTCACACATTACTGCCGTTGCATGAAGCAAATTCAAAATGTTCAGGTAAACACTAGTAATACTGGCAGTGATTCATTTATGTAGTTGCGATGTGACTTAGAGAGTTATGAGTATGAATGTTCATGGATGGAGAGGAAGGGGAAGGCCAAAGAAAAGATGGATGGATTGTATGAGGAATGATATGAATGAAAAAGGAGTAAATGATAGTGTGACGTCTGATAGGGGAGAATGGAAGAAAAAACCATGTTGCGCCGACTCTAAATAAAATGGAATAAGGGCAGGAAGATGATGATGATGTGGAAAAGCAAGATGAAGTATTAGAGAAGAATCGAATGATGGGCATTGACGCCGTTCACGATAATGATTATAAACAAATTGATAAAGACACGAAATTTGAAATTGGAGAAACGAGGTCGTGGATTGATACGTAACTTACTTTTTTATACTCGTTAAATTAACAAAGTATGGAACAACCAAGGTGTATGCTTTATAATAATATTACATTTAAAAATAGAATGATCATTTTATTTTCCGAGATTAATTGTATATACCTACCTACACACATACGCGCAGGGTATACCTAATAATAAATTACGCATCAAGTAGGTACAGTAGTATTTATAAAGTATCCGCACAGGCGCCTAGGCATAGCAAAGTCAGCTGATATAATATTACTAACAATTTCAGTGGCCTCTTAACTGCTAAATGTTTTCGAACCAGGACCAACATGATGAAGTATTTTTTTTATTTTATCTCTGACTATTATTGTCTGGTTATCATAGTACTGGATCTGCCTAGTTTGGTACCAGAGAGTTATGTGGGGTGAGTATAAGCTAATACCAAATATTACAGCGGCTCCAAATAAAATTGACGAGGAAAAGGAACCAGATTGGTCGTACAAACCGTTCCCGAAGGAAGTGGCTGACCACGTTGATCAGTTTAAAAGAAATATGACTGAATGTCTCAGAGATACCTCTCTGAGACATTCAGTCAACATACATAAAATTATGGTAAACTATAATACTAATAAATTTGGTACGTTTAATGTCCGTTAAAATGAGGTCTTTTATTTGTTCTTCCTTTATAAAACAAACATTGAAAATAAAAAATAAAACTAAATAACTGAATACTACTAAAAATAAAATAATTGTTAAATACGTTTTATCGCCATTTTTGTGGTCAGCCAAAATGTGTTTTGCATCAGTTACGTTTCATTACTATACATTCATATACATATAAATATATGAATGCAAAATAGACGAATTATTATTGAACTATTACTTTTATTAAAATAATCAATAGAAATTTCTATGTAATGTAAATTCCATATTTATATACACTAGGTCTGTGCATAGTATGCACATTGAAAACTATCATACTAAAAATACCATGCATTGTATACTCTATGGTCTAAGAACTATGCAGTCTGTGGCACCCTGTGCTTGTGTGGTTGTCGATGGAATTGTCGAGGACGTGAACTCTCTTGTCATATTCGATCCAAAGACTACTACAGTATATCTATATTGGCTAATTCGATCTGTTCCTGTCCAGTGTCTGTGTATAATTTACTGTTCTAAAGTGATTGTTTCTCTCCTTTTGATTGGAAAGCCTTAATTTTATAGTTTAAGTATACACTATCGGAAATATGTCGTTAACTCTGGACGTCTATAGTCTTATGCGTCCAGTTCCCTACAACTTCTATTTAATTTGATTCTAAGTTCATAAATTAACAGTTTAGTATGGCGTTCCTGGGTAATATTACTATATTGCTTCGTGGTCTACGTTGGTCTTGTTCGTTTGTAATTTTTACGGTGTCAATCGTCGCAAGGTGAAAAAACATGTTGGGACTTGTCGTAACTCGCTAGGGTTCTAAAATTTACTGAAAAAAAATGGTGTTTTGGTTCTTGGCTGTAACGTATTAAGTTTTGTGGTCGTCTCGTATCGGAAATATAATAATCTTTTGTGGAATAAAACCCCACATGGCAAATGTGGGGTTTAGGTCATCTGCCATGGTAAGGTGCGTTGGGGTAATATCGGATGGATTTTCAGATAGTTGGAAGAATGTTGCAAAAAAATATTTTTCTCCATTTTAATATACACCACATTCATGCAATATGATGCAAATTGATAATGATTAAACTTACTGTAAATTAAAATTGTATTTAGGGGAAGGTGGGGACCCTTCGTACGGTTTCCACATTTAATTTTATTTATTTTTTATTTTTCCATGAATTAATCACCTGACAACTTAAATGTATAGTCTAACCATCTGAGATTCATATAAAAAAAATATAGAAGATTTAATCTGATATTTCAACTAGAATTATGATTCAAAATAAATCTGGAATATGTACGAATCTGCCCCAACAATGGGGCACCTATATACAGTGTTTGAGGTACCTTCGTACGCTGTGGGGCAGTTCCGTACGTGCGATTAAAACGACACATATAAATCAAAATTCTTTTATTAGCATTAAAATTAAACATAAACAAAAACATTTAACTTCTATCAAACAAAAATAAAATACTTTTCTTGTAGTCAACAAAAATTACATAGCTTTTTCTATGTAAAACAAAACTTAAAAGACTTTTCTTAAAATCAACGACAATAAAATTACTTTCCTTTAACAATAAAACATGAAATTGCTTCATTTTCTACTTAAATAGGTAATCTTAACCCTTTACCGCATGATTTTTTTTTTTGTCGATAATAAAAATATATGTGATAGTAAATAAGAAATAAAAGAACACGTGTTTCAGCATTTTTTAATTTATTGAAAAATAAAGAAAATATACCGTTTTTCCACTTTGGTACATATTTGGTCCAGTGAGCAAAAAATACAAAGGCAGGCAGGCAGTCAGTTCCTGTCAATCACTTTAAGCAATAATTTTAATACGATATTGTTAGTAAATAACGTTATAGTTATATTAAATTTTTTGGTTAACTAAAAAAGAAATGTTGTAATTTTAAATAAAAAAGATTACAGTCACCTTATGTTGTATGAAATAACTTAAAACAATTTCTTTTGTCATTAAGACATAGGCTCACTTTACATTTTTGGCACTCAACATGTGACCTACCATTACATTCTGGTACTTTGCACCGCTGTCTAGTGGTCCAGACAGGCATATGATCTATTTGATCCAGTCTTACATCTCTAGACGGCATGATAGCAATGGGTCCTCTCAATTTCTTCGCTTCAATAGCATTTTCCAGTTCATAAGAAGGCCGTCCTCGTTTTCCACTTGTTGATGGTTTATTAGTCTGGCTTAACCCTTCAGCTACTGCGCATTTGAAGTCGGCTAAAGGTAAATATGGGTCTGAATCCGCTAAAGTTCTCCTGTATAACAACCACACATTAACTGTCATCATATCAATCATATGGAAAAATATGCGGTGGTAGAACTTTTTCGATCTAATCTCAATTCTATAATAGCCAAGAAGAGCGTCTAATAAGTCCACGCCACCCATATCGCACCTTCGGTGCAACAAAGTCACAACAGCCCATTTTGTAATTTTACAGGAGAAGACTTTTAATATATTTTTCGCATGTAATGCCTCATTTCTGGATTACTATTTGTAGTAGGTTCAAAATATTTATAAAATAAAATGTTTATTTAGTTGGCTATAGTTTTACATAAAAATCTTATATTTCATTACCAAAAAAATCCTAATAAAACACATAACAATAAAAAGTGTCCTGAATTGTGACTTTGTTGCACCAGAAGTTATTTAGTTTTATGACTTAAGCAAGGTTTTTTACATAGGGTTTTAAATGAAATAAAGTGTCATAATCAAACATAATTCTATATTTTCCTCTCTAAAAATCAACTACTAACAAAAAGGTAATGAAAAACAATTAAATTCTTATAACTACAACATTAATTGGCATCATTTTCATACTTTGAGTTACAATCAAATTGTATAAAATGCAGACTTACATAATAAACAGTCTTTTACACTTAGGAATTCACGAGCAGTCTCATAATAAGTCTTAATGGTTTCATAATACTCTTCAAAATTATAAACAATAAAATTCTTAGAAAAATAAAAACAATAGAAAGCTTTTTATCAAAAAAGGTAGGTCAAAATCAACATTACTTTTTGTTGTCATTACAGTAGACAGCAAACGATACTTATTAAGAAATAATTAACAATAAATGAATACTATTAAGAACATTGTTGGTTCCTATTATTAAAAGTTATTTATATTTTTATTATAATATAAATATCAAAAAGATGTTATTATTCAAATAAACTATTAAATGTGTTTTCATAATATTTTGGAACTATATTAGCAGTTATTAGTTGTTGAATATCTTGCTTTTTATTGTTCGCAATTGGTAACTTAGAGCTGTATGCCGCACACAATTGAATATCTGAGATATTTTTTTTGCCTGCACGACTAATTTTAATTTTAGCTTCTTTCCAACGTTCACTTTTATACGTGGTTTTGTACAAATAGGTATCAGAATCTTTAATGAATTTCACGACTTTGACATCAGAAATCCTGATTGTTTCACCGTCAATATTCTTGCCCGTGTTCAAGTTAATATCGTTAGAAAGTAACTTTAAATCGTAGAAACTATCAAAACTCATTTCATTAACAGTAAAACTGTTACCGGTTTTTTTAGCATTACGAATTAGAGCCACATATTGATCTGGGGTGTAAATTGGCCCTGATTTTTTTGCTCGACGAATATTTTTCTCTATTACAGAGTGGACGCTATCAGCTTCGTTCTGCGTGTGTCCACGAATTAGAAACTTGTGTGTAATGGATTTAATTGGCAAGGTTGAAACGGCATAATAATACAAACTAAGAATAAATTTGTTTTTTTGTTGGCCACAACAGTTATCCGAGAAAAAAGTTATGTCTGAATTTGGTTTAGTCGAAGAACATTCTTTTAAAAAATTGTACAAACAAGAACCTATTTCATTAGCTCCTCGTTTACCCAGACCCTCATGCCAAAAGAAGCAGAATGTTTTATTAATCTTAATATCTGATACTGTGAAATTATAGCAATTAAGTTTACTTTTATAAAAAAATGCCGACGATTGACCTATAGGACAAGGCAATACGGCTTGAAGATCAAATATAGCCACAATGCTATTGCTATCAGGCTTTTTACACTCGTCTATATCTTGTTTTTTTTCTATTCTACTAAGACTCTTTTCCTCTTGATGTAGTTTATAGCTGGACATCAACGGTTCTTTATCTACAGCATTCTTAAAGGCCTCACACACGTCACATTGGTCTTTACGCGGAATAAAAAAGCTGATATTAAATTCGGTATTGAAAATCCGATGGTATGCGTCGTAATTTGCTGGTGCCTTGTTGTCAGCTATACGTTTTTGACTGTAGTTACGGTGAAGTTCGGCTACAGTCAAACCTCCATCTATATACTCTCTTGATGAATTAGCTCTGATATAATGGCTTTCCATTCTAGGAATTGAATTAATGTGGTCACGTACAGATTGTATTGTTTCAGCATCCAACTTTGACTGTTTTCCGTGCTTACCGCGTTTATCCGTTGGAATTACACTTGTGCTTGCAAATTTATTTTCAGTTACAGTGCGTAGTGGTTTATTACTTATAGCCAATGTATTCAATAGGAACGTTTTACAAACCTTTATTTCACTACCTCTATTTACTAGAAAGTACGATGTGTTTGGTTTTCTACATTTTCTATTCACGTCGCCACCTTTTCGAATCTTGATGGTACGGAATTCAGGTTCAACTTGCTTTACACAAGAAGCAAGGAAGTCACGCTGTCTTTGAAAAGAATTAAGGCCCCAGTATGTCTTAAATATTACATCCCTATCTTCTGTGGTGAACTTATTTGAACAAGACAATCGGCAGGTACTCGTACAAGGTGGTCGAATACTTTTTTCCGGCATGGATTTACCTGAAAAAAGAAAGAAAGAAAATACGTTTATTCAAACTAGGCTGAAGATCAGCACTTTTTGAAAGTCAATAATTACATTAGACAGCCACCAAAGCGCCCCCTTTCGCCAGTTCCTAGGTGTTATAGCTGATGAGAAGAATAGGCGAAGAACAAACTCACCAGCAACACATCTGTCTGTGTTGTCGGAAGGACTAAGATTCTATATAATAGAATAAAAATTAAAAAGATATTTCATTATTAGTAATACCACTCATTACTAGTTACCTCTAGATGATGTGTATGCTTGACCACTGTTTTTTAATTGCTTTCTCTGGTTCTTTTGCCACTGACTTGGGTTTCTGGTTCTTTTTTTAGACTTTGTTACAATACTTGCTTGTTCAATGCTTGGTTGAATATTCTCAGAAGCTGCATTATGATGTACAATTGACACATTAGAAGGATGTTTGGAGCGAGATGTAGATTTAGAGTGCTTGGAACGACTGCCAGAGCTAGATGAACTTGAGCTAGATGATCCGGTACTTGAGCTGGAAGAGCCACTGCTAGAGGTAGAGGAATCACTGCTAGAACTGGATGTTCTACGAATTGGCTGAAAAACTTTTTTTTGTGCCTTTTTTTGCGGTGGTTCATATTCAGATCCATCACTTGCGGAAAAATCTTCATTGTTATCTGAGTTCATTTCATTCGAGACAGTATCTGGCCTTAGCATACTTTTTGCTAATGTGGTTTCTGGCACTACATCTGCGATAACAACATTGGATGAAACTATTTCTTCATCATCAGAAAGGTTAAATGTTTTGCTATCTGTAGTAATGACTGCGTTTTCAATATCTTTCGATGTGACATTCTCTGTTACGGTATTTAGTAAAATTAAATCAGCATTTACTTCTTGAATTACTGTATCCACGGCATTATCACATACTGTGCTCCTGTCAGTAGCTAACAGTTCATTTTTTGCTTCGCAGGAAGTACTGGTGATATTATTTACGGAAAAACGAGAGGATTCTAACTTGAAATCATGATCATTGTCCTGATCTTCCGGATGACAGTTCGCTAACCAGTTTTCAACGAATGTATTGTTTTTCTTTAAATTATTGTCGGGAATGGGAACCATAGAAAGAATTTTTTTACTTCGGGAACCCATTGCTCTCTGAAATAAAAATATTAATAAATCAGATTTACAATTATTGTTATTTTATACTATTATTATTATATTTTTTTATTTATATTTCTATTTATTTATTTTTTATTATGCAAAGGCCTGAACTGAGAAACAACAGAAGAGCAATAACGAAAGGTTCATGAATTTGATTAACTAAAATTTAAGAAGAAAATGATTAGGTCCCCAACGTCGAGCGTCAATGGATTTTCAACTTTATGTTCTGGAGCGTAAAGTTGAAAATTTATTGACGCTTTACTAGTTTCGCCGACGAGATCGTCATACAGTCTTTTAGAAAATAACATTGTTGACTATCGCTGTCATCATCGAAGCAGCATTTAAATAAAAACAATATTTATTATCATACATTTAGGTGCAACTTTGACAAAAAAAATGAATAAGTAAATGATTATGGGGTAACAAAGTCACAATTTTGTTTATGAACTAAACAGCGGGTACCTATGATACAAAAACTGGAATTAAAAAGTCATAAGTCTTTTTGTTATCACATTCTTAATACTAATTTTGAACCTATATAGCACTTTCATAGTTTAAGACTTTGTAAATCCAACAGATTAGTTGAAAAAATTTCTATTAATGGACCTATAAAAACACTTTTTAGTTAGTGACTTTGTAGTTCCAATTATGTAGTAAATATATCAAAACTTTGGGTCTACAAAAACGCTTTATGAGAAAATGCCTTTGTAGCTCCAAAAGTTTTGTAATATATTTAACAAAAATGAGGTCTTAAAAACAAATACGTTTTTGTCGCTCCAATAAGTGAGAATAAAAAAGGTCATAAATACCTTTGTGTGGCTGTAGCTCCAACGTACGTCAAACATTCGCGGGCGCGGGGGCACTACTGTCCAATGAAGCGTTGTCGGCCCAAAGCGCATGGAAAAGCCGCCAATAACCACAAAGGCACTCGCGCCATCTAGTAGAATTTTGAGATACCTCCGCGGATGTTTTTGTTGCCCCAAGTAAAGGCATGATTCAGAAACAGTTTGGCATACTTAGTTCGATTTTGCAGATTTGGCTATTTGTGACTTTGTTGCACCGAAGGTGCGATATGTCTATTATAAACCGTGACTGCCTTTGGACATGATACATTTTGATATGTTTTTTCTTTTTTATTGAAACGTCGAACTTCAGATGATGGTTTGCTGCCAACATAAGTTGAAGCTAAGTTCACAACTCTGTTGTCGTACCAGGTCACTACTGATATATCAGTGTTGTCAATTGTGGTCAATTTTTCTACAGTAGTTCCTCGGCCTTTTTTTTTTAAATCTTTTTCAACTGGAACCTTGTAGCCTGGGATACGATTAGCTTTTATGGTGCCTATTGGTAAAATACCTTTTTTGTTAAGGTACGTCAAAAGGGGTAGTGACGTGTACCAGTTATCAAAGAATAGTTTGTAATTGAGTCCTTCTGGTATTGTCCTAGAAAGGCGAACTACGACGTCACTGCTAGTACTTATTTTTGGCAAATTAGTGTCAGATTGTACAGGTCCCTGAGCTCCAGTATATATTTCAAAATCAAAACTAAATCCTGAACTGCCGCTAAGGACAAAGTTTTTGTAGCCCCATTTGTGGGGTTTCTTAGGGTTGTACTGCCGCATAGATGATCTGCTCTTGGTAGGTATAATTTGTTCATCAACAGCCATATACTGTTCTTTAGGAACTGTCAAAATTCTTTGTCTTAAAAGCTCCAATAATGGTTGGATTTTGTGAAGTGGGTTATGTCCTGGCTGACCTTTTGGTATTTGTGTCAAATTATCGTTAAAATGAATAAAACGTTTGATTTCTTCGAAACGATTACAAGACATTATTGTACTAACTTTTGGGTACCCCATATCCTCATTCCAATAAAATCTTGTAGAGGGTAAGGGCCTACGCAGACCGGGACGTCATGGCAAGGGATTTTGCCGTGAGTCAGCGCACACCGGCTGCTTAGATACCGCGGCATACCAGCATTTTACCACGGCATGCCACGGCGTGCCGCGGCATTCCAGCACTTTGCCACGGCATGCCCCGGCATGCCCCGGGGTGCCGCGGCATGACAAAGCACGCCTCAGCGACTCCTGCTGCCTGCAGTCTTCAGTTGCGTTTGATTGAGTGTTGGTGTGCCTCAGTTTTACAATGGTAGATTGGGATTTAGTGTTGATATCGATTATTGCAGATGAAGAAGAAAGTGCACAGGCTAATAATAGGAATAGAAGAAGATTTTGGGTTGATAATTTATGGAAAGAAAGGGAATCAAAGGGTGAATTCAATAATTTATTTAATGACTTAAAATACGACGTGCAAAAATTTTATGACTATCATAGAATGGATTATGAGAAATTTCAAGCACTGTTGAATATATGTCGACCATATATCGAAAAACAGAGGACCAATTTTCGCAACCCCATTGAAGCCGATCAAAGATTATCCTTGTGTTTGAGGTGGGCAGTTAAATGATTGTATAAGTTTAATATTTTCTTCTTTTATTTAATTAAAAAAACAAATTTTTTTGCCAAATACAATCATGAATTGTAGACACATAATAACGATTTTTATGTTTTTGCACTGATAAATCTTCTCACTGATAATTCCTGGATCTTTATTTCTTTTTACTTAATTTAGAGTACCTACTAGTTTAGATTAGTTTCGTATTCAGAAACTGCAGTTTTGTAGCCAGACCCTGAAGCAGCTTCATAGCCAGGGCCCGAGGCGGTTTCATAACCAGACCGTGAAGCAGGTTCATAGCCAGAACCTGAGGTGGTTCCAAAGCCAGACCCCGAAGCTGCTTCATAACCAGAGCCTGAGGCAGTTCCAAAGCCAGACCCCGAAGCTGCTTCATAACCGGAGCCTGAGGCGGTTCCAAAGTCAGACCCCGAAGCTGCTTCATAGCCAGATCTTGAGGTGGTTTCATAGCCAGATCTTGAGGTGGTTTCATAGCCAGATCCTGATACAGCTTCATAGCCCAAGCCTGCCGCGGTTCCACAGCCAGATCTTGAAGTAAAAGCGGTACGGCATGGTCGTTGATGTTGCAAATTGGTAGAGACATCTTCAGATGTTGGAGCTGGAGTTCCCTCTATGTAGTTTAATTCGGCGTCAGTTACCATATTAAATATTTGTCTCTTTATTCGGACCTGCTCTCTTTTTGGTAGCTTTTTTACTGTGGCAGCCATTGTTTGAAAGAACGAATCAATGGCGTCCACCTCCTTTTTCGATTCAATATATTTATTTAGTATTTCAGCAGTTGTTGTAGGTTCTGGTATTATTGAGGAATGGTGTGAATCATTGGTCATTCGCGAAACTGAACGTTCATCGCTATCAACGACAGCGGATTCTGCAAAAGAAGTCTGCGTATCCTCTGAAGAGGAGTCCAAATTCGAGGTTTGTTTTCTGTGCTGAATGAATTTTTTCAAAAACTCCAGCTCTTTTTCAAACTTGATAGGGCGTCGCTTTGTGTACGGGTCACCACTCTTTGTTTTTCTGTTATTCAGAGCTTTCCTAAAATTATTACGTATATTACTCCATATTTTCTGACATTCTTCACCTAAAACAAAACATAAGCAGGTAAAATGGTATAGAATCAGAATAAGTAGGTAATGGGAAAAGGCCTTAGATAGTGACTAGGTGACTAGGTTAGCACCAGCTATGTTTATGGGATTATATTGAGCTAATTTTTTTTCTAAGTAAAAATTACCACTGGCTTTACGGTGAAGGAAAATATCGTGAGGAATTCATAATTATATATAAATAAATATATCGTATTATTTAATTGACTTTGTTTAACTGTACCCTGTCTTTCACTCTGCCTCACTTACCCCTCTTTATATTATCTTTCAGATTTTTGATCACGGGAAGTAGCTTCAAGTCTCTAGGTTACAGCTATCGTATGGGGTTTAGTACAGTGCGCTCTATAGTACATGAAACTTGCCAAGTCATTTGGAATGTCCTAAGGCCTAGTGTTATGCCAAAACCAACAAGGGAAAAATGGACGCGAATCGCGATGGAATTTGATGAAAAATGGAATTTCCCGAACTGCATCGGTGCAATAGATGGTAAACATTTTAGGATAAGGGCACCTCGCAATAGTGGAAGTCTCTACATGAACTATAAAAAGTTTTTTAGTATCGTGCTACTAGCGGTTGTGGATGCAAATTATAAATTTGTGATTGCAGATGTAGGATCATATGGACGAAATAGTGATGGAGGTATAATGCAAAACTCAATATTTGGAAAAAAATTGACTTCTAATGCCCTCGATATTCCCCCAAAAAAACGTTTACCGAGGACAGATCTTGAGTTGCCCTATGTTTTTATAGCAGACGAGGCTTTTCCGTTAACCACAAACATTATGAGACCATTTAGTAGCGACCGATTGACAGATGAAGCAATGAAAATATACAATTATCGTTTGAGTAGAGCCAGGCGTATCGTCGAAAATGCATTTGGTATACTTCAAGAACGTTTCGAATTATGTCAAAAAGGAATTCAGGTTCAACCAAAATATATTGATAATATCATTTTAGCATGCACTTGCTTACACAATTTCATCATAGGTGGTACAAGCACAGAAAGTCAAAGTATAGCAAGTGTAAGCATTAATTTAGAAAACGATAATAATATGAACAATGCATTAGATGGTACGACAGTACGGGAGATGTTTAAAGATTACTTTAACTCTGATGAGGGCTCGATTCCATGGCAAAACGATATTGTAAATAGACATTAATACCGTGTGAAGTATTAAAATATAATTATATTGCAAAAATATTTACCTGTTTTATTCATTTCTGTCCCAATTATTCTCCACGCATTGTTCTTCATTTGAGTGTTCATATAATGTTTTGATGACATATTATATAAATAATCATAGGCTTGAACTAATGTTATTAATTTTTCCTCCATGTTGGAATAAAAAACGTAAAAAACTGGTCTCCGAAAAAAACACGTAGGTACACAGTCGTCAAAGACGCGGGCGCAAATGGATGGTCAATGGTGTGCATTCCCCGCTTCTCTACCCCCACCGCCGCACCCCGCAGTATATTACTACGAGCGCTGGAGTCCGTGTCATGCCGTTGCCTACCGCAGTATGCCGTGGCATCCCGCCACGGGAGCCTGTGACGAGCGCCGGAGTCCGTGTCATGCCGTTGCCTACCGCAGTATGCCGCGGCATCCCGCCACAGGAGCCTGTGGCGTGTCTTTTCGATTAAATCCCTTTCAATGCCACGGCATCATTTTAAAGCATAGCAATTTATGTCGTATTTCTGTAACAGTACGGTTGAATGTCCATTAGTAAAAATTAAAATCCCTTGCCATTCCGTCCCGGTCTGCGTAGGCCTTAACTGAACTATCGACATGTAAAGGCAAATACCAATAAACTGTTCAAGTTCTTTTACAGTAATATTACTGGGCTTTTCTGGTCACTTTTCGACTGCATATTTATTAGTTTCTTGAGATATATATAGAAAAATGTCGTCCGTGAATAAATATTTGAAAAACTGGTACGGGGTATTCAACGTTGTGATTTCTAGAGGCAAAGAAATGTCTCCAGTAAACTGTAAATCAGTTTCAGCTCTTTCCAAAAATCCATCCCTCCATCGAGGCTTTTCAGCCCTTGAAGTCCTTGTTGACGAAGAAGCAAGATGAGATAAAGGTATATTATCATCAGAAACTGAGTCAGACTCCTCAGATTCTGGAATACAGAGAGGTGGTAGTACCTTTCGTCTTCTATTCGTTAGTTGCTCGTCATCTGATAGGTCCTCATCAGCACTGCTGTCCGGAAAATCCTTGAGAATCGTATGGATACCGCCGTAAAATCGTCTAGGATCCATATTCCATCAGGTTGCCTAAAATACAATAAACATTATAAGCAATCACAGAAGTATTAATAAAATCTATACATATAATAAAATTCTAGAAAAGTGGTGTTTGTGCACGCTAATCTCAGTAACGGCTTATTCGATTGAAATGCGGTTTTCACTAATATGTTGTAGTAAGCTTCCCATCACATTTAGTGTTTATTTCATGTCAATCGGTTGATTAATAAAAAAGTTATGCCAATATAAAGAATCACCTCGAACATTTGTTAAGATTCTAATATTCTATCAGATTACGTACACGCCTCGCGCCTGCGCGTCCGTGGCTAAATAGTGCGGGTGACAGTTGCCTGTATGACGTTGACGTCTCTCAGTACCACATGACTAGGGATGGACATTCGAAAAATATTTATATCGCTGTCGATACTCGCAGCATACATTTAATTCTCTTTCATTTTGTTATAAAAAATAGTGTGTTATTTAGTTGTGCAGTGTAACTACGTGTTTATACCTGTCAATATAAATATTTTATGACTACTTATTTTGACTTAGATATGAGTTTGGACGAATAAAATGTTAATATTTTTCCTTAGCAACTTTTTAACCAATCCAACCAATCTTATAATGTTGCGTTGTTTTATCATTATAATTAGACGCTTTTAAAAAATAAAAATTGAACTACGCACGATATACATTTCTTATTCCAGAAACATATCGACTACCTATCCATCGTAGCACTACATCCCATCACTAAAGAAGTCTATCCCGTTACATTATACGCATAACACTTTATTTTTCATTCCATTAAAATTTATTTGAAGATTTTTCATTCTATTAGATTTGATTTGAAGATTTATTTATTATCACTTTATTAATTGTCTCATTTGGATCTTAGCAATATACCTTTATTTTTAAAGAACACGTAACTGGTTTTACTGAAAATGTCACCGTAGCGACCAAAATACTGTTGCTATGGTTTTATGTTCTGACGTCAATATTAACATGTCATTTGGCTTACAATATAGAAATGAAAATAGCCGGGTCAGGGAAGTACGAGCTTTGTATTTTTCAAAACAAAAAAAAAATAGTTTGGACGGTAAAAGATTTACTATACTTTATTAACTAGCTGTTGATTGCAATATTGTTTTGTATAACGCGTGGCTTTAAAGACTTGATAGTGCGTATACACTACCACAATTGTGCACCAATTGCGATGGTATAGGGTAGTTGCGTATGTAAAAGTATAATAAAGATAGGCTGTTATTATTAATATCTGCTTAATATTTTATTTTAAGTCCTAAAAAAGGGTCAGGTCAGGAGTACCCTAAACCGACGGGCGTGTATGAAGCGACTGATGAGTGTGGATGAAGCTAAAGTGGTATGCCAGGATCGTAGCAAATGGAAAGATGTGATCTCTGCCTACCCCCAAGGGAAAGAGGCGTGACGTTTATGTATGTATGTATGTATGCTTAATATTTTGTACCTACGAGTATGCGCCGCTCGCGTACTCCCGCGAATGTTTTGTTATGTGTGCGTAACACAGCTCAAACTACTAGAACTAGAAACTTGAAATTTTGATAGTAATGTAAGTAAGCACTAAGACGGGATTTTGAAAATTCGTCCGTCAAGGGGTAGAAAGAAAGGAAAATAAAAGATCGGTGCCCGGAATAATTTGCTGCACGTACATACATCCACCAAATGGAGAGCGGCGCTTGCCGTTCTCCACACCACAGCGCACAGAGCTCAACGAAACGTGTCGATTAATATCTAATTAGGTGTTTAAAAACAACCCCGCTCAATAAGTTCTCCCCCTGGTTAGCATTGCTCTACCTGACGTTAGAATAGTCTTAATTTGGGTAGACTTAAGAGCCAAAAGAGCTTCCTCCGATGTACACTGGCTACTATTGAAACTCCAACTCGAGCTCAGTGCAAGATCTGGGCAGATCGACATCTACCACCTACTACTTATGTCCTACCTCAGGAACATTTGCCGCCCGGAGAAACATTGCAGTGGTCTTTTCGGAAAGCATTCAACTGTCTAAGAACCCAAATAGGTAGGCAAACAAAATTTAGCAAATTTGGCTCTACAGACCCCTCTCACATCCAGTGAGAATGCGACATCTCCGTACAGACGATGTCACATCACTTAGAGTGGGCAAAGTGTCCGCGGTTAGTTGGTGTGCCGTCACCAAGGTCTACGAAGAAGTGATGACACTCAAAGAAAAAGTGGAAAGAGCACGGCAGGCTTCATCTGACCACCCGATTCGTGTCCGACGAGCAAGGGGTAGAAGAAGGGCCTAATGGGCCTCCTCCCACCACCATAAATAGCCTACGGCAGTAGTTTCGGGGCAGTCTACTGTACTGGATAAAGGCAAAGACGGCGTGCGCGGTGCTTCCACGCGCCTCTTAATAAGGACTGGAGAAAGCTGGCTCCACATTAATGAAGAAGCTCCCCTTAAAAAGAGCGCTCCTTTCGGGGTTCGCGGTAGTTTGCTGAAGCGTTCCCGTGGCCCCGGACTATAGGAAACGGAGAAGCATTTCGGCGGTTTAGCCAGTAAGAGTCCGGCACACTTCTTTGCCATCGTCCGTTTTCAAGCCTCTTTAATCCGAATTGTCAAATCAGTGCAAGATAGCGGCCACAGCAAAAAACTAGCAGTGTTAACTAACAGTCAAATGTGTTTGTAAGACTAGAGGTTATGATTAGGAAGTTAAGAAATTAGTTTTGGATAGAACTGGATTAGGGAGCTGGCATTAAACGTTATTTAGCTTTACTTTTTGTACACATCTTCAATACCTCGCAGACAAAGTCGCGGGCAGCAGCTAGTATTAATAATAAAAACACGACTTACATTTTTGCATAACGGTACAAATAAGGCACAATAGAAAAAGAATATTTTTGCATGTTGTACCAAATTTGATCCATACAATTAAATACTCAAAAATGCTAATATAATTGTATAAAATGTAAAAAACTTACCTTATCAATAATATATAAGTATTTTTCTTCTTTATAATATTTATCTAATAGCGGTAACTAGAGATTTTATATTTTTTTCGGAGTTTTCAAATAACAGAAACCGACGCGCTCAAGTAGCAACCTGTTCGTCGATGTTGAATGATGGGCGAGTTCGTAGAGTTACTCATAGATGGCGGTGTTCATATTATTATGACAGAGGAATGGAACATATTTGATACGCTATACACAAAACTAACTGTTTTCATTTTCTAATTGAAGATATTCATGAAAATATGGCTTGGTTTATATATGATCCGCGATGCGGTAAGGGGTTAAATTTAGAATCACTTTTTTTAATCTTTGGGGCGGATTAGCACTGCAAAAAATTGTTAATTAACCAGATAATAAAAATTATTGAACATTAAAATTAGAAAAATTTACTGAAAAAGTGAAAAGTTTTGATGTTCTAGAAGTACAAAATGTTGGAGGCTTAGGTTCAGGAAGAATCATTTCAACATCAGATATAAACAGTATGAATATCTTCAACATTAGGGAAAATAAATGTCCACGAATGGCCTGGCTTCTTTCTTGGATAAGATATTTTAAATTCAGTCTCACTATAGTGACTGACAACTTTTCCTACATAGTAAATAATACTTTTTTTCTTAGGGAATCTCACTAAAATAAACGATCCGTTCTTAATATTTTCTGGTATTACATCAACTGTCAATTGGCTTCTGTCCATTTCAAAATTTTCATGCTCGGTTTCATCTTCATCTATGGTGGAAGTTGAACTCTCTTGAAAGCTTATATCAGATCCATCACAATCAGATTCATTACTTTCTAATATTTTAGCTCTCTTTTTCTCTTTTAAATTAAAGTTAACTAAACTACGTTTCATTTCTCTAGCCCTAGCCCTTCTTTCCTGTTCTAGCTTTTTCAATTGCTTTTCATTATGTTTCTCTTCAATTAGCTTTTTTTCGGGTGTGTCAGTATAAATACGTGATTTTCCTGGCCGTCGTCCTTTGTTTGTTTTATTACTTCTTACAACAGTCGGATAGGGTCGAATTGCCTCTGGTGTCAAAGCAGTCTTCAAAGAAGCTACTATTTGATGGATTGGTGAATTATTCAAAGCATCTGGTTCACAAGTTATCAGTGGAGAGATAATAGTTTGTACTGTAGATTCTGGCGGAACCTCCAAGACATCTTGTGTTCTTGAAGTAGAGGGATGGCAGATATCAGAGACAGCTGGCTGCCGAAGAGGAACAGTTTCCACGTTACCGGATGTATAAACCTCAGTTGGAGCAAAATCTTCGTCACTAAAGGCTAATTCATTAAGAGGCCATATCCCGGGTTTGTTAAACCCGCTTGTGATATTTTTTGCCGTGAATGATTCAAAATACGCAATTTTCACAAGCTTTGGAATATTGTAAATAGTCAATGCTTTGCCTGGGTTCATTGTATGCCAATTATTGAAAGCAATCTTCAACTTTGATTTAAATGGTCCAAAGACTCCCACATCAAGTGGTTGTAGGCGGTGAGATGTATGCGGTGGAAAAGATAGATAAATTATACCATTTTCTTTGGCGTAGTTGATGGCTTCGAGAGAAATATGGCTTTCATGATTGTCACACAACAATAATATGGGGTTATCTTTTGTGCAGAGTGTATGCTTCTGGATATGTTTAAGAACAGAGACGAATATATTGCTATTGATCCAGCCACTTTTATTAGCAGCGCCGAGACTTCCTTCGGGTGCTCCTTCGAG
This sequence comes from Chrysodeixis includens, assembly GCA_941860345.1. Lineage (NCBI taxonomy): Eukaryota > Metazoa > Arthropoda > Insecta > Lepidoptera > Noctuidae > Chrysodeixis > Chrysodeixis includens. Next base: position 8,062,533 of record OW796111.1, on the reverse strand, counting down.
GAAATTATCTTTATAATGAACGCGTGGGAACACGAAAAGTGGAGGAATGGTATTTCCACTGGCAGATATAATACCGCCAAAAGTTACGAGCTCGCCTCTTTCAGCTGATACAATTTGTCCGACTTGTTTTTGACATCTTGGAGCCAAGACTTTGGGAGTAGCTATAACGGTAGATACACCGGATTCGTCGATATTAAAGATTCTATCAGCAGTTAATGGATGTCGCTCCAACACTGTCTTCAAATTGATATAAAACTTGGTAACTGAAGTTTTGTTAAACGCAAAAGATCTTGCAGCGCTTGTATTTTCAGGTTTGCGTAAACTGAGTTCCGGGTTTCTTCTGCGAAAACCATACATCCATTCCTTCCCAGCCATCTTAGTTTCTTCCCACTTTGCTGGATATTTCAAATTCCTTTGAATTTGAAATATCCAGCAAAGTGGGAAGATTTGGCATACTCATATGCTAGCTTTCTTGTTTGAATTGTCGTAAGTCCATAATGCATCTTACAACATTTGATAATGTAATCATTTAACATTTTTTCTTCTTCGATAGAAAAGACTTGGAAACTTGTATATTTAGAGTCAAATGAACGGTTGCTTGACCCTTCAGCATCATTGCTATTCTTGCATTTTTTTACTCGGCTTTCTAAAGTCGACAATTTCAAATTATACTTGTCCGCAGCTTTTCTATATGATAATACTCCTTGCATAACGTCCTGTATTGCTGCCTGCATGGACTCTTCATCCACAAGTTGTCTAGTTGCGTTTTTTGGTTTATATGTCCGCACCATGTTTCTGTAAAAAAATAACAAGAAATAGGTATTAAAATATAATATCATCATATACACACGACGATAGCAAAACACAGGGCAAAGTTAATGCAAAAATTAGAAATTAACAGACTAACACACCAACTACCGGTTGGGGCACATTCGTACGCGTTCAAACGTGCCCCATCTAGCTCTGTCCGAAAGTACCCCACTAACTACAACCCGTGCGAATTAACTGTGCACCTCGCGCCGTGACGTCATTTGGACAGTACCGTTTGCAAAAAAATTAGCAAAATGATAAAAAATATAAATTATCATTTTTTTTTCATGACGTAATTAAGATGCATGCAATCGTCAAAAGAGATAGCGTGCGCATGACATGACATTGTTTTTTTGTGGAATTGGATTGGTTTATGTGGAAAGTAGCTGAAGGCTTAGATGACTTATCCGCATAGAGGCGTAATATAAGCGAATTTGAAAGAAAACGATTCTGTCAACGAGCTGAGGTATAGTCGTGATCGTACCGAAGCACGCCAGCTTTCCGAAAATGTGCCGATTGCTATTTTGCAGTAAGAGCAAAAGGGACGGGGAGTGGACGCGTGACGGATCTCTCACGTTCCACGGATGTTTGAAAAGCCGGATTTGTATTACGTCTTTATAGGGATAAGTGCTTTTAGGCTGACATATTTGAAAATAAATAAACAAATAAGGTAAGTATAAAAACATTTATTTCACTCAATCGTTTTCGCTACTATAATTAATTTCTTCAATTTCCGACATGGTGTCAGATTCGTCATCAATTTCGCTCTCAGAGCTGGATTCTTCGCCTCCAAGAGAAATTATAAATTCTCTTTCTTCTATTTCTTGGAGACGGTCCTTGTCCCAATACTCTTTTTCCAATCTTTCAATGTGGTTTATTTCCTTCTTCCAGTCAGCAACTGTAATAGACTTTATAGCCTCCTTCGTCAGATTTTCGATTTCTCTCTCAGATTGAGTAACGTTTTTGTCTGCCACCCTTTGCTCACAATGGTAGGGTGGCAGCCGCAAAACTTCATGGCCGTGCTCCTTCATTAATTCGTCTACAATGTATTTTTTTGGAGGCTTATTAGTGACAATCAAATGATACAGTTCCCGTTTTGTCATTTTTTCGTCAAAGTTTATATTGTTGCTTTGCAGCCAGTTTTGCATATCGGCTTTGAGAGATGAGCTTATGGGAGGCTTTTCAGATTGCGTCGAGTGATAAGGCGCGTTATCAATGACGACGATACCATTTGGCGGTAAGTTTGGTAAAAGCTTTTCTTTCAGCCATTTCGTAAAATTTTTTGTGTCCATTTCGTGATGGTAGTCTCCAGTATTGCTCTTACATTTGTACAAAAGTTCGGCTCCGGGAATGAAACCATTTTCACCGCCCGCGTGTACAACAATCCATCGTTGCCCAGGATTATCATTCTTTTTAATGCTTGCGTCGCTACTGTTTTGCCAACATTTACGTACGGTATAATGGGAATGAATCCAAGTTTCATCTAAGTATGTAACCGGTTTTTTATTCACCCCGAGGTCATTGTTTTCTTTCTTCTTTCGCAGGTAACGATCCCTCCAAGCGACGATGTCGGGCTTTTGTGTTAAAAAATGTCGCATATTTTTACATTTTTTAAATTTATAACCCAAATAGTTTACCAGTATTAGCCGCAAGCTGGTTATTCCACCTGAAAAACATAAAATAAAGTTCGTTAGGTTAAAAAAAAATGTCACGCACGCATCACATTCACAAACAACATAGCTACTCTAAATTAAGGGTGATCAGGCCATAGCTGACCACGGTGGCCCAATGCGGGTTGGTAATTTTATGTATACTTTCTCATATACCATACCTACTTGTATAACTTTGAAACTGTTTAATATGTAGATTGGAAACTAGACAGCTCGTGAAAACACAAATATAATGCTTACCCGGAAAATTTAAGTCCCTTTTTGCAACGGCCAATATTTTTTTCAAGGTCAATACTTCTTTTCTAACTGTATAGAAACTGTTGACGATGTTTCGCAACGCGCATAAATCAAAATTGTCCAGTTCGATCTTTTTGGCGCTTGTCCTTCTTTTTTTGCCTGGTGTAGACAATTTTGGTATAGCTGCTGGACCTGAACTTGAAGATGTACTTGGCAATGACGGGTCGTTTTGTTGTACAACTTTCGATTCGTTTTTAATTTTCATCAGTGTTCTTTTTGATACACCAGTAGCTGCACAAGCTCTTTTTATAGCTTGGTCTACAGGAATCATAAAACGTTTATTTGCCCTCTCATTTTCAAAAAAAGTCAACACCTTCAATATAAGAGTCCTTGCCTCACTATGAATTGTCTTGCCCATAATGTTGTTGGTACAACCAATTGGCTTCACTAACACGTTGAAAAAGTCTAAACTTAACAAAAAAAAAACAATTCAAAACTTAACACAGCAATAACTCAACAAAAACAGTATAACAACAGGAGATTTAAACAGTATTTAGACGATTACAAAGAGAGACGCGCAACGGTAACAAGGATGCTATCGCTACTGCGGGCTTGCGGCGAACGCGGGGAGCCGCGCGGGGTAGCGCGACAGGGGTCGCATTCCAGCGGAGTGCACAGTTAATTCGCACGAGTTGTAAATAATAACAAAATATAACCTCTTTTAATATTAACAGTAAAACGTCATAAATTAACTGTTGAAAACGTATCTTAAGTACATTTTGCTAGTTACTTATAGATTACTCTACACAAAAATTTAGTTTAACTACGGTAATAATAGACGAAAACATTTATCAAAAAATTACTTACCGAGCGCGTAAACACGTTCGTGCCTGTCACTTTACTCTCACTGCTGCGAATGGCGCGAAACTTCGTTAGCGTAAAGTTGGTACTGCGACTCACGCACACATAGAAGCCAGACCGTATACGTTGCTTCGTTCAAAAATTATTTTGACTGTATGAATGTGCCCCACGTACGAAGGGTCCCCACCTTCCCCTATGTATATACACTAAATACTTTTTGCATGGTACGCTTGTAAAACCAAGACATATTTTTTATGAGTACAATGAAGATTTCATCATCAAGGGGTAAGTTCGAACAATAAATTAAAACTACTTCTATTGCTAGGAGCACAAGGTGTACGAAAAACATTTATTCGATCTTTCCTCTTCTTTGACATGAGATCAGTTAACCCCTTACCGCATCGCGGATCATATATAAACCAAGCCATATTTTCATGAATATCTTCAATTAGAAAATGAAAACAGTTAGTTTTGTGTATAGCGTATCAAATATGTTCCATTCCTCTGTCATAATAATATGAACACCGCCATCTATGAGTAACTCTACGAACTCGCCCATCATTCAACATCGACGAACAGGTTGCTACTTGAGCGCGTCGGTTTCTGTTATTTGAAAACTCCGAAAAAAATATAAAATCTCTAGTTACCGCTATTAGATAAATATTATAAAGAAGAAAAATACTTATATATTATTGATAAGGTAAGTTTTTTACATTTTATACAATTATATTAGCATTTTTGAGTATTTAATTGTATGGATCAAATTTGGTACAACATGCAAAAATATTCTTTTTCTATTGTGCCTTATTTGTACCGTTATGCAAAAATGTAAGTCGTGTTTTTATTATTAATACTAGCTGCTGCCCGCGACTTTGTCTGCGAGGTATTGAAGATGTGTACAAAAAGTAAAGCTAAATAACGTTTAATGCCAGCTCCCTAATCCAGTTCTATCCAAAACTAATTTCTTAACTTCCTAATCATAACCTCTAGTCTTACAAACACATTTGACTGTTAGTTAACACTGCTAGTTTTTTGCTGTGGCCGCTATCTTGCACTGATTTGACAATTCGGATTAAAGAGGCTTGAAAACGGACGATGGCAAAGAAGTGTGCCGGACTCTTACTGGCTAAACCGCCGAAATGCTTCTCCGTTTCCTATAGTCCGGGGCCACGGGAACGCTTCAGCAAACTACCGCGAACCCCGAAAGGAGCGCTCTTTTTAAGGGGAGCTTCTTCATTAATGTGGAGCCAGCTTTCTCCAGTCCTTATTAAGAGGCGCGTGGAAGCACCGCGCACGCCGTCTTTGCCTTTATCCAGTACAGTAGACTGCCCCGAAACTACTGCCGTAGGCTATTTATGGTGGTGGGAGGAGGCCCATTAGGCCCTTCTTCTACCCCTTGCTCGTCGGACACGAATCGGGTGGTCAGATGAAGCCTGCCGTGCTCTTTCCACTTTTTCTTTGAGTGTCATCACTTCTTCGTAGACCTTGGTGACGGCACACCAACTAACCGCGGACACTTTGCCCACTCTAAGTGATGTGACATCGTCTGTACGGAGATGTCGCATTCTCACTGGATGTGAGAGGGGTCTGTAGAGCCAAATTTGCTAAATTTTGTTTGCCTACCTATTTGGGTTCTTAGACAGTTGAATGCTTTCCGAAAAGACCACTGCAATGTTTCTCCGGGCGGCAAATGTTCCTGAGGTAGGACATAAGTAGTAGGTGGTAGATGTCGATCTGCCCAGATCTTGCACTGAGCTCGAGTTGGAGTTTCAATAGTAGCCAGTGTACATCGGAGGAAGCTCTTTTGGCTCTTAAGTCTACCCAAATTAAGACTATTCTAACGTCAGGTAGAGCAATGCTAACCAGGGGGAGAACTTATTGAGCGGGGTTGTTTTTAAACACCTAATTAGATATTAATCGACACGTTTCGTTGAGCTCTGTGCGCTGTGGTGTGGAGAACGGCAAGCGCCGCTCTCCATTTGGTGGATGTATGTACGTGCAGCAAATTATTCCGGGCACCGATCTTTTATTTTCCTTTCTTTCTACCCCTTGACGGACGAATTTTCAAAATCCCGTCTTAGTGCTTACTTACATTACTATCAAAATTTCAAGTTTCTAGTTCTAGTAGTTTGAGCTGTGTTACGCACACATAACAAAACATTCGCGGGAGTACGCGAGCGGCGCATACTCGTAGGTACAAAATATTAAGCATACATACATACATACATAAACGTCACGCCTCTTTCCCTTGGGGGTAGGCAGAGATCACATCTTTCCATTTGCTACGATCCTGGCATACCACTTTAGCTTCATCCACACTCATCAGTCGCTTCATACACGCCCGTCGGTTTAGGGTACTCCTGACCTGACCCTTTTTTAGGACTTAAAATAAAATATTAAGCAGATATTAATAATAACAGCCTATCTTTATTATACTTTTACATACGCAACTACCCTATACCATCGCAATTGGTGCACAATTGTGGTAGTGTATACGCACTATCAAGTCTTTAAAGCCACGCGTTATACAAAACAATATTGCAATCAACAGCTAGTTAATAAAGTATAGTAAATCTTTTACCGTCCAAACTATTTTTTTTTTGTTTTGAAAAATACAAAGCTCGTACTTCCCTGACCCGGCTATTTTCATTTCTATATTGTAAGCCAAATGACATGTTAATATTGACGTCAGAACATAAAACCATAGCAACAGTATTTTGGTCGCTACGGTGACATTTTCAGTAAAACCAGTTACGTGTTCTTTAAAAATAAAGGTATATTGCTAAGATCCAAATGAGACAATTAATAAAGTGATAATAAATAAATCTTCAAATCAAATCTAATAGAATGAAAAATCTTCAAATAAATTTTAATGGAATGAAAAATAAAGTGTTATGCGTATAATGTAACGGGATAGACTTCTTTAGTGATGGGATGTAGTGCTACGATGGATAGGTAGTCGATATGTTTCTGGAATAAGAAATGTATATCGTGCGTAGTTCAATTTTTATTTTTTAAAAGCGTCTAATTATAATGATAAAACAACGCAACATTATAAGATTGGTTGGATTGGTTAAAAAGTTGCTAAGGAAAAATATTAACATTTTATTCGTCCAAACTCATATCTAAGTCAAAATAAGTAGTCATAAAATATTTATATTGACAGGTATAAACACGTAGTTACACTGCACAACTAAATAACACACTATTTTTTATAACAAAATGAAAGAGAATTAAATGTATGCTGCGAGTATCGACAGCGATATAAATATTTTTCGAATGTCCATCCCTAGTCATGTGGTACTGAGAGACGTCAACGTCATACAGGCAACTGTCACCCGCACTATTTAGCCACGGACGCGCAGGCGCGAGGCGTGTACGTAATCTGATAGAATATTAGAATCTTAACAAATGTTCGAGGTGATTCTTTATATTGGCATAACTTTTTTATTAATCAACCGATTGACATGAAATAAACACTAAATGTGATGGGAAGCTTACTACAACATATTAGTGAAAACCGCATTTCAATCGAATAAGCCGTTACTGAGATTAGCGTGCACAAACACCACTTTTCTAGAATTTTATTATATGTATAGATTTTATTAATACTTCTGTGATTGCTTATAATGTTTATTGTATTTTAGGCAACCTGATGGAATATGGATCCTAGACGATTTTACGGCGGTATCCATACGATTCTCAAGGATTTTCCGGACAGCAGTGCTGATGAGGACCTATCAGATGACGAGCAACTAACGAATAGAAGACGAAAGGTACTACCACCTCTCTGTATTCCAGAATCTGAGGAGTCTGACTCAGTTTCTGATGATAATATACCTTTATCTCATCTTGCTTCTTCGTCAACAAGGACTTCAAGGGCTGAAAAGCCTCGATGGAGGGATGGATTTTTGGAAAGAGCTGAAACTGATTTACAGTTTACTGGAGACATTTCTTTGCCTCTAGAAATCACAACGTTGAATACCCCGTACCAGTTTTTCAAATATTTATTCACGGACGACATTTTTCTATATATATCTCAAGAAACTAATAAATATGCAGTCGAAAAGCGACCAGAAAAGCCCAGTAATATTACTGTAAAAGAACTTGAACAGTTTATTGGTATTTGCCTTTACATGTCGATAGTTCAGTTAAGGCCTACGCAGACCGGGACGGAATGGCAAGGGATTTTAATTTTTACTAATGGACATTCAACCGTACTGTTACAGAAATACGACATAAATTGCTATGCTTTAAAATGATGCCGTGGCATTGAAAGGGATTTAATCGAAAAGACACGCCACAGGCTCCTGTGGCGGGATGCCGCGGCATACTGCGGTAGGCAACGGCATGACACGGACTCCGGCGCTCGTCACAGGCTCCCGTGGCGGGATGCCACGGCATACTGCGGTAGGCAACGGCATGACACGGACTCCAGCGCTCGTAGTAATATACTGCGGGGTGCGGCGGTGGGGGTAGAGAAGCGGGGAATGCACACCATTGACCATCCATTTGCGCCCGCGTCTTTGACGACTGTGTACCTACGTGTTTTTTTCGGAGACCAGTTTTTTACGTTTTTTATTCCAACATGGAGGAAAAATTAATAACATTAGTTCAAGCCTATGATTATTTATATAATATGTCATCAAAACATTATATGAACACTCAAATGAAGAACAATGCGTGGAGAATAATTGGGACAGAAATGAATAAAACAGGTAAATATTTTTGCAATATAATTATATTTTAATACTTCACACGGTATTAATGTCTATTTACAATATCGTTTTGCCATGGAATCGAGCCCTCATCAGAGTTAAAGTAATCTTTAAACATCTCCCGTACTGTCGTACCATCTAATGCATTGTTCATATTATTATCGTTTTCTAAATTAATGCTTACACTTGCTATACTTTGACTTTCTGTGCTTGTACCACCTATGATGAAATTGTGTAAGCAAGTGCATGCTAAAATGATATTATCAATATATTTTGGTTGAACCTGAATTCCTTTTTGACATAATTCGAAACGTTCTTGAAGTATACCAAATGCATTTTCGACGATACGCCTGGCTCTACTCAAACGATAATTGTATATTTTCATTGCTTCATCTGTCAATCGGTCGCTACTAAATGGTCTCATAATGTTTGTGGTTAACGGAAAAGCCTCGTCTGCTATAAAAACATAGGGCAACTCAAGATCTGTCCTCGGTAAACGTTTTTTTGGGGGAATATCGAGGGCATTAGAAGTCAATTTTTTTCCAAATATTGAGTTTTGCATTATACCTCCATCACTATTTCGTCCATATGATCCTACATCTGCAATCACAAATTTATAATTTGCATCCACAACCGCTAGTAGCACGATACTAAAAAACTTTTTATAGTTCATGTAGAGACTTCCACTATTGCGAGGTGCCCTTATCCTAAAATGTTTACCATCTATTGCACCGATGCAGTTCGGGAAATTCCATTTTTCATCAAATTCCATCGCGATTCGCGTCCATTTTTCCCTTGTTGGTTTTGGCATAACACTAGGCCTTAGGACATTCCAAATGACTTGGCAAGTTTCATGTACTATAGAGCGCACTGTACTAAACCCCATACGATAGCTGTAACCTAGAGACTTGAAGCTACTTCCCGTGATCAAAAATCTGAAAGATAATATAAAGAGGGGTAAGTGAGGCAGAGTGAAAGACAGGGTACAGTTAAACAAAGTCAATTAAATAATACGATATATTTATTTATATATAATTATGAATTCCTCACGATATTTTCCTTCACCGTAAAGCCAGTGGTAATTTTTACTTAGAAAAAAAATTAGCTCAATATAATCCCATAAACATAGCTGGTGCTAACCTAGTCACCTAGTCACTATCTAAGGCCTTTTCCCATTACCTACTTATTCTGATTCTATACCATTTTACCTGCTTATGTTTTGTTTTAGGTGAAGAATGTCAGAAAATATGGAGTAATATACGTAATAATTTTAGGAAAGCTCTGAATAACAGAAAAACAAAGAGTGGTGACCCGTACACAAAGCGACGCCCTATCAAGTTTGAAAAAGAGCTGGAGTTTTTGAAAAAATTCATTCAGCACAGAAAACAAACCTCGAATTTGGACTCCTCTTCAGAGGATACGCAGACTTCTTTTGCAGAATCCGCTGTCGTTGATAGCGATGAACGTTCAGTTTCGCGAATGACCAATGATTCACACCATTCCTCAATAATACCAGAACCTACAACAACTGCTGAAATACTAAATAAATATATTGAATCGAAAAAGGAGGTGGACGCCATTGATTCGTTCTTTCAAACAATGGCTGCCACAGTAAAAAAGCTACCAAAAAGAGAGCAGGTCCGAATAAAGAGACAAATATTTAATATGGTAACTGACGCCGAATTAAACTACATAGAGGGAACTCCAGCTCCAACATCTGAAGATGTCTCTACCAATTTGCAACATCAACGACCATGCCGTACCGCTTTTACTTCAAGATCTGGCTGTGGAACCGCGGCAGGCTTGGGCTATGAAGCTGTATCAGGATCTGGCTATGAAACCACCTCAAGATCTGGCTATGAAACCACCTCAAGATCTGGCTATGAAGCAGCTTCGGGGTCTGACTTTGGAACCGCCTCAGGCTCCGGTTATGAAGCAGCTTCGGGGTCTGGCTTTGGAACTGCCTCAGGCTCTGGTTATGAAGCAGCTTCGGGGTCTGGCTTTGGAACCACCTCAGGTTCTGGCTATGAACCTGCTTCACGGTCTGGTTATGAAACCGCCTCGGGCCCTGGCTATGAAGCTGCTTCAGGGTCTGGCTACAAAACTGCAGTTTCTGAATACGAAACTAATCTAAACTAGTAGGTACTCTAAATTAAGTAAAAAGAAATAAAGATCCAGGAATTATCAGTGAGAAGATTTATCAGTGCAAAAACATAAAAATCGTTATTATGTGTCTACAATTCATGATTGTATTTGGCAAAAAAATTTGTTTTTTTAATTAAATAAAAGAAGAAAATATTAAACTTATACAATCATTTAACTGCCCACCTCAAACACAAGGATAATCTTTGATCGGCTTCAATGGGGTTGCGAAAATTGGTCCTCTGTTTTTCGATATATGGTCGACATATATTCAACAGTGCTTGAAATTTCTCATAATCCATTCTATGATAGTCATAAAATTTTTGCACGTCGTATTTTAAGTCATTAAATAAATTATTGAATTCACCCTTTGATTCCCTTTCTTTCCATAAATTATCAACCCAAAATCTTCTTCTATTCCTATTATTAGCCTGTGCACTTTCTTCTTCATCTGCAATAATCGATATCAACACTAAATCCCAATCTACCATTGTAAAACTGAGGCACACCAACACTCAATCAAACGCAACTGAAGACTGCAGGCAGCAGGAGTCGCTGAGGCGTGCTTTGTCATGCCGCGGCACCCCGGGGCATGCCGGGGCATGCCGTGGCAAAGTGCTGGAATGCCGCGGCACGCCGTGGCATGCCGTGGTAAAATGCTGGTATGCCGCGGTATCTAAGCAGCCGGTGTGCGCTGACTCACGGCAAAATCCCTTGCCATGACGTCCCGGTCTGCGTAGGCCCTTACCCTCTACAAGATTTTATTGGAATGAGGATATGGGGTACCCAAAAGTTAGTACAATAATGTCTTGTAATCGTTTCGAAGAAATCAAACGTTTTATTCATTTTAACGATAATTTGACACAAATACCAAAAGGTCAGCCAGGACATAACCCACTTCACAAAATCCAACCATTATTGGAGCTTTTAAGACAAAGAATTTTGACAGTTCCTAAAGAACAGTATATGGCTGTTGATGAACAAATTATACCTACCAAGAGCAGATCATCTATGCGGCAGTACAACCCTAAGAAACCCCACAAATGGGGCTACAAAAACTTTGTCCTTAGCGGCAGTTCAGGATTTAGTTTTGATTTTGAAATATATACTGGAGCTCAGGGACCTGTACAATCTGACACTAATTTGCCAAAAATAAGTACTAGCAGTGACGTCGTAGTTCGCCTTTCTAGGACAATACCAGAAGGACTCAATTACAAACTATTCTTTGATAACTGGTACACGTCACTACCCCTTTTGACGTACCTTAACAAAAAAGGTATTTTACCAATAGGCACCATAAAAGCTAATCGTATCCCAGGCTACAAGGTTCCAGTTGAAAAAGATTTAAAAAAAAAAGGCCGAGGAACTACTGTAGAAAAATTGACCACAATTGACAACACTGATATATCAGTAGTGACCTGGTACGACAACAGAGTTGTGAACTTAGCTTCAACTTATGTTGGCAGCAAACCATCATCTGAAGTTCGACGTTTCAATAAAAAAGAAAAAACATATCAAAATGTATCATGTCCAAAGGCAGTCACGGTTTATAATAGACATATCGCACCTTCGGTGCAACAAAGTCACAAATAGCCAAATCTGCAAAATCGAACTAAGTATGCCAAACTGTTTCTGAATCATGCCTTTACTTGGGGCAACAAAAACATCCGCGGAGGTATCTCAAAATTCTACTAGATGGCGCGAGTGCCTTTGTGGTTATTGGCGGCTTTTCCATGCGCTTTGGGCCGACAACGCTTCATTGGACAGTAGTGCCCCCGCGCCCGCGAATGTTTGACGTACGTTGGAGCTACAGCCACACAAAGGTATTTATGACCTTTTTTATTCTCACTTATTGGAGCGACAAAAACGTATTTGTTTTTAAGACCTCATTTTTGTTAAATATATTACAAAACTTTTGGAGCTACAAAGGCATTTTCTCATAAAGCGTTTTTGTAGACCCAAAGTTTTGATATATTTACTACATAATTGGAACTACAAAGTCACTAACTAAAAAGTGTTTTTATAGGTCCATTAATAGAAATTTTTTCAACTAATCTGTTGGATTTACAAAGTCTTAAACTATGAAAGTGCTATATAGGTTCAAAATTAGTATTAAGAATGTGATAACAAAAAGACTTATGACTTTTTAATTCCAGTTTTTGTATCATAGGTACCCGCTGTTTAGTTCATAAACAAAATTGTGACTTTGTTACCCCATAATCATTTACTTATTCATTTTTTTTGTCAAAGTTGCACCTAAATGTATGATAATAAATATTGTTTTTATTTAAATGCTGCTTCGATGATGACAGCGATAGTCAACAATGTTATTTTCTAAAAGACTGTATGACGATCTCGTCGGCGAAACTAGTAAAGCGTCAATAAATTTTCAACTTTACGCTCCAGAACATAAAGTTGAAAATCCATTGACGCTCGACGTTGGGGACCTAATCATTTTCTTCTTAAATTTTAGTTAATCAAATTCATGAACCTTTCGTTATTGCTCTTCTGTTGTTTCTCAGTTCAGGCCTTTGCATAATAAAAAATAAATAAATAGAAATATAAATAAAAAAATATAATAATAATAGTATAAAATAACAATAATTGTAAATCTGATTTATTAATATTTTTATTTCAGAGAGCAATGGGTTCCCGAAGTAAAAAAATTCTTTCTATGGTTCCCATTCCCGACAATAATTTAAAGAAAAACAATACATTCGTTGAAAACTGGTTAGCGAACTGTCATCCGGAAGATCAGGACAATGATCATGATTTCAAGTTAGAATCCTCTCGTTTTTCCGTAAATAATATCACCAGTACTTCCTGCGAAGCAAAAAATGAACTGTTAGCTACTGACAGGAGCACAGTATGTGATAATGCCGTGGATACAGTAATTCAAGAAGTAAATGCTGATTTAATTTTACTAAATACCGTAACAGAGAATGTCACATCGAAAGATATTGAAAACGCAGTCATTACTACAGATAGCAAAACATTTAACCTTTCTGATGATGAAGAAATAGTTTCATCCAATGTTGTTATCGCAGATGTAGTGCCAGAAACCACATTAGCAAAAAGTATGCTAAGGCCAGATACTGTCTCGAATGAAATGAACTCAGATAACAATGAAGATTTTTCCGCAAGTGATGGATCTGAATATGAACCACCGCAAAAAAAGGCACAAAAAAAAGTTTTTCAGCCAATTCGTAGAACATCCAGTTCTAGCAGTGATTCCTCTACCTCTAGCAGTGGCTCTTCCAGCTCAAGTACCGGATCATCTAGCTCAAGTTCATCTAGCTCTGGCAGTCGTTCCAAGCACTCTAAATCTACATCTCGCTCCAAACATCCTTCTAATGTGTCAATTGTACATCATAATGCAGCTTCTGAGAATATTCAACCAAGCATTGAACAAGCAAGTATTGTAACAAAGTCTAAAAAAAGAACCAGAAACCCAAGTCAGTGGCAAAAGAACCAGAGAAAGCAATTAAAAAACAGTGGTCAAGCATACACATCATCTAGAGGTAACTAGTAATGAGTGGTATTACTAATAATGAAATATCTTTTTAATTTTTATTCTATTATATAGAATCTTAGTCCTTCCGACAACACAGACAGATGTGTTGCTGGTGAGTTTGTTCTTCGCCTATTCTTCTCATCAGCTATAACACCTAGGAACTGGCGAAAGGGGGCGCTTTGGTGGCTGTCTAATGTAATTATTGACTTTCAAAAAGTGCTGATCTTCAGCCTAGTTTGAATAAACGTATTTTCTTTCTTTCTTTTTTCAGGTAAATCCATGCCGGAAAAAAGTATTCGACCACCTTGTACGAGTACCTGCCGATTGTCTTGTTCAAATAAGTTCACCACAGAAGATAGGGATGTAATATTTAAGACATACTGGGGCCTTAATTCTTTTCAAAGACAGCGTGACTTCCTTGCTTCTTGTGTAAAGCAAGTTGAACCTGAATTCCGTACCATCAAGATTCGAAAAGGTGGCGACGTGAATAGAAAATGTAGAAAACCAAACACATCGTACTTTCTAGTAAATAGAGGTAGTGAAATAAAGGTTTGTAAAACGTTCCTATTGAATACATTGGCTATAAGTAATAAACCACTACGCACTGTAACTGAAAATAAATTTGCAAGCACAAGTGTAATTCCAACGGATAAACGCGGTAAGCACGGAAAACAGTCAAAGTTGGATGCTGAAACAATACAATCTGTACGTGACCACATTAATTCAATTCCTAGAATGGAAAGCCATTATATCAGAGCTAATTCATCAAGAGAGTATATAGATGGAGGTTTGACTGTAGCCGAACTTCACCGTAACTACAGTCAAAAACGTATAGCTGACAACAAGGCACCAGCAAATTACGACGCATACCATCGGATTTTCAATACCGAATTTAATATCAGCTTTTTTATTCCGCGTAAAGACCAATGTGACGTGTGTGAGGCCTTTAAGAATGCTGTAGATAAAGAACCGTTGATGTCCAGCTATAAACTACATCAAGAGGAAAAGAGTCTTAGTAGAATAGAAAAAAAACAAGATATAGACGAGTGTAAAAAGCCTGATAGCAATAGCATTGTGGCTATATTTGATCTTCAAGCCGTATTGCCTTGTCCTATAGGTCAATCGTCGGCATTTTTTTATAAAAGTAAACTTAATTGCTATAATTTCACAGTATCAGATATTAAGATTAATAAAACATTCTGCTTCTTTTGGCATGAGGGTCTGGGTAAACGAGGAGCTAATGAAATAGGTTCTTGTTTGTACAATTTTTTAAAAGAATGTTCTTCGACTAAACCAAATTCAGACATAACTTTTTTCTCGGATAACTGTTGTGGCCAACAAAAAAACAAATTTATTCTTAGTTTGTATTATTATGCCGTTTCAACCTTGCCAATTAAATCCATTACACACAAGTTTCTAATTCGTGGACACACGCAGAACGAAGCTGATAGCGTCCACTCTGTAATAGAGAAAAATATTCGTCGAGCAAAAAAATCAGGGCCAATTTACACCCCAGATCAATATGTGGCTCTAATTCGTAATGCTAAAAAAACCGGTAACAGTTTTACTGTTAATGAAATGAGTTTTGATAGTTTCTACGATTTAAAGTTACTTTCTAACGATATTAACTTGAACACGGGCAAGAATATTGACGGTGAAACAATCAGGATTTCTGATGTCAAAGTCGTGAAATTCATTAAAGATTCTGATACCTATTTGTACAAAACCACGTATAAAAGTGAACGTTGGAAAGAAGCTAAAATTAAAATTAGTCGTGCAGGCAAAAAAAATATCTCAGATATTCAATTGTGTGCGGCATACAGCTCTAAGTTACCAATTGCGAACAATAAAAAGCAAGATATTCAACAACTAATAACTGCTAATATAGTTCCAAAATATTATGAAAACACATTTAATAGTTTATTTGAATAATAACATCTTTTTGATATTTATATTATAATAAAAATATAAATAACTTTTAATAATAGGAACCAACAATGTTCTTAATAGTATTCATTTATTGTTAATTATTTCTTAATAAGTATCGTTTGCTGTCTACTGTAATGACAACAAAAAGTAATGTTGATTTTGACCTACCTTTTTTGATAAAAAGCTTTCTATTGTTTTTATTTTTCTAAGAATTTTATTGTTTATAATTTTGAAGAGTATTATGAAACCATTAAGACTTATTATGAGACTGCTCGTGAATTCCTAAGTGTAAAAGACTGTTTATTATGTAAGTCTGCATTTTATACAATTTGATTGTAACTCAAAGTATGAAAATGATGCCAATTAATGTTGTAGTTATAAGAATTTAATTGTTTTTCATTACCTTTTTGTTAGTAGTTGATTTTTAGAGAGGAAAATATAGAATTATGTTTGATTATGACACTTTATTTCATTTAAAACCCTATGTAAAAAACCTTGCTTAAGTCATAAAACTAAATAACTTCTGGTGCAACAAAGTCACAATTCAGGACACTTTTTATTGTTATGTGTTTTATTAGGATTTTTTTGGTAATGAAATATAAGATTTTTATGTAAAACTATAGCCAACTAAATAAACATTTTATTTTATAAATATTTTGAACCTACTACAAATAGTAATCCAGAAATGAGGCATTACATGCGAAAAATATATTAAAAGTCTTCTCCTGTAAAATTACAAAATGGGCTGTTGTGACTTTGTTGCACCGAAGGTGCGATATGGGTGGCGTGGACTTATTAGACGCTCTTCTTGGCTATTATAGAATTGAGATTAGATCGAAAAAGTTCTACCACCGCATATTTTTCCATATGATTGATATGATGACAGTTAATGTGTGGTTGTTATACAGGAGAACTTTAGCGGATTCAGACCCATATTTACCTTTAGCCGACTTCAAATGCGCAGTAGCTGAAGGGTTAAGCCAGACTAATAAACCATCAACAAGTGGAAAACGAGGACGGCCTTCTTATGAACTGGAAAATGCTATTGAAGCGAAGAAATTGAGAGGACCCATTGCTATCATGCCGTCTAGAGATGTAAGACTGGATCAAATAGATCATATGCCTGTCTGGACCACTAGACAGCGGTGCAAAGTACCAGAATGTAATGGTAGGTCACATGTTGAGTGCCAAAAATGTAAAGTGAGCCTATGTCTTAATGACAAAAGAAATTGTTTTAAGTTATTTCATACAACATAAGGTGACTGTAATCTTTTTTATTTAAAATTACAACATTTCTTTTTTAGTTAACCAAAAAATTTAATATAACTATAACGTTATTTACTAACAATATCGTATTAAAATTATTGCTTAAAGTGATTGACAGGAACTGACTGCCTGCCTGCCTTTGTATTTTTTGCTCACTGGACCAAATATGTACCAAAGTGGAAAAACGGTATATTTTCTTTATTTTTCAATAAATTAAAAAATGCTGAAACACGTGTTCTTTTATTTCTTATTTACTATCACATATATTTTTATTATCGACAAAAAAAAAAATCATGCGGTAAAGGGTTAAATCTATATCATACTACAAACATAAATTTTCCAAATGATTCTTTTTTTTTTCGTTTGAACTGTTCGATCTTACCCCTCATGCCAAATTTAGAAGATATTATGGTTCTCAAAGTTTGGTTTTATTATTGGTAGAGATGAAGGGTGACTAGAACAAAATTGTGAGTTTTAAGAAAACTGGAATCTCCAAATAATAAAAGAAATATATATAAAGCAATAAAAAATAATATTTATTAACATGATACATTACGAAAAAGATAAAGTAGGTACTGCGTTTTAAAACTACTAAGGTTTTTTTATTTTAGTAGCAACATTAAATGCTTAACATATTGTAAGTCATAATAATATCTAAGAAAATAAACATTTACAGTTTTTAGGAACTTTTTACCCCTTTACAGTAGTAGTATTTTTAAAGTAGCAGAAATAACAAAAAATTACATGATTATAACAATTTAAAAGAAACTTTCATCATCGTCATTCATAAGGGTATACTCCACAGGATCTCCATTTATTTGTAGTAATTCTATTATCTTAACTATATTAGAATCAGGTACACAGTCTTGATCTTTACGCTTAGGAATAACAAATTTTAGGTTGTTTTTCTTACCAATAGTTCTATAGAATGTTATAGTATACAGATTTAGGTTCGAATTAATGTTTTCAATTATACCGACGTAATATGTCCAACTTTTTTTATAATATCTAACGAGAACTGTATCCCCAATATTGTATGTCTCCGAATGATATAATATCATTTATAGGACAGTTAACTTTCTTTATTTTTTTCTTTGGTATATTAGATACACTTGTACTTTGTGATAATTTTCGCTTTTGGTTTGTAAATAAATCTAAATCTTTACTAATTGGTTCTAGTTGTAAACTTCCTTTGGGAATTTTGTAGAAAGCTTGATTATCTGGTGTTAATTTTACAGACGATAAGATAGTCACTTTATTATTATCATTTGCCTGAAAGTTTGTCTCTTTGGTATCAATTTCTGGAAATTCTTCTATCTCACATCTTTCTTCGTTTATTTTTGGTTCGAAAGTTGTTTTGATTGTTCTGTGTTATCCAATAAGTATCACACATTTTTATGTGATGAGCCATCAGCTTGTTGGATCAGTTATGTCTGACTGCACCATGCTCAGCAGCCGGACCCTTACTTTGTAGACCAGCTTGATGAGCTAAATTGAGGGGTATAGAATCAAAGGCAGCTATATCCACCTAGGCATTTTTCTTCATAAAGCAGAAAAAACGTCTTATTTTATTTTTACTGTAGCAATACGTGTAAAAAAAGCCCTAAAAAAAGTATTAGGAATGTTGGTACCACTGAACAACACACCTAAGATGACCCACTGACCAAAGGATTTAGCTGTGTTTGATTCTGATTGTAATGGATATAGCTGTTTTTGATACCAATTCTTTGGTGATGACGTCACAGGAATAGTGATGTGCATTTAAACTTTATCTAAGGATTTTCTATCCAAAATGAAATGAAATGCATTCGTCATTATCACGTAGATTGCTTAAAAATTGATACCGTATTTTAATAATCTTACTAATATTATAAAGGCAAAAGTTTATGAGTGTGTGTGGATGGATGGATGTTTGTTACTCTTTCTCGCAAAAACTACTGAACAGATTACGATGAAATTTGGTATGTGGGTAGCTGAAGACCCAGAATAATACATAGGGTAGATGTAGGGCAGGTATAGGGTAGGTGTAGTGTAGGTGTTGGATTGATTACTGAGCAGGACGACGTCTGACCCAGCTAGTTGAGTAAATAAAAGAACATTTTTATAAAAACATTTTTATATGAATTAAATTCTACACTCTTAAATTATCTCCCTCTTCTTGAACTTCACATAGATCTTCTACAGTATCGTTCTCTTCAACTCGCCTTTCTTCTAATAGCCGCAGTTCATCTTCGTCTAAATTATTCAATACCGCGTGAACATATCTTAAATGTGCCAGATTTTTCCAAGAGTCACCGTAGTGTTTTTGAAGCAAGTTTCTGACATCTCGCAACTTTAATGGATTCACTTGTATGCCGTTAGGAATTATTGTTGGCCGTATATCCTCAGCTTTTTTACCTGGTTTACACAAACTCTTGGGGGTTCCCGTGTCATAATTTTAATATAATTCACTGCATACCAACACACTTCCTTGTTTTTTGGATCTTCGAAGAATAATACCTCATGTTTTCGGATTTGTTTTTCAATATTCCCGAAAACTCTATCAGGAGGCATGAAAGAATGGCCTGTGATTGGAAACACTAGTTCCATTTTTTTTACATGACGGTTTTCTAAAAGCCATCGCATGCACATGGAAATCATTATATAATTTTTATTTTGGCCAGCACATCCGTCTGCCACTAAACGGACGTGGGTTAGACCAGTTAGGTCAGTTTTGTTGAGCCTGTCAAATACAGCGGAAGCAATTTGGTTTGAACCTTTAGCATATTCATTTTCTGTCCAGATGTATGCATATGTAGTGTTTTTATTTAAAGGATCTTTCGATGATCCTTGGACTATTGTAAAATTATACAAATACAGCTGCCTGCTGTAATAACAGCTCTGGTCGGGCACTTTCGGAAGTACTAAATTTTTTTGGCAATCAAATGAGAATGTAATCATTTGCTCTTCTTTTTCCCTTAGTAGTTTAAAAAATGCTTGTGCTCTTAATTTGTGTATCCTTTTCTCTACAGGGTGACTTTGAAGTCGTGGGCAATATTTTAAACTAAGATACTATTTGTTATAGATATGGCAATGTTTATACTATTTAAGTTGTTGGCAACACTGCTTAAAGACGCGTTGTTGTCTATGATTATTACTTGTTCAAACTCTGTAACTCGGTAACGTTAAATAAATGCTAAGTGAATTATTACAAAGTTCTACGTTTTATTGAGAATAATATCAGGTTATGGGCCCAGGCACATATACCTAGCTGTTTTTGTCTCAAT
The DNA here is from genome assembly GCA_941860345.1 of Chrysodeixis includens. Classification (NCBI taxonomy): domain Eukaryota; kingdom Metazoa; phylum Arthropoda; class Insecta; order Lepidoptera; family Noctuidae; genus Chrysodeixis; species Chrysodeixis includens. The sequence continues at coordinate 8,042,120 of OW796111.1, read as the reverse complement.
TGGAGTTAGTTACGGAAAAGCCGGCGAGAAGGAAAAAGTGAGGTTATCTTACTGTATGAGCGTGCTGGGTGTATGCACTGCAGATTATCGTCGACTACTACTTGCTATTAGTTTGGAGAGAACAAGGTCGGAATGGAAGGTAATAACAACGCAAATGTGATCAAGTTGGAAGGAGCAAGAAATTGGAATATTTGGAAATTCCAAATTACAGTACAACTGAGGGGCAATGACTGGTTGAATATTGTGGAGGGAAAACAGGTGAAGCCCGAAGTTGCCAGTGAGATAGCTGCATGGGAAGCTAAAGATGCCAAGGTGCAAACATTACTGGTTACACGGATGTCTGAAGAGGCAATGCTACATATTATTACATGCACGAGTTCTGCTGAGATGTGGCAAAAACTGCAGAGTGTATACGAACAGAAAACTGAGACAAGCGTGCATTTAGTGCAACAGAGATTCTTCCAATATAAGTTTGAAAATGGCTCAGATATGTCCGTTTTCTTATCCAAAATACAGGAAATGCAAAACCAGTTAAAACAGATGGGTGAAGAAATCTCGGATAAGTTTGTAATCACAAAAATATTAATGTCACTGCCAGACGAATACAAACATTTTGTTTCGGCATGGGAGTCTGCGCCTGACGACAAGCAAACTCTGAATAATTTAGTGGCCAGACTATTAATTGAAGAAGAGAGAATAAAAGGAAAGAATGAAGACGAGCAGCAAGCTTCATCTTCTGCGTTCTTAGCTAAAAATAAAAGGCCTATAAAATGTTACAAGTGCGGTAAGAATGGACATTTTCAAACTGAATGTAAAAGTAATAATTGTGAAGAGAAAAAGAATAACGATAACAACTGTTTCTATTGTGGGAAGTTCGGTCATTTCAAGTCCCAGTGCCGCTTTCGAAAACAAAGAATGTCGAAAACTGAAAATAAAATGAAAAGTAACGCGTTTGTTGTGTCAGATTCGTCGCATAAACTGCAAAAATCCAAATGGCTAGTGGATTCTGGCGCCAGTGAACACATGTGCCGGAATCGAGCACTATTTACATCATTTACAAATATTTCGCCAAAACCGGTGATGGTCGGTAATGGCGCTGTGATTAATGCGCTTGGTTGCGGACAGATGGCAGTTCAAGTATCGAACGGAAGGGAATGGATTGACACAGTGATCGAGAATGTATTGTACGTTCCGGATTTGAAAACGAACTTGTTCTCGGTAAATCGTGCCACAGATAAAGGATATGTCATGCTGACAAATGACAGTTCGTGCAAATTTTACAAGTCAAATAATGTGTGTGCGGTCGCAGAACGAATTGGAAGCGCATATTATTTAGATTTACGCTATGTTAATAATAATTGTGGAATTGCGAATACTGCAAAATTGGTGCCGAACGACCTGAATGAATGGCACAAACGATTGGCTCATCAGAATTTCAATTATGTAAAAGACATTCTACGGAAAAACAACATTGAGGTTATACAAACAACCAATCCAGTGTGTGAGAGTTGTTTGGTCGGAAAAATACACAGATTGCCGTTCAGTAGAAGTGACTTCAAAAGTACAAAGACATGTGAATTAGTCCACATTGATACCTGCGGTCCCATGGAGGAATCGTCAGTCGGTGGATCACGGTATTTTGTGTTATTGAAAGATGACTACTCAAACTTCAGAACTGTATACTTTGTGAAAACAAAGGATAAGATCAAGTACAGCATCGAAGATTTTATCAATAAGGCTGAGAATATCACAGGAAACAAGGTGAAGATATTGAGAAGCGATAATGGCCTGGAGTTTGTGAACAAGGATGTGAAGGAAATTTTAACAAGGCATGGAATAACACATCAGACTACTGTACCTTACACCCCCGAACAGAATGGGAAAGCTGAAAGAGACAATAGAACATTGGTCGAAGCAGCTAGGACAATAATGCATGAGACAAGCTCACCAAAGAAGTTGTGGGCTGAGGCGATAAACACAGTAGTGTTTGTATTAAACAGAACTGGAAAGAGCCATGAAGATGGAAGATCTCCCTTCGAGGTATGGACTGGAAAAACATATGATATCCATCAGTTGAAAGCTTTTGGTACAGAAGTATATGTACACATTCCAAAGGAAAGAAGGAGGAAGTGGGATAAAAAGGGAGAGAAGGGCCTGATGGTTGGGTATGAGGAAAATGTAAAAGGGTACCGTATATACTATGCACAAAAGAACACGGTAGAAATTAAGAGAGACATTGTCTTCCTACAGGAAGGAGAGAAGGAAAAACCCCAAGCGAAGGGAGGTGAAGGTAAAACTGTAGTGACATTAGAAGAAGAGACAGTGCAAGACAGTTGCCCCGAGACAGATCTGAATGAGATAGCAGCTGCCCCTGAACCCGAAGAGACATCAATTACAAGCAGTACCCTGGAAAGTCACTCGGAAAGTGACAGTGACTATCAGCCAAGCAGTGGAGAAGAAGATCTATTAGACAGAAGTAGTCTGCCTAGAGAGGAAAGGAGTAGGCGTGAGCGTAAACAAACATCATTTTATAAGTGCAATATTGTGCAAGTGGACAAAAGTGAGTGTGAGCCAGTTACATATAGCGATGCCATGAGTAGATGTGATGCCGGTAAGTGGAGTGAAGCTATAGCTAGGGAAATTCAGACTCTTAAAGACAATAACACCTGGGATTTTTGTGATTTACCTATAAATACAAAGGCTGTTAGCAGCAAATGGGTGTTTAAGATTAAAAATACAAATAATGTCAAACAGTATAAAGCTAGGCTTGTTGCTAGGGGGTTTGAGCAACAAGATACATTTAATTTAAATGATGTTTATGCTCCAGTTGCTAAACTAGCAACATTTAGATTATTTGTAGCAATCGCAACTAAGCTTAATTTGCCAATTTACCAAATGGATGTCACGGGAGCCTTCTTATATGGTGACATTAAAGAAAATGTGTATGTAAGATTACCAGAAGGGGCTTTTTCAGGAGATAATAATATAGTCAAGTTAAATAAGTCTTTATATGGGTTGAAGAATTCACCAAAGTCATGGAATATGAAATTTAATTCTGTCTGAGAAGGTTTTATAAGGTCAAAGTATGATTCCTGTCTGTATAAAAAGTATAGTAACACAGATAAAATATTTGTACTAATATATGTTGATGATCTTTTAATATTTGGCACAAATGAAAATGAGGTCTCAAAGCTAAAAACAATGTTAAATAAAGAATTTAAAATAAAGGATTTAGGATTAGTTTCAGATTTTTTGGGAATAAATGTGAAACAAAATTTAAAAGATGGTACAACTGTGTTATCACAAAGAAAATACTTAGAAAATATACTTAAACGATTTAATATGGAAAATTGTAAACCTATGTTGACGCCTCTAGATATAAATGTTAATACTAAAATGTTTGATGATAAGTCTGATTATGATAAAGACATTGAAGGGACTTGTAGGAAAATTATTGGCTGTCTTATGTATGCTGTTTCAGGCACTAGGCCTGACTTGTGTTTTACAGTATCTTTGTTGAGTAGATATCAGAAATGTTCAAATAGTGCATTACTAAGTGCACTTAAGAGAGTATTGCGTTATGTAAAACAAACTTTAGATTATAAAATAATTTATAAGTGTAACGATAATTTGTTGCAAGGCTATTGTGATGCTGATTGGGGAGGTGACCAGAGAGACAGAAAGTCCACTTCTGGGTATTTGTTCATTTTTGCTAATTGTTTAATTGTGTGGTGTTCCAAGAAGCAATCGTCTGTTAGTTTATCTTCTACAGAAGCTGAATATGTTTCTATGAGCATGGCAGCAAGTGAAGCGTGCTGGCTTGTTAGCCTGTTAAATGACTTTGATTTTCAAAATGTAAACCCAGTAAACTTGTATTGTGATAATCAGTCAGCGATTTTAAATGCAAGTACAGAGTCAGTCAAACGTCTTAAACATGTTGATATTCGATATCACTTCACTAAAGATTTAATTAGAAATAATAAAATTAATATTCAGTACATAAGTACCTCTGAACAACTGGCAGACATGCTCACAAAGCCGTTAAGTAAGGATTTATTAATTAAGTTTCTGATACTGTGCAATGTAAGAGATTAGATTAAGAAATAGAAATGTGCTAAGTTTTCTCTTTATTATAAACATTGAGAAGGGGTGTTATAGATATGGCAATGTTTATACTATTTAAGTTGTTGGCAACACTGCTTAAAGACGCGTTGTTGTCTATGATTATTACTTGTTCAAACTCTGTAACTCGGTAACGTTAAATAAATGCTAAGTGAATTATTACAAAGTTCTACGTTTTATTGAGAATAATATCACTATTAATGATACTAATAGCGTTAGGGCTACTTTTACGCAAAAAACAAAGAAAAAAAAAATGGTGGAGCGTGGGGCTTAGGCCGTGAGGCGGCCTCGTACTCATTAAAACCCCCGGGTTTTCGGCGTGCGCCACCATGGAGGGGTCACGGGAAACCAAGACGATTATTTCCGCGACCCCTCCGGCGCCTGGCCGGGCGTCGGATGCCCGGCCCCGCCGGGGGGAACTAGGTAACTACCTGCATTATTATTATTTTTTTTAAGTAAAAATAGCCCTAACGCAATTAGTATCATTAATAGTGTCTTAGTTTAAAATATTGCCCACGACTTCAAAGTCACCCTGTATAATCAGTAGGTTTTTCTTCGATGTATCATTTTCGTTTTTCAATTTTTCTTGAAGTTCAAGGCATTTCGAGCACACATCCGTCCTTGGACTCCCAAAACCAAGATTAAAATCCTGATTAAAGATAGATCTAAAGTAGTGTTGATGAGGAACTGGTTATGAGGAAGAGGATCCGGATGAGGAAATATGAAAAATATGTGTTGATGATGCGGATGAGGATGAGGATATTAAGAAGAGGAAGAGGATGAGGATGAGGAAGAGGTTGAAAGAAAGGAAGAGAGAATCTCAGAAGAAAACTGATACATAATAGAAATTTAAATAAAAGAAGTATTTCGAGTGGGTTCTTTAATTTTTAGAAAAAGAAAAACAGCCTAATAGTTGAAATTTACAATGGGGAGATTGTTTTTGATGAACAATAACTTTGAAGCTGTTTCGCCAGATAAACGGTTTCGTAATTCGTCGTAGATTAATCCAGCGCCACTAAAAAGTCGCTCGCTTGGTACACTTGACGGAGGGGCTGATAGATATTGGCGCATAACTCCGTTAAGCTCGAAATATTTGGGGTTCATTTTCCACCATAAAAGACTGTCTTCTTCAAGACTTAATCGTTTTTCTTTAGTATAATTAATCATCAGTGACTTTAATACCACAAATCTGTCAATAGGTGTGTTTTGCCTTTCATCCTCTTCATCGCTGTTAGCTGATGGAGCTAGCATCTCGGCTAACATCGAGTGTAAAAATCTTCCAGTTGAATAATTAGCTCCAGAACGCGACGGTTGGTTCTGATCTTCGTGAATAATAACATCATGTTCAATTGACTGTGATTCTGAGCTATTACTATGTTGGCAATGTTGGCATAAAGAGAGCAATTCGCTTTCAATGCTTTCTTTGGTAATCTCGTTAAAAAAAATTGTTTCGTATTTAGGATCTAAATAAGTTGCTATTGTATAAATATTGTTATTATGAAGCTCACCAAAGCGGTTCGTGATTTCTTCTAACAATTTTTGAAGGATATTCTTGCAAGCTTGGTCCGCCGTGTTATTTATGTCGTCTCTCAATAGATTCTGCATTGTACATGTCAAGACATGGATCAGGGGGATCACGGATGAAATACAGGCCTTAGAACTACTCATAGACTTCGTGGCTTCTTCAAATGGCTTAAGAATCTGCACAATTCTCAAGTTGTAGCCAATCATTCGGAGTAAGCTGTGGCAAATTGGTATGTTGAGAGGTATAAAGTACGATGGCATCCTTTATCTCAATTAGACGTTGAATCATATTAAACATACTATTCCATCTTGTAGGGCACTTTTGAAGGACTGAAAGCACAGGTAACCCCAAACGTTCTTGAAAACTTTTTAATTCACTTTGGGCAATTATTGAGTGATTAAAGTGTGTTGCGATCTGCTTACATTTAGCCAACAACGATGAAATATATTCGTCAATCGCCAAGGCCGTGCGTACACATAATTGCAATTGATGGATAGTACAATCAATATCATTAATCTGTGACAAGCGGGCAGCTCTCTTCATGTTAGACCCACCGTCTCGAACCATGACATGTAGTTTTGAACGGGGAATCCCCCATTCCTCTCGTAATTCATCCAACTTTTGTGCTATAAAATCGTCCGTATGCCGTTCCTCGAGTGGGACACATTTAAGAAATAGAGATACTCTTTGAAAGTCATTATTGATACCATGAATTGTATAACTTAATAATGAAACACCCGCTCCAGGCTCAGTCCATATATCAGTGGTAAAAGATAAATACTGCATGTCTTTTATTAATTTCTTTACCTTGTCCATTAACTTAGGATAAATGTAATTACACAAATGTGATGTATAACACTGACGTCCCCTTAAATTATATTTTGGCTGTGCAGCATGAACAAATCGTCTAAAGCCAAGCCCTTCTACAAAATTAAATGGTAAGTCTTGGAGAGCTAACATTTCACATATTAAATTATCTAGCTCGCGGCTTTTTTCGTGAGAAGTATCCCAATACTGATTCCTTTGTAATGCCTCCTGTAAAGTTACTTGCCTTTTGGCCTGTTGAAGAGGAGTCTCTTCCGTAACTTTGCGTTTCTTTTCAGCCGCGGCATTTTTTAATGCTGCGTCCTTTTTTTCATACTCCGCATATTCGACTTCATGACGTGACTTGAGATGGCTTCTTAGCCCCGAAGTTCCGCGCCCTTTTCTTGAATATGTTTGGTTACATATTTTACATCTAACAGTATCATCATCCACTTCACTAAAATACGTCCATAATGCACTACATTTCGGCTTCATCTCAAAAACTTTATCCTTGAACTTGTAATCGTAAACTATTTATAACAATTATAAAAATCTTATTCAATTACGTACGCGCGAAAACAAAGCAAATTGACGAATGAGCTACGAAAAACTACAAATTATTGTTGTGATTTTGCGTAAATTGCATATTTTATTGAAAAAGCTCCGCTTTTTCTTACGTTTTTTACAGGCCGCTTTCTGGCTGTTTTCTTTACCGAACAGCACTTCAATATTAACGCATCTTGATGTTGTTTGTTGGGTTTTGAGTAAAACGATCTTTGAAAATGCACTAGATCTAGTATTTTCAATTGTTTACACGCAAATGATTTGGTGTTATGATTGCAACACGTGGTGGTGCAGATGAATAAGTAATACTTTGCAGCGCTCGTACATCCAAAACTATTGATTTTATGAAAAAGTGAATAAGACATAAAGTGTAGGAAATTTTTTCTAGTTTAATTTTGTAGAAATATTTTTTTCCGTAAAATGCCTCAGAAAGGAGATATTCCCAAAAAACCGTTTTTGGGCGCCATTTTTTCAAAATGGCGGCGCGAGCGGCGGTGGCACGAGGTGGCAAAGTTAAAATTCGAAAAGAGCATATCCAAATCTATAAAATACCCAATTTTCAAAACTCCCGGAAAACTTTCCAGGTAACCCCCTTATTTTCTACCAAATGACTGGACTAATATGGAAAAACTACCATCGGGGCTACAAGTTAGCCAGCAGCTGTGATGACTATCATAACAGTGATAGTTTCCTTTTCACTGCCTCGTTTCACTTCGTAGATGTTTTTCCAGCCTTTTGGTCCTATGACCTTACCTGTTTTTGGACAAATTTGAAAACTAGTCTCATCACCATTGAGAATGCGGTTTGGGTCTTCCAGAATGTCCAAGTTATTCGTTTTTGTCAAGAAGTCTAAGAAGTCTGTAAACCATTTTCGAATATATTCTTCAGTAACAATAGCTCTGACAGTATTGATACTCTCTGGTGTTCTTTGACTTAGCTCTGGGTGCCTCTTCATAAATAATTCATACCATTTTTGGCCCGGAGTATCATTATTGAAGGGATTTGGCCTGTTTTCGGATTTGATTATTTTTTGTACACTGTTAATTAAATCGTTTTTTTTTCTGGGAAAACCACACTTCGCCATTTGTATTAGCCATTTAACTAATACTTCTTCTTCGGCTGGGTTAAGTACCAAAGGACGTTCCGTTTTTAATGTATCTAGGTCTATGCGACCAGCTAACCTATCTTGCAAAGTCGTTCGCGGGACGCCATATAATTTGGAGGCTGCACGAATGGGCATTCCATTATTTATTGCGTCAAGCGCTTCCTTTATTTTTATCCGATCATAATGGCATAATTTTCTTCGGGAAGGCCCTGGTTCTCCCCGCTCTGTCATTGAAGTACCTTAAATTAAAAGCGTTCATTCTAAAGCCGGCTTTTTGTGACATGCAGGTTAATTAATGAATGAAAGATAACGACCAACCATTTATATTTTTTAAGCAAATTAACATGGGTTTATTAGGTAGCAAGTTCCGAAGAGCAATTTATATCTTACTAGCTGTTGCCCGCGACTTCGTTCGCGAAAAAAAAAAGAAAAAAATTGGGATGAAAAATAGATGTTGGCCGATTCTCAGATCTACTGAATGCATATACAAAATTTCAAGAGAATCGGTCCAGCCGTTTCGGAGGAGTATGGCAACGAAAACTGTGACACGAGAATTTTATACAACGTTGATAAAAGCGAGAGGCATTAAATGAAACCACATATACTATAAGTGCCTACTGCTAATCCGAAACTATTAAAAAAAGTTTTCAAGAAGTATACGAAAAAACTTTTTTCAAAGAACTTAAATAGCTTAATTATTAACTTAAAATGTAAACACCCTTAATAAAAATTTACACTGACTTGCGGTGACTTGCGTAACAAAACGGCAACATCGCATTTGTACCTATCGCATAGCGCGTGCGGCGGGCTCACACACAGCAGAGCGGCCGGGTTTGATGTAGACGATAATGTAAACAAGTGGTGTAGGTATCGTTGGAAAGTATGATCAATGATCATAATAAACAATAATAATTCATTGTTATACTTACACATTAAATCTTCAATTGTTGGAAATGTCCGCCGTTTGCATTAATACACAAGTTATAACGACGTATAATATTGTTATTTAATCGTGCAATAAAATCTCTGTTTGTTGATTTTTTTAATTTATGAAACGCTAAAATAATTCGGTTTTTAAGTTCCTCTACGGTATTCACGTCTGTTGCATACACTTCACCTTTCACAAAACCACACAAAAAAAAGTCCATCGGAGTGAGATCCGGGGACCTTGGTGGCCATCGTACTGGTCCAAATCGACCAATCCACTGCTGTCCAAACATTTCGGTGAGTCGTTCTCTAGAAGACAACACTGAATGTGGGGGAGCTCCGTCCAATTGGTACCATAAATTCCGATGATTGGCTAATGGTAGTTCGTCGGTATATTCAGCAACGGGGCCGGATAATATTTCCAAAAATTTTGCCGCGTTTAGGGTTCCGTCAATAAAAACAGGGCCAATAATTTGGTCTCTGTGAATACCAGCCCACACATTAACAGAGAAGAGGTACTGATGCTCTGACTCCCGAATCATGCGTGGATTTTCCACACTCCAGTATCTGAGATTTTGTCGGTTCCATATGCCATTGCGTGTAAATGTACTCTCGTCGGTCCACATAAGGCTGCCTGTCCACCGGAGCGGAGCTAGGCTGCGGAGCGGAGAAACTGAGAAATATTAACCAATGGCTTGCAAGGAGCGGAGATTTTGTACAATCCTATTGGTTAATATATCTGAGTTTCTCCGCTCCGCAGCCTAGCTCCGCTCCGGTGGACAGGCAGCCTTACATTTAATAAAAAATTCCGGTCGTCGGTAACTTTGTCAAGTATCCATTGACAGTAAGTATGCCTGATTGGCAAATCCCTCGTTAAAAGGGCTTGAACTTTTTTAAGTCAAATAATTGACCTGGTTGAACTGGCTGCTGCGCAGAAACCGTTTCTAAATTGGCTGCCTCGTATGATGAATGTGATGATTGGTGATCAACTGATTGAAGTGGCTGATGCACCAAAACTGTTTCTGTAGGCTGATAAGTTGTGCCTGGGAAGGACACACTGGGTCCTGATGATGGTGACGCTATGTAGGACTGTGGTGACGAAGCACTGTATGAGGAAAGGGCAGATGCGTTCCGAGCGTATATAGCTCTTTTTCGGTATCGTGAAAGTACTTGTTGAATTTCATCTTTGGCATCTAAAAAATCTAGTAATGGGAGCTGCCTCAATTGAATAGCGACATGTTTTCCAACAATATCATACTCGTCTTCTTGTCTAGAAAAGCTGGAAGATTCTATAGTACTGTTTAGTTGTTTCAGCTCATCGATAGCTGCTGTAATTCCGCTCATTTCTTGGGCAGTATTATGTGATTTTTTAGCTTTACCCGGGTTTTTTTTCTTTGTCAATGTGCTGTCACTGGAGTAGATTGATCTATCATCAGATTTATCAAGAGTTTTATCGTCGTATAAGTCGTATAAGTCGGAGATGATGCCTTCCCTTTAAAGTCTTATTTACTAAAGCCATACAAAAATACATTGACTACCCCAGAAAAGATTTTTAATTATAGATTGAGCAGAGCAAGAAGGATTGTGGAGAATGGGTTTGGCATTCTAGCATCTCGTTTTCGTGTTCTGGGAAAGCCAATTCAGGTTAAAGAAGAAACAACGATAAAGATCGTCTTATGTGCATGTACACTACACAACTGGTTACGTACCACTGCATCAAGCACCTATACACCACCAGGAACTACAGATTATGAAGACATCATAAACTTTCAAATCATTTTGGGGCAGTGGAGGTCCGAAATTAATGAATTACCAAGTATCAGTCGCTCGAGAATCAATAATAGATCGAAAGCAATAGCAGAGAAACTGCGAGATAAATATAAAAATTATTTCAATGGCGAGGGAGCAGTTACCTGGCAAAATAATATGATTGTGTAAATAGAAACAAATAAAATACTTACCAGATTACTTGACGTTTTTTTTTCTTTTAGATTAATTATTTTCATAATATAATCCATAGCATCAAACCATTTGATGGGTGGTTTATAGATCTCATCAGTGCCAGATCCACTTTTTTTGCTTTTCTCAATTTTCAATAACTCCTGGTTATACGTAGAACGTAAATTTTTTACTTTTTTTGTAACTTCATTCGTGTTTTGTAAATTACATTCCATGCGGATGTGTTCTAACGACGCTTTACGTAAATCTCTGTTCTTATAATTAGGATCCAAACAATTCCATAAGTTTGTTTGATCCTTGTATATCCACAAACTTTATATTTTGGTCGGATGTCCATCTGTCCGCCATTTTGGCGCCGAAACAAAAAATACTGCACCCAGGGAGAAGATACGAGCTACTGTCATTTCGCAGTATCGTGCGTGTTGACGACCGAGCGGCGTGCGAGTGGCGTGGTGGGGGAAGGTGAGTGGCGAGTAAAAACAAAAAATGTTGTAGTAACTCGGACGCGAGCAACTGACCCACTCGCTCATGACAGCTATTCGTATGATGCGGTCACACAATGCAAGTAGCGGTACTACAGTAACTGACTAGGCCAGCTCGCACGCTAGCTCGCACTGTGTAACCTATCCAATAAGGTTGTAATTCGAGTGGCAAACTTGTCACTTCATTACGTTTTAAAGGTGGGACCGCATTAGAGCGGTGCTGCGCGGCGCGGCGCTGCGTGTCATTTGACGGCACCTATCGCATTACAACTGCAGTAAAGCGGCAGGTCGCGTCATTTCTTTGCTCATTCGCGTGCGAATAACGTAGAAAGATGGGCGACAGTGACGAGGATTTGGTTATAATTTCTTTGTTGTGTGCAGAAGAAGAACGAATTATGGAAGGGAAAAAAAAGAAGAAATGGATTGCTGACATACCAAGGTCACGATATCAAGAAGGAGAATACCACTATTTGTTTCCTCGCCTTCTCAACGACTCTGTACGATTTCACACTTACTTCAGAATGTCGAAGACAAAATTCTATGAACTATTGCATTGGATGGAACCACATATAAAGCAACAGGATACTCGTTTTAGAAAATCAATCAGTGCAGAAGAAAGACTCATGGTTACAATTAGGTAAGTATTTATTTTTAATTTAAATTTCGTATACAATCACAATTATTTTATCTACTTGTACTTGTCGATCTCGTTTTTGATCCATACAATTACAAATCATGTACCACCAAACCATCTGGTGTAATGTAGTATTGACGTTTAGATTACTTTGCGATGTTTCTGTTAGACTGTCTTCACCCTGTAATGAAGTGGAAGGGGTTGCCGTGCGTTCGTAAGCATTTTGATCCGGCATTTGGGATGGAAGTGGACTGTACTGATATCCTAGCTGAGGCTCAGAACTCGCATATCTTGTTCTTGATTTAGAAGGAGGTAAGGTTTCAGTAGCAAAGCACCGGCTTTCTAGTCTAGAAACATTTTGTGAAAGATTCTGGAGGGGTTGACGCTGTTGAAGATCAAATTCAGCTTGCGAAACTGTTAAATATAATTGTTTTTTTACTTTTAATTGTAAATCTGGAGGGAATGTCATGACTGTATCGGCCATTGCTGTGAAAAATGAATGTATGGGACTGATGCTTGCCCTTGCTGTCTGATTCTCCCGACTGTCTAAATATTTCTCAAGAACATGAGCAACATCAGATTTCTGTTGAACGTCCTTTTTAACTTTTCTTTTTGTTATCTCAGCAAACATTGCTGATGATGTCGATGCTAGCGTGGAACTGGTTGTAAACACATTATCCTCGGTAATAGGCAACGAGTTTGATGTGCTATTTGAGTCATCTTCGGTGGATACACATCTCACTGAGGTTACTCTTCACTGGTCTTTCTTGAAAGAATGGTCGTAGAAAATCCATTTGTTTTTCGTAGCGCCATGGTTTTGATGTTGTTGCTCCATCTCCACTTTTAGTCTTCCGTCTTTTCAGGCTCCTGTTGTATCCATCTCGCAACGATTTCCACCTTTCCTTGCAAATTTTGGCTGAATATAATAATAATAAAAAGCATTTGAATTTTGTTTACATTTGTTATTTCTATTTCAGATTTTTGGCGACTGGGGATTGTTTTAAAACAATAGGAGACAGTTTTCGTCACGGCTACTCAACTGTTCAAGAAATCATCCATACTACCTGTGCAGTTATTTGGGAGGTGTTATCAAAATTAGTTATGCCTGAGCCAAATCAAGAAATGTGGAAAAAAATTGGCGAAGACTTTCATAATAAATGGAACTATCCTGAATTAGGCAAAAAACTAGAACGTAACAGTTTAAATGTACCTTCTCCAAAACCATTATCAGTAATGGGAAATCCAATGCCCTATGTCATAGTAGGTGACGAAGCTTTCCCTCTGAAAACATACCTTATGCGACCATATCCTGGCACTCAATTGGATGATGAAACAAAAAAGATTTATGGGCATTTCTCTGTAAGCTCGTCCAGGTTCCATACAACTGATGTCCTGGCACTTATTTTTAATATTTGCCAAAAAAAGTGTCCTATTTCGAAGAAAATAAATTATTATATTAGTAAAATAAGGAGGCCCACTGAAATCACACGTATTTTTCAAGTTATTAACGGTTTTCCAAAAGATCATGACAGGGGAATGTTTCGGGCATCAGGGTACTGTTTTTAACATGACAGGGGATTTTTAAAGGAGACAAAGGACTGTTATATTTGAAAAAAAAAGTAATTTTACATTAATCAATCATTTATTATTTTAATAAAATATTTTCGCATCATAAATCAACAAAATTTCTTTGAAAAAAAGATTAACAGAAAACTCAACTTTAAACATTCATATCAAAAATTAAACCTTAAGTGCTAGAAACATTTTGTTCTTACTGACATCAATATAGTCTTATTATTATAATATTAATTATTGAAATTATTAAATGCTATGCATTAAATACTCATTATTATTAATTGTAATTATAATATTAATATAAAAAATTAAACTTATGTGCTAGGAACATTTTGTACTTTCTGAGATCGACAGTGTTAATATTATAATAACAGTCATCATATTAGCTTTATACACCGTGATTTTTAGGTCGTCTTAGAAAAGTCGTCCACACAATGTATCCGTCATAAAATACCTCTAGGCGCGAATATATATTTTTTATCATTAATTAAAATAATATGCATGAAAAAAATAAATAATACATTGGAAATATGAACCATCCTGTTAAAAATGTTTACGTATCAAACTGTTGAAGATACCTACCCAGCGAACGAGTCGAGCAGATCACTCCATCTCCATTTTTAACGAGACAAAATATCGCAAGCCAATCTAGCATAGTCCACGTGGACTGTTGTCCAATCAGATTGCCTAACGCCTCAAAGGCGCGCATGCGACGCCCCGCCCCTTTCACCTCGAAATCGGTGAAGGTCAATCTAACTGCAGTTTAGTTTCGTCCAAATACTGGAAGCGTGTGCGCGTGCGCTACCGGTTTTCTATCTTTGTCCGCGATCTCGAACCTACCTAATAATGAGTGATAGGAACTATCAGTACTCGAATGTAATGTGAAAATAATTGTTGCTTTTGACGTAATGACTATCGATCTTCCAGACTTACATCTCTTCTTTCCTCTTATAACTTACATCTCCTGCCTTCCTCTGCAACTCATTTTTCGCCTAATTGTACTCCTTCCCTTTTAGATCTCGCCATAGTCTCTTCCCCTGACAGGGTTACTACACACGGCTAACTTACGGCACCTTTTTCATACCACGACCTCATTTATCTTTCGTACAGGGTTCGTACCCCTAAACGTAAACCACAGTATGCGTATTTACGGAACTACAACGCCATCGACATCAAAGCTCTTGAGGCCGACGCATATAGCCTGGACTGGTCCCTCATAACTGATATAATAATAATAGCGGTCCGACCGATTTCGGCCACGGCGGCCAGTGTTACTATGACACCAGCCAGCTACGCAGGACATATTATAGTGCACAAGCGTGTGCGCAAACACAGGTGCACTCTCTATTCCTTTACTCTCATAGCCCGATGGGACGGTAATCCGACACGACCGGAGAGAGATCAGGCGCAGGACC
Organism: Chrysodeixis includens; assembly: GCA_941860345.1. NCBI lineage: Eukaryota > Metazoa > Arthropoda > Insecta > Lepidoptera > Noctuidae > Chrysodeixis > Chrysodeixis includens. The sequence goes on along the minus strand of OW796111.1, from coordinate 8,027,008 downwards.
CACATTTTTACGTGCCTTCCGAAACACGGAAGCTGTGATATTTATTTCTTAAACGCACACAACATTCGAAAAGTCGGTGCGCGCCGTGGGGATCGAACTCAAGACCTCTGACTTAGCAGTCCTACGGTCTCGCCACTAAGCTATCACAGCTTCGAAACTGATAGCACTAGTACGGACGATAAGGTCTCTCATTTCAACTCCATGGTCCTAAACTTGATTGATAGGCATGCACCCATTCGTCGCGTCAAGAAGAAACACACGCCTGCACCATGGATTACGGCTGAAATGAGGGGCCTTATGGCCCGGCGAGGCCGTGCTAAGCATAAATGGAAGTGCAGGCCGTCTGATGTGTACCTTGAGTACTACAAGGTCCTTCGAAACCGTTGCAGCCGTCTGTGTAGAGATGCCAAAAGACGCTATTTCCACGAATCTCTCATTAACCGCAGTTCCTCCGATGTCTAGAAATTTTTAAAATCGGTTGGTGTTGGCAAATCTACCTCTAACTCCTGTCAAGACGTGGATCTAAATGAATTAAATATTTTTCTCTCTGATTCCCCTGTTCATTTAGATCTTAACGTCAAAACCGTTACTCTTTCGCAATTAAGGAGCTTGCCGACACCAACCTGTCCCCCTTTCTCCTTTAGTCCCCTTTCTGAGGAAGATGTTAAGAGATCAGTGCTTGCTATAACATCCAGTGCGGTTGGCAGTGATAGTGTGAGCTCGAGAATGATTCGTCCTATTCTTTCGTGTCTCCTCCCGATCCTGTCTCATATCTTCAACCATTCCTTATATACCTGCAATTTCCCAGCTGTCTAGAAACGGGCTCACATAATACCCTTACCCAAGATCCCCAATCCTTCGCTACCATCTCATTACAGACCTATTTCAATCCTACCATTCCTCTCCAAGATTCTCGAGCACTTTGTCCACAAGCAGGTCACTGGTTACTTAGCATCTAACTCCCTTATCTCCTCTTACCAATCCGGTTTTCGTCCTGGTCACAGCACAGTTACTGCCCTGTTGAAGGTAACTGATGACATCCGCTGGGCAATGGAGAATAAGATGGTGACGGTCCTTGTCCTGTTGGATTTTAGCAGTGCCTTCAACTCGGTGGACTTTGATGTGTTACTAGGCATCCTCAAATCCTTAAATTTCTCTTCTACTTCTCTTGCCTGGTTTGAGTCCTATCTTCGGGGGCGCTTGCAGAGTGTCCGCCTAGAAGAGTCGTACTCTGATTGGTGTGAGCTCGCGACGGGTGTTCCCCAGGGTGGCGTTCTTTCTCCTCTCCTATTCTCTATCTTCATCAACTCTTTAACCAGAGTAATTTCCTCACACTTCCATCTCTACGCTGACGACTTGCAGCTGTATCGCCACTTCAAGGTGGCTGACGCCGATTCTGCCATCGACGCCATGAACCGGGACCTGGCCTCTATCTGTGATTGGGCTGGCTCCTACGGTCTTAAAGTTAATCCAGCCAAGTCTCAGGCCATCATCATAGGTAGCAAGTCTATGCGGAGTAGGCTAGATTCTGCATCTACGGCAGGTCTATTTTTCGATGGCGTTGCTATACGTTACTCGGATACTGTGGACCTGGGTATCATTATCGACGCTGAACTCTCGTGGCGTCCTCAGGTGGCCGAGGTTGGCCGTAAAGTCTTTTCTTCTTTCCACTCTCTAAAGTCACTTCAATACTTCCTTCCTATAAAAACAAAAATCTCCTTGGCGCAATCTCTGATACAACCAGTCATAGACTACGCTGATGCTTGCTACTTAGATGCCACCGAGGAGCTTCTAAGTAAGCTTGAGCGCTTGCAAAACTTGTGCATTCGCTTTGTATTTGGTCTGCGCAAGTATGACTATGTATCTCACTTTCGCAAGCAGCTCAAGTGGCTCCCAATCCGCTTTCGCCGGAACACTCGCATTTTATGCCTACTCTACAATATCCTTCACAACCCCACATATCCCTCTTACCTGCGTGAACGTTTCACTTTTAACCGACCTCCTGATGCCCCTTGCCGATCCCATATAAAATCCTTACTGCACTTCCCACCCCACTCCACCGACTTTTATTCCTATTCCTTCACCGTTCACGCAGTAAGGCTTTGGAATTCCCTACCGCCTAACATCCGTGAGACAAAAACACTTTCTCTGTTTAAGAGACGAGTAAAAGAGCACTACCTGTCCTCTTGCGATTGAGTCATTTTTGTATTTATTATTTTTCTATATACACTTAAATATATCTTTATTTCTACAATTATGTATATTTATATCGATAGAGATATGTATGTATATATGTATGTATATTTATATGGATAGGGATATATACAACGTGTAACGGAAATAACGCACATCCACAGACACCCCAAAAAGAATATCCTTTTTTATCCACAATTAATGTATTGAAACATTTTTATCACTTTCTTAGATATTTGTTTTTATTACATATTGTCAGAATAATTTGTACAAATAATTGGCAAAACGCGTGGGCGCCCTATTGCTCAATACGTTACGCGCGCACACAGACGCACAAAAGTGGAGGTCTCGCAGCCCGCGCGGCTTCTCCAATACCTACTATCATAAGTTCATAAAATCATAACATACGAAAAGTAAAACCCTTAAAACCAATTTGAAAACCTAAAGAGATTATCTACATTCTTATGTACGTAGATACTATGACGTCTTTGCATAAAATTGTTCATGTTTATTATTAGAATTGTTTAGTATGAATGATTTTAATAACCGTAAGTTATTGTTATTGAAATGCTGATAGAGATGAACTTGATAGGTACCTAAACAAAGGCGGCGTGTTTAAAAGATATTAATCATAATAATTAAACAATGAGAAACTTACATGTTTAAAATTAATCGGCACTCATACGACGGCGTCCTGTTTTTAAAACACTTTCAAAATGTCCACCACCTTGTTCTATGCACTTAAAAGCTCGTTTACGCATTGTTGTCGCAATTCACTTAACACTAGAATGTCCCTTTTCACTGTTTCAAATGCATTTTTTTAGTGAGAGGGCAATGACCTTTAGAAAATCTTAGTTTCAAGATTACTCCAAAAATATAAAACTTATGGTTCTTTTTAGAATTGAAAATGATGTTGCATGATTATATACATTTACATATTAAATAAGAGGGTTCTAGCTTTAATTATTTAAGAGTAATTATTTTTTTTCTGAATTTCACTTTTTTATTTTTTTTAATTAAACTATAGCGATGTAGCATTTTATGTTTTTCACATAATATACTCACTAATATTACTAATCATATTCTAAAATTTCACAAACTAAAATCGCGTTGCAAAAGAGATTAAGCGTTTCTATGTATTTTAGGAATTTCTATGGAAGTAGGGTTGTCAATTTTCGTATTAAAAAATCATAACATAAAATCCAAAAGTATTATTCCATGGTATTATTGATTTGAGGCGCAAGGAAAAGAGTACATGGAAGAAGTTGTGGGAGGCCTTTGCCCAGCAGTGGGACTGTATAAGCTAGAAAAAGCAATTATTCCATGCTGTCATCATCAGAAAAAGTTATAGTTTCTTCTGATAGCAGTGTCAGGGGTTCATCATCTGTAACCATTTCTCTGTTATCACTATCTATGGAACTTAGAGGTAACTGATCATGAAATGTTACATTTTCCGTGGATGGTTTTAACAGAGAAATAACTTTTACAGGGAGAGTCAAATGTTTCATTTTATTGTTTAATTTCATGCGGACCCCTTCCCAATACTACACGATGTCCATCATCAAAGAAAATTAAAAAATAAAATGTTAGAACTCCACTGCGGGTTAAGCAACTGACGACAACCTTATTATTTGCGGTTGGTACAGTAATCGTGACTAGATCCACAAAATTAAGTTTGTTTTTATTGTATATACTTTTCCGAGATACAAAGTACCCAGTGTGGTGCCCAGGATCTTAAGGAATAATTATGCCGAGTTTCATCGTAATCGAACTGGTAGTTTTTGCTTAAAAAAACTGACATTCAGACAGACAATTTTTTTTAATCCTATTTTTGGGTTTGGTATCGATCTAGTAACAACGTCTGCTATTTATTTTGTTGATATTTTCAATGTGCAAAATATAAACTTCTACAGTTTTATTATAGATCACTTACTTTGTTGACAACCCTAAGAAAATCTTCAAAAATCGATATCTCTGGTACAACGCCATTGTAGTGTCTGATTTTTTTTATAAATATACATATACAGCATGTATATTTGAACGACGGACTTATTGAAGGAGGGTGGTCAGTATTCGATTCTCGTCCCAAATATGTAAAAAAACTATGACCTTAATTTTTCATATAACTATCCGATAAAATACAGTATTTATGAACACAGAGCGCAAAATGCCTAATATCACGCGCCAAACACGTGCCGCCGCTAAGGCAGCGAGCGCGCAAGCCCCCCCGCGCCCCTTGTGATGTCGACGACGAGTGCCGCGCAGTGAAATGCATTCATACCTACGTCGACGTCGGTCATTGACCGCGCATATGTTCGATAAGCGCGTGGGTGTTAAAACGTTGCGAAGTTATTAGGACTTTTTTGGAACGATTTTGTTCGTCGTTAATCAGGGTTTTTTTTTATTGTTATACGTTTATTGGTGAAGTCTATGCATAAACTATTGGTGGTTTGAATAAGTCCGTCGTTCAAATATACATACTGTATATGTATAAAATATAATAACACTGAAAGAAAATGCGACCATGCTAAGTTTCGTCAGAAAAAAAATAATTATGGCAACATATAAAATAAAAAAAAACTGCTTGTGAGAGCTTGATTAATCAGTTATTAATACGTTAATTTGTTCCTTTAGGCATAATCTATCAAACCATTAATCAGTTTATACTAAAATAATAGACAGAATGGATATAAACAGTTTTTTTGGTTTCTATGGACTTTTCTCGATTTTTTTTATTTCTCAAAAACTACTACAGATAAAGTCACGGGGATTTTTTTAAATGCTTTTTTCCATGAATATCTATCTATTGAGCATTGAAAATGATCATGACCGCAAATCGGCTCCCATAACACACTGTGCGCCGGAAACATTTTACATACCTACTACTTATTTCCATAACGATCTTTTTGATTATTACTTTCTAACGTGATAAATACATACCTACGAATTAATCACGTTAGAAATTACAATTCTGGATTTATATATTAAATGTTAGTAGGATGTGTAGGAATATGAGTCAAATTTCTGTCTTAAATAGGGTCGAATAAAGACAAATAGATCAGTTATTCGGTTTTACGAGTAAGTTTTACCTATGAAAAATGTTTCTGATGGTCCTAAGCCCGTAAAAGTATGAAGGAAGAATTGAAATTAAGTGGATTTTAACTAACTGCTACATACTTACTGCGAACATTATGATTGCAATAGTAAGACAGCTGTTTTACGCTAAGGTGAATGACCTGTGATAAGACGCCGCTGCGCCGCCCGCGCGGCTCCTTTGGCACAAGGCTCGGACCGCGCTCACTACAGAGTGTTCGTAAAACTGCCTTGTGTCTCAAATTCAGTTTCTAGAGAGATCTTTCATTGAATCTTTAAAATATTACTAAATCAAATAAGGCACATAATAAATCACAGTTAAATTAAGATTTTAAAAAGTTAGCGCTCGAAAACGTCTACTTCAGTAGGAAACTGGTAAAATATTCTCTTTCCCTTCAAAATCAAGTCAGGATTATCCAACTTTAGGACAACTTGATCAAATGATACGTCTGAAATGTCTCTGTCGTCTATTTTAAAGAGCTGTGCTTTTTGGTCACAAATCTTGTTGTTTTTTAAAATAAAACCTGTTATATTTATGAAAATTGTTTATTGCAATTGTAAGTTAAACAAATTATTAACAATTACAGTACCTTTTGTCCACACTTTGTAAAAAAAATAACTTTGACAAGCTTTTTTTCCTTCAATCGGTTACGTTGTTGGTATAGGTGTTGGCCAGCTTTAGAAAAAAGCCTTTCTGAAACTGTGGATGTAGCCGCGCAACACAAATACTTATGAGCTATTTTCTTTAAAACTGGATAGGTGGATTCTAGCATTTTTCATAGAAGTAATGGGTCTTGTTTTAAATCAGCTACCGGACTTTTTAAATAAAATTGTAATTCCATAGGCATATTTGTGTCACGTTGACCAGACAAAATATTATTCTTTTCTATAACAAGTTTATAATGATCCTTCCATATATCAACATTTTGGTCTTCTTCTACTTGAGTTGTAAAATTCTCCGTCAATTGATCATTTTCAGTTTGGTTCAGCTCAATACCTGAAATCAATTCCTTGACACTCCGAATGGCTTTGGTACAGGCTAAAGCATCTTGGAAATGTATATTTTTAAAACGAGGATCCAAGAGAGTGGCGACCGCAAGAATATTAATATTTTCTGTTTGTAGCAATCTTTTCTTAATTTCCTTCATAACATTGTGCAGACATCGTTACGCGTCACGTCCACACTTGACAACAAAATGCTCAACTGCAATGCAAACAACAAGCTGCGCGTCATGTTGCGCGCCATCTGGCAACGTCGCGCGTTGTTTTGCAACGTTGCCGAACATGTTGAGCGTCACGTGTTGCGCCTCAATTGTTGCCTAATGGATACGCGGCTTAATGTTCAGCCTTTTTAACATGTAGGAGTACAAACGAGGATAAACGGCTTTGCGTTCCTTCCACCACTTTAAAGGATTTTCTTGTCTATTGATCAGTGGTTCTTGAATATATTTGTCGAATTCGACGATACCAGCTGCTATCGGGTTTTCCGGCACAAGTTTCGATACTTCGGCGTCAAAGTCTTCCCAGATGGAAGTCGGATTGCGCGGAGGTATTGGTGCCCCTTCAACTTGAATAGGCCATATTTCACTGATGAGGTCCATAGCACCTATTTTTAATTTGAGTTGTGCTGCTGCTTTTTCAAAATTTTTTGAACTGCTGAATCCATTTTTTTTAAACCTCGGGTCACAGATGGTGGCTTCACTGAGTAGTAAATTACTCTCTATGTCTTGGAAGCGTAGTGTCATTTGTACTCCTAATGAATTTATTAATTCTTGAATAGGAATAACTCTTTCCTCTGTACATTTCTTAATTTGCGTATTTATCAATTTACAAAATACGATGACCTTTGAACATGTCACGTATTCTTCACAGCTAATCTCTTTAGTTACCTCATAGAAGATTTTTAGTATAGGAATCGATTTTTCAATTACGATCCAATTGAGTTCCAACGCGTTGAAACATATTGTTTTAACTTCAAAGGTTCCAGCTGCATTTCCTGCTGAATTTCTTTTATTTTTTTTGCACTAGGTGGACTTCGGTGAAAATACTCTACAATTTGTTTCACTTTGCCAATTGTATCCTTTATAGTGTCCGACCGAAACTGGTTTTTAAACCGAAACCGAACTTACGGTTCTGATCTCAGTTTCGGCCGAAACCGAAACCGAAACTTACACAAACATATTAAAATTTTCTGTTTTATACTGAAATGTAATGTATTTCTTACTATTTTATTTGCTTCTTTGGTGTAAAATGAAACAAGCAATAATCAAGTAATGTGAAAAATATATTTTTATGCCATTATGCCATTAAATACATAATAAACATGTTAAATTAAGGATTACTTCAGGTAAAAATTAAGAAATCAACACTTAAACATAAACTCTTAGTTAAATATTCAAATTTTTGCATTTATAATATCCTTAAGCTATTTATTTTTTGAGATCTTGTAATTATTTATAATGTAGTTAGTTTTACCTACTTTTAAGAATAATCAGTCTATATAGTCATTAATTATTAAACAATCGCAACAAATATGGACTACAATAGTTTGTACTGAAATCGAATAATAATATTATTCATTACGACTTAAATGAGAAACAACTAAGTATAAAATAAAATTTTAACAAACATTAAACATTGTAGAAAAAACGAAACATTAATTTTAGTAATCGTAATTAAAAAGTCTTATATTGTACGCCAAAAAAGCAGTTTTTCCACGTTTTCACCGTGCAGGTTACTCCGACGATCTGCGTATATTTGTCCAGCAGCACTAAACAGCTGCTCACTTGGAACACTGGTAGGTGGAGCAGAAAGATACTTCAAAACTGCTTTTGTCAATGATGGATATGGACTGCTGTTCCAATAAGAATATGTGTCGGCATTGCGTTGCAACAATGGATCCGACAGATACGATTGAATTCTTTCTTTCAAAATAGTCTTTGGATCTTCATATCCAATAATCTCATTGTGATTAGGAGTATCATCGTGTACATCCCAAAGACTATCTTTTTCTTGGTGAGTATTGGAGGCTTCTGATCTTTTCTGATTTTCTGAGGCTGAGATCATTTCAATTGAAGTTGGGGGATCGTTTTTCTGTAAGACGGTCCCGAGACGTCGTTATTCTCCGTCAAAAAAGATATTATTTCCATCGATGCAACATCCACTTCATCGGAATTAAGGTATCTGGATTTAAAGCGTCGATCTAGCATAGTAGCAGCCATTAAAGAAGGTTGTCCTTTTAAAAAAGAGAATCTGATATTAAAGACTCATGAAGTGAGTTTTTCATCAACTCATCTTCATTTTCGGATCCAATTTGTAATTTGCGATTTAATAATGATATTAAAGGTATAACTATTGATATGCAAGCATCATTAAATGATAAATCAAGTGTTGCTTCATAAAAGAATTTCAATATAGTTGTGATGTTCTTTATAACATCCCATTCATTAGAGAGAAGACTATTAATCTTACCATGTTCAATACTATACAAGTTTACTGCATTTTTTTGCTCTAAAAGCCTCTGTAGCATCAAGTAAGTGCTGTTCCATCACACTTCTATATCTTGCACCAAAGTATGTTCTGGTAGTCCGCATTGATTTTGACATTCTGTCAATTTTCTGGTTGCTGGCTCGCTGTGGTGGAAATGGCCTACGATTTTCCTGCATTTTTTTAACAATTCTTTGACATCTTCATCTGAGAAAAGTGCTTGTTTTATCACCAACTGCAGAGTGTGCTACGCAACCTATAGATTCATATTGACCACGCATCGCGCAAACCATGTTTGCTGCATTGTCACGCAGAACCAGAAATATCTTGCCATTTAAATTCCATTCATTCACCATCTCTGTAAATTTTTGTTCAATATATTGGCTGGTATGATCTCGTTCCAGAACGCATGCACTGCACCCAGTATAACTTTAAGCCGTTGATCATTTATAATAAAATGAGCTGTAAAACTGAGAAGTGAACATGTTTTAGATGCATTGGTTCAGATATCGGTAGTAGCACTCACCGATTCGCTATTTGCTATCAGTTACTTTAGATTTAACTTTTTCATATGTTTTCGGAATCCGTGTGGTGTCCGGATATAAAGAATAGCACCACCCCATATCCTCCACTGGGTGTCGTAAAAGGCGACTAATGGACCTTAAGACCCAGGGCACTGTACCAAGCACCTTGGGTCACCCGAATGCTGGCGGGTAAGCCATCAACAAACGCATTCCCAAAGAGGGTTAGTGTCAGGCAGGCGGCCGACTATAAAACCATAGCCAAATCTTTAAGCAACACGTCTAGAAGACGTGTTGCGCCGACCCCAAGTGAAATGGGATAAGGGCAGGAAGATGATGATGATATGTTTTCGGCATCAGTGAACATCTAAAGTATTTTTCAGACTTAATTCGATATTTCTGAACTGCATGGGGATCGGTAAAGTTTTTTTAATGGGAATGCTGAATCTCCAACTATAAACCAAAATCTTCTACAAGTGACATAAAAAACTGTTGATCACCATAATTTTTATCCTGTCTTTTATTCAGCATTCTTTCATATAGAACTGCAAGATTACTGTGATCTTTGTGGTCTAACCTGTTATAGGGGGTTTTAAAACCCCTAATATTTGGAATACAGATACTCTCTGTTAGTTGCTGCACCCGACCCACTCTTTGTCATTTTATTTCTTTCCCTTGTGTAGCGATCTCCTACATTCTCCCATTTTTTTTGTAATTTTAAACAATTTTGTTTTCAGATATTTGGCAACTGGATGTTCATTTAAAGATTTGCAATATTCGTTTAGAAGGGGCTATTCAACAGTGCAACAAATAGTACGTACAACATGCTTAGCGATATTTAAATGCTTATTTTATATTTGCACCCACAAGCAACAGGTTGGATTAATATTGCAATCGGGTTTAGACACAAGGCAAATTTTCCGAACTGTATTCCATCCATGGAACCATCGACATCACATCAGAACAACACGACCATGTGATAGTGGCTCGCTTTACTTCAACTACAAAAAGTATTTTTCAATAAATTTATTGGCAGTGTGTGATTCAAATTATGAATTTATTTACATTGATTGTGTAAAAATGTGGGCTAAGTCGCAATAGGTAATGTGTTGACCAATAATCAGCCATTCTGTTTAGTTTTACAGTGCCCATAAACAATATTATGCCGATAAACACTTTCAATTCAGCTATTGTTACATCTTTCCATTTGGCAAACCTAGCGCGAGAAGAGGTATTCACTAAAGTTTTTAATATGTTGCCACGTTTATTGGTACACTCTACAAGTAAATTACACAGATGTACATTAAAAGTAGAAAAAAAAAATCTATATAATTTTTATCAAGCATAATTATGAGGCGGTAAAAGTCCTGGTGTACCGGTAAAAGGAATCTTAATCATAGTAGGAGGATTACCAGGATACCAGGTATTCGGTGCTTCAGGTGTGTTTTCGTGCGTCTGTGTTGGCAACTCTTCATCATATTCGCCTGTTTGGGCTTCTGGGTTTTCATTGACCCATTCGTCAATCATGTTGTCCATATCATCTGCTAAAACCCCGTAGAGATCAGCGTCAGTAATTTCGACATTCATATCTGACATATCTTGCAAATTATTATTTTGCGGAGACATTATGCCAGATAACTCCGCAGACAAGACATCCCAGTTTGACGGCCCAGGTTGAGCAGATGGTGAACGCCCAGCCATTTCCATTAGGAACTGAAAAATAAATAACAGAATAAGCTATTAGGAATGCATCAACATTCACCTAAAGTTTCAACTCCGATTACTTATTAGAACTGCGCAAAAGTTTCTTCCTTAAATTTTTCATACCAACAATCACACTTTCTACCTAAATAGGTAAGTACTCTATTTCTAATGTACCTAATACAAAATGTACATAATAAATATTTCTAATATCTATACTAATATTATAAAGCTGAAGAGTTTGTTTGTTTGTTTGTATGTTTGTTTGTTTGTTTGTTTGAACGCGCTTATCTCAGGAACTATTGGTTCGAATCGAAAAATTCTTTTTGTGTTGAATAGACCATTTATCGAGGAAGGCTTTAGGCTATATAATATCACGTTGCAACTATTAGGAGCGAAGAAATAATGGAAAATGTGAAAAAAAATGGGGTAAATTGTACATCCTTGAGGGCTTCCGTTGCGTGCGCTGCGAAAACGGTTCAAGATACACACAATATATGTATGTAAGAATTATTCCTATTGAAATTATCTAAAAAAATGTCCGCGACAGTATATGTCTATCTTTTAAGATTAACTCACTAGAACCGTTTTTCAACCGGTAATCAAATTCGATCGAAATTAATGCATCAACGCACAGCCCAAACTACTGGACGGATCAGGCTGAAATTTGGCATGCAGGTAGATGTTATGCCGTAGGTATCAGCTAAGAAAGGATTTTGATAAATTCTACCCCCAAGGGGATAAAATAGGGGATGACATTTTTTATGAAACTTTGTCAAAATTAAACCGATTGGGCTGAGACTTTACATGCACATAGGTACTATAACGTAGGCATCCGTTAAGAAAGATTTTGATAAATTCCACACTTAAGGAGATGAAATAGGGGATGTTTGTAGAAATCTTCTTAGATTTTTGACTAGCCATGACTATAAACAAGTCTCAGGGGCAAACTCTCAAATTTGCGGGTATTGACTTGAGAGAACATTGCTTCTCTCATGGGAAGTTCTATGTTGCTTCCTCACGAGTAAGTTCTCCCAGTAGCTTGATAGGTTTAGCGCCAAATTACAAATTAGTTAAGAATATTGTGTACAAGGAAGTTTTGTAGGCCCTAATTTTTTACACTAACTTGCTAAACAATAATACTTCTTAACGCGTGCGAAGCCGCGGGCAAAAGCTAGTACATAATAAATAATTTTCCGAATCATTTAACATCAATAATTATAAATGTAAGACTAAAAACTTACCTTAAATGCACGGCACGTAGCGAAATTAGTAAAAGACTATCACAAATCTTTCAAGAGTTCAGGTAAACACGATTGCGATACAGTCATCACAAATGTAAAATCAAAAAGTCCAATAACACAAGCCGAAGCCATCGCAAAGTCCAATAACACAAGCCGAAGTCGTCACAAATGTAAAATCACGGAATCCAGGTACACAAGCGAATGTCGTCGATAATATAAGCAGTAAGATCACGTCTGTTTACTAAGGGGAGCAAGACCACAGAACACATATACTCACAAGGAGAAGAATGACAACTCAGTACAAAAAATGCATAGACCAGACGCCCTCTGGTAATGGTTCCATGAAACTAAATTTACGTCGGGAATTTCAAATAGTTTTATAAAGTCGAATCAATGATAATTAATAAAAATATGTAATACCTTGCTTTTTACGTTATCTATATTTATATCTAGCAAGATATTACTTATTTTTATTAATTGTTGTCTGTAGCTTCGTTTTTGTTATAAAAATAAAACACATTCAATTCCTCTTACAATTTTTTATTTTTTGGCGTTTTATAATTTTTAATTTCCTTTTTAACGCATTACAAGATGCTTCTGATGAAAATTCTCTATTACGTAATATACAAAATCTTTTTACTGTGATTGCTAAAACACTGTTAACTATATGATTTACATTTTCAGTTTTGTGTAGTTTACGTTCATCCAACCAACTAAATGATATTAAATTATGTAGTCTTTCTTTTATAATTAGATGTAACTTTGTATAATGTGAATATTTTTTTAATATATCATTTATGCAAAATGCACATTTATCTACACATCGGATAAATTCATCGCTCACATAATTTAAACTTTTTTTGTGGTCATTATATTCTTTAAATATATTAAATACATGTACAGGGTTCACTGTACTAGCTAACATATTTTTTTTACAAATTTCACATTCCTTATTTTTATTATTTTTAAATATAAAGCCGCATACATAGCCACATGCCTGGTTTAGAATTTTTTGTTACTAGTACTTCTGGTATTTCTACCTCAAGAATACCATTTATCTCGAGATGTGGTGTTACAATAACCTGAGGTGCTCTCAAATATGTGGTCATATTTGTTAACAGTGTATAAGTGTCATCTTCACAATTTTTTATTCCACTTTTATATTTCATATTGGTCACAATACTTGTTTTTAGTTCAGCAATAAATTGCTGGACATTGGAATTTGGGTTCGACCCACAATTATTTCTAATACAGCCAAATAAATTTTCTAATGGGTCTTGATTTAATTTTCTTGTGGCCAGACTATTAACATTATATTTATTATTTAAGGTCAGCCAGTCTTTCTACTGCAGTAATAGATCTTATCCATCCATTCAGTGATGGAGGAGTGGAGGAGCAGAACGAGCACCAACAAATTCAATATTTGAAAATATTTTTTTCATTTCACTGAATAATTTTAAATGTTCTGTTCTTTGGGTTAAATTTGTTGCATAACGCTTGCCCCTTTTTAAATCAGGACGGTCTACATTTAAAGAATCGAACACGTCATCCATTTTACTTATTAGTGTTGCTGTTAATGTGGCTTCTGAAGAGAGTTCATCTGAAAATAATAATATATTGTATATCAGTACATAAAGTCAGACATTATATTAACCGATGTACCATGTTGAACAAACAAAGGTGTAAATAGCACCATTTCTATTAGATAGGTGCAGTTGACATAAAAATGTAATATTTTTTATTTAAATTTAAATAACAATAAGCTCACTCACTTGTAGCTACTTTGGCTAGCATTCCAGCTGCCACAGAATGGCTAAAAACTTGAGCTGCTAATTTGACCCTCATTTTTTGTTTGCCATTTGGGTTTAAATGGTTTTCAGAAAGGGCAGGAGGAAAAACAAAATTGGGATTTGCGCTATCAATTTCGTAAAACTCTTTGATATGTGTTCACTTTGCTACTCCTGTAATATAAAATTAATAATTAGTATGATAATTTACTTTTATGACAGCATACAATATTATTAAGAATGTACAGGCTTACATTCAGTTCTTTATACATTAACATAACCCAGATAAAACAAATAAATATTTAAAGTACCTGATGATCCATTTATGGCAAAATCTTGAGGACACTTAATATCATGTTTTAAAAAATTATTTCTAAAACATTTTAGGAGATGTGGTGGGTCCATAATTGTAATAATTTCTTTTCCATTGAAAGAAAAGAAAGGTAACTGAGTTGTAGGCCCTAGTGCGTTTAGTGCTCTCACGTTTACACCATCCATATCACATATTGTTGCAATTACATTTAAATTATTCTTCAAACACTCAGCCAATACCTATAACAACAAAAAAAAATATCGTAGTGATTTAAAAATACTGAAATTTAGGAGTGAGAATGAATATTGGATGTAACATAATTACCTCTTTTATGAGGGCCTGAAGTCTATCTGCAGATACAGAGTCTCCAGTGGGGCTTCTTCCCTGTTTTCCGTGGTCTTGATATCCATCTATTTCATCAGTTTTTGGATTATAAACTAAATTTATTCTCAAAGACATCTCATCAAATAATAAAGCACATAACTGGTCTTTACTTGAATCAGCTTTTAACATGTCTTTCAGACTTTTCATGACTTTATTATTTACTCCACAAGGTAAGGGCACCTTGTTCAATAAAGTTTTCAGAGTACCTGGATTAGGTAAACAGAATAATCGTCTCAGTAACCTGTAACAAGCACTTGATTTTTTGTACATTGCTAGTGCAATAATCTTTTCGTCTAAAGTCCAACGATGGCCATTGAGCTTTCTAGGGGTATTTTTCATCTGACTTTGTAATAACAATGCAGGTTTCAAATGTTTGTTAATTTTGTCCAAATATTCACTCTCTGAAAGAGCTTGTAATAGAGCCTTTCTGTTTTTATTGGACTCTCTAATATTTTTCAATCTTTTTCAGTCTGTATATTTTATTAATATATTTTTGCATTTTCTTTGCTGCACATCGGATGCAGTTGATTTTGGCTTCTGTTGGTAATTTTGGATTGGCTGTTGCTGAGACACCATTGTATCCTAGAAAAATTAAACAAAAAAAAAATGAATTTGTGGGTTAATAAAAAAAGAAAGCATGTATGCAAGCATAGCGTAGAAATATGACAAATATATGCGGGATGAAAAAATTATGCGCCGGCGCAAACAATTACGAACGGTGCGTAGTTTAAAACAATAAGCAACCGTATACGCAAGGCATAAAGAACTTCGTAGTATAATCAATAATAAAATGTGTCTCGACAACTTGGTTTACGAAGTATTCCCGTTTGAGCACCTATTTTTTGAGCACCAATGCATTGAGAACCAAAGGTATTCCCATTTGAGCACCAACCGTTTTAATAGCTTGGTGCTCAATGGGGAACAATAAAAAATATTCAACTTTATTCCCTTTTGAGCACCTACGGTGCGGTAGCTTTTAGTGATGGGATGTAAATCAAAACATATCGATAAAATTGGGAATGCCTTTATTATCATTTTAATTTTAGGAAACCAAATAATTATTAATATCACAATCAGCCTTATGTTATTACATAGGTATTCACCTACTTAAACAAATAAAATAAATGACATTCCTCGTAACAACAACATAGTTAAAATTTCTTATTAATATTTACATACTCGTATAATATACAAGTAAGTTTTTAGTCGTTTTGGAAAAATATGAACCTTATATACTTTTTATTAATATCACAATCAGCCTTATGTTATTACATAGATACTCACCTACTTAAACAAATAAAAGAAATCACATTTCTCGTTACAACAGTAGGTATACTTAGATTTTTTATGCTCCTTGTTTTTAATTAAACAATATTTCTTAACTACTTACATAATCATATTATACAAATATTTTTTGTTGTTTTAGAAACGAAAAATATGAATTCTACATCAGTTATACAATCTTTGGTAATAAGTAGTTTTAGAACGATTAATCTTATAAAATATGCTTTCTTACATAAATTCTTAGTATGATAATATCAGTCAGTCAATCAGTCTTTTTAACATTAGAGTCGGTAGGAGAAGGTTTGAAGTCGTTACTAAAAATGCCACACAAATAAAAACATCAACTTACTATTATTTTTTCCTCAACGCTTGCCTCTTAAAGTGTGAACTTTATTTTTAAGTTTTAACTTTAAGATGAAAGTGTGTTTATTAAGTAATGAATAAAGATTTTTATTATTATTTTAAAACCGCAGCTTTTCTAAGCAGTGGCCAATGGTAATAAGTCCACTTTTGTACTCTTCAACTATTGAAATGATCAATTGATTCCTCTTTTTTTCGCATCTTTTTGGCATTTTGATATTCCCATTTTTTGGCGAATTTCACTGTAATTGTTGCAGTTTTGTTGTAAAACTCCTAAAATTTTTGCTAGATTTTTTTGACTGTTTTTATTACTGATCTTGTTAAGAGACGAGTAGTGGCTTTCAAGAAAATTATTAGTTTTATTGGTTTGGCCATAACAAGACCATTTGTTTGACCATAACCTGTGCTCTATCCACTGTGTTATCATATAATCGTTAGTTGTGATTTTATCGTCTTGTGGACTCTCGCTCATTATGTATAGCCATGCATCATCTATAGCTTCGCGTGGCAGATGGGGTAGCACGGTACATAGAGCAACGTGCTTTCGATAGATACAGCTTTCATTCAGCCCTAATTCTTTTCCTTTTCTTTTCAATGCTTTTTTTAACTGAAAGTAGCATCCATATACTGTAACATTAGGGAAAACAGCCTGGACGCCCCTGACTGCAGCTTCTTCGAAGTCACTAGTGAAAATGTCCAGGCAAATGTTTGGTACTGTTGATTTTAATAACCGAAATAATGTAGTATATGTAGTCAATTTTTTATCTAAGAGCAAAGCATATGCTAATGGCTTTACAACGCCATCAATTTCACCATGCATGCTGTAAATTTGGAGAAAAGGCTTTGGCGCGCATTTAAATGTACCGTCGCGGTATAGGTGGTTTGTTTTTGAAAGCTCTGTCTTGCTTTTTTGAGTTGCAAACAGCAAAATCCGTGATCTTCCACCATCATCATAGTCTGCCAACAGGAAGTCCAAATATTTTTTGGGAACCTATAATGAAATAAATACATTACACCTACAAAAGTTATAATGCAACTGGTGAGAAACAAAATAAAGGTCGTATAATTTGAGAAATTACTTTGAGTTTTTTTATAAACGGCATGACTTTTGAGTACTGAAATTCATGGTTGCTCATATTAATTTCATACAACAATTTAAGGTTTAATCACAAAAACGTAGAGAATCAAAGTTATAAAGCTACGTACAGTTTGGCCAAATAGAGTATGACCAGATAATTGTAAAAACTAAAAATACATTTGTTTTGTCGAATCAACAGCCATCGTCATCGACTTGTGTTGTAAAGAAATAACATAAATTTAAATAAAATATAAACTTCAAAGTATAGTAGTAGTAGTATTGCGTGCAGTCACACATATTTTAGAGCGCTAAGAGCTCTTTTTTTGCTGAGGTGTATCTTCATGTAATGCAGCAAGCGAGCAGGATTCGAACCTGTGCAGTCCTCAGTACAGTGCAGCAGTCACTAAGAGTAAAATTTTAATGTGTGAAATGAAATTATTTATTCTGTAAATCGGTTTGTTCAAAAAACTCTTTTACATGTCATGTAATAAATTACTTGCTTCATCATTAGAAAACCTGAGATTTGTGTTTTATACTTAATAACAAATAAAAGCACAAACAGTAGAAGCGGTATGCCACTCGTGAAATTTCTTCATTTAAGATGGTATCAAATGTCTATCTTACATCTACAAAAGTCAATATGTGTTTTTGTTTTTTTTTTTATTCTTATTGCAATACATACAGGATGAAAAACAAGTAGGTAAGTGATAAGTTCAATATTGCTGAAGCTATTTACAGCTTGTGTATTTAAATAAAGATCAAAATGGCAACAAAAACCTAAAATCAAAAATAATCAAAAACTTTTGCAGGCGCAATATCAGATGTTGTATAAGTTAACATTTTAATAAATCGGAAGCAAAAAAAGTTACTCACTTGTACATCTCTAGCAGATCTTGGAAATAGCCGGTCAACTCCATGAACTTTGTTTCTCTTTCTGTAGAGAGTCGATTTTATATTTTGGAAATTAGGCAAATCAGTGGCTAAATCAAGTCCTCGATCTTTCAGTATATTCACTTTGTTTTTGTAAATTGTTGGAATCGCCTCATCGGTAGATTCAGCTTCTTTGTAAAGGTCGTTTATAGCTTCTCTTACTTGCATATCGCCACTATTTTGAGATTGACAGCTGTGTTCTGTCATTTTTAGAATATCTTAATTTCCACTGATAGTTAAGTACCCGTGACAAGATTTATCTAAGCACCGCCATAATACACTTCCTCCTTTGTAACTTTTGAATTTTCTGAAATGTCTATTTTCGTATATTATTATTGGCCCACCTCTTGTACTGGTTGTGTAGCTTAAGGTTGCATTTCTTGTACTTGAACCAGGTTTGGGCTCCATTGTTTATATTCATTTGTCGCAGTACTCATTAAAAATTTCAATTCGAAAAAATACTGTCACTCACGTCACGTCAAAATGCACAACCGTTAGTTAATAATAGAAAATATTTGCAAAAGATACGAGTTAAGATGTAAACAAGTTCCGGAACAGTTCGGGTTAATTCGTCATACTTCGGGTTTCTCGACATATCCCTACGAACGGTAAGGGTGGCGCGCGCGCCGCTCGGTTACGGCCGGCCGGCACAGTGTGTTATGGGAGCCGATTTGCGGTCATGTCTCATTTAAGTGCCTATTAGAAAGATCTAGTCATGATACAGCCTTGCCAGAAATACTGACAGCATTTTTTTGCTTAGTTTAATAGATATGATTTTTTTAGTGAGAGGGCAATGACCTTTAGAAAATCTTAGTTTCAAGATTACTCCAAAAATATAAAACTTATGGTTCTTTTTAGAATTGAAAATGATGTTGCATGATTATATACATTTACATAGTAAATAAGAGGGTTCTAGCTTTAATTATTTAAGAGTAATTATTTTTTTTCTGAATTTCACTTTTTTATTTTTTTTAATTAAACTATAGCGATGTAGCATTTTATGTTTTTCACATAATATACTCACTAATATTACTAATCATATTCTAAAATTTCACAAACTAAAATCGCGTTGCAAAAGAGATTAAGCGTTTCTATGTATTTTAGGAATTTCTATGGAAGTAGGGTTGTCAATTTTCGTATTAAAAAATCAGAACATAAAATCCAAAAGTATTATTCCATGGTATTATTGATTTGAGGCGCAAGGAAAAGAGTACATGGAAGAAGTTGTGGTAGGCCTTTGCCCAGCAGTGGGACTGTATAAGCTAGAAAAAGCAATTATTCCATGCTGTCATCATCAGAAAAAGTTATAGTTTCTTCTGATAGCAGTGTCAGGGGTTCATCATCTGTAGCCATTTCTCTGTTATCACTATCTATGGAACTTAGAGGTAACTGATCATGAAATGTTACATTTTCCGTGGATGGTTTTAACAGAGAAATAACTTTTACAGGGAGAGTCAAATGTTTCATTTTATTGTTTCATTTCATGGACCCCTTCCCAATACTACACGATGTCCATCATCAAAGAAAATTGAAAAATAAAATGTTAGAACTCCACTGCGGGTTAAGCAACTGACGACAACCTTATTATTTGCGGTTGGTACAGTAATCGTGACTAGGGATCGATCCACAAAATTAAGTTTGTTTTTATTGTATATACTTTTCCGAGATACAAAGTACCCAGTGTGGTGCCCAGGATCTTAAGGAATAATTATGCCGAGTTTCATCTTAATCGAACTGGTAGTTTTTGCTTAAAAAAACTGACATTCAGACAGACAATTTTTTTTAATCCTATTTTTGGGTTTGGTATCGATCTAGTAACAACGCCTGCTATTTATTTTGTTGATATTTTCAATGTGCAAAATATAAACTTCTACAGTTTTATTATGTGTATAGATCACTTACTTTGTTGACAACCCTAAGAAAATCTTAAAAAATCGATATCTCTGGTACAACGCCATTGTAGTGTCTGATTTTTTTTATAAATATACATATATATGTATAAAATATAAATACACTGAAAGAAAATGCGACCATGCTAAGTTTCGTGAGAAAAAAAATAATTATGAAAACATATAAAATAAAAAAAAACTGCTTGTGAGAGCTTGATTAATCAGTTATTAATACGTTAATTTGTTCCTTTAGGCATAATCTATCAAACCATTAATCAGTTTATACTAAAATAATAGACAGAATGGATATAAACAGTTTTTTTGGTTTCTATGGACTTTTCTCGATTTTTTTTATTTCTCAAAAACTACTACAGATAAAGTCACGGGGATTTTTTTAAATGCTTTTTTCCATGAATATCTATCTATTATGCATTGAAAATGATCATGACCGCAAATCGGCTCCCATAACACACTGTGGCGGCCCTCGAAACTTAATTACTCTTTATAATAGCATGACAATACTGATACATTTTGTTAGTTTTACAGCTTACAATTGGTTTGGGAACAGATAAAATTAAAAATGAAGCAACTTATTGTGATAATAACAATAAATTATTAAACTTACTAAACTAGTAAACTTTTATGTTAATGACGATATGTTTATATTGAACGATATCATTCTGCAATAAAGCTAAACCGTCTTAACACGCTAATAATCAGCAGCTGATGATTATATTTATGATAACACATTGTATAAAGCACAAGTTATGATCAAACAATTAATGATCTTGTGATGGCCAAACCCATAAAACTAATAATTTTCTTGAAAGCCAGTACTTGATTCTTAACAAGATCATTAATTAAGAACAGCCAGAAAAATCTAGCAGAGATTTTAGATGTTTTACAACTAAACTACAGTGACATTCACTAAAAACTGGGAAAATCAAAATGCCAAAAAAGATGCGACAAGAAGGAATCAATTGATAATTATCATTTTACTTGTTGAAGAGTAGACGTACAAAAGTGGATTTATTATAATTGGATACTAGTTACTTAGAAAAGCTGTGATTTAAAAAAGTAAATTGATGTGTTGATAAGTGTAGCATTTTAATTAAAAAAAAATAGACTGATTGTCACACTAATAATTTGTATAAAAATCCATAAAAAATCAGTTATTAGTCGTTCTAGAAACTATATTTCCAAAAGTTTGATACAGAGAGATAACTTGATATAGAGTTAATATTTCTCGTTGCTAAATCCAAAAGGACTTGTATAATATTTGTGATTACTTAAGAAAAATATTAATTAAAACAAGAAGCGTAAAGACTCGATGCTGTTGTTAGGAGGAATGTAATTTATTTTATTTGTTTAAGTAGGTGGATACCTATGTAATAACATAAGGCTGATTGTGATATTAATAATAATTACTTGTTATCCTAAAATTAAAATGATAATAAAGGCATTGTCAATTTTATCGATACGTTTTGATTTACATCTCATCTCTAAAAGCTACCGCACCGTAGGTGCTCAAAAGGGAATAAAGTTGAATATTTTTTATTGTTCCCCATTGAGCACCAAGCTATTAAAACGGTTGGTGCTCAAATGGGAATACCTTTGGTGCTCTATGCATTGGTGCTCAAAAAATAGGTGCTCAAACGGGAATACTTCTGGTTTACAACCTCTGAAGTTTGCTAATTTACGAAATTACTTGAAACGAGCACTGTAGGCATGATATTGGTGACGAATAAAGACACTTTTATTTACGGGACTCTTTTGACAAATGTCGTTTTAGCCGAGTTTTTTTTTTATTTTAGTTTTGTATCCTCTCAGGCACCATACGCCATACGCAATAGATTTACATGGTGCCTGTGCGGCATCATCCGCACGGAAACGGTTAACACATACGAAATCACAATGTCCTAGAAACTAACAAAATACAACTCTTTTACAAAAATCAGCCTTGATTGACCATCGACATAAAACATAAATCAACATTAAATATAAAATATGCAAAAAAAAATAGAACACATATCAACAGTAAATACTCGTAATCACTTCTTATTTTTTTTTTGTATATTTACCAACTACATACATGCACAATCATAGTAACTTAAATCTAAAAAAATATAATAGTACAAAAAAATACTAAAAACACAGTAATTATTGAAGATTAATCAACATTATTTTAGTATAAAACTAATCTTATATTTGTTTTTTCATTTTAAACTAGCTTCTGCCCGCGGCTTCGCCCGCGTGGTAAAGGGACAAAAAAACCAAGGTCTTTTCTTAATATTTTTTTCCGTAAGAACCTTCTCCTAATAATAACAAATACAACAAAAAAAGAATTAGTGAAATCGGTCCAGCCATTCACGCGTGATGCCGTGACCAAGGAAAACGGGTTTCATTTTTTATATATATAGATTAATAATATATGCATAGCTTTTCCATGCAGTGGCCTAGTGAAATCTGATTTTTCAAAAAATTGGTTAATTATGCGATTTATTCTCGCTTCATTTTCAATCGATTCAGAAGTCCGATTATTTGTTTGGACACCCCTTGCACCTGATCCATTTTATTTTTTGATAAATTCGCTTCTTTGCGTAGAGTGTCTAAACATTGCAAAATATTTGGTTTATTTCTACCATTAATTTTACGATTAATTTTGGAATGCCAACTTTCTACAAGGTTAGTCGTCCGATGACGTTGTCCATATACATTCCAATTTCTCGCTATAGTTTTATTATCGAGCCAGTTCTCGACAAAATAATCATTAAAAGCTGAAATTAGATTATTTTGAGGGCAGTCCTCCATAAAGCCCGGTTTACATTATTCCAGTCCAGCGATCCAGTCCAGTACTGGATTGCTTACTGGACTGGATCTGTTACGTCTACATTATTCCAGTTATTTAGAAGCCGTTGAAGT
Organism: Chrysodeixis includens; assembly: GCA_941860345.1. Lineage (NCBI taxonomy): Eukaryota > Metazoa > Arthropoda > Insecta > Lepidoptera > Noctuidae > Chrysodeixis > Chrysodeixis includens. The sequence goes on along the minus strand of OW796111.1, from coordinate 8,003,823 downwards.
GTGAACACTACAGTGACAATGATTTCAAGAAGAGATCAGTTTCGAAAATGTTTTAAACGTGCTCAATCACTCTTGCTACAAGAAGTTATTAATGAGGTTGATAAGGAACTAAAAAAAAAGGAACGGATATGGGTGAGAAATTGGATCAGCGAAAGAGATAAAAAAGGAGGGTCAGTAATGCTTTTGCAACAACTGAAGGTAGAAGATCCCAATGAATATAGACTGGCACTGAGAATGACAGCAGAAAACTTTAAAGAACTGTTATCATTAGTTTCTATTAATATCCAGCGTAAGAATACGTTGTTCAGAGATGCTATAGGGGAACTAGGGGCATGATGGGGACGCTAAGGGAAAACTACAAAAATACACAGATCTAATTAATATAATGTTTTCATTTATTTATGGCACATTAGTTACTTAATCAACTACAAATTGGCATATTCTTGGACGGACATGTCATCACAATTTTTCATTATTAATTATTTTTTAATAACACTTAAAAAACCCATCTTACCCCACGTACGGGGTAAGATGGTTTACGATAAATGCGGCAAAATGGGTCTAGGGTACTATAGTCTAAGGCCGCCTTCTTGTATCCTGACTTTTTTGTCATAACTTTATCTATTAAGACTTTTTGTCTTTTTTAGGTGGTCTTGGCTTATCCGGTACATAGATATGTAACGAAGCATCTGCTTTTCTTCAACTATGTATTCGTATAGTTTCTTAAGTGATTCGATGCATATTATGGCACCAATGAATCCTGTTTTGTTAGCAGAATCAACTAGAGATTTCTTTGAGATTTTTATTAATATTCTGGATGTCTGTTTCTTCGTTTAATTATTCTTCTTGATTGAGAACGAAATTTCAATGCAAGAATAAAAGATTTCACTTTGTCCAAATAACAAAATATTTGAGACTTGCTTTTGCTATCGACAGGACGCTTGAAACCATAGAAATGACATTTTCTAGAATTCATAATGTCAAAGAAATTATTCATTAAAGTTATGAAGTTCACTGTTCCTGATGAATCTTGAAACTGAGTTTTGTTGAAGTTTATTAACATTTATTAGTAGTTGCCATTTGATTTGTTTGTCATTATTATCAAATAACAGTCTTTTATTTTCGAACGTGTTTCTTATTAATTTTATAACATGGCAAGGGTCTATAAAAATGCAAACGTTTTCTCCCGTGCATGGATGTGGAAAATAAGTCTTCATATTACTGATGTCAGATAATTTACAGCCCAAAATTTCAGCTGCATCAAAGTTTGCAGAACAACCATCAAATGTAAGACTTAAAACTATTACGCCAACCTCATGGCACTTCTGCAAGCATATTTTTATCAAATTTGCCTTTGTTTCAGCATTCACACCGGCTATCAGAAAGTAACCCACAGGTAATTTCCAATTTTCGTTTAGGGCAACGAGCATAAATACTAAAGCTTGCGTTGCCACAGTCTCGTCTTCTTCACCTTGCATAGGACCTGCTCCAAAATTAACCGCCCCCAATTTTTGATTGTTGTGAAAAAGCTTCTGTCTCCTGATAGCTATTTCGTCAAAGACTAATGAGCAGAGTACAGGTTTATTTGAATTTGCGTTGGATTGGGATTTCTTCTTCAAGGCTGCAAATGCTTCTGTTGTGAAACCGGGTTCTGCATTAACCGTTGAATACCATCTGCAAATTGTCCTAGGATGTGGAAGAGCTTTATTGTAGCATTCCCTAACGTATTTATATGCAGCTGGAGAATAGTAGAGTAAAGTCAATGCGAATTTACGTAAGGGCGCAGTGTATAATAAATGATGTCTGCTCTGTTGATTCTTTTTCTTCATTAAAGATTTATGTAACTCGACAACTTCTGCTTTAGCCATTAAATCAATCTCAGCATTTAAATTGAGACCGAATTTCTTTTTCAAATTTTGTACAATTGTTTTGTAAGAAGCACATTTTTGCTTTAAATATATTTCTTTCTAGCTGCCGATTCCTTGCGTAATTTATTTTTAAGTACAATTTTTCTCGGAGTATCAAAAATTGAATTTGAACTGCTTACTGATTCGGATAATGATTCTGATACTTCCTGTTCACATGTTGATGGCTGAAAAAAAAAGTATTTTTTTAAGCCTGAAAATAATAAATATAATAATAATAAAAGTCTTTTATTGGTTTAAAAAAACACATATCAAAAATAATTAAACCCACCAAACTGTGAAACAGTTTGTCGGCGGGAATAGCGCTCGATAAACATTCAACGGTTAACAGTCAGAATACAAAAGATACAAAAAATTAAAAATACAATATTGGAAAAAAAAATACACACAAAATAATAAAAATAAAAATATTCTAGCGGTACAGTAAAATCAATCGCCATATACTAGTTACGCCTCTCATAAGTCCCGTAAGCATACTTCAGTAAGCATACTTCAGTATGCTTACGGGACGTATCTAGTTTTAAACTCAATACGTAAATAACTATAACATCCCAATGCTCAACCATTATGCCTAAATTTCCCAAAGCATGTAAACATTCATTAAAAGTATCTAATAATTCCTTAATAGCACTAGAAGATTCTGTTACAATATTTTTTTGACTCATAAAACGTTTAATTATACAATTAGCTAAATATTTTTTATTACTATAGCGATTCTCTAATTTACTCCAACAGTTTGCTTAATTACTACTAGTAATAGGGATGTGCCGTAAAATACCTTCAGCCTCTCCAGACAAATGTGATTTCAAATAGTGCAATTTTTGAACGTCGTCAAGTGCACTAGTATCGTGTATTAAGGATTTAAATAAATCTCTAAAACTAATCCATTCAGAATAACTTCCAGTAAACATAGGCAATTCAATCTTAGGCAATTTCACAGAACATATCTCTTTAGAACCTTTCGCAGAAGATTCAAGCACTTTAGCTGAACTATCCGAACAAACAATTTTTTTCAATGCTTCCTTCAACTCTGCTTTATACTCAGTAAATAATTCTTCCGTAGTCTCATAAGTGTTTTTTATGTTATATTCAGATTTTTCATAATCAATAGACTTAACAGATGACACAATTTTCATATGAGTTTCAAAAAAGGCTGACCTGGCTGAGTTAGCTTCTAAATTTTCTAGTCTAGTTTCTATATAAGAACCGGTTAGGCGCGCCTTAGGTGATTTCTTAAAATTAGACCTTGCTTTACTGATAGTAGACTGTAGATTAAATTGTAAATTACTCAACGCTTCCATGTTGATATAAATAAATACACGAACTGTTCTGGAACGTTATGCTAAGTCCGTAGTCAACACGTAAAAAATCACAAGTCTTTGAACTTATTACACTTCGCTACAAAATCGGGCATAGGTTCCCCGTAGTTCACTTTTTATCGAAATTATTCTAAGTCCATGCACCTAAATTAATAAGGTCTAAATTTGCTTGTTATGGTTAAGTCTCAATGTATTAATTTAGTCACTTTGATATTATAAAGTACTCACAGTTTGTCCTCGTATCACATCACTTCACTGTCACTCACTTTTACGTAGCTCGTCGCAATGATATGCGGGGTACTCCTCCCCCCGCACCGCAGCTGCTGCGCACGCCAACAGGAACTGGTTGGTAGCACCACCGCCGACCGCTGTGTACCACTTGCACATACACGCGTAAGCGCCAAACTTATACGATCCGCCGATGCTGCCCGCGCTGACGTTACAATCGCGCCACTCGCGGCAGGTTGACCATGCAACCCTACGACCACAGGAAGACGATGCACACCAGTCCTTCACCCGGTTCCGAAGGACCACTTGTACAACGTCCTATAAATATCTCGTGAGAAATAAAACAATCGTGTCCAGAGTAAGACAATTTATTACATAAAAAACTGCTCAGGTCATATATTGACGGAAAATCTTAACACCGCGATGTAGAAAAATGACGTCACGGACACAGCGCCATCTGTTATTTAATAGCGGTACTAAACTAAGAACATTATTGACTTTCTTCTATGTTTTTTGTATGATAGTTTCATGTAGTATTATAGTAAGTAAATAAGTAATGTAAACAGAATAGACACTTGTATTCTTCAGATGTTTTGTCCCATAGTACGGGACGCTGCTCGACTAGGGTAATTAAATGATCGACTTCAATAACATCCGTCATCTTTGAATTTTGAACAACAACTGCGCAGGATAGCATCGTGAGTTTCTAACGTCACGACGTCGTATCGTGCATCGACACGTTACGACGTCGTGACGTAGATTTCCACGACGCGACGTATCGTGAAACGACGCCGCATCGTTGTACGTTGCGTCGTCGTAACGTGTTAATATGTTTGAGCCCTTAGGCAGGGAAGCCTTAGAAACAATGGTTGGTTCTCACCACCAGATTCGACGATGTCCTGAATATTTGGTTAGATAAATATTTCAAAAGTCGCCACTTTTGCGAGAGTGGCGACTTTTGGCACCAAAGGCGGTTCGGAAAACCTCACCGAACGGCGCGCCGTTCCTGCCATTTTGAAAATCAATATATGAAGTGGCATTAAAATGTATTAGTGGCATTTGAAAAACTCTAGGTGTTGAAGGGTGACTCATACCTCGTGCCTTTAGTATGCGACGGGCAGCCAGCTCTCTAATATGCTTGTCTACCAATTATCTCGACATCAGACCCAATGTCGAACAACACAGATGATGCTATTGCCGCTGCGATTTTTACATTTTAAATGATATGCTTTTAACATTTGTATGATCCTCGTTCGTGTTACTATCGGAATAGATCCAGTTTGCCATATGTTTTCAATCCTGGATGTCACGATATCTGCTATTTCTTTAAAAGTTGGCTCTTTTGCTGTTTTTAATTGCAATTTCAGTTGATGTCTCGTCCATTCATAATATTTCATTATGTCTTCAAAAAGTAGGTAAAATATTCTCTTTTATCTCACAAATATCCCCAAAAAAATTTTAATGAAAAATTGAATTTGAATACATTTCGAATTCTCTGCATAGTGTCCAAGATGAAAAATCGCGGGTATTTAGAAAAAAAATGTGCAACAGAGCACTGATGACTAAGAGAACGCGTGTCGCCGGCCGCGTCGTCAAGTGCCGGTAAAGGTTCGAGCATATTATGCCGGGCCGCAACGGGGCGGAGCGGGCCGCAGCGCAGCGCAAAATGCGTACCTAGCACATTTGTGACGGGCCGGGTCGCATTGCATTGACGGATTTTGAGTACAGTGTACTGCCGGAATTTGCGTGCAACTTGCGTACGTTATGGATAGCTCTGACGAAGAACTTGCGTTTTTTTGCCTGCTGTTAGAAGAAGAACAGCATAGACAAGAAATTCGTCAAAAGAGAAAACGTAAAATATGGATACATCCAATTTGTTCCAAGAGAAAGATTTTCGGCGAATATTATCATCTTTTTCCCGATCTTTTAGCAGACAAAACCAAGTTTTGGGGATATTTTCGGATGACTCCTGATCGATATTTTCAATTACTTGAAATAATAAAGGAGGATCTGCATAAAAAAACTACAACTTTTCGTGAGCCTATCGGACCAGAAGAGCGGCTTGTGGTGTGTTTAAGGTAAGTTTCACTATAGCATACCTAGTGATTTTTAATTATCCTTGAACCACCCATTTAATCTAGAAAATAAATAATTTGATTTAATTTAAATCCTGTGTAAATTGTATCTTCAATTGTTAGTGAGGTCGTACGTTAGGATCTTGTGTATTTGTCTCTTTAGTTAGCAACGGCGCTAGTTAGGGTATGTTTTCAATTTTAAAGAAAAAAAAACGGTACACACAGTTTGTTTATGTCAATATTATATTATCACAAAATCACAGAACTTAAACTATCTTAAACTCTAGTAAAACTATTCTTAATCAACATGTTCCATTTCTCTTTGTGTTTGGCCTCTTATTAGCCCAACATTCAAAAAATACCATTCATTGGTTATTTTTTTTTGTTGAATAGAATTTAAAAAAGCATTTAATGCGTTATCATGAAGATCAAGAGAAATCTCTTCCTGTGTGTCAATATCAGTTGGATTCACGTTTCGCACGCTTAGTATTATACTAATCCTTGTCCGAGATGGTTTTACGTGTAGTAGGCTCCATGAGCCAGTCCAAATCACAAAGTTTCAAAGTCTCTGAAAAAAAAAACTTTAATTTCTCTCGCTGGCAACCTCGCGCTTGTATGTCATTACGCTTTTTGTGCACAGTACCGATCACTGTTTCTCTCGCAAAATGTTTGAAAATATTAATAATTACGCTAAATGTAACGCTATATCACATACAGTTGAATTTCTATGGTGGCATATAGTGTGATCAATGGATAAGTGAAGTTTAAAAGGATTTAAGGAAAATAACCTTGGTTCTCGGAAGGTTTGTTTACAATGGAGATTGCAGGTAACATTGATGTTTCTACGTTTACGATTCCAAAGATTCTAAATGGTGATTATTTCATAATATTAATGGAACAGTGGGTCATCTTAGGGGCAGAGTGATGAGCTTAGATGGCCTAGATTATTCAGTTTTCTATCAAGATAGTGGAAGAGAGGACGCTAAAATTTTGAAGTTATGATCATTGTTTTAGTTGTTATTCTTTCACCTTGTGTTCACCTTGTGTAATAGAGGAGATAAATGACGGTGCAAAAATTGCATCCGAAATTTTTTACCAAGATTTGATATCACGAAGATTCTTTGCTCTAAGCGGGGACAAATAAGGACATTAGAGAGAGCTTAAAGAATTGCAAGACTGATACCCTGTTATTCGGTTCTGAGTGTGGAGATTCCATTAGAAGCGCACAAGCTCTTAAACAAAACAGCGGAGCTCATGAAAATCAAAACTAACAAACAAGTACATCAAAAGAAAATCATCACTAGAAAACAGAGAAACAAGAAGGGCCCACTGCCCCAACAACAACAACGAGTACGCAGTGGGCCTCAACAGCAAGTACTTCGGCAACAACCACAACATCACTCAACCAAAGTCCAAAGGAGGGAGTGGAAACAACCCAGATCCAGACACCATTACTAGATCAGGTCTGTCATGCAGCTAGGTTAAAATATTTTAGATCTAATTGGTCAAAGATCACAGATGATCCCATGATATTAAGTTGGATTATAGGTTATGAGATCCCTTTCTCTGAGTTTCCTCCACCCTATGAATCAACACTGCAACATTGGACAGATAATGAAAAACATAAAATTGAACTAGAATTTAATAAGCTCTTAGGCTTGGGGGCTATTTCAAAATGTTCTAATCATCCAAATCAGTTAATTTCCCCAATTTTCTTAGTACCAAAGCAAAATGGATCATATAGGTTCATTTTGAACTTGAAAAAGTTAAATGAGTATGTCGATACTATTCATTTTAAGTTAGAAGATATCCGAACTGCCACAAAACTCATTTCAAAGGACTGTTTCATGGCCTCAATTGACTTAAAGGAGGCCTATTTTTCTGTGCCAATAGGAGAGAGTAGTAAGAAATTTTTGAGATTTAAATTTGATAATATATTGTACGAGTTCAACGCCCTGCCATATGGTCTCTGTGTGGCCCCTTTTGTTTTCACAAAACTAATGAAGCCGGTATGTGCTTATTTAAGAAAAAATAATATAGTTTTGACTAATTACTTGGATGATAGTTTATATTTTAACAAATCAAAGAGTTCTTGCAAGAAAGACATTAATTTTGCTTGTGAATTGTTTTCCAACCTTGGTTTTGTCATAAATTTTGAAAAAAGGAATTGTACTCCCAGCCAAATTTGCAAATATTTACGTTTCATGTTAAATTCAACAAATCTATCTTTGTCGGTTCCTCTTGACAAACAAAATAAAATAGTGGAATTGATAAAAACTATAGAAGGAAAACACAAATGTAAAATAAGAGAATTTTCTCAATTTCTTTGTACCATTAACTCAATATGTCCTGCTATTCCTTACGGTTGGGTATATTCTAAATTATTAGAACATGAGAAATACATTGCTTTGCTACAGAAAAATAATAATTATGAGGCATTCATGCCTATTTCTGATGTGACTAGGTTGGAATTAAAATAGTGGATGAGAAATATTAACAAATGTAATTTAATAAGACAGTACAATATTCGATTGGAAATCCACTCTGACGCTAGTACCACGGGCTGGGGCTGTGTATGTGACAATAGAACAGCTTCTGGGTCTTGGTCATTGAATGAAAAACAATATCATATCAATTATTTGGAACTTAAAGCTGCTTACTTAGGGCTTCAATGTTTTGTAAAAAATGCAAGTAATTGTGATATTTTACTAAGGATAGATAATACGACGGCTGTAGCATACATAAATAAAATGGGGGGGGGGGGGGGTTTAGTTTCCACATCTTAATAGTATAACAAGAGACATATGGCAATGGTGTGAACAAAGGAACGTATGGATATTTGCTTCATACATTAATACAAAAGATAATTTTGAAGCTGATAGGGAATCCCGAAAAATAAATATTGAATGGGAACTCTCTATGACAGCATATAACAAAATAGTCCAATATTTTGGTATGCCAGACATAGACTTATTTGCATCGAGAATTAATAAAAAATGTCAAAAGTTTGTATCATGGAAATGTGATCCAGAACCTTATGCAGTTGATGCCTTTCCTTTAAATTAAATTAAATTAAATATTCTTTATTTCAGGCATTTGAAACCCATAAGATAGAATTACATAAACATACACACTTAAAATTTAAAATAATAACAAGATAAAAATATGTATAAATAATTATAAAAAACTTAACCTAAATTAATGAGTACTATAAATTCAAGTCTTTTATTTCTCTCTTTAGATGGACGATATGGAATACAGAGGACACAATTATGTTGTTACTCAGGGCTACTCTGCTGTAGAATGAGGCCCTGAGTTTCTGTAGAAGTGTGGCAAAACCTGCAACCCTGCTCTCGGCGAACATGTCAGTGGCACTACACCGCCAGGGCAAGTTCATCATTACCCGGAATGCATTATTATATTGTACACGAAGAGTGTTATACGCACTCCTCGTGTACCGGTACCAAAGTTGGCTGGTGTAGAGCGACTGACAGTACGCCTTGAACAGCCTCACCTTCACTTGTTTAGAGCAGTGGTAGAAGCGTCTGGCTAGCATGTTGCTTCTACATGCTATACTGCGCCTCTGTCGTTCCATATCGTCATCGTCCGATATATTTTCTGTAACAATGTGTCCCAGATATTTAAATTTCGTTACAATATTTAACAGAGTTCCACATAAACTTATTGGCAATACGACATCAGGGCCTTTTTTATATTTAGATATCATAACTTCCGTTTTCTTTACATTGTATGTTAGGTGATGTCGAGTTGCATACTTCTCACATATATTTATTAACTGCCTAATGCCGTTGACCGACGGACTTAGCAGCACCATGTCGTCCGCATAACTAAGGTTATTAACGCGTACTCCGCCGACCTGGCATCCGACTCTGGTGCTGCTCAGTTCCTCGATCAGCTCGTTAATGTATAGGTTGAACAAAATCGGTGACGTCAGACCGCCCTGCCTCACTCCATTTGTTAACCTATACGTGTCCGACAGAGTATTATTCAACTTCACCTGATTACATTGATTGGCATACCAGTATTCTAAAATATTAACTATTTTTGGTGGTACTTCGGTTTTTCTTAATTTTTCCCATAGAATATTATAATTTATTGTGTCAAATGCGCGGCTTAAGTCTAAAAAACAAGCGTAAACTGAGGTGTTTCTATTTAAATACTCATAAACGGTATTTTTCAAAGCAAAAATAGCTAAATCGGTGGATGAACCTCGTCGGAAACCAAATTGTGCATTATTTAACGGTATATTGTTTTCATTTAGATGTTTCATAATTATAGTTTCAAATACTTTTGAAAATATCGTAGCCAGTGAAATAGGTCGGTAATTTGACGAACTGGACACGTCGCCCGTTCTATTTTTAACAATCGGAACAACAATAGTTTTCATAAAATCTGCAGGTAAATAACTATGTTCAATACATAAATTGAAAAATATAGCCAGTTTCTCAAAAAGTAACTCGGGTGCATGTAGAAGGTGCTTGACGCTGAGCCCATCATGGCCCGGAGACTTGCCGCGCTTCATGCGCGTGACACACCGGCGCACGTCGTCAGCCGTGACGCGCAGCGCGGCGCAGCACATGTCCGCGGTCTCCGGACCACCATGAGTCCCGCGACTTGCCCCTATACTCTGACTATTAGAACTGGTAAACTGTGATTGCAAAGGAGGATTAAATTTATCTACAAACAAATTAGCTATTATAGATGGATCTTGGTTTCCTTCAAGAGATAAAGGCCTATTTGACTTATAATTTAGTTTATTTGTTTCTTTCCAGAAATTCCCAAAGTCTTTATTATTCCTGTACGTGGCAATAATGTCCATTTTTACTTTTGTTTCATTTAATTGACACCACCTAATTTTATTTTTAAAAATCTTTTTGCTATGTTTCATATCGTTATATACATTACCCTGCGTAGGGCGCCCATAACAATTCCACAAGTGATAGTATATCATTAAAAATTGGAAGGACATGTTTTTCTATGCTTTTCCACCTTTTTCATTAATTTTGAAATGTTTACATAAAATTCGTTCAGATAAAGCTACAGGAATTTTAGTCTTCCCCTATTGGCCTACTCAACCTTGGTTCCCCCTGATTAAGCTAATGACGGTCGATGATCTTATATTGTTTAGTCCCCACAAAGACTTATTATCTTCATCTTTTAGAGCTCATCATCCCCTGCACAAACAACTTACCCTGGCTGCAGGGCTGCTCTCTGCAGAGCATATGTGAGAAGGGGAACCCCATCGGCTGCACTACCGGTAATGGCTAACTCAATTTCTGATAACACAATGAAACAATATGATCCATATTTGAAACGATGGTGGTATTTTTGTGAAAAACAAAAGATAAATACCTATGAGGCATCTGTCCCATACATCCTACAGTTCCTAAATGAATGTTTTCAAAGAGGAGCTTCATATGGGACATTAAACACTGCTAGGTCTGCGTTATCGCTTTTAATCGGGCCTAGAATAGGCTCCGATGACAGGATTAAGAGATTCATGAAAGGAGTGTTCCGGACAAAACCCCCAACGCCTAAATACAACGTAACTTGGGACCCAGCAATAGTACTTAATTATTTGTCTGGACTTTACCTAAATGAAAATATATCCCTTGAAATGCTCACTAAGAAATTAGCGACTTTGTTGGCACTCACAACCGGACACAGAGTACAAACTTTATCTCTCATTAAGGTGGGAAACATAAAGATTCAAAACGATGGTGTGTTAATCCACATTCCAGACTTAATCAAAACCTCTAGGATAAGGAGTCGTCAGCCAACATTTCACTAGAATAGAAACGAAAAAAAATTTCATTTGAATAGAAAAAAATTGACAGAACGGAGTTGGACAGCTCGAAAATGTCCCGTCCATGATCCAGCATTGTGCATTATTCATACGCTTAACATTAGCTTTAGTACCAAAAATGACAACACTTTCATTGTAACATGTATATTGACCATTTTTAAAATTCATATCAATAATTATTTCAGGCTCTGGTAAATGTGCATGATCACAATTTTGACTCACAAATGTATGATCATAACAATCAAATAAAGTTATTACACTTACACCACAACCACTTGTTTGTTTTCTTGTACAATAATACTTATTATCATATTTTTATGCACAGTTTGTTCGCACAGTTTATTTAATTTTTTTCTATTGTCACAGTTCCAATAGAGAAATCATAATAATCATAATCATATTCTTTATTTTAAAACAATATAAATTTCCCTTTTTGTTAATTCCATGTATTATTTTATTATTACCTGTATTTTTAACATGACTTCTACAAGACCTAAGGGAGTTGTCAAGCTGAAAGAAAAACTATCCATTTGGCAAAAGAATTCCCCTACAACGAGTGCTATCGGCGAAAGATTCGTTCGATTAACCAATCGTCGTTGAAGAGTGTTTTCGGTGAATCTTTACATCGGCGAAGGATTCATTCGGACTACCAACCGTCGATAAATAATATTTTCGGCGAAACGTTTCATCGGCCAATAATTTTTTCGTTCAACTAACCGTCGGAGTAGAGTGTTATCGGAAAACCGTCCTTTCGGTGAGCGGTATTTCGGAATACCATACGTAGCTCAAATAAGCCAGGCTCGGATTTAAATGAAATTCAAGTTTCTGTAAGTGCCTTAGAGGATGACAACCAAAATGTGCATAATATTATGAATTGTAAGTATAATAGAGATGTTGAACAAACGCAAAACATAAGTTAGGAGCCAAAATGAGACAGTGATAAACTAATAAAACAAATTTTAATTTGTAGTAGCCACACCAGGGTCGTCAGGCATACATAATTTACCCCAACAGCTGTATGACACCAATGTATCTGCCCAAGCTACCAGTGCAAGTACTCCAATATTTATACCATCACCACCCCCACGAACACCTTCACCGCCCCCACTGATAACTACGCCGCCCCCACGGACACAAGCAGCTCCACGTGCACCTATGCTCCCACGAACACCTCCACCGCGTAACAATCGGCAGCTAGCAGCAGACTCTCCACTCAGAGAACAGCTACAACTCCACGTCGGGCCTTATTAATGGCACGAAGAAATAGAGGATTGACTCCTTTTGAGCGAGCATCTCAAGAATTTACATCGATCTGTTAGGCGGCACACCCTTGGTGTCTTTTTTTAAAAAAACTACGAAATACACACACACACAATTTATTAGTTCACAACTATTTTATTACAGTCACACACAACGAATTGCCAAAAGATGGTCTCGCGACGGCGTCCAGATTCTAACTAACTATTTTAAGTACAATATGAAATACAGCAAATGAATAATCGAATATAAGTAACCTGAGATAATATAAAACAATGGAAAGGACCGTGTGAAACGGATTAAGCTTATACAGCAGTAGCTACATACTATGGTGGGATATAACAGCTCCCCCTTTTAAACGAAGCATTATCCTTGAGATAAGCGGAGTTAACTAAAAGATTTGAACATGTTAGACAAGATTTTTTTAAACAATGTAAATGAAATATAAAGAAAAATTAAACAATGTAAAATTTGTATAAAACACAACTAAAACATACACACATTAATCTATATTAAAGTATACAAAAGTATAAAGATGAATAAAATGTTTAAAAATAAAAATAACTAGTACTTAATAATTACTTAGGTTCCTATTAGGTGGAAACTTACGACTATCTATAACAGCTGTCTGATATGGCTCTATGGATTCGGAAGACATCTCTGCCATTTCTACGGAATTTGAAATTTTGGATTTAGTTTCAGTATTGTTATAACAATTATTAAATATTTGGACACAGCATCCAGAACGAGAAGAGTTTTTAAAATACTTATAGGCTTTATAAAATATATAAAGAAACAGTGATACAATTAGAATATAAGTAAATGTAGAATAGTAAGTTCCGTATTTAATAAAATGTGATTCTTTCTCTAAATTATTTATTTGACTTTCCAAATTATCCATTTCACGGCTTGCGTGTTTTAACGAGTCTAAATTTATATTACTCAAGTGAATTGGTTCTAGTAATGGTAAACTTTTATTAAATACGTCCTTTTTACAACAATCGTCAGCTGTTATATCAAAACTTATATCTAGAGGCGACTTCACCATAAAAGAATAGGATATAGTAGGATTTAATTGAATAGTTTTAGAAAAACCAATACAATTCGTCGACAATTTGACAATGCCTGTACCTATAAGAGAATAATCATTAATGTTATCATTACATTTGATAGTTAATTTTGTTGACCTTGACTGTACATAAATCCATCGGTTATTTTGTAGCTTTTGCCAAATATCAATTTCACCATATAATATTTTCGAGTTACATTCTGGAGGCATCGAAAGTGTGACCTCGGTCAGTAACTTCGATTCACAATTAGGATTACTTAATGTTGAATATACAGAAGTTAATTCACAAATAGAATAATTATAACTAATTTGTTTACATTTATCAAGAGTGTCCAGCATAACGTAATGTAACCGATCGTCGCTTAAGGCGATATAAGTACTCATAGAAATAATTAGTGCAAACGTCTTCGATGAGTCATCGTGAGGAATAGGTAGAGGTAGGATTTTATAAACAGTGAATTTATCAGGAGTAACTAAAGGAATCTGTAATACGAATATAACTTTGTTATTAAAATAGTAAGAACTTAGCTTCGAAACATCAATTAATGAATGAATATTATCTATGCTTAACGCGATTGGGAAGTCTTGTCGCTTATGAATATAATTATTATATTTAGATAATTCATTAAAAAGTCTTAAAGGACTAATTACGCTAGGATGTAGTATATTAATCTTAGAAAATAAAATAGAATTTAATGTAGTGTCTAGTAAATTAGAAATACTTAGTAAAGAACCTTCAATTATATTAAGAAGATTATTTAGCTTAGAGGTGTAAAATAGTAAATTATCATTTTTAGTAATTTGGGAAAATATTTTATTAATGCTATTAATTTGATTATTGAGCCTAATTTCATTTCTATTTAGATTATCAATAGTAGTATTAAAATTATTTATAGTAGATTTTACGACATGAATATTGTCCCTCATAAGGCGGAACATTTCTGTCTCGTCCTTCTTACAAGATTCGATAGCGGCGTCATATTTTCGGGCATCGTCAGCATCTAGGGTGCCGAAAAAGAACTTAAGGATTTCGCCTCCAAATTCTAGGGACCTTTTAGTTTTATTTGATTTTTTAGCAATAATATGCGATAACGACTCTAATTTAACATAATTTGACATAATTAAGATTTCAATAGGATTAGAAATATCCTCACAAGAACTTAAATCTTGAGATTGAATTTTCTTACAGAGATCGACAGAATTAGTTAAAAGTTTTTCGATGTTCTTAAGATACGGTTCAAGTGAGATAATATCTATATGAGTTACAATTTGCCAATTATCATTATAAAAATTAATATTAGTTATAGGCTCAAAATAAATTCCTGGACTGTGATCAATTGGTATAATATTCGACTCGACGAGGCTAAGGCCTGAGATGACTTGACAGCTTAATATTCTGAAATAGAATATAAATAGATTAGGATATAGCTGGTTTAATTTCGTTAATATGATACTTAATGCTTTTTCGACCTACTTGGAGACTAACATTGTGCTTGTTATGCACATTTATAATTTTGTATGGGCCCTTCCAAATGGGCGATAATGCTTTACGTAACCTATGATGGTGTTTTAAATACACCATATCTCCTTTCTTATACGTAATATCGCGAGAATGAGCATCATAGTATTGCTTAGATTTTTCTTTGCTACTTATAATATTTTCTATGGCTTTTTCGCGACTGAAACGCATCCTATATTGCAAGGCACGGATATATTCGTTATAAGTTGTGTTATTAGAAGTTTCGTATAAGGAACTAGGAATGGTAGGCTTATAGCCATATAATAACTCATGAGGAGTAAAGTTAGTGGTACAATGAGGTGTAGTATTATAGGTTAGTATAGCGGTGAATAAAAAGCAATGCCAGTCGTTCTGATTTTCGTTAACAAACGATTTTAAGTATTCTTTTAGAGTGGCATGAGAGCGTTCAAGGGCTCCATTAGTTTGAGGATGATAAGGCGTAGTAAAGAGTGCTTTGACTTTTAAAATTTCTGTTAATTGTTTAAATAAGTCTGAAGTAAAACAAGTTCCAAGGTCTGTTAAGATAGTTTTAGGAAAGCCGAAAAGAGACATAAAGTGAATAAGATCGCGAGCTATCTCTTCACTAGTGGAAGTGACCAAAGGATAAGCACAAGTGAATTTGGTAAGGTCATCTTGCAATGTTAATATAAATTTAAATTTTTGAGAGCCTGATTCGGGTAAAGGACCTACGATATCAAGGGCTAATCTTTCGAAGGGTTTAGTAGAAGTAGACGTGATCTCCATTGGAGCTTTGTTAGATTTTCGCAAAGGTTTATTAATTTGGCAAAGTTTACATTTTTGAACATAACTTTCAATATCGGAACGCATTCCTTTCCAGTAATAACTGGCCTTAATGCGATTATACATTCTTTGTGACCCGAGATGACCAGCAATAGTAGAGTCATGATTTTCCTTTAATAATTTTGGAACTTCCGCAGGAGTCGGATAAATTAATTGATTTTTATATATATGTATTTTAATATTCGTATTATGAAAGACATAAGAAATCATATTATAAATTTTAATATACGCTAGTTTAGAAAATGGATCCGAAAAATCGGGTAAAGCTAAATCAGTAATATTTTGAGACTCGATTAATAAATTTCTAAGTTTAATTAAAATATTGTAGATATCTCTAAATTGAGTTTGTTCATAATGATGAACTTTACAAAACAAAAAGTAGTAGTTTTTATTATTATTAGTCACTGTTTTTATCGTAAAAGGTTCGCGTTCAGAATTAAGTAAATCTTCAACGTTATCAAGTTGAGACAAAAGTTCTTTACAATGTGGTATAGATTCATCAAAGTCTAACGATACTGGGCAAGCAATATTATTTAATTTCGACATATGTAGACCTTGAGTACATTCCTCAATTACAGTATTTGAGGCAGGAAGTTGGTTTGTAAATTGGTCTTTAAAATATTTTTCATAAGAGGAATTATTTAAATTATTTATGTCGGTAACGGTGACGGGACACCGAGATAATGCGTCTGCATTAGAATTTAAGCGACCTTGTTTATAAACAATTTGATAGTCGTATTCCTCGAGTTTGAGACGCCAGCGAATTAATCTACTACCTGGGTCTTTGACATTAAACAACCACACAAGAGGTCGGTGGTCAGTGACAATTTTAAATTTGTTCCCATATAAATAAGGGCGAAATGTTTTAACTGCGAAAAGAATGGCTAACAACTCCTTTTCGGTTGTTGAGTAATTGCCTTCAGGACGATTAAGTGTGCGCGATGCATACGCGATCGGCTTATCTTTACCTACGGGACCCTGTGATAAAACCGCGCCTATAGCGTAATTACTCGCGTCCGTTGTTACAACAAACGGTTGAGAGAAATCGGGATATTGAAGGAGCGGAGCGGTTATTAATTTTTCTTTCAGAATGTCGAAAGCATCCCGTTGTTCCTGGGACCAGTGAAAAATTGCGTCTTTCTTTAAAAGGCAGGTAAGAGGTTTCGTAATTTTAGAAAAGTTTTCAATAAATCGGCGATAGTAGCCTATGAGGCCTAGGAACGACTTAATGTCTTTAGGATTTTTAGGAGTTGGAAATTCGGCGACAGCCTTGACTTTTTTAGGATTCGGAGAGACACCTTTATCGGTGATTATATGACCAAGGTAAGTGACTTCGTGTCTTAGAAACTCACATTTGTCAGGTTGGAGCTTAAGATTAAATTCGCGGAATTTATCAAAGACTAATTTTAATTTTAGCATATGGTCTTGAAGATTTTGGCTATAGACTATACAATCATCTAGATATATATAGCAATGAAGGCCTTGTAAGCCTGAAAGTACGGTATTCATTAACCGTTGGAAAGTGGCAGGGGCATTTTTCAACCCGAAAGGCATTCTGGTAAACTCATAATGACCAGACATGCTAGAATTAGTAGAAATAGTAAAACCTGTTTTTGACGCGTCTTTAGGACAAGTTTTAATTTGGTGGAAACCACTAGTAAGATCGAGAGTGCTGAAATATTTGGAATGACCTAATTGGTCTAGAATGTCTGTAATAAGAGGCAAAGGATAGACTTCGGAAACAGTAACATCGTTAAGGCGACGATAGTCAATGACTATTCTCCACTTCTGTTTTCCAGAAGCGTCCATTTTTTTCGGAACTACCCAAACTGGGGCGCTCCAAGGCGAAATAGAAGGTCGAATAATATTTTGATTTAACATTTTACGAATTTGGGTGTCAACTTCTTCCTTGTGACACTCGGGAAATCGATACGATTTAACGTGAATAGGTGGCGCATCACCTGTATTAATAGTGTGCTCTATAGCTGTTGTAAACGATAAAGGTTCGCCTTCAAGGTGAAAAATATCTGTATATTCGGAACAACAATCGAGAAGAGTTTTACGTTCTTCATCATTTAGGTGAGAGCAACGAATAAGATTTAAGACTTGATTTACACGTTCAGATTTAGAAATAGAGATAGGATTAATATTAAAACAAGATTCAGAGTTAGTACTACCGCGTTCAAAGGGCGTTAACTGCACCTGATAATCTTTGATTTCAAGTTCACTGTCAGTAGTATTTAAAATAGTAACATTGACCTTTCTATTCGGTTTGATAGAGACAATACAATTAGCGACATAAACACCTTCACTTAAGGTATGATCTAGTACGAGGGCTTCATTACATTGATAAAGCTCGGAAGAGTAATTTGATATAGCACACTCGATAACGGCTTCAGATCGCGCCGGAATAATATAAGTTGGCTGCGTATAGATAATAGGAATATCGTGATTCATTATTGAAATAGACTTAGACAAATAATCAATTTTTGATTTAAAAGTGTTGAAAAAATCGCTTCCTATGATTCCGTCATAATAATTATTTAAGTTTAAATCGTCTTCCGTCATATGAAATTTAAATTTTAATATTTGATTTGGGAAGTTAAATTCCATTTGAAAGGTACCTAATGTCTCTACGGGATTTTCTGAGCTATTTATGCCTTTTAATTTGACAATTTCGTTAGATAGCACAGGAATTTGTGATAAGGAAGATTTCTTTAACAAACTTATAGACGATCCTGTGTCAATAAGAAAACATAGTTTCTTCGAGGCGTAACTAGATTGTAGGTACATATGAGGTAGAGCTATCTTTTTGTTATGATTATTTATTTCGTAGATAGATAGGTACTTAGATTTAGTATTAAGATTAGATAGGCTAGATTTAGGAAATTCGTTATTATTAGATTTAGTACATAAGTTTGACGAAGAGTTAGTAATATGTTTTAAACATTTATCGCATTTAAATTTTACGTTAGGCTTAGAAGGACTCAGCTCTTTGGGCTGAGATGTAGATGTAGCAGGATTCAGTCCTCTTGGGCACTGACTTGAATTAGAAAGACTTAGTCCTCTTGGGCACTGAGATGAATTAGTAAGGCTCAGACCTCTTGGGTTCTGAGACGATTTAGAAAGACTCAGGTCTCTTGGATCCTGAAATGATTTAGAAGGACTCAGGCCGCTTGGGTCCTGAGGTGGTCTCAGATCCACCTTGGGTATCTGAGCTGATTTAGAAAGACTCAGGTCTCTTGGATCCTGAGATGATTTAGAAAGACTCAGGCCGCTTGGGTCCTGAGGTGGTCTCAGATCCACCTTGGGTATCTGAGCTGATTTAGAAAGACTCAGACCTCTTGGGTTCTGAGATGATTTAGAAAGACTCAGGCCTCTTGGGTCCTGAGATGATTTAGAAAGACTCAGACCTCTTGGGTCCTGAGATGATTTAGAAAGACTCAGGCCTCTTGGGTCCTGAGATGATTTAGAAAGACTCAGACCTCTTGGGTTCTGAGATGATTTAGAAAGACTCAGGCCGCTTGGGTCCTGAGATGGTCTCAGATCCACCTTGGGTATCTGAGCTGAATATGATTTTTTATCGTGATTTTGATTAAATTTAGTGCAAGAGATAGTATGAGAGTTAGTTTTAAAGTTAGTAAAATGATAACATCTATGTAACGTGTCATTGAGATTTGGAATTGATTTCGGCCGACACGTCACCGAAATCCTTTTTAGTTTAAATTATCATCATTCTCGGCCGGTTCACACGAGGTTTCAAATTCGCAAGCATGTGCAGGTGCACTACTGCGCGTCGGATGGTCACGTTGGACCGAGTCAGCGTTTTGACGGCGCTGCATATTATATTTACGTTTCCGACACTCATATATCGTGTGACCAATACTTTTGCAATAGTTGCACGATTTACTAGAATTGTTTGAATTAGAATGATTAGAATTGAAGGAGTTAGAATGATTATAATTATTAGAGTTAGAAAAATTGTTAGAATTAGAATTAGGGTTTACGTGGAATGAAGGTTGTGAATGTTTCCTATTTTTAAAACATTCGCTAGAATTGTGACCGAATTTGTTACAAATAGTGCATTGTTTTTGTGGCCTTGACTGGCTACGAGATAGATTGAAGAGTTTCTCTTCATCAGTGGCATATTGAACAGCATCACTGAGAGAAGTTGGATTCCTGCACCTAACAATAGTTGAAATAGAATTATTTAACCCTAGTAAAAATGAATTTTGTGCTACGTCTTCCATGGCAGCTATTCTGCCTGGTAATTCGACTGGATTTTTACAACTATATTGTATGTCCGATTGAATTTTAGTGAGAATAGATTCGACTCGGAGGGCGTATGTCGTCACCTCCTCGTTAGATTGCTGCCTACAGTTTCGCAAATCCGATATTAAATGAGTGGCGTGCTTTTTCTCGCCAAAAGTAGATTTTAAAAAGGCTTTTAGATCTTCCCAATTAGAAAATGTTTTAAGACTAGAGGCAATCTGCGCCTTGCCCTCAAGTTGTGAAAATATGAATTTACAGAGTATAGTCTGTTGGTCACTGCTTGCTAAGCTGATGGCATTGTCACAATTCGTGAGAAATGCAGGCAGTGATTCAACGTCGCCCTTGTAAGGTTTAATAAATTTTGTAAGGAAGGACAGCGTGACCTTATCGGACATTTTCTCCGTTTTCATTGACATATTTGAAATTTATAAAATTATGTTAGGCTGGACTACAAATATAGTATGAAATTATAAAAAATAGAAGATTGAACTTTATGAATATTAAATGTAGCACTTTTCTTAAAATTAGCACTGTAGATTAGAGATTTAGAAGAACACAGAACACTCACATTAGCGCGAACACGTGCTTCATCGTGGTGGTCTGGCTCGGAGATGTAGAAGAAGTAGAAGAAGTAGAAGAAGTAGAAGATGATGAGGTGAGTTAGACCCGGAGCCGTCTGGTGACTGCCGGAGCGGGCTCAAGCTGCTGATGAGCTGAGGCTGACCGTCGTCCGGTGTGCTGGAGCGGGCTCAGACTGCTGATGAGCTGAGGCTGACCGTCGTCCGGTGTGCTGGAGCGGGCTCAGACTGCTGGTGAGCTGAGACTGACCGTCGTCCAGTAGTTCTGACGCAGGCTTAGCCTTAGGCCAAGTCTTACTGTCGATCAGGACACGGGTGTCGCCTTGATTCGGATGCCAGCGCCTATAGGACTTTTGTCATCAGGACTTTCGCTTGACGTATACCAGCGCCTATTAGACTTTAATTTGTCATCAGGACTTTCGCTGACGTATACTAGCGCCTATTAGACTTTTGTCATCAGGACTTTCGCTGGCATCCCACTTCTGACACCAATTGTTAGGCGGCACACCCTTGGTGTCTTTTTAAAAAAAAACTACGAAATACACACACACACAATTTATTAGTTCACAACTATTTTATTACAGTCACACACAACGAATTGCCAAAAGATGGTCTCGCGACGGCGTCCAGATTCTAACTAACTATTTTAAGTACAATATGAAATACAGCAAATGAATAATCGAATATAAGTAACCTGAGATAATATAAAACAATGGAAAGGACCGTGTGAAACGGATTAAGCTTATACAGCAGTAGCTACATACTATGGTGGGATATAACAGATCGAAAGGCGACGACGCCTTGAACATGAAGAGGCGCGAGACAAGCGCCTACATGAAAGGGAGATGGAGAGTCTACGCTTGGAGGCGCAGAGGACAGAGGTGGCTAAACAACACGACCAGCTGTTACATCAATTACGTGTTCTTGGTCAACCTGTAATTGATGTAATATCACAGCAACCACAATTGGGAAGTTTGCCATCTACTGATCTCTTTAGTATATTAAAAAGTAGAACCTATTTTTTAAATTATATTGGTGCTATGTTTTAAGTTGGTTCTGTTTAGTTTACATATATTTCTGTGTTATAGTTCTGTGCTAGTATACCTATATTATTATTGTTTTTATTTCTTAAATTTTATTTCATGTTAATTATAGCTCGATTTTGTTTAGTTTACCTATATTTCTGTGCTAGTTTTTATTTCATTTTAATTATAAGGGGTGATTTTTTTGAGGTTAGGATTTTCATGCATTAGTATTTGACAGATCACGCGAGATTTCAGACATGGTGTCAAAGAGAAAGATGCTCAGTATGCTTTGACATTTCATCATGAATAGGCTTACTAACGAGCAACGCTTGCAAATCATTGAATTTTATTACCAAAATCAGTGTTCGGTTCGAAATGTGTTTCGCGCTTTACGCCCGATTTATGGTCTACATAATCGACCAAGTGAGCAAACAATGGGCATTGTTCATTTTTTTTAATATGTTGTAATTGAAAAACCATTTCTAGTAATAGCGTTGCTGATCATTATGGACTAATAAAATGAAAAATATTCTCATTTGATTGATATTTTTGATAAAATATGATTGACCTTCCTTGCCCTTCAAATGACGTCAGCTTTGGCCGTACAGTTTTATATCGTTGCCTCGGAAAATAAAAAGTAAGTGGAAGTATTTTCTACAATCTGTCAAGTGTCAAAATTGTAAATGTCAAAAATATAAACAAATAAGTTTTTATAATTATGATCATATACTTAAATCTGGTAAAATCGGCAATATTACATAAACTGCAAGTAAGATGGAATACAGGAAGTGCTTTGTCCCAACTTGCAGCAATAATACTAATAATAATCCAAACAAACTCCTCGGGGCAAGTCGTTACCTCATCATGGGGATAACGCAAGACCTGAGGGCATATTAGTATGCTTTTTCAAACCTTGAGGTATAAATAAAAAATGTATCTGAAGGTCTATGTAGGAGCATATATCCGCAGGGCAGCTTGTGGCGAGCTGTTTGTGAGTGGCGACACAACGGAACCTGAATGCCCCAGGGGGTCACTCTTCATGAGGACTCCCAGCTCTTTCTTGCCTTAACTGGCTGGCTAGAGGGGGGTCGCAAGAGCTATATGCTCGGGGGTGGAAGTGTCTAATGGCGTAATAACGAGGAAACCCGCTCCGGGTCTGTGACCCGCGATGGCGAAATCGGTGTCGCACCTCTCTACACCCCTTAGCCTTACTCTCTGGTGTTGCCCACCTGCTGCCTATCGTGGCGGTATAATAGGGGGCCCATCTTTGAGCCGGCGAGTCACCGCCTGCCAATTTAATTGCATTATCATGTATTTAAAGGCAGGTGCCATAGTTTCCATAGTGAAAGAAACAATTACATTTAACAAATCCTATCAATAGCCCAAATTAGTTAAATTTCCATAATTTACAATAGTCTTGTAGCTACCTTGGGCATGTCTGTTCTTCTATAGAGCAGGGGTGGATGGCCCTTGGTAGATGCCCCAATACATTTTAGATTAAAGTTCTCAACAAGGCCTCTGCATGTCGGACCTGTGTCCCCGTGTAAGCCTTTAAAAAGGACCGGGTTTCTTCCCTTGAAGTTAGCCCGTGAATTAAAAGAGATCCAAACAAAATTTTTGTTCGTATTAGAGAAGATTTGCGAGAAAAGTGGTGTCGCGATGTAGGTGTGGAATATTACAAAATTTATACAATGTATTGTTGCGAAGATCACTTTGATGTAAGTATTTCAGAATACTTAGATTCCTTTGTATGTTCATTATGTTAATGCCACTCCTACATACAACGTTTTGCTTTATTTACAGCCTAAAAAGGATTTGAAGAATTATTATAAACATAAGTTATTGAATGAAGAACCACTCCTTAAACCTACAGCTTCTATCTGCTATATTGCACCTAATAAAAGTGAAGACTCAACAGAATTATCTAAGCTGTTATTGCAACATGATACCCAAAAACCAGTAAAAAGGAAATATGAAGATACTGTAATGCCCAGTACATCTGCATATTCCGCAATACCAGTGAAGGTAGGTTTATTAACTTAGCAATAATAATAATAAATGTCCTTCAATAATAATAAAAAAGATGACTCAAATAAATACACCACTTAACACAACAATGAGCAAACCTTGAAATTGGAAAAATCATTACTGAAAAAATATATATATAAGTACTTTTTGTTTTCAGTTTGATGCCTCAACCCAGTGTGACAATGTAAAAATGGTAGATAAGAGCACAAATTATAAAGTGAGAAAAGTTACTAGTTCTGTTACACTGGAAGTTCTATCTTCACAAGATACTTCTTCTGCAGCCAGTCCATCTCTATTTGAATGTACCTCAGAAACAGAAGAATCATTAGTGCTTGTACTAAATAAGAAAGAGTTACAGCGTAGGAAAAGTATGTTAGACATCTTATCAGATAAACCAAAAATGTATTTAGGATTGCCAAAACAGAACCTATGGCTTATAGACTACATTGTACAAAAAGCTTAATAAAAGTTGACTCTATTAATCTTGTTATAACTTTACTGAAAATTAAGCAAAATGATTCCATAGAAAGAATAAGTGACCAGTTTCAAATATCAAGAACTAAGTTGTCATCTGTGATATTAACAGGAATTGAAGTCTTACAAAATTTTACTTATATTCCACGGCCAAAAAAGATCAAATAAAACTTACCTTTGGTTTTTAAAATAAGATATTCTAATGTACACATGATAATAGATTGTTTTGAAATACAGATTGCAAAACCTTCAAATCCAGTAAGGCAGGCACAGACATGGTCTCAATACAAAAGTTGCAATACTGTAAAATATTTGATAGGCTGTACCCCTAATGGTTTTGTAAGCTTCATTTCAAAAGGTTTTGCAGGAAGAATATCTGACAAAGCCATAGTTAATAAAAGTAACTTGTTGCATGTTTTGCCACCAAATGCTGTTGTTTTAGCAGACAGAGGATTCAAAGAAATTGAATCTGTATTTAGTTCACATGGTATCAAAATCTTGAGGCCACCAAGTGTCTACACAGACACCAAACAAACTGCTACTGAAGTTGTACAAAGCAAAGTAATAGCAAGCTTAAGAGTCCATGTTGAAAGAGTTATCAGGCGTGTAAGAGAATTTTCCATACTCAAACCACACTCTGTTGTAAATTATAAATATGTTTCATGTTTAGATGAACTTCTTGTGATAGCTTGTGGCCTAATTAATTTACAGAGAGAAATAATAAAAAGCTATTAAGAATATAAACTGATTTATTATTTTTTGACACTTTCAAGTAATTGTGGAAATACATATAGACTCCAAAAAGCTTCTGCTTTGTTGATAATTTCATTAATATAAACTTATTTCTTTTTCTATTTACTTCATTATTATAAAGCCAGCATTTGGCATAATATTTGTGTTTTATATTTGTTATTTACAATATCATTTTGAATATAATATGATTTAACAGTTTTTTGATTTTATTTCCACTACAAAATCCTCACCAACTCCATCTGGAGATGCCCCCAATATACCATTAATAAGCATAAAGCCAGATTTTTTTATTTTAACATGTAATGTACTGCTAGTAAAATATACTCCAATATCATAACGGTCTCAACTTTAGGCAGGTTTCGCGAGTCAGCTTTAACAAAAGTATCGCTCATTGTGGTTTAGGAAAACGAACCTACTATACTACTAACACTAGTTGTAGGTTGCTCTGGGCGTGCCGACCGGATCCGTGTTCGGGCCAGTCGGATACATCATGCACGTGAACAGCGTAACAAACGTTGTTAAAAACTGTCAAGTTTATATGTATGCCGATGATATGTGCCTATTATACTCTTCTAAAAACATACTCGAAGCCAGAACCGTAATTCAGGAGGATTTCATTAACATCACCAAATGGGCGCATGATAATGGAATCATCCTGAATGTAAACAAAACTAAAATAATGCACTTACACTCACCTCACAACCTAGTGGCAAAAACAATTAATAGCTTAGATATAAATATACAGGGTCATACATATGAATGCTTGCATGCAAATAATATAGGTTGTAATTGTCAAAATATAGAATATGTTAAAATATTTAAGTATTTGGGTCTGTGGGTGGACAGCAATGCCAACTGGCGGACTCACGTTGACACGGTATGCACAAAGCTTAGGACGGTTTTGAGTAAGTTTTATGTGTTAAAAGCGCCACTAAGTAGAAAAACGTTACGTATTGTTTATTTTGCTCTAGTCGAATCGTTAATAGGTTACGGATTAAGTGTCTATGGCCGTACTTTTAAAACTTATTTAGATAACATTAAGTCCCTGCAAATCCGCTTTCTTAAATATCTAGTACCACCTAAAGTCAAACAAAAATGTAAACATAGCTATGAGAGACTGTATATTCCTTGTAAAATACTCCCTGTTCACGAGCGAGCCAGATACTTGTTGATTCTTGAACAGTTCTATGATGAGCAAAATAAAGTACAAATAACAAATAAATATAATACAAGGCGTGTAAGAGAGAATAAGTAAGTCCGTCTACCATGTAAAAATTATTATGGATCAAGAACCAATAAGTATCTGATTCCGACGTTATACAACAAATATGATTGTTTAAGGTACATAAACATTAAAATAAGTAAACAATCTCTAAAAAATAAGTTAAAAAATATGATACTTACCGAGTTTACCCAAAATATTACTTAATACTTAATGTTATTTAATGATTGTAAGCGTAGGTGTTAATGTTAATTTCATTGTCATATTAGTAGTAAATAGATAGATATATATTTTGTAAATACAAATTATTTCCGTTGTGTTTTGTTAAAGTAAAGTTTACTCCGAGGATTTTTATTTGTGTATAGGTATATAAAATATTAGTATAAAATTAAGAGCGCTATTCCCGCCGTCAAACTGTATTTACAGTTTGGTGGGTATATACACCGTGATTTTTAGGTCGTCTTAAAAAAGTCGTCCACACAATGTATCCGTCATAAAATACCCCTAGGCGCGAATATAATTTTTTTATCATTAATTAAAATAATATGCATGAAAAAAATAAATAATACATTGGAAATATGAAACATCCTGTTAAAAATGTTTACGTATCAAACTGTTGAAGATACATGCTACATACTTACTGCGAACGTTATGATTGCAATAGTAAGACAGCTGTTTTACGCTAAGGTGAATGACCTGTGATAAGACGCCGCCGCGCCGCCCGCGCGGCCCCTTTGGCACAAGGTTCGGACCGCGCTCACTACAGAGTGTTCGTAAAACTGTGTCTTGTGTCATAATAATGAATAATATTTTTATTCATTCAAATCTTAAAAAAAACATATTTTTTTATTATAAACGTTTACTAGTCATTGGATACATGAACTGGGCTGCTTTTGTAAGACGACCTAAAAGTCACGGTGTATATTGTATTATTGTGTATAAGACAAATAAAGGATTTTATTATTATTATTATATTATTAGTGAGGCAACGGCACAACCTATTGTGCCAATGATGACGTCATTACACTCAAAAATTAAAATTTATAAAATAAAAAAACTATTGAGCCAATCGTCAAAATATTCAAATTAGTTTCTCAAAATGCTCTAAATTTGCAAAAAATGAAATAAAATCGAATGTTTAAAAAATTAAGACAATCCCCATTAATGCGATTGTGAACAAGTTTCGCACTCAGTTTACTTTATTGGACATTAAACCAACCACACGAATGCGTACAGTGCGTACAGAAGAGAATATTGCGTCTGTTTCTGAGAGTGTTGCTGAAGACCGTGAAATGTCGATTCGTCGCCGTTCGCAGCAATTGGGTTTGTGTTATTCGACCACATGGAAGATTTTACGCAAAGATCTTGGTGTAAAACCGTATAAAATACAGCTCTTGCAAGAACTGAAGCCGAACGATCTGCCACAACGTCGAATTTTCAGTGAATGGGCCCTAGAAAAGTTGGCAGAAAATCCGCTTTTTTATTGACAAATTTTGTTCAGCGATGAGGCTCATTTCTGGTTGAATGGCTACGTAAATAAGCAAAATTGCCGCATTTGGAGTGAAGAGCAACCAGTAGCCGTTCAAGAACTGCCCATGCATCCCGAAAAATGCACTGTTTGGTGTGGTGTACAAACCACACCAAACAGTGCATTTTTCGGGAATCTGCTGGTGGAATCATTGGACCGTATTTTTTCAATGATGCTGTTGGACGCAACGTTACGGTGAATGGCGATCGCTATCGTTCGATGCTAACAAACTTTTTGTTGCCAAAAATTAAAGAACTGAACTTGGTTGACATGTGGTTTCAACAAGATGGCGCTACATGCCACACAGCTCGCGATTCTATGGCCATTTTGAGGGAAAACTTCGGAGAACAATTCATCTCAAGAAATGGACCGGTAAGTTGGCCACCAAGATCATGCGATTTGACACCTTTAGACTATTCTTTGTGGGGCTACGTCAAGTCTAAAGTCTACAGAAATAAGCCAGCAACTATTCCAGCTTGGAAGACAACATTTCCGAAGAAATTCGGGCTATTCCGGCCGAAATGCTCGAAAAAGTTGCCCAAAATTGGACTTTCCGAATGGACCACCTAAGACGCAGCCGCGGTCAACATTTAAATGAAATTATCTTCAAAAAGTAAATTTCATGGACCAATCTAACGTTTCAAATAAAGAACCGATGAGATTTTGCAAATTTTATGCGGTATTTTTTTAAAGTTCTCAAGCTCTTACAAAATCACCCTTTAGCTCTACTTTGACTATGTAAGACTGAAATGTGCCATTTGTTATGAAATGTAAAATATGTGATAATTGCCTGAAATAAACGCTTTTTAATTTAATTTGATATGTGACTAAAACAAAATACTTATTTTAGAAAGTAATAATGTCAGTACCAATAAATTGCAAAATACATCTTTATTGTGCTTACATCAAAGGGATCACTAAAATAATAATCACATTAAGTATTTGTCTATCTGAGAAAGCAACAGATCTTTTTATCAAATTCATTTAATCATATAGGTCATAAACACTTATGAACGTCAAAATTTAGAAAATAAAGTTTATTGACTCTACATTTACATTTATATATTTGGAGTGCCCAAAAGATATGTGGAATGCAAAATAAATGTTACTGTATTTATACAAAAAAAAATAATTCTATTAATTAAACAATCCCGTAGATCCCTTGCATCAGCTCTTCTTGGCTGCTGGGATTAGCAGGGGTTAGTTGCTGTGCCCCATCATCACCAGCATCATGTTCAGCTATGTCTAGTGGTGGTGGAAGACCAGCTTTTAAAGCAATATTGTGTAAGACACAACATGCAGACACAACTTTACTGGCAGGATGGTAATGAAGGGTTCGATGTTTGAGCAAACACCTCCAACGAGCTTTGAGTAAACCAAAACAGTGTTCGATGCAATTCCGTGTTTGAACATGACGGGTAGTATAAACCTCTTCCTGCGAAACAGGTGCAGCATTTAAGATTGTCATTAGCCAGCCGCGTTGAGGGTATCCAGAGTCACCTAAAAATGCTTTAAATTATTTAGAAGTCCTTGCTTACAAATAATAATAAATATTCGAGAAATATAAATCATTTACCTACCTAGTAACCATGTTTGTTCACCATTTTGATGAAGTTCACGCATGAAATTTTCCACTTGACTGGCTGCCCATATAAAAGAGTCATGTGTTGCTCCTCCATATTTAGAATTTACATTCAATTTTTTTAAATTATGGTCACTAATCTGTAAACATATTAGGTACATATGATATGAAATCTAACCAATTTTTTAATTTTAATTAAAAGTAATTCTTAAGCTGCAAAACTTACCATCTGAATATTTAGAGAATGGTATCCCTTTCTATTAAAAAACAAATGTTTATCATCGTTCGGTTTGACAATGGCTATATGGGTGCAGTCAATACAACCAATAACACCGGGCAGATTAAATTTTCTTTGGAACCTAGAAGCAATTACTCTTGTCTAATCCTTGACCTCTCTTGTTGAGATTGAGGAAATTCAATATTCCTTAACATATAGGTACTATTGAGTGCCTCTATAACTTGTCTGATACAGCGACTTGCTGTTCGCTGTGGCAAATATTGTGTAACACCCACAATCCTTTGGTATGATCCAGTAGCTAAAAGTTTAGCGTGCATAGCACCTAAAAATGATAACAATATACAGTTTTTATAACCTCACAATCTAATCCATAAAAATATATGATTTATAACTTAAAGTTATTAGAATGTAAATTTACCTTTACTTCCAAAGGAATCTCTTTGGTTCCTCGCAAGGAAGTATGTGCACGTAAATTACGACAAAGCTCCACAAAAGTAGCTTTATTGAGACGAAATCTTTCTATAAATGAAACGTCCGGTATTTCACAAATTCTTTCCAAATTACGTCTCGATACATTTCTTTGATATTTCTTCAGCCACACTGCTTCATTATGGGCAGCCCACAATCGTCTTAGCTTATGCATTATACAGATTAATGTTTTTTCTTTACAACAAACATTCACATCAACAAACTTTCACTTCTACAACTGTCAGCTGATCAAAATATTCGCCATTTTGTAGCGATAACTTCAAGTGTTTGGCGTCCGTCTATTGTCGTTCGCTTCTAGTAGAATTCGTTTGTCAAACCGGCCATTTGGCTACGCACAACGATAAAATGAATGAACTATTCTGACGTTTCGTAAAATCGTTTAGACTACATTAACGTTTGGCTACCTATTAAAAACTCTATTCGTCGGATCAAATTACTTATATCGTATGCTTATGTCAATCCCATACATTGAAAATTCTATTCTATTCCTTTACAATAGCGTTTGTGCCATTTGTCTGAAGGTACAGAACTGTTGTCATAGACGACGAAATAAAACAGAATGTTTTAAGGCATGTCAAAACCTTCCAGCCCGTTGAATCTCATTATGTACGTAAAGATACTACTAAAATTTACTTAGAGAATGATCTTACATTTACAAAAATGTTTTCTTTGTAAAATGAGTGGTGTATTACTGAAAATATAACTAAAATAGCAATGACAGTCAGACAACATCGAGATGTCATAAATCAAAATTTGAATATATCATTTCGAATTTGAAAACCATTTTGAATATAACGAATGCCATATTTACAATACAAATAAAAATACAATGACAGAAGAAGGAAAACAAAAACAAGAACTTTACATGAGTAACAAGATTAAAACTAGAAAAATTTAGCAAATGATAAAAAAGAAGCTTTAGAAAGCGAAGGAAAAATAGTTACAGCGTGTTTTGATTTTCAAAAAATCATGAACTGTCCTCGTGGTCTATTTTACTACAAAAGAAAATTATCGATTTATAATATAATTTCACTATATTTGATTTAGCTAGTCAAGAAGGTTTTTGTTACATGTGGCCTGAAAGTAACAGGAAACACGGGGCATGTGAAGTTGCCTATCCAAATTTATTGAAACTAAAGTTAGTCATGGTGCCAAAGAATTCCGATTTTGGTCCGACAACTGTGCTGGTCAAAATCGAAACCGTATTGTTTTCGCTTTTTATACACATGCAGCCAATATAAAATAACAATAGTTCATAGGTTTTTAGAGCGTGGGCACACAAAGAATGAAACCGACTCAGTACATGCTCTTATCGAGAGGAATGCAAAAAATAAGCTTATTTACACCCCTGCACAATGGTTTGGCTTAGTAAGATCGTCAAAAGTCAACCCACCAAATTATATTGCAACTGAAACGACTGTTACAGATTTTTACAATAACAAAGTATTACTAGACGGTAGGAATTGGGTTAAAAATTCTAACGACCAAAAAATATCTTAGAGTAAAATTAGAGAAGTTCAATTGAACCCTATATTTTTAACTACCGATATAATTTTGAAGAAGAGAATGTTATGAGTTTATTAACTATAAAGGGTTATTCATCAAGAAGGAGAAATAATAGTTTATTAGATACAGAAGTTTTGGAACCATGTTACACTGAGCATTTGTGTCCAGGACGTATAATACCTCACGAGTACCATAGTTTTTATCAACAGTTGTCACTTTAGCGGAACAAAATGGCCATGTTTATTGCACTTATAACATCTGGGCCCTGAGCCATTTAACATGGCTCACACCCTTTTTCCTTGTGAAGAACACTGAGTCCTCTGAGCATTGTACTTCCTGCAGGAGTTTTGTTTTAATGGCGTCTGCGCTGATCTTGATTCCGGTGCTCTCCAATCCCATAATCATAGGCTTATATGTCTCAGGTAAACCTGCCAACATCAGCGTTCCGAGCCATTCATCATCAATATTGAACTTAATATATCTAAGCTTGTGTGCACTCGACATTATCTTGTTAACGTAATCATCAACATGAAGAATCCAAAGTAGTTGTTATAAGGTCTCTCAGTAAAGCTACCTTCCTGTACAACCCGCTATCGTCAAAAGCTTTCTCCAAATTTTCCCAGACATTTTTACATGTAATTGCGTTCTGTACATGCACATAGTTGATTAGATTTAATAACAAGATTAGCTTTGACTTAGCCTTTGTTTCCTTCTTTGCATCTGAGTTTGTTCCAGTGACGCAGCACCACAATTCTTCGAGCGAGATCAAAAAATGGGGAGCTACCACAGACTATGTAATTTTGATTGCGTTCACAAATCTCTAACAATATTATTACTCTTGTTCTTTTTTGGTACGTGCGATACCAATGTTTTGTCACGTACAAATCCGAATAATGATGAATCCACGGGCCGTACCTTGTTGGGGAGGAACTCACGTGGAATTTCTCGCTTATTTTTTTCTCATGGTGCCCACAAACGTAAACCCCTTTTGTAAGAGAATTCCACTAGTTCGACAGAAGTGAACCAACTATCTCCGGTGACATTTCTTTTGATCCATACATTGGTTCAGTTAACTTTAGAACATCCTGAGTTGGCACTGACAGTGAAGAATTACTTTTTATTAGAGGTTTTCCTGTATATATAAATGCATTGTATAAGTAGTGTGTTTTTGCATCACACATACATTGAACTTTCAGACCATATTTTCCGGGCTGGCTTTGGATAAACATCTTGAATGAGCATCTACCACGCAATTTCACCAACATTTCATCTAGTATACATAAATATTCCGAACATTTATAGTTTTCACTGCAATATTCGATAAATTTTTGCTATTGTCATGAAAAAATGAGAAAGGCACAAAGATCTGGGGGAAATATGATTAACAGTGGGTATGAATCTATGAGCGTGTCTCGAATAATTCCGAAGTATTTTTGACATTTACATTGTTCATTTCAGAGAATTAATGTGCACCTTTGGATAAGAAGATGGGAAAATGAAGGTCACGTGAAAACACAAAGAAAGACCGGGCGACCTCGTTGCACAACAAATATGACGGGCTTGTTGGTCTAGTGGTTAGTGACCCTGACTGCTAAGCCGGAGGTCGTGGGTTCGATTCCCACCCAGGACAAATGTTTGTGTGATGAGCACGATCATTTGTTCTGTGTCTGGGTATGATTTATCTATTATATGTATACATATATTTAGAAATATATAAGTATGTTTATCAGCTGCCTGATTAACACAAGCTCAAGCTATGCTTAGCTTGGGATCAGATGGCCGTGTGTGGATATTGTTCAAAGATATTAAAAAAATATGTATACATATATATATGCAAAATCGAGAAATTGTAAACAAGATGAGAAATGATGGATTTACTCGAATCAAAGATATCGCCACTCATAATATGAGAGTGTCTATGACCACTGTTCGTCGACGTTTAAAGTAGGGATGTTACGGAGCTTCGACTCCGGTTCCGTTAAGTCGGAACTTCCGATTAATATTACACCTTCGGTTCTGACTTCGGCTCCGGCACTTTTAAATCGAAGGTTTTAATCGGAGGTCCAAGCATAACATAGCGGCGACGGCGGCCTGTGTCGACTGTTATGAACAGGTTCATACATTTCGCGCGGTAAATCCCCCCGGCCCCCGACTCTCACTAAGTGCACTCTATCTATTGTCAATTATTTTTTCACTTGTTCATTTGTTACGCACACGCGTTTTCATTTTTGCGGGTTATTATCAGTGAAAGTGATCTGTTTTTGTGTTGGACAATGAAACCTAAATCAAGTTGTATTGTTGCAGGTTGCCGAATAGCTATGTCCACACTGTGCCCTTTTTTGTTCATCAAGGGCATGCGTCATAGCGCAGTCAACAGCGCAAGTCGAGCATGCCCTTGACGCATGCGCAATGACAGTTGAAAGCGTAGCGCGCGCTGTGATACACGTCATTCCGTGTCGGATGGATTTCTGTTCCACAAAGCGTTCAACAACAAGATGGCAGACGAAATTATATGAATTTTATTGAAGATTACCGAAACTTTCCACAGCTCTGGGATCCAAATAACAAATTTTATACAAATAAAGTAAAGAGGAACGATGGTTTACAAGTTTTGGCTACTAAATATAACATGGACATCGATGGTGTTAAAAAAAAGATATAAAGTCTACGCTCATATTTTTCCAAAGAGCATCAGAAAGTTATGTAGAAAAAAAGTGGCTCTGGATCCGATGAGATATACGTTTCACCGTGGTTTGCCTATAAACATCTATTGTTCACTGCTGACTCTGTGACGCCAAGGGAAACTAGAGAAACTAGTACTGAGGAAGAAAAGGTATTTTTAAGCATATTTGTTGAAATTAATTTATTACATTCTTCCACAAAATAAATGTTACAAGTATTTGCTTTAAAACGGTATTGCTCCAATATCTGACATGAAATAGTTCATAAATTCCTCTCGTATTTGGTTCGATGTATTTGATGGCCTACGAGGAATTCTTTGAAGTGCCTTGTAACCACTGTCATCTACAGTTATTGCTCTCCACGACCCGGGAATAATTTCTCCAGTGCGTACATCCTCATTATCAAAACAACCAGGAGGGCAGTAATGACGGGATGAATCTGTTTGCAATTGTAAAAAATTGTGAATGTAAACACAACTCAAAACAATATCAATTACAGTACTGCCGACTTTTAATTCAATTGGCTTACGAAATATTCTAAATACAGATGCAAGCATCCCAAATGCATTTTCAACCATACGTCTTGCCCTTGATAACCTATAATTATACACTCTTTTTGGAGACCCCACATTTAAATCTGTTGAATACGGTTTCATAGTATAGGTAGATAGAGCAAATGCATCGTCAGTTCGGCAGGCTCGGGCTCAGGCTCGTGCAAAAAAATTACGATATTGTTAAAAATAGACTTAATGGAAAAACATTGTTGCATGCTGGATTTGCGTATAATCATTATAGAAAACATCAAAACTCTAGTGTGTGGGTGTGTGTGAATAAAAGACATGGCCAGTGTGGTGGTGCAGTCAAATTAAAAAATGAAAGTGACAACGTTCACATGATAAAAGGACACAAGCCTGAGTGTCAGCCGAATTCATTAAAAAACGACATCAACATTCTTAAGGATGACTTAAAGAGAGAAGTCACAACAAATTTTGGCTTCATTCAAAAAATGTATGAAACGAAAATTGCAAAATTACAGAGGGAAAGTACAGCAATGAGATTCCAATCTACAACAATATTAAAAAATCGATTTACAGAAGCCGATACACAGCCCTGAATGTAAAAAAAATACGATTCAAGGATCCAGCTCAAGTAACTATACCTGAAATCTTTCAAAAACATTTGTTATTTGATTACAATCAGAACGGTAACAGGATCATCGTATTTGCATCTGACATAGCTTCCGATGAAATTAAAAGTGTGCACCACTTCTTCTGTGACGGTACATTTGACTGCTGCGCCTTAAACAGATTTACACTATTCACGGAGATATTGGGAATAATTCCGATGAAACCAACATTGTGCCCATATTTTACGCGCTGCTGGTTAATAAAGAAAAAGAGACATATGAAATGATGTTCAAAAAAATCAAAGAAGCTTTGCCAGATTTGAAACCGTTAAAATTCACATTGGATTTTGAAATGTCAGCAATAGTCGCAATAAATAACGAATTTCCGACTGCTAAAATTCATGGGTGTTTTGTACATTTCCAAAATGCTGTGTATAGGCGGGCAAAATCTCGCAAATTATTAGAATATGAGGAGACCACACAGTAGGTAAAACTGTGCATCTGCCTTGCGTATCTACCAAAAGAAGAAATTGAAGACGGCTGGCTTGTCATAATGGAAAACAGGTAGTTAAGTACTTAAATTACACTTTATTAAGCTTGTCTGTTTACGCCTGCATGTGTGCTGACGCTACAGCACACATTTAAAGACGTCGACGACGCGGTGACGTGAGCTCGCCGCGCTCCGCCGCCGCCGCGCCGCGCCCCGCTACCCCCCGCTGCCGCTGCCCTCAGCCGCCGCGCGCCGCGAGCGCGGGCGGCCCCACTCGACAACAGACTGCAGGGGACGTCGGCCGACGCACACGCGCAAGCGCAGCGCAGTGTCGGTCACAATATAATGTTATAATTAATTATTAAAATATTGTAATATACCAGTTGATTCAAGAACCGTCTCGTCTCCTCATTTTGCCACGACCATCGTTCCCAAACATTGTCATTCCTTTCATCTTTACTTTGCACAATTATTTGATCGATTATTTTCTTTTCAGTATTCCAGACGATCGAGTAACTAAGTTCAATGATTATTTTGTTGAACAATGGCTTGAGCCTGCTGATATGATCGCAAAGTGGTGTTGTTATAAGGAAATACATAGGACCACTAATTTAGTAGAGGCCTGGAATCACCGTTTGAAAAACCACCTGGGAACGAACCCGTCTTTATTGTCTTTTTTAGAAATGGTTAGGATTGATATTTCTACCTACGGCACGGTACAAGCGAGGTAATATTATTTATTTTACTTATATATAAAACAATTTAAAGTATTGCAAAAAAAATTATAAAATGTGAAATTGATTAAGATATTTACCTAGTTTTCTCTTTCAGACTAAAAGACAAAAACATTCCTGTGAGCAGAAGAAAGAACAACACAAGAAAGAATGAAAAAATGATTGCCCATTTAACTGAACAGTACGAAAGCAAAAAAATTAGCACAATCATGTTTTTAGAACAAATACGCCCATATGTGGCAGTTCGTCCCAAAAAGTAATCAATCTAAAAAGTAAACCTAAAAAGTAAATCAATGTTCGTACTAAAAAATAATTGAACTTACATAATGAAAAGAGATGATTTTGCTTGTAGACTTTTTTTTAAGTTTTAAATACTGAAATTTTATTTTTTATATTTGTTTAAGTTTTTCCAGTTGATTATTTTAATGCTAGCATTTCTTACCATTTTACATGTAAAAATGTTTTATTCTACGAGTACGTTTGTTTTATGCCTGATTATTTTGTTGTGTTATTGCTATTGAAACCGACTGGTATAGTTGGGTAAAACTATTCTCATTTGTTTCACAGTTTAATAATTATTGTTACAAAGATAAAAGAACATTTCATTTTGTAAAAATTTAGTTGCTCTGCAGTAATTTTTAAGACTGATAATTTAAAATTACTATCTTATTTTATTACATTTGAGACTGATGATTATAATTAAGTTAAATGAGACTCTTAATTATAGGTGATGAAAACTGTGTAAAGATATAATATATAAATAAATAATGAAAAATAAGTAAGACTTTAATTTTTCAAAATATACCTACCTCTAATATAAAAACGTTTCTATGTTATTAATACAATTACGATTGAATGTTATGCATATACCTACTTACAATCAATATGAGTACGTTTAATATTTTTGTAAAACAATTTTTGTGCCTGACAGTACATTTGATCAAAAATTACTTTAAATTAAATAAATCGTATCGGGGGCGTCAGCCACAGGTGCATCGACCACTGGGGGCCTAAGCCACGGACCCTTCGCCATGCCTTGGGCATCAAAGGACAGAGGAGTATTCCAATCGCATTTTAAAAAACAAAGCATGGGAAAACCTTTGCATGAAGTTTTATGAAGATGTTGATAGAAAGGAAACAAAAGAAAAAAACAAGTGTGGTAAGTTTATTAATTAAGTACTATTTATTTATTAAATCGACAACTTGCGCGACAACTTGCGAAACAGACAATCTGCGAAAGAGACGTTTCGCGAAAGAGACATTCCGCGAAAGA
The DNA here is from genome assembly GCA_941860345.1 of Chrysodeixis includens. Taxonomy (NCBI): domain Eukaryota; kingdom Metazoa; phylum Arthropoda; class Insecta; order Lepidoptera; family Noctuidae; genus Chrysodeixis; species Chrysodeixis includens. Next base: position 7,965,804 of record OW796111.1, on the reverse strand, counting down.
GACGTTTTTCGATCACGGGACATTTTGAGAAAGAGACGTTTTGCGCATATACCCAACTTACAAAGAAAATGGAAAAGCTTAAGACTCTTTCAACAGAGACCTTAAAAAACAAAATTCACAAAGAAGCGGTTCAGCAGGTAGTACGAAGAGATACTACTACTAACTTTAGTCAATTATTATTTTTAAAGCCATTGTCTGAAAATCGAAATACAACATCGTCTCTACCAGTACAAAACAAAAACGATGACATTGAACAAATCGATAATGAAGACGATAATACTACTGAAACGAGTGACTCTGAAGTTTGGAAGAGACCAAAATATATCCAAAGAAAAAAAGATTATAAAAAAAATAACAAGTCATTTGAGCGATCAAGTAACTGCACATACTCGTACACAGGAACCCTGTGACAGTGATATGCATTTTTTGCTATCTTTATACGATAAATTTAAAACCATTCGCGATGATTGGAAACTGAATGCTCAGATAGAAACATTGAATGTATTCAAAAATATCACACACCTACACGTAATGATAATTACAGTGAATATGGACAGGGGTATACGACACCAGCTTACTAACCGTACGAGCGACCATCAACGTCTGGGTATCGGCCGGATATGGAAACAGGCGGTCCACAGCTTCGCAATGTGCGTACTACATCCACACCAAGAGATGTTTCAGTGGCAGCATCTCCACTCAGCGTTTCTTCTCAGGCTTCAAACTATAATGATCCGATTATAACGGATATTTTCGGAGATTAATTACCTACCTCTGTTGATTTTTGAATGACAAAATAAATAAAAATATATTAAGTATGCTCTTTGTTTTCGGTCGGTTACAGTCAGCGACATATTGACCTACGAAAGTGAAAAAACCACAGCTGATGTTGATCTCTATACGTTTAAAATTAGGTTCAAATTCAGTTGCAGAAATTTTACAAATAAGGGTAGGTCGATATGACGCTAACTGTACATGCATACTGTTGTAATAATAGGAAACCATATGAAACGTGCCCACTATCGTAATGTTACTTTTTATTGTTAACCAATTAAGAGGCCGCACATGGTTTTGCTCGCAACACTAGCGCCACTTTCATAAAAATAATGTCTTAAATAAAAAAGATACATTGTTTTAATGAAAGTGGCGCTAGTGCCGCGAGCAAAACCAGGTAGGTACGGCCTCTTAATTTGCATCTGTATTTTATAGTTTATAAATTAATTTCATCAGCCCGGTGAGTCTGTCCCGTTAGATCGAACTAATTACATTTTCTAAGCACTTAAAAATATTTAACTATAAAAACAATTACTTACTCATCTCAATGTCATTGCCAGAAGTTCAACAGATGGTATGCTTTTTCTCGCGGCAGTTTCTTTTTTTTGCAACTCACTATTCAGTTCGTTTAACAAGTAGTCAAATGTATTCTTGCTCATTTCAATTTTTTTATAAAATTTCATCTTGAACCTTCGAAGTTTAGGATAATCAGTACGAAATTGGCTTTGACTTTTGTTTTCCAATAAAGGATGTACCCAATAAATTCTATTTCAAAGAATACACTGATTTCGTCGCCTTCTTCTTATTAATAAAAGCCATAACAAGGATAGCAACAACAATCTTTCCTCCATGACTACGTTCAGTCAAGCCGTGATACCTCTACTAAAGCTGGAGTATAACTGCACATGACCACGTGTAGTTACCACGTCGCAACAACAGCGACATAGGGATGTTAAAAAATAATCGCTTTTTATTTTAATCGATTATTATTTTCATAGAATCGAATTTTTATTATCGATTCTTATTTTATCATTAATCGATTTTTTGTAAATCGATAATAGAAATTACGTGTTTAAATCGATTTTTTTAGAAATAACTTGCTATCTATACAACAGATGAAAAAAATCTTGCAATAAGTTTTAATTTTATAAAAAACGCCATCTATGCGTTTGATGTTAAATCAAATTCATTCGAATGGCGCCATCTGTAGGAATGTATGTAATATGTCTGCTTATAAGTGAAGTTGTTTGACGTTTCTTTCAGTGTAGTAGCGAATGAGATAAAGTTTTAGCCGTTGTTTGTAAACAAAAAATCTAAATGTCTTCTAAATAATAATAAAAATATTGTTGCTCTGTTTATTAGTTTTTAAATTTATTGTGTATCTGGTCTGCCCATGGCTTATTTTGACGATTTAAGAATAAAAATTGTTGCGATATTTTTTTTATTCTTCATTCCTTTCTGGGACAGATCGTAATCGTATTTTCAAGGTGGGATGACAGCTGCAGCAGCAAAATTGTATCATGAAATAGCTATCATTGAAGGATGTGAGAAGAATGCTTACATTACTTTATCTAATGCACAAAAAAATCCATGCGACCGCCAAGTTATTCATCTGTATGAACAATGGCGTCGCCGAACCTACGGAACGCGAGACATCGTTGATATAATTGAAGTTTTAAAACGAAAGAAGATTGAGTTGTCTAAAATAAATGTAGAGATATATTTAAAGGAAGAACCAACTGTGTGTGTTGTAATAACGCCTATTATGCAAAGAGTGTTCATGGCTGGTTTGGCTGATGAAATGGTGTTTATGGATACAAGTGGATCTTGTGATCAAACAAATGCCTGTGTTACATTTATCTTTGCTGCAACGAAAATTGGTGCTTTACCTATTGTTGTCATTTTGCACACGAGTCAATCTCAGGAAAATTATACACATTAATTTCAATGTGCAAAAGATTATTTAGAGGAGACTTGCCAGAAGGTTTTTCAACCAAAAATCGTAATGACTGATGATAGCAGCGCAGAAAGGAATGCCTTACGCACAGTATTGCCAAACAGCAGATTACTTCTTTGCATATTTCATGTAAATCAAGCCCTTTGGCGTTGGTTGTGGCAAAGTGAACATGAAGTTATTAAAGAAGATCGGCAATCAGTTATGAAAAAATCCGAACTTTAATGTATGCCAATACAATGCAAGAAGCCGAAATTAAAATGTATGAATTATCAAATGAGGAGAAAGTTAAGAAAAATAAAAAGCTTGAAAAACATTTAACAAGTTTATGGAGTCGGCGTGAGGAGTGGTGTTTAGCATATCGCTCTGGTATTCTAACACGAGGGAATAACACAAACAATTACTGTGAATCCTCAATAAGAATTTTTAAAGATGTAGTATTGCAGCGCTGTAAAGTGTTCAATATGTGCGCGTTAGTTGACTTTATCGCAAATACCTTTGAATCATACCACAAGAAAAGGTTGATTCAGTTTGCCAATGGGCGGGCAAGAAATCTTACGTTAGCGTATGAAAAATTTTGCCAAGCAAGTAGCAGTATTAAGGATATTGTACACATAGATGACAATACCTACTTCGTGAAAGAGAAGACTGATCTGTATGTTGTTGACTGTGAAATGGCAACATGTGACTGTCCATATGGTGCTGGGGGGCGATTTTGTAAACATCTCTGCGCTGTAGAAAGAAAACATGGGACTGCACTTACCACATCGCTACATTTGAATGACTGTGATCGTCAACAGTTTGCAAAATTCGCTCTGGGTGATCAGTTTTCACCGTCATTCTTTGAAAATATTACGGGTGAATCAAGCACAAATAATGAAGACAGCCAAACTGACTCTATTACACCAGATGATGTTATACCAGACAGTTTTGAACTTCCAATAAATCGAGCGGAAAATAATGTAACTATCAACAATAAAAACTTTGACAATGCTGTTCGTAATATTAAAGCTCAGTGGCAAAGAATCACTGAAATCTTGGAAAAAGACTCCAATGCTGTATATACGAACATTCTTACAAAGTTTGGATCTGATTTGTCGAAGCTACAAATTCCATCGAGTATTATATCATTTATAGTTGAAAAAAATGTTCGACGAAAATCTCGAAAAATTCATGTACAACCAACATCGATCAGTCGCCGCCGCAAAGAAAGAGGTCTACCATGCAGTGGAAGGATACAATCAGGACGACCAGCCAAGACAGAAACTGTGAAAAGAAAACGTGTTCATAATATTGCATCTAATATTGATGATAATGAGCCTCCTGCCAAAAAACATTGATTATATAAAATGACTACATTATGTTTGTTTATGTACCTAGGTATAATTTTGGTCTTAATAAAAAGTTAAAGATTTTGTTTGTGTTTTCTTGCCCATTCATTAAACACAAAAATGCCTTCGAACACACACGGATTTGTGGCGCTTAATCAAGGCGCATACTCCTTGCAAACCCGTGCGCGATTGGAGGATGCGTACCCTGAATTGAACACGTGTTTAGAAGAACAGTTGGCGTTGCAAACCCGTGCGCGATTGGAGGATACGTGCCTTGGATTGAACACGAATTTGTAAAGGCAGTTAGTGGGACAAACCCGTGCGTGTTTCAAGACAGTACTGCCTCCTAATAAACACGGAAATGGAAATACGCAGCCCGGACTTAAATCCCATTGAGCACATGTGGGATGAATTGAAGAGGAGGGTCCGATCAAGAAATCCTGCTCCTTCAAGTGTAGATGAGCTGAAATCGGCTTTGATAGAGGAGTGGGAAGGTATCCCGCAAGAATCAATTCGGAAGCTGATTCGATCAATGAAGAACCGTCTTCGAGCAGTTATAAGGGCGAGGGGAGGGAACACAAAATATTGAAAATTAATTTTAAAGCCAATTAAAGTTTTTGTTACACAATTTTTGTTGTTTTCTTCATTCATTATTTTTTCATTATCCTTAGGTTTTCCTAACTCCTTCACTTAATCCAGGATAGCTCCTTAAATACTGGTGTGATTTTAATGAATTTGGTATCAATTTAAAGGTAACAGTTTAATCTTTAAAATGGTATTTTATATTTTTTATTAATATTAGCAGAATAATTTAGTACTCAGATTGCGCGAAGCAAATTTCAAGTAAGTGATTCCATACTTTTGCTCGCGAGTGTATTACTGATCTCATAGATACTATATATGAAGAAAAAAAAAACTCGTCATACAAAAATTGCAGTTAGTTAAAAACGTTTCCCTTACAATCGATGAATGGAAAGATTTGCAGTTAAGGAGTTTTTTAGGGGTAACAGTACATTTTATTGAAAATTTCGAAATGAGGTCAATTAACATTGCATGTGGTTCACAAGCACAGGTTGCTCTTACGACTGAGCCAATAGTTTCAGGCGACATATTCACTTGTGTTCTGTAAATCCTGAACCTCGCCGCTAGTATACCAAAAGCGTTTTCGACTATACGGCGTGCTCGTGATGTCCGATAATTATATATCTTCTTAATTCTACTATCTAAGTCATATTGCCGAAATAGCTTCATCATGTCATTTCTTAGAGGAAACGCGTCATCAGCTACAAATACATATGGCAGTATTCGTGGACTATTAAGTAACCTTTCTTCTGTAGGAATATTTAACGCCTTTTTTTCAAGTTTTTCATAAAATTCTGTATTCAACAATACTCCGCCATCGGAAACCCTTCCATTTGTCCCAAAATCAACTAACAGGAATCTGTATTTTGCATCAACGATTGCTAGTAATACCATACTGTGTCTATGTTTATAGTTATAATAAAACGAGCCACTGTTGCTTGGGGGCACGATTTCAACGTGCTTGCCATCAATAGCACCTAAACAGTGAGGAAAGTTCCACTTCTGCTCAAATTCTCTCGCTATTATTCTCCACTCTTCTTCTGTTTTTGGAAACTGTAACAAAATGAGTACATGATTAGTATAGTAATTTCAGGAATATAATAGTTCTTCTATTTTACAGACGCAGTCAACCACCGGCATCGGCTCAACGAGCTACGATTGTCCAGACAGCGATCGAGACACACCAACACTGGCCTATTCCGACAACGAATCAGATACACCGACCCCGGCAAACCGTTCTGACAGCGAACGAACTACATCAATCTCGAGTCATGTTCGGCCAAAACCAAAAAAAAAATCATTAGAATCTGAAGACGTACTTAAGTCCGTAAATGAACATTTTAAAAGGCCTAAACCACCCGATAATCGTTTTGAGGTTTTTGGCAAAAATGTTGGGATGAAACTACAAGAGTTACCAAAACAACAGAGAATTATAGCAGAAAAAATAATTAATGAAACTCTGTTCTTGGCTGAAATGGGTAGCTTAACTATATCACACACTGTAAGAAAATATGGTGACTTTGCAAATACTAGTTTTTCCACACAGCCACACATTCAAAACTTTTCCTCTCAGCCACACATACAAAACCTTTCCACTCAGCCACAAATTCAAAACCTTTCCACTAAGTCACACACTCAAGTCATTTACACTCAGCCACATACTCAAGATCTCTTCACTCAACCACACACTCAATCATCAATGGAATTTACATCACCAGTAGAGCCAGACCATACACAATCTGATAATACAATTACTTCCTATTTACGTAATTTTAATGATGAATAAAAAAGTAACTTATTCGTAAAATGTTCTTCAATACGTCCTAAAAGTTTAATTAATAAATAATTTGTTGATTAATACAGTATTTTTCATTCCTTACCTTTAAGTAATCTTTCCGTAGAACCTCGTACAGAGCATCACAGGTTTCAGGGATTATTTGGCTAAGAGCTTGCGGTGATATTATTGTAGAAAACTTCATACATTGAACATACAGGAACGTCCTGTAGCTAGAAATCGCAGTGTAGCAGTTAATCTTTCATGAGGACTTATAGCTTCTCTCATTACAGTGTCTTGTTTCTTTATTAGTGGAGAAACTAAAGCCAGCAGATTTAAATATGCCTCTTCATTCATCCTTAAATAGTTATGCCAATCTTGCGGAGCGAATTTCAACTCGCTTAACAAGTTGGTATGAGAAAATTGCTTCCTTTTCATGAGCCAGTCTTTACACCATAGACTCCGCTTCTTTTTTTTTTAAACACATAACCAGGCCTAATATAGCAAGTGCGTCATAATCTTCCATTGTTAACATGTATCTTACGCAAGCTTCTGCGGAGAACTGTCCGATCGACGTCGATATCGGAGGCGTGTGGAGGCACTAGGGAAGTTCGATTTATCTGCACAGTCTGAAATCGCTACGATAAATCGTTACGTATGTATGAGGCATAATAATGCGCCTGCAATGCTTCAAGCAAATGAAATTGTAGTACTTAAAGAAATTGGTACAATTTTAAAGCCTTTTCATAGTGTCACGGAGCAAATGTGTGCTGAGAAATATGTCACTTCAAGTAAAGCTATACCTATTATTAAATGCTTGAGAACTGTGTTAGACACAATCACAGTTTCAAGTGATTTGGCAAAACAATTGAAATCAGTCCTTGAAATCAGAATTTAATAAAAGATTTGATAACATCCAAAAAGTGCATCTTTTTTCGGTAGCAACGTTTTTGGATCCTAGATTCAAAAAAAATCATTTAGATTATGACCCTTTATCCTTATCCAAAATAAACTGCTTACCTCAGAATTTATGGTAATTTTTCTTTGTGGTAATACGTTAACATTGCCGTTTAGCTTTTTGACTTATTGTTTTGTTTTATTTCAATACTGATATTACGTCAATCAAGACTGAAAGTTTGTGCCAATAATTTATGTTGTTGTATCTTGATTATTTTTAATTTTATTATTGTTTAAACTTGAAGAATAACAAAGGTTGTTTTATATTTTATAGTTTTTGAGAACATGACGTAGAGTTCTCGATTTGAAATTATCCTTTATAGGTATTTTTTATTATACTAATCAAATTGAAAAAGGACATTTGTTAAATCAATAATATTTTTATTGTTTAAACTTCAGGATTAACAAAAGATGTGTATTTAAAATTACTTTTTGAGACTATAGAGTTGTCGTTTAGTTTGTTTAATTCTCATTTTAAGTATTTTATTTAAAAACTAGTCAAATGTTAAATAAGCTGGGCAGTTACGGCAATTTTTGATACAATAAGTTATCATTTTGTTGGGATGCTCATATTTTATTTTCATTACAATAAATACGATTTATAATAGTACTAACATTTTTATTAATAATGCTATTTTTTGGTTACCTAATTTCTTACCTTGAAATTTTTAACACTAGAAAGACGGAAGCAGTCATTTGACTGTAATTTGATTTTAAATTTTGAATAACTCAAAAACTATTTAACTTTATGTACTAAGACTTTATGACTTTTATTAATATTACTAGATAAATGAAATTATGTATGAAAATAACTCTCGTCTTTTTTGTTTATTGTTTAAAATCTTGATATACCGAGAAAGACGGCGGCAGTCATTTGACGGTTGATATCGGCTAAGTATTTATTTGTAATATGAGAAGGAAGAATACGAAATAATGTCCGCTCTGCCCATTGTTTGGAGCATGCTGGTCAAATGAGCCAGTACAGTTACGACTGCATATCAATTTTGTCAGAATTATTGTAAGTGATTCGTGAATAATGTCTCGAGCCCTTCAAAATGAAGAAATCCTTTCAATATTGCAAAATATTTGTGAAGATGAATCGGATTGTGGGTCTGAGAGTGAAGAACGGGGTAGTGAGGATGATAATGTACCATTTATCAATTATTCGAGTTCCTCCACGGATGAAAGTGACCTAAAAGATCAGATACCTCTAGCAACTTTACGAACTGTTGACAGGTTGAGTTCTCGTGGCCGCGGTCGCAGCCGTGCTCGTGGTCGAGGTCGTGGTAGGAGTCATAATTTGGAAGATTCATGCAGCACGTTACATGACAATGTTGAAATAGATTCAAATGATCCTAAGAAAAAGCCAGAAACTGTGACCTTTTACAATGCTACCAAGTACAGCGTGGATGTGGCTGACCAGATGGCAAAAAATATAGTGTACAGTGTAAGCCTAATAATATTTAACAATAATATTACTAACGTAGTTAAGAATAGTTAATACTCACCCGATCGAATATTATGTAATTAGACATTGTATTGACTTGAGACCGAACGAATGTACTTAATAAAAACTTTATTTGATAGCTAATATTCTACATTTCAATTACAGGATACTTAAATTACATCTACTTATAATTTTGTTATTTAATTAATAGTATTGTCATACGTTATTTAATTGTTATTTTATTAAAATTATTTCATATTGATTAGTAAATAAGACAGTCAATTGATTTCGTGTATAAATAACCACGGATGTCATTTAGAGTGAACAGTTTTTGTTAACCGCCATAGAGTGTTCGTAGAATAAAGTGTGCTAAATTAGTGAGTAATTGTGTTTGAATTCTACAATCCCCTTGTCCTGAAGCTATTCCTATAGCTTCAGAAGTGGGATCAACGGAAAATATACATTTTTTCGTACCACGCCTGCAAACGAAAAGAACAGAAAAACCGTAAGTACCACGTTTTATCTTGTGTTAATATAGGTTGCGTGTAAAACTTAAGTAATCGCAACAAAAATGGCGAGATAATTATTAACTTTAACAAAATTAATGAACTATATTTTTTTTTCATTATTACCTTCTTTTTATATTTTTTTTTCCTCATGAGTTTTGTCGTTAGTATATGAACTAAAGTTCATTTAAATGGATGCGTAATGTAAATATAATAGACATTTTTTAATATGCGATAGCAGCGAGTAATAAGGTATGATCGATCGAGTACATCCTAATACCATGCGGTACTTCTAACTTTTATTTTTATTTTTTACAAGTGTTGCTGTTCTTTTTTTTACAATATCGTGTACTTACCTACTGTATGTAACATGAACGTGAATCATTATCATACTTGATGTGACCGCTACTATCTTATAGTTATTATACGGTCTGGACTGTCTTGTGTGTCCTGTATGTTGTATTTATATTACCATAATCTACTAACGAGTTTCTCAAACCCCACTACTGACCATAGGCTTCATTTTATTTGGAAAGACACGTGCTTATAATTAACTAGTAACTCAAGACCACATCAGTGTCACGTAACAAAGTATTGTTAACATTAAATCGAGTTTGCTGTGGTTGTGTTCAGTAGAAGGCATAGCAATAGTTTATTAAGCTGTGTTTGTATCAGTTTCAGTTCATAATAATTATGGATCGAGAAGACGGACGAGACACAAGTTTTGAAAGGCTTAGTGCAGACCCAGGAGTACCCAGGTGTAAGGGTCAGGGTCAGGATGCACTAGAATCAAGGCGGAGAGCGCCTAGTCATGCAAGTTGGCCTGGAGAACCCAGACGTGTGGGTGAAGGCAGGTCATTAAGGAAATATGGTTCAGAGCGACCAGGGGCGTCGCAAGAGTGCGATGCTGAGGTCGAACGTAATGGGTTACCAGACGGAGAGCGTCAAGTAACCCATTCGAGGAGAACTGCACAAAGGTGCTTACGTACACCAACACGTTGGGAGCAAGAGCGCTCGCCTAGAAGGCAAGAGGGAGGAGGACGTTCACTCGAGTGCACACCCGGGAGTGAAAACGAGGTGACCCCAAGGCGCAGCAGGAGGAGAAGTCGCAGTTCATCGCGAGATCCTGGTGAGTCGCAACCATCTTGTTCTAAGCAGCGCAAACGTCACGATACTTCTACAGATGCTATATTGGATAAATTCTTGTCTATTTTGCAATCGGTCAAAAGTTCAGATAAGCCAAAGATGACTTTCAATACCAATATTATACCTGAATTTGACCCTATGTCAAAGGAACAAACGATTTTGACCTGGTTAACGAAGGTAGAGGAGTGCGCCGGAATTTACGGCTGGGAGGATAAAGAGACAATCCACTACGCTTTACCTAAGTTAACTGGGCTAGCACGATCGTGGTATCAAAATTTGCCCACCATGCTGTTCACTTGGTCAGAATGGAAGAATAAATTAATAGAATCCTTTCCAGTCCGCGAAGACTATGCTGAACTTTTGACAGAGATGCTTGTAAAAAGAGTAAAATACGGAGAATCGCTTGATCATTATTATTATGCAAAAATTAACTTATTAAATAGATGTAACATTTATGGACGACAGGCTGTAGATTGTCTATTGCATGGCGTAGACGATAGAGCTATAAGGGTAGGCGCTCAAGCAGCGCAATTTTCCGACCCAGAAAAGGTACTTAAATACTTTAGGACGGTTAAGGTAGGACAAAGCCGTGAAAATCTTGAATCATCGTTGAAATTTAGGAATGAACGGAGGAATACAGCATCGTTTTCTAAATCCAATGGTCCAAAGCCTGACGCTACAAAAATAATTTGCTATAATTGCGATCAATTTGGTCACCCGCGTTTTAAATGCGACAAACCCCCAGCAAAATGTACCACGTGCGACAGATCGGGTCACTTATCTGTCCATTGTTATAGAAATAAAATTAATAAAGGTCGTGAAGGAGACGCAAATCAACTTAAAGATAACAATGAAAAACAGGTTGCCCAGTTAAATATTGTAGAGGAGGTAAATGCTAAATACATGCTTAACATTAAAGTGAACGGAAAAGTCGTAGATTGTCATTTAGATCTGGGCAGTCAGTGCTCTCTAATAAAGCTATCAAAGGCTAAGGAATTCAATTTAAATCTAGTAGTACCAGAAGATTTACCTACTCTTAGGGGCATAGGTAATAATCTGACTAACCCAGTAGGAATGACAACCGCCTGCGTCGAAGTTCAAAATATAAAACAGACCATAAACATGTACGTAGTTGACGATTATGTTATTAGCCAGTCAGTACTGTTAGGACACTCGTTTACCGAAAAACCAGACATCATTATCACAAAGACCCCCACTGCCGTAATATTCCAACGAATCCCGAGTACTAAGGTGCACCTGATAGTGAGTAAAGACATCGACATCTACCCAAACACGTTGCGTGCTGTCCTAGTTCTCACCGACTCGAAGATAGATGTAAGAGTCTACGTTAATGGTTCCGTTAGGGGTCCGGAAGGAAGTGAGTACTACCTCTTTCCGGGTGATTACGAAGTCAAGGACGGACATAGCGCACTGCTGATCCACAACGTATCATCCAGTATAATTACATTAAAAAAGGGGACTCTATTAGCGCGTGTCTATCCTAAGAGTACTGATACGGGAAACCCAGAGCATCCTACGCAATCATGCTATGTCTCGTTTTGCGAAATCCAGAAGGACGATGACTTTAATCATGGTGACAACCTAACTCCGGAGGAACTCTTGCAATTAAGGCTATTGCTACAAAAGTACAGTGACTGCTTCTCGAGTGGCCTCCAAGATCTGGGATTCACAGATTTGACAGAAATGGTTATAGAACTCGATGACGCAGAACCTGTGGTCTATCGTCCCTACCGGATGTCTTTTGCTGATCGAGCGTTAGTAAGGAACATGGTACAGGAGATGGTCGACCATGGTATCGTGAGAGAGTCCACCTCACCATACGCCAGCCCGATCGTGTTAGTGCAAAAGAAAACGGGAGATAAGCGGTTATGCGTCGATTATCGTGAGCTTAACCGCAAAACGAAAAAGGAACACTATCCCCTACCACGAATCGAAGATCAACTTGATCAACTAGCGGGCAACACGGTATTTACGTCACTCGATTTGGCCTCTGGCTACTATCAAATAGCAATTGCTGAAGGGTCTCGGCATCGAACTGCTTTCGTAACGCCAGATGGACAATTCGAGTACAATCGAATGCCGTTCGGATTGGTAAATGCGCCTTCTGTTTTTCAGCGCACAATTAACAAAATACTACTGGAAGCAAAAATTAAATATGCCATTGTGTATATGGACGATGTGCTTATTCCGGCCAAAAACATAATTGAGGGTTTGCAACGACTCGAGGAAGTCCTAGGGTTACTGAGAAAGGGTGGTCTGACGTTAAAATTAAGCAAATGTCATTTTTTCCGCGACACTATAGATTTCCTCGGATACGAAGTAAGTTCTAATGGGATTCGACCGGGTTACCGAAAAACCGAAGCTGTGAGCAAATTCCCAAAACCTAGCAATCAGCATGAGCTTAGGCAGTTTCTTGGGTTGTCAGGTTATTTTAGACGATTCGTTAGAAACTACGCTTTATTGGCAGCACCTATGACAGACTTGCTAAAAAAGGACACTAAATGGACGTGGGGCGAAGCTCAAAACCATGCTTTTGACGAAATAAAGGGTATGCTAACCGAAAGACCCATACTCGCGCTTTATGATCACCGTGCTGAGACTCAATTACACACGGATGCCAGTAAAGAGGGTCTAGCTGGCATCTTACTCCAGGCTAACACAGATGGAGTTTTCCAACCGGTGTCATATTTCAGCCGTAAGACTAACGCAGAAGAACGCAAACTCCACTCTTATGACCTGGAAACACTAGCAGTAGTGGCCTCACTTAACCGATTCAGGGTTTATCTAATTGGTATTCCTTTCAAAATTTTCACGGATTGCAATGCATTACGGTCGACTATGATCAAGCGTGATCTGATTCCCCGAATTGCCCGATGGTGGATACAGTTGCAAGAATTTGACTGCACCATCGAGTACAGACCGGGATCACGAATGTCACACGTCGACGCTCTGAGTCGCAATCCAATTGGAGACGGCGAAGTGGAATCGCCAGCATGTTTGGATGTTCTGACCATTGAGAACACTGAACAAGATTGGATTGCAACCGTACAATCGGCTGACGATGAAGTACGAAGGATAAGGGAAACTTTATCGGACTCGAATTCGGAGCAAATAATAGACATTTACAAAAATTATAAATTAAAGAATGATCGGGTATATCGGGTTGTTGGGGATGAAATTAAATGGGTCGTACCGAAAGGAGTGCGCTTTCAAATCCTGAAAATGAATCACGATGACGTGGGTCATTGTGGTTTCGACAAGACTCTCCAACGCATTCGTAAGAATTATTGGTTTGCGAAGATGCGGAAGTTTGTGAAGAAATACGTTTCTTCCTGCTTAGAATGCTCGCACCACAAAGCACCAGGTGGGAAACGTGAAGGCACTCTTCACCCTATAGACAAACCCAGCGTGCCCTTCCACACAGTTCACGCTGACCACTTAGGACCTTTTATAAAAAGCAAGAAAGGAAATTGCTATTTACTTGTCCACGTAGACGGGTTTACAAAGTACGTTGTCATAAAACCAGTGAAAGACACCAAATCCGCGACCACAATTAGGATTCTGAAAGAATACGTCAGTTATTTTGGGGCTCCGACACGGCTAATTACAGATAAGGGCTCTAGCTTTACAAGTGGGGCTTTTAAGGAATTTATAACTTCATATGGTATTAAGCACATAGTGAACGCAGTTGCGACCCCTAGGGCAAACGGCCAAGTAGAGCGCTTTAACAGAACCATTTTAGACGCACTATCTACCTCAACTCACGGAAAAGACGAAAAATCTTGGGACGAGTACGTATCGGATGTTCAACTAGGATTGAATACTACTACTCATAAAACAACTAACAAAACACCCTCGGAATTACTTTTCGGATTTAATATTAAGTGTCGTAGCGAAGGAATTTTGGCTGAAGTTTTAGACGATACAATTAATGTAACGTCTGGAAAAGGTCTGATAGAGATGAGAGACGAAGCTAGGGAGAAAATAATAGAAAAACAAAATAAAGATCAAGAACAATTTAATAGTCGTAGAAAACCAGCAAAACAATACTCTGAGGGAGACTTAGTGCGTATAGAGCGGCAACTTCCTCATGATGGACAATCGCAAAAACTTGTAGTTAAGTTTCAAGGACCGTACCGGGTTCTGAAAGCTCTTCCTAATGATAGGTACGTAATCGAAGACACACCGTTGTCTCGAAAAAATAACCGCCGCTACGAAGCCATTGTGGCGGTAGACAAAATGCAACCATGGCTGTACTTCAATAGAGATCTGGAAAGTAGTGATGATGAAAATAATTCTGATAGTGGTCTGACGGCAGACATAGAGTAATCATCAACAGATACGAGTATATTGGCAAATTAATGTGATCATACGATTCTCACCTTTAAACTAAAATTATACCTACTAATCATTTTAACGTACAACATTATGTTCATAGGTACTGTTTGTGTAATATTGATTGAATTATTGTATATTCGATAGACACACAAATTGTATTGTAAAAAAGTGTCTATAAAGTGAAGTTACAGTTTATATTTCATGTTTTGTGTAAATCATTGTGCGAAGGGACTCGCTTGTTGCAGGAAGGCCGAGCTGTAAGCCTAATAATATTTAACAATAATATTACTAACGTAGTTAAGAATAGTTAATACTCACCCGATCGAATATTATGTAATTAGACATTGTATTGACTTGAGACCGAACGAATGTACTTAATAAAAACTTTATTTGATAGCTAATATTCTACATTTCAATTACAGGATACTTAAATTACATCTACTTATAATTTTGTTATTTAATTAATAGTATTGTCATACGTTATTTAATTGTTATTTTATTAAAATTATTTCATATTGATTAGTAAATAAGACAGTCAATTGATTTCGTGTATAAATAACCACGGATGTCATTTAGAGTGAACAGTTTTTGTTAACCGCCATAGAGTGTTCGTAGAATAAAGTGTGCTAAATTAGTGAGTAATTGTGTTTGAATTCTACAATCCCCTTGTCCTGAAGCTATTCCTATAACAGGTATTTTTCAATATTTTGGACCTAGCAGGGATAAATTCCTTCATTTTATATAAGAAAATGTCAGACACCAACATAAAACGAAGGAATTTTATACTAAGTTTAGCAAGTGAACTTAGCGGCAAAGTAGAAATTGAATTGAGACCCTCTGAAACCGAACTATCGCCCAAAAAACCAAAACCTTCTACTTCTCGATCTACTCCTAAAATCCGGAAAGTAAAAAAAGGCGAGAATGCTATATGCAAAAGTACAAAAATAAAACAAATAAATTATCTCTTATACGCCCTTGTAACGTAAATAAAATCTTAAAATGTAAAAATTGTATGTGAATTAAATAAATAATTATATATTATACTCTGTTTCATTACTGTAGTTACTAATTTTAGCAAATAAATCATAAAAAAAATAAATAAGTTGTGGCAGTCATTTGACCGGTCGCCGTCTTTGTAGGTAGATGAATTTTCCCGTCTTTCTAGTGTTAAGAAACATTGTCTTTGATTTAAATTTTGAATGGTTATTTATACATATACATCATTTTAATTGTTTTTTAATCAAAATCAAAATCAAAAGGTTTTTATTTCGAGTAGGCCTTCTCAGGCACTTTCAAAACGTTACTGACTCTAGTTGCACGGTTCCAAAATGTCATTCTTATGGAGAAGAACCGGCAAGAAACTCCATAAGTTACTTTTTTAAAAATAGAAAATACAATTTATATTTTACAATAATAATTATGCGTATAATCGTATAATAGTTTTATAATAGTTATTATAAAACTCTAAGGTTTATAATACGAATATGAAACGCACGTATTTTGAAATAATACAAAAAATCGTTTTTTTTTTTGCAGAAATCTATTATTTATTTTGATTAAAATCGATTTTTGACAAATCGATTAATTTTGAACTAAAAAAAACGATTTTATTTAATCGATTCTTTTCTATTAACCTCACATCCCTATAAAACCATAGCCAAAACTTTAAGCAACATGTCTATAAGACGTGTTGCACCGACCCCATGTCAAAAGGGGATAAGGGCAGGAAGATGATGACCCTGTCTATTTCCTATCTACGTTTAATTGGACAAAAATCGCCATTTTTACGTAATCTTTGTGTTTTTTCATTAAACAACCAATGAATTACATATTTTAGCTGTAGAACAACGTAATCGGACTAATATCGCTTATTACGTTAACCTTTGTGTATTTACATTCAAAAATCAATGAATTACATAGTTTAGTTGTAGAACGTAATCGGACTAATATCGCTAATTACGTTAACATTTTCGTGTATTTTCATTCAAAATTAATGAATTACATACGTTTTAGTTGTTAAGTTACGTAACAATCGTTTTACGTTTTCATTTATTTAATTAAATAAAAATTAAAAGAACACCAATGCTAATGATAGATCGAAATCGCCTTACTTAATAAGGTACAGTCGCCAAATTTCGTCCCCAAACTTAATTTCGTCCCCATCGGTATCTTTTTTTCTAAATAACGCCATCTAGTTTTCATATTTTGAATCTAAAGTTAGTTTCGTCAGTCGGCCATTGCAAAAGTTTGATGGCGGTTGTACACACTCGTCGAGACACTCCGAGACAGGCCGAGCGCGAGTGTGTACAGGGCGCTCTCGTCTCGTCTCGCTCTCTCGTTCTCGCCTCGGTCGCTCTCGGCGCATTGTCGGTTTATTGCGCCCGAGTCAAAGGGTCTCGTTGGCTCTCGCGAGGTAAACAAGAGCGAGCATGTACACACTCGTTCATTTAGTGGCTCGCTGACGGTACTTATGAACGCACGTGTTTCACTATGTGGTCTAATGAACGAGAATTACAGTTTTTGGAGTGCTATCAAACAGAAGCTGTTTTATGGAACCCGAAGAACGTGAAACACAAGGATAAACAATGTATCCATGACGCTTGGATGCGAATAAGCGAGCACATGGAAATCCCGGTCGCGGAGTTGAAAAAGAAGCGGGACTCCCTTATGGCTACCTATCGTAGTCATAAAAGAAGGGTTATTGCCTCCATCCAGTCTGGAGCTGCAGCTGATTCAGTTTATAAACCAATATGGTTCGCCTACGAGTTAATGGACTCATTCTTAAATAATATTGTTCAGTGTAGAAATACTTTGAACACAGATACACAGGTAAGAAAACAATATTTATATCAATTAAAAATGTATTTATTACAACATTTACAACAAGTATGTAATAGATATAACCCGTTTAATTATTGGCGCTGATTATTTAGGAAATATGTTGTAAACTCTTCTCTAATCTGACATGCATCCTGTGCTGGTCTTCGCAGTATTTGTTGCAATGGTCTGATGGCACATGTGTCTTCAATTTCATTCCTCCATAAACCTGGTGTGACCAGCTCATTGTTGCTGTCATATACGTCAACTGTACCTGATGGTGCATAAATTGCCGATGACGTTCTACTTTTCCTCAAGAAATTGTGTAGAAGTACACAAGTCATTGCAATAATAGTGGTTTTCTCTGGGTTTAGTAGTATGGGTTTCCGAAATATTCTGAATCTTGAGGCTAGTATCCCAAATGCATTTTTAACCACTACACGTGACGAAGATAGTTTCTTATTAAATATACGTCTCGGCGTCCTTTCATTATGACTTCCTGGGTACGGCTTCATCACATGTGCTGTCAATGCAAATACTCCATCTCCCAGAAAAACATACGGAACTTCTCTTCTACCCCCTGGTAGCGGTCGTGGTATTGGGAAATTTAAATTATTTGAGCAAATTCTTTGCCATAGTTGACTACTACGAAAGACACCGCCATCACTAATTCTTCCCTGACTTCCAATTTCAGCAAAAATAAAATTGTAATTACTGTCAACTAAAGCAAGAAGAACAATACTGAAACTCTTTTTATAGTTATAGTACTCAGAACCACTATGCATAGGAGTTTGCATAACAATGTGTTTGCCATCTATTGCGCCTATACACCTTGGAAAATTTCTAAACCCTTTTTCTATTTGCAGCCATGACTGTGGATCCTCAGGAATCTGTAACATAAAATAAACTGTGTTATTATTTTCAGAATACAACAACTACAACAGAAAGTGAAACATTGATGGAGAAGAGGAAGTTGTAGGCGCGAGTCCTGCGACTACAACTTCTTCACTAGAAACAGTACCGCGGCGCCGGAAAAATCCTATAGAACTACAAGAAGCCGGGAAGTCGATGAAGGAAGCCATGAGTTCACTGAATAAAGTTTTGAATAAACCGGTAGTGCCCGAAGACGATTATGATCGTTATGGCAAAATTCTTGCTAATAAGCTTCGTAAACTAAGTGAAACAGTTTAAAAATGATGTATGAAATAGATGGATTATTTATAAAGCGCATGAATGCTATACCCTCATATTTCACACGACCTTCACCGGCGTACACTATGAGTTCAGAGCCAACGCCAAGACTTCTTAATACATCCCCTACATACTACGTTCCGCCCGAGTCGACATGTACTTCATATTCGGATCCAGGGGTTCAAAGATCACGTTCCAATAACGTTATTCAAATTTTGTCTGACGAGATCGTTAACCCACCAACAGATTCAGAGCACATTACCGACATTGTAAATCAGGCATTTTATGAAGCCTAGTTTTATAAGTACCTACTTCCTTACTTCAATTTTGTGTGATTTTACAAAACTTAACCTATTTTGCCAAAACTGTGTTGTTTTTTAATAAATAATTTTGTAATTATTTTGTTTTTACGTACCCTAATTTGATCCTTTAAAGCTTGGTTTAGAGCAATACAAACTTCGGGCACAATTCTGGAAATGACTAAACTGGAAACTTTGAACAGATAATGTAGACTCTCAAAGCTGTCTCCGCTGGCTAAAAATCTCAAAGTAATTGCTAGGCGAATTTTGGCAGGTATTGCTTCTCTTATATGTGTATTTGTCTTACTTATCATTGGAGACACTTTTTGCAATAAATATTCAAAGTCTGATAAAGACATTCTTGTGAAGTTGTTAAATTGGCCAGAAGGTTCCGCCACCAACTCAGCCAATTGATTTTCCATTGTACTTCTGAAACAAAGAAGCGTTTCTATTGATACCATAAAAATACAATAAAATACAACTATTCAAAAAGTTTTAATATGTAGATATTTACCTGTTTCTACGGCGGTGCATAGAAATCATCCACCATCTTCTTTTTCTCCATGGTTTGACAATTTTTTTTTTATAGTAATTGTTTAAGAAATTATAATAGCTCACAGCACAAAGACAAATAGCAGCAGCTATTTCTACGTCCATTCTCGTGTAAGTCTTCAGTTCAAATGTTAGGACTAGTGTGTACAGGCATGCTCTCGACAAGAGTCTTTTCGGCCGAGGCCCTCGGCGAGAGGTTCTCGTCGAGTGTGTACAACCGCCATGACGGTGAAACCTCGCTCCTGTGTTAAGATGTTTAAAAAAAGAAAAAACTGTTCAAGGTGAGTTTTTGATTGAAATATTATCGGTATTGTTTATATATTGATGTGTTTGACTTACTGGAACGAAATTTGGGCAAAGTTTGTTGTTGTCGCTTAGATTTGAATCGATTGTTATTTCATCTAGGTTATGACATGTGTTTTGTGTTGAATGGAGGTTACAAACATAATTGGCAAATTTCTAATATCGTCCCCTTACGTAAGCCTAATATCGCCCCCGGGACGATATTTAGATCACTTAGTCATTCGTTAGTTGCATTTTCTGCAACTATTTAAATATTTATTTATTTTATTTTTAGATGCCAAAGAGAAAGTTATGGGATCCTGAAGCAATGAAAAAAGCTGTTGAAGCTGTTCGAGCAAAAGAAATGGGTTATAAAAAGGCGGTTAAGTTATTTAATGTTCCAAGAGCTACTTTGAAAGATTATGTAAAAAAGGCTGATAAATCTATAGAAGATATAGTTTCTGGAAAAATGGGAAGAAAACCAGTGTTGCCAGTTGAATTAGAAGAGGAATTGGTAAATTATTGCTTGCAAATGGAAAGGAATTACTATGGTGTCACCGCTTCTGATTTAAAACGAATGGCTTTCCAATTGAGTATCAGAAATAATATTCCACACCCATTTTCACAAACCAAAAAACAAGCAGGCAAAAAATGGATGAAATTATTTATGGCTCGACATCCTAACTTGTCATTTCGCCAACCAGAATCGTTATCACGAGCTCGCGTACAAGGTTTTACTGCAGAAAACGTTAAGGCTTTTTTTGATATATTGAAACCGGAATTACAAAAGATTAATTTCAACCCCAATAAAATATTTAATGTGGATGAAACAGGGATCAGCACTGTTCAGCACAAAGTCAGAAAAATCCTGACGGTGAAAGGCAAGAAAGAAGTTCACAAATTGTCGTCAGCTGAAAGGGGAGCATTAGTAACAATTGTGACTTGTATGTCAGCTTCTGGTCAATTCATTCCTCCCTTAATGGTGTTTCCAAGAAAAAACATGAAAGTTGAACTACTTGATGGAGCACCTCCAGGCACCATTGGTGGATGTCATCCAGCCTGAGTTGTTCACAAAATGGCTGAGACATTTCGTGTCTATTGTAAAACCATCAAAAGAAGATCCCGTTGTGCTGGTGTTAGATGGTCATTACAGTCACACAAGAAATTTAGACGTAATTGACATTGGACGTGACAATGGCGTGTCTATAGTCTGCCTTTCTCCTCATTCAACTGATCGTATGCAGCCTTTGGACGTTTCATTCATGTTTCCGTTAAAAACTTTTTATGCCCAAGAAATAGAAAATTGGTTGACTAATCACCCAGGGCGAGTCGTTACTCACTATCAAGTTGGAGAAATATTTGGGAAAGCTTATGCGAAAGCATGTAAAATTGATACGGCTGTAAATGGCTTCCGGAAAACAGGAATATTTCCACTCAATGAGAACATTTTCTGTGACTCACCAAATGCTCCCCCTTCAACCGATGTAAACAGCACGACATCGTTGGTAAATGTTGTCTCATTGCCTTTCAATTCTACAAGACCAAGAACACCAACTCCATTGCTAGAGTTAAGCAACTCTTCATCCCCGTTTATAGTTCCAGCAGACGTACAGCCTATTCCAGTTGTTGAGCCACCTTCAACATCAACTAGGCGAGGCAAAGCCATGGTAGTCACGGCTTCGCCGCATAAACAAGAAATAATAGACGTAGAAAAGAAAAGAAAGGAAAAGGATGAAAGACAGCAGAATGCAACTGGTAAAAGAGAAGCAGGAAAAAAAAGAGCCAGAAATGTAAAGAAAAATATGACAGGAAGCAACAAGAAGAAAACTAAAAAGCCACGAAAGAATCTATCTTCTGATGAGGACACGTCTGATGATGAGGACCCAATGTTAGTTTCTACTGACGAAGAAGATAGTGACAATGATGACGCTGAATGCCCAGTTTGTCATAAATGTTTTTCAGAAGATAAAAAGGGAGAGAAATGGATAAGATGCACAAAATGTTTCCAATGGATCCATGAGGATTGTGCTGAAAATCCAGGACCTAAATTTATCCGTGCAATTTGTTTGGAGAATTAAAACTATACCAGTGATTAATAAAAGACTGATTAGATATATAATTATAATTACTAATCATTATTGTTAAAAATACAATTTAAGTTTACGTACTGATTATTGTGATCTCAATATCGTCCCCGGGACGTAATTAGGAGCTCAAAAATATATTTACAGAATGTCTACATTTTTGTTAGAGCTATTTTTGTAGAAATAGTAAGTAAGATAACGGGTTTTTGATTATTTGAAAATATAAAGGAATGCTCTACTTAAACTTTGACGTTTTATTTATTACTTTAGTCGTGATATTTTTTGAATATTTTTTTTTTTACAAAAAGGGGGCGTTATTTGGCGACTGTACCTTACCATCTATAGGAAGTGCAACGATCACAGCTTCCGAAGTTGCTGAATCTCAGTTTATAGTCACAGTGCATTCTGATATAAATACAGACACATCAGGTATACCAATTTTAAAAGAAGCTATAGACACTAAACTTAACCAGATACTCGTTTATACGTGGCATAAAAATGGCTACAGTGTTAAAAACTTATCTAGAAATAAACAAAAAAAATCTGAATTACATATTCCAATTAATAACACAGAATTAATTAAGCAATATTTAAAAGAGCATATTCGTCCTAAGGTTAAATATTTTATTTATTTCGAAGATAAAATGCATAAAGAACAGTTTTCAAATATTTTAACAACCTTGTTTAAAAAGGATACTGTTAAAATGTATGAATGCACTGAGAGAGTAGTTTACGTCGAAGACGAAAACGAACAACGAAATATAGTTTTAAAATACCACAACTGTACGTGCCATCGTTGCATTAAGGAAACTATATCTCACTTAAAACGAACAAATTACTGGAATAATTTAGACCAAACCGTGGCTAGTGTCTATGACACAACGTCACGAGCCACACACCTCGTCGCCCGCGCGAGCCAGCCAATCAGACGAGACCGCGGCCCGCGCCGGCTGGAGGCAGGGCCGCGGGTCGCAGGCAGAACGCCACGAGACGCCGACCGCGACGAATGAATACGTTATTAATATTGTCGGGGTGCACCAAATATTGTAATTACTAATTAACAAGAAAATACAGTCCACTTAATACCTAGTACCATCTTTTATTATTATGGCCTTAACAGCTAGTATTATAAATTCGTGCGAATTGTGTAAGTAAATGAAGTACGATAGGAAGCCTCTAAAACCAGAACTACAGCTCACACAGACTCAATGAACAAACCATTTGAGGAAATATTTATTGATATATTTTCGATAGAAGGAACGTATTTCCTCACTATCGTAGATGCTTTTAGTAAATTAGGATAAGCACTAGAAATAACAAATAGATCTACACCAGAAGTGGTTCGAGCTTTATTAAAGTACTTTGCCACATACGGCACACCGTCACGTATTAGTGCAGATCCAGGTACTGAATTTAATAACAATTTGTTAAAGGAAATGTTAAGTTTTTACAAAATAGAATTACACATAAGTACGCCACATAACCCTAACTCTATGGGTTTAGTAGAGAGATTCCACTCAACTATAATAGAGATATATAGACTGGCAAAATATGAAAGGAAAGTTACAGATGCCGCATCTGTCATGACATACGTGATCATGTCTTATAATCAGTCTATACACTCTACTACCGGTTTAACACCTTTTGAGGTAGTATTCGGTCACACCGATGCTACGAACACCTTTGCGGTAAACTTTGATAAAATTTATACGCAGCAATTATTGCAGTCTGATGTGGTCTCTCGGCCGTATCGTACGTCTCATTCCTGGGAGAGACGGAATAAGCAGAGTCGCAGACGTGAAGACGAAGAAGGGAATAGTCCGACGTGCTTATAACACCATCTGTCCTCTTCCAGCATAATACTTGAAGACTAATCTTCAACGCCGGAAGCATGTTGCAACATCGCTTCGCGCCAGGCGCGGTATATCTGAAAGTAGGGGACGATGGGGTAATTGCGGACGCGGGGCGTCGCGGGGTAAATACGGACTAACATGCATCTACTCTATCTCTGCCTCCCGCGCCCCGCCGCCACGATCACGCGTTACGTTCCGCCATCTCTAGTGCCCACCAAACATTCGCGGTAGACAGCTGCGCGCTCGTTTCAAGGTAATTGAAATTTTACATTTTTTGTCATTTTGATGTAATTTTTGGTATTTACTATTTAGAGTGTTATTGAAAAATAATTAACATGAGTTAAAAAGTCATATTTTCTGTCGATTGAGATATTAATGACAAGTAAATGACACAACTATTTGCCTTGATAAATTTTGTTAACCTAAAATTTTTGATGTTTTACTTTTTCTATTTCGTTTGGGGCAATTGCGGACAAATGGCCTGGGGTAAATGTGGGCGTCCGTAAGTACCCCAATATTTATTAAAACCTGTTTCTATATATTTACTTCTATAATAATAAATCTTTCTTTATTCTAGATGCCTTGAAAATATATTAGGAAGAAAGAACCAACTTACACTATTTACAAAGAGCTGTGCAAGAAATTAAAGAGCAAAAGACATCTTTTCGACAGGTAGCAGATAAGTATGGCATTCCCAGAGCTACCCTTTTTGATCAAGTTAAAAAAGTCAGTGTTAGTACCATGCCAAAACGAGGTAAGAAGTCAGTTTTTAATGAATGTCAAGAAAAGGAACTGGTCGAATTCATTTTCAAATCTTCCAAAGCCTTCTTTGGGATAACAATTCCTACCCTAAGAAAAATTGCATTTGATTTTGCCGCCGCAAATAAAATATCAAATGACTTCAATAAAGATACCAAAATGGCAGGTATAGATTGGTATTGTAATTTTATGGCTAGACACCCCAATATATCGCTTCGAAGGCCAGAAGCTACTTCAATAAATAGAATCACAGCATTTAATCAAGAAGAGACAAATATATTTTTTGAAAATTTAAAAACACTTATGATAAAGTACAAATTTAAGTCGAATTCTGATGTTGATGAAACGGGGATTAGTACTGTACAACGAAACTCCAGGATTCTCGCACCGAAAGGATTAAAACAAGTAGGAAAATGTACCAGCGCAGAACGTGGTTCCTTGACCTCAGTTATAAATTGCTTTAATGCTGGGGGCACATACCTACATCCCCCCATTTTTCATATTTAAAAGAAAGCGAATGAATGCATTGCTTATGAAGGATAGTAATAGTAACATGGTGGCGTGTGTTTCTGACTCAGGCTGGATAACTGAATCAATTTTCGTTGATTGGCTTCAGCATTTCAAAACATTTACAAAACCATCTGCAGACGATCCTATTTTACTAGTACTAGACAACCATGAAAGCCATGTTAGCTTGAGAGCACACGAATTTTGTCGCAATAATTTCATTCATGTTTTAACTTTGCCCCCTCACACATCCCACAGAATGCAACCTTTAGATTTAACTTTCCATGGACCACTAAAAACAGCATATAACAGAGAATGTGAATCCTTCATGGTCAACTTCCCAGGCACTAAAATTACGGTATATGACGTAGTAGGCCTTTATACAAAGGCTTTTAATAGAACCACAAGTACTAAAAAAGCTATGAATGGCTTTAAGTCCGCTGGAATCTGTCCAATGGATCAAGATAAATTTAAAAACACTTTTGAAAGCTTTGGTGAAACTTTTGGATCAGTCTCTTCTCTTGAACAACGGATACCAGCAAATACCAGTAACTTAAGCCAAACTTAGTCGAAGAATGAATCTCAAGTAGTCTGTGATAGTGCCAACGAAAATATTTCTGATACAATTGCATCTAAGGAAATATTTGAACTTGCCAATAATG
This sequence comes from Chrysodeixis includens, assembly GCA_941860345.1. Classification (NCBI taxonomy): domain Eukaryota; kingdom Metazoa; phylum Arthropoda; class Insecta; order Lepidoptera; family Noctuidae; genus Chrysodeixis; species Chrysodeixis includens. The sequence continues at coordinate 7,939,968 of OW796111.1, read as the reverse complement.
ATGCTAACTTTGACGATTTAAACAAAACAACACCTACGTCTGCATTAGTGGGTGCTGTTAGTGAAGCAACACCTACGTCTGCATTAGTGGGTGCTGTTAGTGAAGCTAGTGTAAATCAAAGTATAACAAGTCAAACTTGTCCATCTCCCTTGGTACCTCTTAGTGACGTAGTGCAAGTACCAACTCTAAAACCCACTCGTACAAAACGATTAGTAAAAAAAAACATTCCAATTTTTTCACCAGCGCACCGGAAAAAGTAAACCTAGAGATAAAAGAACAAAAGAAAATAGAACGAGAAAATAGAAGAAAGAGAAAGAACCTGGAACAAGAAAAGCGCAAAACAAAACAAAAGAAACCAAAAAATACTAAAGAAAAGCGACCAAAAGGTGTAAGAAACTTAAATAATTTTGACAAAGAAAATGATGAATATTTTAGCATTTATTGCCAAGAAAAGTATGATGACCCACCCACCGAAGACTGGATAAATGTGGATGTGTGGATGTGTGAAAAATGTAAGAATTGGGCACATGAGAATGGAGAAGAAAACGCGAAACTATGAACAGATGGCGTTGCTGTCGCTTGACTAATAACAACGACCTGTCATTGTAATTGCTCAATACTTTTCGGATTTTCTGTGCTATATTGAAGAAATTGTCGTGTGTTTTTGTTATTTTAATTAAATATGTATTCGACTTGGACTGTCCGTCAATTAAAAGCAGAACTGAAGAGCCGAGGAGCTTCATTAAGAGGCCGGAAAGCGGATTTGGTTAGCAGGTATTTACAGCATAATTTCTTAATATTAGAAGCCTAGTACTTATTTCTATAAATATATTGATGTCATAAATTGCCTGTAGTAGGTATTGCAAACTTATAAGTATATAAAAAGTAATAGTAACGACAATAATGTAGTGTATCTTGGCCTACAGATCTAACATAAAATATTCATTTCAGAATTGAAATATTCGACCGTAATTTGAATTTCGGGATACCTCAGCAGCATGAAAGTGATACACAGATGGATTTACCTCCTGCAGAAAGTTATCATGACATAAATAGTAGTACTAAACTTCCCCCTTTGACAAAACAACATATTCATCTTTATTTCAATGAGTAAGTAACATAATAAATGTATATCCTGTATGTATACGGGATACATATACTTACCAATTTCTTTAAATTATTTATATTGTTGTAGGTTTGATGATAAACCAGATAATGGACTGCTGTTGTATGAATCAAGATTTATAGTGGTGATTAGGGCTGCCTTAGTTGATGAACATTCTTTTATCAAAGCTCTTTGTAAAGCGTCAATGAAACAACTACAGTATGAGACAAATGTCAAATTGCATGCTTGTGGCCAAATTGAAGAGACCTCATGTGAATGTGTGGCGGGCAGTGGAACAACTGCTCATTGTAAGCATGTGGCCATGGTACTCTTTGGGATTGAGCATATGGTACGTGAAAAAATTATAATTAAATACCAGGTGCCCACAGAACAACTACAAAAATTTCATGTACCCAAAAAAGTGTTTACCTCAACACCTTTAAAAGCATCAAATCTACCAATGAAGAGAAAAAGACAAAATATAATATTCTCTCCCTGTACCATGAAAGTAAATAAAGAAGAATATAATAAAAGATTTCAAAGTTTGATAACAAACTATGTTGGTTCTAGCAAGCCAATCAAGCAGTTATATGAACCAGCAAATCCATATGCGCTGGAATTGGACCACTGCTATAGCAATTCTAACAGTGAAACAAAATTGCTGGAAAAATTTAACCTAAAATCAATAAGTTTAGAGCAAGCCACGGCCATTGAGATTGAGACACGAGGGCAAGCCAATAATCCCAAGTGGATAATGCATAGAGAAGTGAGGATTACTGCAAGCAAATTGCACACAATATGTCACCTCAAATCATCAAGTCAAAAAAAGTTTGCAGACCAATTATTAAATCAGAAGTAATTTTCGTCAAGAGCCACAAATCATGGCATCATAAACGAAAAAGTAGCTCTTCAAACATATATGGAACAGACAGCATTGGAAATAAAAAATTGTGGTTTAATTATTTCTGCTTCATTGGGTAGAACTTGAAATGCATCATCAAAGGGTAATTGTTGAGAAGCAGATGAAAACAATTCTTTTCTAGAAGAACGTTGAAAATATCGCTGCTCCCGAGCAGCTGCCGCAGAAGTAGTTGGTTTGTTGATATTCCAAGCGAAAATAGAAGGAATTGCATTCTTTTTTAGATATCGGTGCACTTGAGCCAGTCCTAGAAGAAAAATAAAAATATGGTTAGGTTATAGTTATTTGTTACACACCAATACTGAACGGGAGAATCGTATTAGAAATGTTATCATAGAATGGATTCAACCGCGAGAAGTGGGTGTTATTTGACATAATTATATGGTATGAAAAAATGATATTCTAAGTTTTGTTACTCTGTATGAATGCTAAATCTATTGTTTCTCCACCAAATAGACTGCTTGACCTCTTCTTTTTTTTAGATATCAATCTCAAGCCGCATCTGTCATCCATGCTGGCAGAGAGCTGACCGGGCAGCTGTACATTTTGTACAAGAGACTGCATCCACTTCTTCAGATGCCACTAATGAGACTGAGATATTTCTACCCAATTATACGAGAGCTGCAAATACAGAACGACGCTGTATTTTTCAGGATTGTAATGGAGCTGAAAGAATACGTATCCCCACATCATTGCGTGTGAGATTATTTTGTGACTTTTCATTTTATGTGCCACAAAATTGCCGTATTTGTTGAAAATGGAAACCACACATTTTCTTCAGCCTTTATTGAAGATTTTGTGTCCTTGTTAAAAAGCCAGATAGGAAATAACATTGATTTTGAAAATATAGAAGAAAGTGATGATCACTTAGTATATTACTGGCTTGGGATGTCTAAACATCAATTTAGAATTATATTGCGAGAGGTTCCTCGGCTAAATAACAGCCACAGAGGGGCTACTGGACTTGCAGCTTACTTAACCAAGTTAAGAACAGGTGATTCGGACCAAAGGTTATCATCGTTATTTAAAATACCTAGAAGTACTTTGGAGAGACTAATGAGCAACGCAAGAGAAATCTTAACTGCAGATTTTGTGCCACAGAACTTAGGTCTACAGCACATGACCAGGGAAGATATTGCTCAGAGGAACCTTATAATTCCTAATGGATTATTTGGAAGTACCAATCAAATTAAACCAATTGTGATCATGGACGGTACATCTATTTATATCCAGAAAAGCTCTAATTATTGGTACCAAAAACAGACATACTCTCTACACAAATATAGAAACTTAATTAAACCATTTGTTATTGCATGTTGCGATGGATACATTTTGGATGTGATTTTATTGCTGGATAGGGCCAGCAATAAAATCAGATGCTGATATTCTGAAAAATGAATTCAGTAGAGAAAATACACCCATGCGGAGCTTTTTCGAACCTGGGGATGTCTTTATATTAGACAGAGGATTTAGAGACGCGCTTCCACTTCTAACCGAATGTGATTACTCAGTGCAAGTGCCAGGATCTCTAGAAGAAGGTGAAACTCAACTCTCCACTCTAGAGGCTAATAAATCTAGGACGGTTACCATATGTCGCTGGGTTGTTGAAGTAGTGAATGGGTTATTTAAACAAGCGTTTAAATTGTTTAATCAAGATTTTTTTTAATCGGGCATCCACCCACATGATGAAAGATTTTGCAGTTGGTGCTGCTTTAATAAATAGATTTCATCCAAGAATATTAAATAGAGACGATGCTGAGCAGATATTAACAAGAATAAACGAAAAAAATTACAATTGTAACACTCTGGCTGATTGTGTAAACCAATATCATTTAAATCGCAGGAGGGCTCAATTTGTTAATATTACCGTTGGCTCTAACAATTTACATGACTTTCCTCGACTCACAATGAGTGAATTAATATTAATAGCATGTGGAACATATCAAATAAAGCAAGCTAGATCCTATTATGGAGAACATATAAGAGCCAACGGTACATATAGTATTGAAGTATGTAGAGAGTCAAACAGCAACCTACCAAGCGAACTAAGTGATGAAAATTGTTGGCTATTGCGGGCTAAAATACAAAGTCGGCATGTGAGCCGTAAAATATATTTTGTTTATATTTTAATAAACAATAATAATAATAATATGGCTGCAATCCAACAATACTGCTGTAACTGTATTGTAGGTAAACGCACGGTAGGTTGTTGTGCACACACCATGACAGTACTCTGGTATATAGGATGGGCTAGATATGAATCAAATATTTTTCCTCCTGCGCCATTTTTAGATGATATATTGGTCATGTATAAAAATGATGAAAATATAGATGTGTAATGCATAACAAACTTGTTTTATTTTATAGTTAAATAAATACAATGAAGAAAATAAGTTCCTTAGTTTCTGTCTATCTCCACGGGAAAAAGGCAGAGTTTATGTATGTAATGTAACACAAATATAATAGAATATATTTATAAAGCATATAAATCTATGATTTACCACCGTTAGACACATTTTTATGTTGAAGAATATCATCAAAACGATTTTATATATTTTTATTTTAATAGCATTGGCCGCGATTCTGATATATTTTTTACACTTCTGATACACGTACGATTCGAACATACACTACTGGTGTACCATTCTTTACTGTCCATTCTGGGCCCAGCGCACTTTGGAGGGTGGGCATTCCCCTTTGACAATTTCGACTTAGTTGCCCTGAGAAACTTAATCAATAGTTTCTACACTGTCAAAAAGGAAGTCCCTACGCTGAAGAAAATATTGGTCGCTGCAAAAAAGGATTTGATTTTTCCGGTTAAGTGTGTTTCTCTAATATTTTTTTATCTAACAATTACCAAAGCCAGTAACATCGTATATTATTTAAAGATCTTTATTGGTACCTATCAAACAAAAAAACATAAATTTTATAAATCCACCAAACTGTTATATGTGTCAAGTACTGTCAAGGTGGTTTTTTTTTCGTTTTCTAACCCCCTGGCCACAGCCACTATTGCGGCGCGGCGAGAGGCGCGGCTAGCGGTGAGCGGCGAAAACAAACGCTAGACAACGTACGAAGTATGCCACAGCTAGCGGCGGCGCGATCTGCGGCGCGGCTAGCGGCGCGGGTTGAGGAGCGCGGTGCGCGGCGGCGGCGGGCGGCGCGGTGTGCGAACGAAACAAATGTACTAGAGAGTATCGAGGCGGCCACAGCTCAAAGCGGCGCGCGCGGCGGCATCAAGTGGACGGACTAGCCAACGCGCGACCAAAACAAATACTTTTGTTTTTAACGCGCGTTGACCGTTTATAATAATGGATACAGAACGATTAATAAGCGAAGTTCTGAGTAGACCAGCAATATGGATGTCAAAACATCCACACCATAAATATAGGAACGTGAAATTCGCCAAGTTCTCTTCTTTTTTGGTTAACTGGGTGCGCTCCTATTCTAGACTGAATAATATCTTGTGCTAAAAACGCACTTGATTCTAGGCAATACCGTGCCACTTTTGAAAGGGACATTTTATTTAATGTTGCTGTTCTAAATACGTTCACTGCTAACGCCGCCGCGGTCGCAACTGGTCGAGCTGTGGCATACCACAGCAAACCGCGCCGCCCGCCGCGCCTCACACCGCACCTCGCCCCGCACCGCTAGAAGCTGTGGCCAGGCCCTAAAGAATGTTTACGGTCCGTACGCTATGCAGTTCAGTTCTCGAAAATCTTATACCTACAAAAGAATTCCCGGAACCACGAGCCGGCGGCGCGGCGGCGGCGGCCCGGTGATTTGTGTTATATTGTGCTTCGCATTCACTCTGTGTCGATCGCTCGAATACTTTTTTAAACACACTACAACAGCAATATGTGTCGATGATTGGTTCTTACAGATGGCTCCGAGAAAGAATTATACTCCCTACCAGCTAGATAAAGCCGTAGCAGCTGTAAGAAATGGCGAAAAGATTGCAGTTGCTGCGAAACGTTTTGAAGTACCTAGGATTACACTTCATGACAAAATTTCTGGAAAAACAACAATAGGTTGCGCTATGGGGCCGAGCACAGTTTTAACTAAAGGGGAAGAAGACATTTTGGAAAAGTGGATATTAGCGTTATCTGCTAGACATATTCCGCTGACAAAAATTGCGCTACTGGACAGTGTGCAAAAAATAATACTTGATCAAAACCGACCAAATCCTTTTACAAACAATAGGCCCAGCAAGAAGTGGTTTCAGTCGTTCATGAAGAGACATCCAAACTTAGCACAAAGAGTGCCAGACAACTTGTCAAGAGCTCGAGACAAAGTATCTGAAAGTAACATCAGGACTTGGTTTACTGAGATCGAAAGTTATTTGGATGAAAATAACTTTAAAACTATTTTAAACGACCCACACAGAATATTCAACGCAGATGAGACCGCGTTCTTTTTGTCACCTAAACCTGGTCGTGTACTCGCCAAAAAAGGAGATAAACACCCATACAGTAGCTGCGGTGATAAAAAGGACAATTTCACTGTCCTAATAACTGAAAATGCAGTTGGAGACCTAGCGCCTCAAATGATAATATTTAGTTACGAACAAATTCCTTCAACTATTGCTGTGAGTGTTCCCGATGAATGGGCAATAGGCAAATCGGAGAGTGGGTTGATGTGTAGCACCACGTTCTATGAATACGTGACTTACGTATTCATAGAACGTGCGTTTGCTTTGAGCATGCCTATTTAAGAGTATGCTTAAAACAAGCATGCTTATTGCTGGCAAATGTGAACAGTTTGCAGAGCATGCTAATTTTAAGCAAGCTTATAAGCATGCTTTTTTTGAGCACGTCTGTCAGTACCTTCACTACCTTCACAGTTTGGCTCGTTATGTGAAGATGCTGCTAGTAATACTTGTACCGACGGCATTGTTACACCACTCGCAAACAACATCGCGCGTAAAACTTCCTTCGGACACTTGATATTGAAATAAGTTACGTTAGAGTACGCCATAACATCTCGCAAAAAACTTATAACTATTCGGAGATCTTATCGAGACAAATTTATACACGAGACTGATGTCGGGATAGGGATGATCAATAGTCATCGATGGTAAAGAAATAACGATGTTTAGCTGGAAAACATCAAGCAATCGTACGTCTTGTCGGAAGCGCTTTCTACACGAGACAGTGTCGTCAGTGTCGCTCGGCCGGTCGGCGACATCATCAAAGGAATCCGCAGTAGTTGTGCACGCGCCGAAAGGGCTGGCGGTTCCTTTGACATAAAATAAATAACAATATTTTTTGACATTTTATTTTATTTTGGACTGGTCGGCTCCTTTGAAGCAATAGTACAATAGATCACATAGATGCCGCGGTGGTGTGGAGTATTGTCAGTGTTATGAAATTTTGCCGAGTTTTGGGGAGAATTTTGCGTTAGATGGATGGAACAAAAATTAATAACTTTAACAGTTTTTGATATTGACCTCCAAAAATACGTTTTCTGGTATTGAGATTGATGGTAGTATACGCCTGTTCAGGATCGTTATAGTAGTTTTCTTACACCCTGTATAACTAAAAAATATGTTGCATATAATTTAGTAATTACTGCCACAGAAAAGTTGCTTTATTGAAGCTGGTAATAATTTTTTTCTTTTTCTTATAATAAAAATAATTTTAAAGAATGTGCACATAAAATAAAGAACATTAAAAAAGTTGTGTTTATTTTCATTGTTAATATACACTGCCAAAAAATTGTTATCTTAAGTATGCGTTGAAATATTTGTATGTTTTTGTATATGCGTTATAAATAAACATCCGAGTACCCACTTGACATTGTTTTAGACGAATACAAGTGCTATTGTTGGTAATTTGTAACATTTTAAAAGCACTGATAAAAATTGGTGATTTTTGTACGGTTAGTTTTTCGAACTTGGGTCACATAATATTCTTGGTTCTGTGCATCGTAGACGTTTAATCTGTTAATCCTTTTCGTTGCTCTCATATTCGTTGCTTTTATTCATAAAATATGGATACAACTGAAGCAGAAGCCGCTCAAGTGGTAGCTCTTGTTCGCGAAGGGCTAAGTCAGCAAAATGTGGCAAGGAGATTAAATTTGAGTCGGTCAGCGGTGCGTCGAGTTTATAAACGATATTTAGAGACGGGAGAATACCGCCGGAGACCAGGATCTGGAAGAGGGCGTGTCACAAACACTATAGATGACCGTTTTATTGGCTTGACTTCTTTAAGAAATCGGCATCTTTCGGCTGTTGATGTACAGGGCAGGCTGAGAGAAACTCGTGGAGTGACTGTAAGTGAGAATACGGTAAGAAGAAGACTTCGGGAGCAAAATCTGACACCACACAAGCCAGCAACGGGACCAAAACTTACTGTATCTCATCGGCAAGCAAGGTTAGAATTTGTTCGGCAACACATCCAATGGGATCTTGGTCAATGGGAGTCAGTTCTGTTCAGTGACGAGAGCCTAATGTCCCTAGTAGACTCTGACGGACGTCGTAACTTTATGAGAAGACCAGGAGAACGTTATGCTCAGTGCTGCATAAGAGAAACAGTCCGGTTTGGTGAAGGCTCTACAATGTTTTGGGGAGGCATCTCTTTAACAGGACGTACGGAGCTGGTTTTCTTTCGGAATCGTGCGGTTAATGCTGAAAATTACATAACAGATATTCTGGAACCTCATGTGATGCCATACGCGGGATATATTGGCGAAAATTTCCAACTCATGCATGATAACGCAAGACCACACGTCGCCAGAATAGTAACCGAATATCTTAGGGAGGTTGGTTGGCATTAGAGGCGAGACGTATATACTGGAATAGGTTTCTGGAATAGGTTTTTGACTGGACGCGTAAAGACTTATTTCGCGTTCACCACATAAACGCGTCTCGAGTATTTAGGCGTACAGCGCCGACGACGCGACGCGGGGACGCGGAGTTTCTACTACACTTGCGTCTGGTACTGTAATTGCGAGTTTGTTGACTCACACACTCACAAGCCCGGTCGGTACATTTCGGTGACATTCGTCGGAACTCGGAGACGATCAGTTCGGCACTCGATGTTTGCGAGCCGATTTGTTTGATTTTCGATTCTAAATCTTATGTTTATGCAGTTAGAATTCCAATTAGTTTAGAAAAGTAAAGAGTATGCATTATTTTATTTGTTTTCATGTGTCAGGTTGTGCAGCACCCTCAAAAATGGTTGAGCTGCATGAGCTATTCGGGGCTTGCGTGCCGCCTGTTGGCACAAGCTTCCTCAGATCGATCTGGCTCTTTCGTCTAAAGGCCAGTCCAGACCCTGCATATTGTTTACTCAATGTGAAAACACAATTGTCTGGACTCGAAAAGAGGCGATGACCCCTGAGTTTGTTTCGACGTTTCTTCTCAGGGTAGCCAGTTAGGAAATGTCGATTCCAGCGAGCTCAAATTTAAGATGACATGTAAAAGTGATAAAATTTTATCCTATTTGCAGAATAAATGATTTGAATTTGAATTTGACCGCCAGGAAGTTTAGAGCTCGCGAGTCGTTCAGGTTGGATGACTAGTGACTTATTCGTGGAAGTAATGAAACATTTCATTAAGTGTTCAAGCACAACACCAGAAAATCCATCTCTGTTAATAATGGATAACCATGAGTCACATCTATTCATTGAGACTCTCGATTTAGCGAAACAATCTGGTGTTGTGGTTCTTACGTTTCATCCTCACACTACTCACAAACTACAACCTTTAGATGTAGGTTTGATGGGCCCTTTAAAGACTTATTATTATTCCGCACTTGAGTCATGGATGCTCCAGAACCGAGGAAAACCAGTCACAATCTACGAGATAGCAAGATTCATTGGTCATGCTTATCCTAGATCTATGACTCCAGTAAATATATCTGCAGCTTTCGCAAAATGCGGAATTTTTCCCTATAACAGGGATATATTTTCTGATGAAGACTTCATGCCCAGTAGCGTGACATACCGCCCCATTCCTGTGTCACAAAATTTGCCTGATGCTGAAGCTTCTGCAATTCCCGAAATGAATATAAGCAATAATCAACAGCTCCAGCATTCCACTCTTATAGAGACAAATCGATCCACTTATGATCCTGTTGTTACCCCTGATCGAGGAAGTCCATCTATACTATCAGAGGAACACCATAGTTACTACGAAATGGTGACACCGCCAAAGAAACCAGAACCAGATGAAACAGGTAAAGATGAAAATCATCAACCAACGTCGGAGCATATCATCACTCCGCTAATGTTCCGTCCTCTGCTTAAGGCTGGCCCTCGTTCCAACAAACGGAAGGGTAGAAAACTGGGTAAAAGCATGATAGCTACAGACACGCCAGAAAAAGACAGAATAGCTGAGGAACGCACTGCTGCATTAAATAGAAAAAGCCTGCATAAAAGAAAAGTTCTACAAGATTGTGGAAATAAAATGCTTCCATCGACAAGTAATATAAAGACAACACCAAAAATGAGAACAAAGAAAAAAAGAGTTGTACTAGACGAAGAAAGTGAAACGAGTGAAGAAGAAGATATCATTCTTGAAAGTGAAACTGACTTAGAATCGGATGAGGAAGATGACCAAGGATATGTAATTAAAGATGGAGATTTTCCTGATTTACAGCGAAAGCCAATGATTGACGAATATGTCCTTGTACTGCTGCAATCTAAAAAACGTGTTGTTTATTACATTGCAAAGATTTTGGAAATAGAAAGTGATGATGAATATTGCGTTTCGTACCTAAAATTAAAAGATCGTCCTAATAAAACATTTATGTTTCCTTTAGAGCCCGATATGGCAAATGTGAAACTGAATGACATTAAAATGATTCTCCCTCCTCCTTCTGTGTCAGGTACAAAACGTCTGATAAAATATTCCTTTAAGGTTAACTTGTCCTATTTAAATATGGCGTGAATGTTGACGCATTTTGATGTTATTTTTTCGCGGTTCTCTCACTGATAGGTAAATTTATAAAGAATGTTTATTATATCTAAAAGGCTGATTGTTAATTATCCAAAGAGGTTTATATCATAATTTTAGCGTTATTAAGAAGTATAAAAAATAATTTTAAATTGAAGCATAAATAAATATAATTGATATGTTTAAGAAAAAGTTAATTTTGTTAGAAGAAACATTTTTTTTATCTACGTTTTGTAAGGCAAATATTAAAGATTATTATCAAAAATAACGTGGTTTCTTTGCAAAAATAAGCGTTTTTTAACCGATTATGAAATGATGGTTCACTGTTGAAATACGGGTGGTTCAGTGTAAACTACCCATAGTACACAGTGAACCAAATTTCATTTTTTTTAAAAACCTCCTTTAAGGTTCGGCCAAACCTGAGCGTCTGTAACGCGGGAAGCGGGACGCGACGCGGGAGCGTCTGCCGCGCGGCGGACGCTACCCATACTTCATCTATGGCGCTTTGCACACCTACGCGACCACAACGCGGGACGGCCGCGTTGACAAAGCGGGACGCACGCGTCTAGTGGTCAGACGTGTGTACGAGCGAGAAAACTTCCTTCTTTAAATTATTAATTAATTCACGATGACTACAACGGAAGAAAATACAGAGATGTCTATAGAAACGGTGAGAAGATATCCTATTACATATGATTTGAAAAACAAAGACTATTAGAATTTACGAAAAAAGGATAAAATAATTATGAAAGACTGTTTTGCAAACTAAAATTTCATTTACCAGAGTGGACAGCCGATATTATTACCTTGGATTTCGAAAAAGCTCCAATAAATGCAATTAAAAAGACATTTCCAAACATAATTGTTAAGGGGTGTTTTGTTCACTTTGGCAGAGCGCTATTAAGAAAGGCAAAATCTCTTGGCTTATTACAACATGAAGAATCTCACTATCACGTCAAACTATGTATGGCTCTGGCACATTTACCAAAAGAAGACATAAACGATGGATGGCTATACGTTATGAGTCAAAGGTAAATTAATTTTGCAGTATTGAAATGAACGCGTTTAGTTCTGGATATTTTTTCTACCGCCATTTTCTACAGCCATTTTTATGCGTTAGAAACTAGGTAATATATGGTTTTTCGTATCATAATGCGGTTACAACTATTGCTGATGATGCTTCTACAGTTGAATATTATAATAACTTCTGTCCGTAATCAGATTTTTAAGTGATAATCAACTTGTAGCACTTGATTAAACGGATTTAATATACACAAATATGAGTATTGTATCGTTTACCAATTTTATTTATTTTGGCAGTTTTTTTTTTATTTAAATATGTATTTATGAATTATTCTAAACTAGGTGTGGGCAGCGGCTTATTTATAGCCTGTGTCTTACATCATTAAATCACTACAACAGCAAATCTTACTAACCTTAAAGTTATTGCTAACCGTTCCTCTGCAGAAATTGCTCCACGGTATTTTGTGTCTTGTTTTCTTATGTCTTCTACAATCAATTCTAAAATTTCATAGAAGCATTCTTCTGGCATTCTAAAGTAAACAAAAAAACGTTCTGCGCTATTCCGTAAATATTTCATTAGTGTATGATATTCTCCATATTTTGTTCTACCCTTATTAATTTCGTGTATCCATTCCCTTTTTCTGTAAATAATTGTTTAGTTTGAAAATTTTAATAGTTAAAATCAATCACATCAACTTCTTGAATTCACTTTTTTATCTACACAAGTAAACCTCGTGACAAGCTTGTATCTATACTAATATTATAAAGCTGAAGAGTTTGTTTGTTTGTTTGTATGTTTGTTTGTTTGTTTGTTTGTTTGTTTGAACGCGCTAATCTCAGGAACTACTGGTTCGAATCGGAAAATTCTTTTTGTGTTGAATATACCATTTATCGAGGAAGGCTTTAGGCTATATAATATCACGTTGCAACTATTAGGAGCGAAGAAATAATGGAAAATGTAAAAAAAAACGGGGAAAATTGTTCATCCTTGAGGGCTTCCGTTGCGTGCGCTGCGAAAACGGTTCAAGATACACACAATATATGTTTGTAAGAATTATTCCTATTGAAATGATCTAAAAAAATGTCCGCGACAGTATATGTCTATCTTTTAAGATTAACTCACTAGAACCGTTTTTATGGTAGTCAAATTCGATCGAAATTAATGCATTAACGCACAGCCCAAACTACTGGACGGATCGGGCTGAAATTTGGCACGCAGGTAGATGTTATGACGTAGGTATCCGCTAAGAAAGGATTTTGATAAATTCTACCCCCAAGGGGATAAAATAGGGGATGAATTTTTTTATGAAACTTTGTCAAAATTAAACCGATCGGGCTGAGACTTTACATGCATAATTATATGAGACTATACATGGATGAAATAGGGGATGTTTGTAGAAATCTTCTTAGATTTTTGACTAGCCATGACTGTAAACAAGTCTCAGGGGCAAACTCTCAAATTTGCGGGTATTGACTTGAGAGAACATTGCTTCTCTCATGGGCAGTTCTATGTTGCTTACTCACGAGTAAGTTCTCCCAGTAGCTTGATAGGTTTAGCGCCAAATGACAAGTTAGTTAAGAATATTGTGTACAAAGAAGTTTTGTAGGCCCTAATTTTTTACACTAACTTGCTAAACAATAATACTTCTTAACGCGTGCGAAGCCGCGGGCAAAAGCTAGTGTCATATAAATTGTATTAGGAAGTCAGTATTTACCGTGTGGTTTGTTCCGCAAGAGCAAGTAATATAAGGTCTTCCTCCTCAGAGTCAGATTCTGATGTTAAGTACGAGGATGTCATCACCACAATAAAAAAATAGTTATACCAGTTAAAACAGACATGCAGCTGTGACTGCTCACTAGCATGTTATGAAGTTCGCGGTTCGCAGCGGAGTCGCGCAGGTGTGCACGTTATTTTCGCGTTGCAGAGACGCTCCCGCGTCGCGTCCCGCTTCCCGCGTTACAGACGCTCAGGTTTGGCCGAACCTTTAATAATCCATAGACCGAAAATACTCCATAGACCGAAAATACTCCATTACTCGATCTCGATATTACAATTACGAGTACACGCTAGTAATGGAAACTTCATTAGACTTGAGACGCCTAAATACTCGTGGACCTAGTTTTTGGAATAAGTCTTTACACGGACGCGTACTTCTAAGACTCGGTACGCATTTTACCTAGTATATCTCACCTCTAGTTGGCATACCAGTTATGCAGTGGCCAGCCAATAGTCCAGACCTAGATCCAATCGAGCATCTCTGGGATCAGATAAAAAGAAAGGTTAGAGCCCGAAATCCTGTTCGAGAGACGTTAGATCAGTTGGAAGTCGCCTTAACGGAAGAATGGGAACAGACACCTCAAGAAGACATCAAAAAGCTTATCAGTTCACTGAACAGGCGTATGGCAGCGGTCATTAAAGCAAGAGGAGGAAATACCCCATACTAAAGTAAAGTGAAAATGTTTTAAATGGTAAAAAACGTAAATTTTGGCCTTTACAGTAAAATCATTAATTTTTCCAAATGTTGAGGTTTCATTATTTTATCACATTTTTATGGAAAATATTCAGATTCACGCGAAATTTTTAAGTTTTTTACAACCCCATAATTGCACAGTTTCATTATCAACATAACAAATATCTATCGATTGTAGTGAAAACCCATAGGGACACTTTTTGCGAAAAAACTTTGGTGGGTCGATTTTTTTGGAGGCCAGTGTATTTATATGTATATTATATGGGTTAGACGCCTTTGTTCATTTTCCCATTTGGTCATATTACCATTAGGTAATATAAGATATTATAGTGCCTATGGTCCATCCGTGTGGTGTCTGGATATAAAGAATAGCACCACCCCATATCCTCCACTGGGTGTCGTAAAAGGCGACTATTGGACCTTAAGACCCAGTGCACTGTACCAAGCACCTTGGGTCACCCGAATGGTGGCGGGTAAACAACCAACAATCGCATTCCCAAAGAGGGTTAGTGTCAGGCAGGCAGCCGACTATAAAACCATAGCCAAAACTTTAAGCAACACGTCTAGAAGACGTGTTGCGCCGACCCCAAATAAAAATAATTGGGATAAGGGCAGGGGAATGATGAGTGTCTATGGTCCATCCATACAGATAATATATGGACGTCCCGTTTTGAGCTTTTTTATGGTCAGTTTAAGTATAACTTAAATGCAACCAATACCGAAACATTAATTGGAACCCACGTGAAAGAAACATTATTAGATGTCGTACAAAGACGATTTGGTACCCTAGAAAGCAATAAGCACGTGGCAATAGCTTGTCTGCTGGATCCACGATTTAAAAAACTTGCTTTTGGTACCGATAGCAATGCAGCAAATGCCCAACAACGTTGTATAGAAGAACTAACATATATAAGAAACAGCACCGCAGAGGCTAATGAGTTTGTAATTATGGAGACACAGCAGCTTGAGCAATCAACTTCAAAACCATCAATCTGGGATCATTTTGAGCAAAAAAGAAAACAAACTATATCGCAACATCTGCATCTTCATCTGAGAATATTATAACATTACGGCAATATTTAGAACTGTCTTTAATTCCAAGGACAAGTAATCCTCTGCTGTATTGGAAAAGTATGAAAACGAATAACTTACATTTATACAAATTACATTTAAAATATTCGTGTATTCCTGCCACTTCCGCTCCCTCGGAGCGAATTTTCTGAGGGCAGGTCAAAAGGCAGGTCAGTTGACAAATCTAAGGAGGAACAGACTGGATCCAAAGCATCTTTTCTGTATGATTTATTATTTTTAAACATTGCTTGTTTTTGTTATTACATGATTATGTTTTGTTCGATGATTAGTAAGAAATATTGTTTTTAAAATAAATGGAGGATTATGTTCTGTTTGATGTATAGGTTAAATATTGTTTTTAAATAAACAGGTGATTATGTTCTTTTCAAGATTTATTATAAATACAGTGTAAACTCCATGTAACGTCACTCGATTTAACGACAAACTCTCTAAAGCGTCGAAATTAATTGGCTTTGGTTGGTTTAGTTTGTATTCCATATAATGATACACTCTAATCCGTGTGGTGTCCGGATATAAAGAATAGCACCACCCCATATCCTCCACTGGGTGTCGTAAAAGGCGACTAATGGACCTTAAGACCCAGGGCACTGTACCAAGCACCTTGGGTCACCCGAATGCTGGCGGGTAAGCCATCAACAAACGCATTCTCAAAGAGGGTTAGTGTCAGGCAGGTGGCCGACTATAAAACCATAGCCAAATCTTTAAGCAACACGTCTAGAAGACGTGTTGCGCCGACCCCAAGTGAAATGGGATAAGGGCAGGAAGATGATGATGATAATGATACACTCTACATAGCATTACACCCACTCTCAATAACGACAACAATTGAGTAATAAAAAGTACCTTTTAAGTTGCTAAAATTAGTAAAAACTGCGCATCTGTGTACGTTCTTTTGTCGCTTTATTATCCTAGCCCGCAATAAACTCGACTGTCGGCATCATGCATACGGAAATTTCTAAAAAATTCGTTCTTTTGTTTACAAATTGGGATTGCTTGCACGTGTAGACTGTAGTTGACCATGACTAATAGGTAGGAGTCATCAGTGTTGCCACATCTACCAACTTTTAGGTAGATCTACCAACTTTGCCCTCAGTCTACCTGTCTACCAACCTAAGCCTCAAATTTTCCTATTTTTCAAAATTTTCTAATGTATTTTTTTATTTTCTTATTTTCATAATTTCATAATTTTATGACACGTACATGTAAATAATTGTATTTATGAATAAATGAATTCCAAGTAAAAAAAAATTTTCGACGCCATTATTGAACACATTTTTTTTCTTACTGAAGAATGAGGTGGTATGGCTTTGTGACTTAGCTCAACGGCGAGTAAAAACACTTACGGTTGACAAACTTGACATCGATACTTCAGTACCGCGTAACCGCGTAAACCGCGTTTGAAGCATTCGAGCTGTTTGTTAGCATTACATCAAAATATTGAGTTGAATTTGATGTAATAATTGTGATATTATTTGTTTTTGTCTAATTTTGTTAGTTACTACAGAGTTGTGAGTGAGTTGTTATGACCTACTTCTGCCTCTAGCAACCTAGAGTCTATCTTAAAGAGTAATGGATTCTGATAGCAGCGATGCCCATGATAGTGGCGGAGAAGGTGCACGGAGTCAAAGTTCAGAAACTCCGCCACGAAAGGTCAGAAAAAGGCACTATGATCAAAAATATATCAAGTTATGGGAAAAAGAAAAGGAATATGCAGGTTGGCTACAAGGTAGTACGAAGGGGGATAAATATTTTTATTGTAAAGCATGCAAGTGTGATCTTAAATGCGCTGGTGGAAGATTTATTCTAATAAACATGCGAATAGTTTGAAGCATGTTTCTAATGTGAAAGGTGAAGTTTCATGCTTATTGTTTTACTTTTATTATTATTATGTGATATAATCTTTGATCTTTAGGTATTATTATTTTTTAAATAAAAATCAGTAATCAATGAAGTAAGTTATACACATTTTAACACTTATTTTTAGGCTCAGCAAACCAACAAACTATAACCCAATTTGGTCAAGGTCAGTCAAAAAAGGCATTTGAGGATAAAATCAAAACAGGTGAAATAAGAATGGCATGTTTTTTGGCAAAAAATAATCTACCTTTTAACATTGCTGGTAAGTTCTTATATGGTGACTAGCTAGGATTAGTAATTAAATAATACTGCGTCATATTTTCTCCACAACCATTTTTTTACTGTTTGTATTCAAATCATAATTATTATTTTTCAGGTGACCTAAAGATACTTATCCAAGATGTCTGCGCAGATTCCGAAATAGCGAAAGAGATAACTTTCCAAAAAACAAAGGCACAAGCTATTATTACAAATGTAACTGGAAAATTGTCTCATAGTGAGTTAGTTGAGACATTGAAAACTGAACGATTTTCTTTAATTGTTGATGAGAGCATTGACAAATTAACCACAAAACACTTGGCGCTCATTGCCAGGACAGCAGTAGATTTCAAAGTGGAAGACAATTTTTTGTGCTTAATACCAATTGTGGATGGTAGTGCTTCTGCATTAAATGAAAAATGTAAACAATAGAGGTGAAACGTATATACTGCAACAGGTTTTAAAACTAGGTTTTGGTCGTGGAGTCTCGAGACTAAGTCTCTCAATGACGTCCAAACGCGACTCGAGTATTCTATAAGTATTCACCAAAGTCGCAAACCAAAACGCACAAAGACTCATAGCTATGTTTTCTATTGTAAAGCGAACGAGATGGCACGAGACGCGTCGATCTAATTATACGTGTGTGAGTGATTTGTACAGCAGCCGGTGTATTTCAAAAATCAGCTTTATTACCTTGCACTTAGATTGGTTTTAAAATAGCAGATAAATTATTTTCTTTCTCACTTTAAATTATTTGTGGCGTTAGATGTTTGTTTCAAAATTTAAATCTTTAGTCGTAATTCGAAACGGTTAGTATTGGTAGCGGCTGCTTTTGTTTGAACTTGTGTTGAAAGGTGTCTGTTGTGTTAATAATTTTATCAAAAACTAACTTTGCATGCGTGGTGGTATTAACGGTGGCTTTAATGCTTTTACGTATTTTAAATGTTCCTTTGTATATTATGTAAATAGTAAATTAAGTTTTTGATTAGAATTTAATTAACCCTTAAACCCTACCCGGGGGTCCAGCAAACCCCAGAGGATGAATATTTCTAAATAATTTTGCAATAATTGAACGCACTTTTATGTCACTCGAGTCTAATGTCTAATGACGTCGGCGGCCATCTTGTAATTAGTCGAGCGTCAGCGCTTTCACTGTTTTGACGGATTTATTGCTATTTATGGATTTGTCAGACCTCAGGGTAGTAATAGCGCAATATATTGTCATTTCTTTTCGTCGATATATTGGTGAATGCTGTTATTTTTTATACAACGTTGATAAAAGCGAGAGGCATTAAATGAAACCACATATTCTGTATATCATTAGAAGGCTACACAACAAAAATCAAATCAATGTAAGCAATAGTTTAGTCACAGGATATTTTTTTAGTTTTTTTTTAGTTTGAACATGCTGTATCTTCCTGATTAGGTGACTAAGTTTTATAGGCATAGTTATCTAGTTGGCTCCGGTTGGGTCCGAAACTAGTCGGGCTATCCCGATAAATACGCGTGAGTAAACCGTTATAACGTTTTAAGTATGAATCATCCTCACGAAAGTTATTATAAAAATATTGCTTACATTGATTTGATTTTTGTTGTGTAGCCTTATAATGATATGCAGAATATGTGGTTTCATTTAATGCCTCTCGCTTTTATCAACGTTGTATAATATTATAAAGGGTAAGTTTAATATTTTGATGTATTTATTACAATAACAATGGTATTTCATTCTTTAGAAACATAATTATATAGACAAATCAAGCAAATTTGTTGTTCATTCATTCAATATTGTGTTTTATATCATTGTTTCAGTTTTAACGATCAAAATTGCATTAGATGGACCAACAGATTACTCAGTGGTTGTATGACGACGAATCAGAAGATGAAGAGGCATGTGAAGTCGCTGTTCCTGACCTTGAAAATGATGTGGAAGAAGACGGAACTATTGAAGATTTTCGAGCAGAAGTTCTGGATGATAATACAGATGATTCTTCATCGGATGATGATACTCCTCTGAGTAATTACAGTTCAGGTAATTTTCTTCGCGTCTTACCTGTCCCTAATAATCTAAAGGGGAAAAACGGATTTAGGTGGACAGGTGAAAAACCAATAAGGTCTAGAATCCCCCGAAGAAACATTTTGTTTCATCCTCCTGGACCTAAAGCTGCAGCTCGTGAAATAACAACAGAGCAAGAAGCATGGAGTATTTTTTTTTCTGATGAAATACTTGAAGAGATTGTTAGGAATACAAATGCTGAAATTGGTAGACAGAGAGAAAAATATAAACGAGACAGACCTATACAGAATACGGAGGATGAAAACGCGGATGCATCGAGTTCCACAAAAATACGTCCTTCTTTTGCTAAGGATGCAAGTGTGTTGGAAATCAAGGCTTTATTTGGGCTTTACTACTTAGCAGGGGTTCTCAACATGAATCATGTCACCACCAAGGAATTATTTGACAAGAACTCAGGTGTTGGCTATTTTCGTGCCACCATGAGCCAAGCTAGATTTGAGTTTCTGACAAACTGTCTGCGTTTTGACGACCGGTCTACCAGAGAAGAACGACAGCAAAATGATAGATTATCACCAATTAGGAACATTTTTGATCACATTGTCAAAGTTTCGAGTGAAGTATATAGCCCTTCAGATTGCTGTACATTAGACGAAATGTTGTTGGGCTTTAGAGGTAGATGTATCTTCAAAATGTACATTCCGAGTAAACCAGACAAATATGGTATAAAAATAGTAATGACTTGTGACTCTAAAACTGCTTATATGATAGATGCTTTTGTATATTTGGGCAAAGGCTCGTGCCCTACTAGTGTACCAGCTGCTCAATTCTTTACTATGAAACTGACTGAGAAAATTCATGGCACAAACCGCAACCTCACTTGTGATAATTGGTTCACGTCAATACCAGTGGCAAAAGAATTGTTGCAAAAGCAGGTGACCCTTGTTGGTACGCTACGTAGAAACAAAAGAGATATTCCACCTTCTTTTGTTGAGCTAAAAGATCGTGATCGCAACACAGCAAAGTTTGCCTTTTCAGAAGAACTTACGCTTTTGACTTACTGTCCACCAAAATCCAAAAAGAAAAAATTTGTTACAATGTTGTCAACTATGCATTCAACAGCAGATCCTGATGCAACGATTCAATTACCAGAGATGATGGAGTATTATAATAAGACTAAAGGCGGAGTTGATTTAATGGATCAGCTATGCCACTAGTACAGCGTGTCTAGGAGATCAAAAAGGTGGCCAATGTCAATTTTTTATGGCCTCCTGAATATAGTAGGTGTTAATTCATATGTCTTGCTAAAAATGGCCACGAAAAGAGCAACAAAAAGACGTCATTTTTTGAAAAAACTTGCCTTAGGTCTGATCTTGTTTTGATCCTTTTCTTATAACAGTTCTAACTAGAATTATTGCCGCCAATTAGGTAGAAACAAGTTATTATGCGGACGCGACGTATATTGACGCTTGTTGACCTTGTTGAAAAATCATGTTTTTGCAAGTTGTAATTTGTATTTACACAAGCACTCACTACACATAATAGTAATATTTATTTATATATATATTTTTTACATCCGTATATTTTGAAAATAGTATATTATATTTTTATTTATTCATATTTCAAGTTAAAAAGTTGCATTTGCGACCCGGCCGACGCCGCTGACGTCACTTACACGGACATTACGTAAAATCAGTGCTGTGTTACCACAGCGTTTGCTGAGTAATGTCCGGGTTTGACACAGCGGGGCACACATTTTCCCTTATTTTTGAATGTATACGTTGTTTTCTTTTATTAACTAATTTGTTAACTCTCGTTATTTGTTAACTCGTTTATTTTTGTCTTTATGTGTGTTTTTATCTATTTTTATTTTTTGTGTGTCTTGCATGTGCCAAATAAAACCTTTTCCTTTCTTTCTTTCTTTTCTTGATCACTCCTCAAATGGAAGAAAGATTTACATGGCCCTCTTTGCCCATGAATCTTCAAGTTCTCCTAGGTGGAATCTTGCAAAAGAAGCGGCCATTACAAGAACCAAGTTCTGCTCCCACTGCTAAGCTGTGCCATGTGCCCAAGGGGTAAGGACCGGAAAACCAAAGTCACCTGTGGCATGTGCCAAAAACCTCTTTGCGGTGAACATACTGAGGCTATGTACCAAGAATGTGTTACCAAAAACCATTGATATTTTTTTGTATTGTTAAATAAGCAGTTTATAATATTAAATAATTATTTCAATTAAATTGCTTTTTATTTTGTAAGTATATTTTTTTATGTATTGGGGTCCTTAAAACCCCTGGGTAGTAATAGTGTTTCTCCAGGAATGGGTAGGGTTTTAGGGTTAAACTATCTAGTGAAGGGACTAGGGCGGTGGTGGTACTCAATGTTTTTAATTTAAACTAATAAATTGACGTGAGTACTTGAACTAATAATTTTAAATATGGCTCCAAAACGCAGCATAGCTTGGGACCATTTTAGTGACAGAGGTGACTATAAAGCGCAGTGCAAAATTTGTAAAATGGACATATCTTACAAGGCGTCAGTGTCAAATTTGACTAAGCATTTGCAAAGGAGACACGGTACCATTCAATTGGTACGCAGACAAGAAGCTGTAGCGGTTCCAACGGTAGTTACACCAGCGGAAGAAGTCGGTACTACTACTCATCCTTTATCAGAGCCTCAAGCATCGACCTCCAATAACAACGGCAATATTTACGCGCGTATTGTGCCAGCAGCCAGAAATACTATGACGTCTTATTTACGAAGAGACTGTTCGAAAGTTAAAAAAGATATAGATCGTCACATAATGAATCGTTTCATTTATGACCTGCAACCTTTTTCAATTGTTGAAGATTCAAGGATTTCTTGAGCTTATTTCATTTGCTTTTCCTACTTATACCTTGCCGGCACGAAAGTATTTTGCCAACAATATGCTGCCTTCGCTTTACGAAGCCACCAAAAACGAAGTAAAAGAGTTGCTAGAATCAGAAATGGTATCCATATGTCTTACAACGGATATGTGGACATCTAGGAATGGCGATTGGTTTCTCGCTCTTACTGGACACTTCATAGACAAGAACATGAAATTATAGTACTCGCCAAACTTTATGACCGCTCTGAACCTAGCCGCATTAGGGTGCCTGTCCACCGGAGCGGAGCTAGGCTGCGGAGCGGAGAAACTCAGATTGATTAACCAATAGGATTGTACAAAATCTCCGCTCCTTGCTCGCTGTGCAATCCTATTGGCTAATATATCCCAGTTTCTCCGCTCCGCAGCCTAGCTCCGCTCCGGTGGACAGGCACCCTTACGCTGCGTAGAACACAAAATCAGGTATCAGCGGGACGTACGCGGGGCGCGGAGGCAGAGCAGCCCCGCGCGCGCTGTCTTCCACCCGCAAGCGTCCTCGCCTCCCGTGCGTCAGTGTGAGTGCTACGTTTGTACACGAATCACATATTCGCTGAGCTCTGACAGTATCGTCGCGTTCAGAATATTTTCATATTGTTACGTCTTTGTTATTTGTTTCTCGTTGCTATCGTTACTGTTTCTTTGTTATTGTTGTTATTGTTATTGTTACCATTTTCATTAATAATGCCTCGCGGTCGTTTTAATGTTTTACGTCGCCAAACGCGGAAAATGGTGTTTAACGTATTAACGTTTATGAAGAAGGAAGCTGAGGAAGGCCTTCAGTATAACTTGAAGTCCGTCCAAAAGCGGACTGCAGCAGCTACAGGAGTGTCTGAAAGAACGGTGAGACGAATTACGACGGCTGCAAATGACCCCAGCTCGAGTTTGATAGCAGTTTTCCGTACACCCGGAAAGAAAAGGGCGGGGAAAAAAACGGTGACTGGAACCGACAACTTGGATCAAGGTGTTATCAAAAGATGTATATGTTACAGTCATAGTGATTAATGAGCGATTATACATAATGACTAGTCATTATGGATAATAGCTAAATTCACTAGACAGTGTAATAAATTAATCACATAATCTAGTTATTATTCATAATATCGTGTCAAAGTTAGCCAAAGTAATAATATGGTCTTTATCTTAGGTTCACCCTTGTTTGATCGAACAACGTTTGATATAATATTACTCAATCGAACGTTTAAGAAAATCATCACTTTGTATAATGTCGTTTGACATAATTTTCAGTTCGTCGAATATTTATTTGCTATATCAACATTTGCGCTAATGATCAATAGGTATAATGTTCATTTGATATCCACACTCCTGCCTAAAAAAAAACCTAACCTAACCTAAATTAGGTGAGGTTAGGTTTTTTTTTTTATTTGTTAAAATCTATGTTTATTGAGGTGAAAATATTATCTTATGTATTGTTAAAATAATCTTTCTGGTATGTATGCTTAAGGAAAATTGAAATACAAATTTATTCTTTAACGAATATCTGTTACAGCCAAAGTGATTAATTTAGATATTATGTATACTGTCTAGCTATTATGAATAATATCTACTCAATTTGGATAAAGTGATAATTCACACAAAATTAATCACATTAACTAGCTATTATACATAATATCTTCAAAGAATTAGATAAAGTGATAAAACAAGTAGATATTCGTTTAAGAATAAACTTGTATTTCAATTTTCCTTAAGCATACATATAAGAAAGATTATTTTAACAATTAAAATAACATAAGATAATTTTTTCACCTCAATAAACATAGACTTTAACAAATAAAAAAAAAAAAACCTAACCTCACTTAATTTAGGTTAGGTTAGGTTTGTTTTTAGGCTGGAGTGTGGATATCAAATGAACATTATACCTTTTGATCATTAGCGCAAATGTTGATATAGCAAATAAATATTCGACGAACTGAAAATTATGTCAAACGACATTATACAAAGTGATGATTTTCTTAAACGTTGTTCGATTGAGTAATATTATACCAAACGTTGTTCGATCAAACAAGGGTGAACCTAAGATAAAGACCGTATTATTACTTTGGCTAACTTTGACACGATATTATGAATAATAACTAGATAATGTGATTAATTTATTACACTGTCTAGTGAATTTAGCTATTATCCATAATGACTAGTCATTATGTATAATCGCTCATTAATCACTATGACTGTAACATATCCACTTGTTTTATCACTTTATCCAATTCTTTGAAGATATTATGTATAATAGCTAGTTAATGTGATTAATTTTGTGTGAATTATCACTTTATCCAAATTGAGTAGATATTATTCATAATAACTAGACAGTATACATAATATCTAGATTAATCACTTTGGCTGTAACATATTATACACAACTTCCATATTACAGAAAAAGAATTGCCGACGATAGCGCGACTTTTAAAAAAATTTAAAGAAGACATACGTTTTGAAGGGTCCGCAACAAGTTTGAGGAGAATTTTAAAAGATTTAGGTTTTAAATGGAAGAAGACTGAAGATAACAGAAAGGTTTTAATTGAGCACACAAATATTCACCTAAAGCGAATTGAATATTTAAAACAAATATCAAAATATCGCGCGGAAGGACGACCTATAATTTATACAGACGAATCGTATGTCGATTCATCGCATACTACCTCAAGTGCCTTTACTGATGGTAGCACAAAGGACTTAAAAAAAAATATCTAAAGGCCAGCGTGTTGTTATTGTGCATGCCGGATATAAAGGAGGTTTTATACCCAACGGCCTCTTGATGTTTAAGGCTGGCACTAAAACAGGTGATTATCACAGTAATATGAATTACGAGAATTATGAGAAGTGGGTTCGCACACAATTAATACCAAATCTCCCACCAAATTCAGTCGTGGTAATAGATAACGCACCCTACCATAACAAGCTAGAGGACGCAGCGCCGACATCAAATAGTAAGAAATCAGAAATTATGTCATGGCTTATGGAGAGAAATATACTTTGCAGCTCCGACATGCTAAAGCCAGAGTTGTACAAATTAGTAACACTACATAAAGATAAATTTAAAAAATATAATATCGACAAAATTCTGCAGCAACACAACCACACGATTTTACGCCTTCCACCTTACCATCCCGATCTTAACCCTATAGAAATGGCTTGGGCAGCAATAAAAGGCTACGTAGCAAAACAAAATGTTACCGGGAATATTAATGATGTCATGAAACTTGTGGAGACGAAGGTCAATGCAATGAGTGAAAATGAATGGATTGCGTTATGTGACAAAGTTATAAGCATTGAGGAGGAATATAAAAAGAGCGATGTTGTGATAGATGACTTAACCGAACAATTTATCATACACGTGAGCGAAAATGAATCGGAAGAAGAGGATGGAGATTCCAAAATAAGTGAAGAAAGTGACGAAGAAAGTTCTTCAGATGAGGAACCTTCTACGAGTAGGGAAGATGTTTTTATGCCAGGTGTAGCCCCATTATAAATAAATGTAAAATAAATAAATATTGTTTTGTCGTAACTAATGTTTTTTTTTATTTAGAAGTTCATTCACCTAACTGAATTTACATTAATGAAATTTGAATGAATATGTAATTAAACAATATAATATAGCTAATCCACGCAACTGAAGATTTTAATTTTATAATTTTAATTCTCAATAATTACAAATATTTTTTCTTGGTTATGAAATGTCCACCCGACTGTACCATGCGCAAGTTCGCACCGACGGCTATATTCAGAGCGGCCATTAAGATTGGCGAGTATTGTACGTTCCGTGCTTATAGAATGTTGTGCATTGGACGGAGTTTCACCCACCGCTGTATCTCTGGCTGATGAATTATCTAGAATAGTACGGGACTGGAACCTTGAAAATAAGATACTACTTGCCGTATCCGACAATGGCTCAAATATTAAATGTGCCATTGAAAAATGTTTGGGCTAGAAACATTTCAACTGCTACGCTCATTGCTTAAACCTAGTAGTCAATAAAGCTCTGGAAAATGAAACGATTGAAACTATAATTCAGAAGGCCAAAACCATCGTGGCACATTTTAAAAAAAGTAACGTTGCATGGGATAAACTTAAGCGCTATTTGAAGCAAGCTGGGAAACCTATAAAAAGACCTCTTCAACAAGTTCCAACAAAATAGAATTCTACATTTTATATGTTAACACGCCTCTTGGAATTAACACGTTGAGCGCCAAGCCCAAAAACCGTGTTTTTCATTTTTTGGACTTCGCGTTTTTTTTCCTAATTCGTATTCTAATGCTATTTTAATAACATAGGTATGAAATAAATGCGTGATTTTCCAAGATTTTCCACTAATTTTCATGTGTGCCTAAAAGATACACGTGGCCCCTGAAAAAAGTTTTATGCAAAAACTTTTTCAGGGCCACGTGTATCTCGTCGGAAACACTTTTTTGTTTTCTGTCGCTTCCTTCAATGTTTATCTATGTTTTATTTCAGATAAATAATAAGAAAGCGACGGAGACGGAGATGCAGATACAGAAAAAAGAAGAGTCAAAAAACCCACTATAAAAAAAAAAAAAAAAAAAAACGGGTTTTTTGACCCTTTTTTCTGTTTGTTTCAGGATAATAGTGTAAAGTGAAAATAGAAAGTGTATAAGCAGATAAAATAAGACTAGAGTACAGGACAGTATAAGTCTATAATAATACAGTGTAAAAAAATCTTCAAAAAGAAAAAAAAACTATATTCTGCGTATAATTCAAGATGGATTATTCAAGTGATGATGATGTAGCAGATCCAGACTTACATCCGGATTCTCAATCTGATTTATCTGATTCACCCGATAATAGGTCCGTATTATCATATTCGTCAGAATATCATGTGACTCTGGATCGATTGAGAGTCAGGAGCCCTTTACTAGACAATGAAGAACGACAGGATATACCCAGCACATCTGGGTCTACTACACAACATGATATGGTGACGCAAAAGCTTTCAAATATTGTCTGGCAAAATTGCAAGCCTGACGACCCTAATAATTTCGAGTTTACTGGTCTTTACTAGTTTACTATTCGAGTGGCATGAAAGACATATACCAAGGGATTTTAGCAGACGCTGAGCCTCTTGATTATTTTGAGTTATTTTTGACAGATGACATACTTACAGTATTAGTTGATGAAACAAATGTATACGCAACACAAGAACTCGAAAGTGGGAATGACATTTCAGCTGGTTCTAGACTGCATGCCTGGGCCCCAACAAATAAAAAAGAAATAATGAGATTTTTAGCACTTGTTGGATGGATGGGTCTAGTAAAGCTTCCTGCTATCCGTGATTACTGGCGGAAAGATGAACTATACGGACTTCCTCTGGCTAGAAAAATTATGCCTAGAAACAGATTTGAGCTTCTTCTCAAATTTTTACATTTTTCTAATAATGCAGAGGCCCCGAACGATGATCGTTTATTCAAAATACGCCTTGTTATCAATAAATTTATCCACAACTTTCAACAAGTATTTACTCCAGGGCAAAGAGTATGCATTGATGAAAGCCTCATATTCTAATGCTATTGATGAATGGATTTATACCCTTCGTATTATAAAATTAAACAAGCGAAGTCGCTATGTTATCCAGGGAAAGAAGACGTGACTATAACAGAAGATGGGGCTGCTGTTAAACTGCAAGCTTTACTCAACTTAACGGTATTTAGGCTTTTAGATGTGATTGCTTTGGATTTGGACTCAGCAAAAGACTTAATACTAGTTAGCAAATGGGGATTTGATGGAGCTTCAGGTCAAAGTAACTACAGACAAAAGACTGAAAGTGAATTCGACGACTCAACTATTTTCATGGCAAGTCTAGTTCCTATAAGGCTTCAACAAGGTGATGGAACAATTGTTTGGGAAAATGACCGACCGTCATCAACGTTCTATTGCCGTCCCATTCGTTTCAAATTCACAAAAGAAACGCAGTCAACAGTGGCAGCTATAAAAGCTAGCATAACAGAAGAAATAGAAAGTCTTCAGCCATCAAGAGTCGGTCAAGTTCAAGTTAAGCATCAATTACTCATGACGATGATAGATGGCAAAATAACTTCATATTTGTCAGAGACATCTTCAGCTGTTTGTGATATTTGCAAAGCAAAACCGACAGAGATGAACAACCTAGACTCACTTGCTCAAAAAGAAAATACCGAAGAAATGTTCCAGTACGGAATGTCATCTCTACATGCCTGGATAAGATGCATGGAGTGCTTACTGCATATCGGTAAATATGTTATAACTTTTACTCCTTAGCTACTTTTTTCATGTGCATTTACGAGTACGCATATAATTTTATATTTTTTTTAATGATGTATCTTTTCTTTTTCAGCTTATCGTTTGGAGTTCAAAAAATGGAGTTGCAGGGGTGACGACAAAGAAAAAATGTCACTCCGAAAAACCGCTATACAACAAGCATTCAAGAAGGACTGCGGTTTATTAATAGATATAGTCAAGCAAGGAGTAGGCACGACCAATGATGGTAATACTGCAAGAAGATTCTTCAGGGATGCAGAAACAACAGCCCGCATAACAGGTGTCAATATAGAATTGATAGAAAGGTTTCACGTGATTCTTCAAACTGTTGCATCTGGAGAGCGCGTGGAACTTTAAAAGTTTTCCGAATTTTGCACAGAGACTGCTAAATTGTACATAAAATTATACCCCTGGTATCACATGCCTTCTAGTGTACACAAATTGTTAATTCATGGGGCTGATATAATAAAACATTTTGGTGCCATATACCTATCGGAAACTTGTCAGAAGAAGCAGCGGAAGCTCGCAATAAAGATTTCCGAAAATATAGAGAGAGCCATTCTAAAAAGGTAAGTAGAACAGCGACAAATGAGGATATTTTACACAATCTCCTTTTGTCTTCTGATCCAAAGATCACAAGTTTAAGACCTCGAATGGCAAAACAAAATATTATGGTTCTCTCTCCAAAGGTCAAAGAGCTTCTGCTGAGTTTTCCTACAGAATCCGATATAGATTTTATAGATGTAGATAATTTACAAGATAGTCCTAGCGATAGTGAATAACATTTTTGATAGATTGTAAGTTTGTAGTTTTTTTTTTTAATTTTATTTTGTATGCCATGATTTAATTTTTTAGTCTCTTTTAGACTTTTTTAGTTTACACTTTTAGTAGTAAGTTCTTGTGCATTAAATCTAACCTAAAATATCACGAATCCATATCTACATTTTTAATTAATTTATAAGTACATACAGGGTGTAAGGAAACGACTATAACGATCGTGAAGGGGCATATGTAGTCTCGTGTTACAAACACATTGCTGCGACTTTTACTTCGATACGTGATTATGATTTTTCCCCGTTCAAATTAATTCATAATGCTAAATTTCCCCACCGCTATTACTGGCCACACTGAACATATGATAACGTTCGGGTCACGACCTGAACACAAAGATGGCCGTTACCGCAAGCGCAGGTGTTTGACCATACCGCCAAAAATACTGTTGCAAATCAATTTCAACTTTACTGGTAACGACATAAGGTTCACTTTAAGTAAATCATCATAAATTGTATGCCATTTTTTGAATTTATTTTCTATTTTCTACAAATTTACGGCGGTATCTTCGTTGTGAACCGCGAGCTGACATTATTATTGAACAGTAATTTTGCATGTTTCTACCACAAAATAATATCAATACTACACTAGTAGTACGACAAACGATACGATGATTAATAAGTTGTTGGTTGTCGCAGTCCAGTTGTAGCGTACCTTGATTATCAAAATAGCGTTATTCACTCGTCGATCGCGTGACTCCGTCAGCTGACGATCGAGAACTCTTAACAATTAGGTACTACTTGGGAGATCTCGTCAACGGCTGCGACATACAAACTACCTACGGTTTTGCGAACGCCTGAAGCAGTTGATTCGGAAAATCCCTGTTCTACCTACCAACTATTTACCTCAGTTGACCTTTCAACACAATTCTAACTAAAAATAATAACTATGAGAAAGGAATGTAGGTATGAACTTCACTTGAATAATTAGCCTAGGTATGTTTAGCGAGTCGTTAGTCGCAATGATTATTTTAATTTTATTTGTGTGTAATGTGAGATGATAACAATGTTAATGGTACTTACAGGTGTATGTAGGTATTTGCCGTTACTCAACCATAAGAAACTATGAACTTAATGTAGCCCTGAAAAGGACTTTTTGATATTGCGGTGGCCAGCGACCTGGTGTTAAGGCAATTTACGTGTGTAATAAAGTTAACACTTTTAATTGTAAATTTTGTTTATCGTGCTCGACTTCAACACTCCTCTGAACCGTTTAATCACATAACACTTAATAACACTGTTACTTTCACACCTGTACTGGCTTTAAGACTCGCCTTAACACTCACAGTTTGGCTCGTTATGTGAAGATGATGCTAGTAATACTTGTACCGACGGCACTGATACCTATACCACTCGCGAACTACATCGCGCGTCAAACTTCCTTCGGGCACTTGATATTAAAATAAGTAACGTTAGAGTACGCCATAACATCTCGCGAAAACTTATAACAATTCGGAGGTCTTATCGAGACGAATTTAAACACGCGACTGATCCGTGATCAGACTGGCACTGATGTCGGGATAGGGATGATCGATATTCATCGATGGTGAAGAAATATCGATGTTTAGCTGGAAAACATCAATCAATCGTACTTTTGAGTTTGATAATTTCGCTAAATCGATCTTTTTAGAAAAAAACGGTTGTCTGTAACGTCGGTTTACTGACGATAGTTGAATGTGACAACGTCATAAAAAAATACTGATGAAATGGCGGACTCTCACTCAAGTAGGAGAGAAATTATTTCTTTACTTATTATTTCCTGAGAGAGTAATAAAAAACTGTCAACTTATAAACGCTTTTGAATGATGAAAGTCAAACATCGATATTAGATATCGATGTTTTTCTAATATCGATCATGTCCCTATGTCGGTCCCAACAAAGAAAATAGTGCATTTGCCGAAAGGACGGTCGGCTTTTTTGACATAAAATAAAAAGAATTATGTTTGAAAATTATTTGTCCCGAGCCGAAGTCAAAGGTGCCGCTATCGCAAGACGGCACCTTTTGCAAAGGCAACCTTATTTGCAGAGACATTAGGTTCAATTAATATTTTCATCGCAAAACGTATGATATTTGTTCTATTTTTTACCTACGCTACATGTTTTAAAGACGAAATTCATTACCTACCTTGCAGATTTACAATCATATGCTGATGTTTAGCATATTATTTACGATTCACACTCAAAAGAGCCACGGTGAGTCACGGTGGTATCGTTGTAATACCTACCACAAAATAATGAATCCAGTGGTGAGCATCGAATTGGTTTTTTAAAATAGGCAGTTAGGCGCTCGACGAGTCAACATAATTTAGAGATTATTTGTCAGTAAAGAAAACTAACAATACATTTGGGTACAATATCTTTCGTAGGGTATACAACTGTAGGCAAATTAACCATTTATTGTTAGTAGTTGAATTTAGTGATAACTGATAATACAGATTTCTATTGTAATAACTAAAATCTTGGTACCTGTTTTGATAATGTATTTTAATTTAGTTTAGAGAAAGATAATATTTATGTTCTGTGTAAAGTAAGCACTCTTAAGTGGTTTATTTACGGTTGTCGCTGTCGCATGCGAGACGATAGTATTATTATTGTACCTACGTACGACTAACGATACGAATTTACAATTGTTTTGAAGTTGTTGGATATCGTAGTCAAGAGACAAATGAAAAATGTGTTTATAAATTAGATTGGCCGTAATGAGCTTGCTAAGAAGAATTAATCATGTTTCTCTAAATAATATTTAATAAAATTATTCTAACGATTGTAAATATTTTCGTCATTAAAATGTGATAAACGTAACTTCAATGATGGTGAATTAAAAATACCTTTTAATGTATTGGCGGTTTAGTACTTTTCCTATTGCGTTTTTTAAGGAACCGTTTTTTGTAAGCTAAGGTATTAAGTATTTTAGATGTTGTAAAGTAGTGAAGTAGGTATCTGTTACGTAGGAACTATTTTCTTATGTTTTAGGTTGGCCTTCTTTTAAATGAATAAATACCTACCGAGTCTTAGAATGTTTTTAGTGATTGTAAGTTATTCGTGTGAAATTTATGATGAAAATTAAGATTATTATTTGATGTACCTTATGCGTGTGTAGGTATCTGCTGTTAGACATCCATAAGAAACATTGAACTACATTTTAACATTTTAACTCCGCCGCAGCTACACGCGTGCTTTGCGTAGGATCCACGGCAAACATACCAAGAACACTTTCTTCGAGGTCGTCATGTGTTCGTGGCCTCCCGGTATCAGCACGTTGCACCTCCGTACTGTGAACATTGCCAGTTTGGAACGTTCTGACGTGGAGACGCTGAAATGCCTGTACGGACGGCACTGGTATACCTCGCGCACCAAAACACACCTCAAACTCTCTACACATTAACATATCGAAATAAGTTTCGTTAGAGTACGACATCTTAACAATTAGCGAAAATCTAATAAGAACACGGAAGTCTTGTCAGAAGCGCTTTCTACACGAGACTGAGACTGACTGAGCGTCGCTCGGTCGGTCGGCGGCATCATCAAAGGAAACCACGGTAGTTGTGTACGCGCCGAAAGGCTGGCGGTTCCTTTGACATAAAATAAATAACATTATTTTTTTGACATTTTATTTTATTTTGGACCTGTCGGCTCCTTTAAAGCAATAGTACAATAGATCAGATAGATGCCGCGGTGGTGTGGAGTGTTGTCAGTGCTATGAAATTTTGCCGAGTTTCGGGGAGAATTTTGCGTTAGATGGATGGAACAAAAATTAATAACTTTAACAGTTTTTGATATTGACCTCCAAAAATACGTTTTCTGGTATTTAGATTGATAGTAGTATACGCCTGTTCAGGATCGTTATAGTAGTTTTCTTACACCCTGTATAAGCTAATTATAGGCCTTTGACATTATTGTTGTTAGTCTTTAAGTATTTATATGTATTCTTATGTGTTTTTATTGACTATTCTATGTTAAAATTGTCTCAAAAGAAGTTATGCAAGAAAAATGAAACTTTTTATTCTAAGCATTTTTTTATATTTTTCGATCCATTTATATCGCAGAGTGGCAACTTTGGGCACGTGTTAATAGTATCAAATGATAGAGTTTGATACAAGGTATAAGAAAAATAAAGTTTCGAAGCGGGATCTAACGCCACTTAGCAAGAATTTAAATTTATATGATCCGCTCCATACAAAAGAAACATAAAACATTTATTTCTACCCAAACCATTAAGTTTAGGGGAAAACGCCAAAGGGCAACTGTTATTGAGGTTAAAGAGTTCTATCCATCCGTATAAAGAAAAACCTAAAAAAACGAAGTTGGTCCCTAAGTCACAGAAATCCCAGTTTCGACCCACTGTGCGACGTATTGAACTGCCTCCGCAAGAAGTAGTATACGACGCGATTGGACATTGGCCTAACTGGGGAGACAAACGGCAGAGATGCAAAAATTGTACACGCCTATCTTATATTAACTGTAGTAAATGTGATTGTTTTTTTTGTTTAAACAAAGAACGTAATTGTTTTAAAGATTTTCATACGGTTTTGCATTAACCCTTAGCCACCTGACGTCGGTCTCAGAGACTCTAGCGGTTTTATTTTTGAATTTTTTCCATTGCTTTACGCGCGACGCAGTTGTAGGTCAACGTACTTTTTCCTCTCCCCTGACAGTACGCGTCACGCGCTCGGCAGCTCCGGACGCGCTCGCGCTTCGTTATTACAGGTAATATTTTTATTCATGCGGTCTGTATGACCGGCGTCAGGTAGTTACGTAACTTTTGTGAAATTATATTGTGGTTGTTTTTTTTAAGGTAACAATGTCTGAAATGGAGAGAAATATAATTAGGTGGTTAGACGAAGTTGAGACAGATACAGAAAATGGGTTTTCTATACCAGAACTTCCTAATGAAGACTGCAGCGACGTAGAAGATGTGCCATTAGAACACATTATGGACGAAGAACGCCAGTCTGACTCAGAGGTAGAAGGTGAAGGGAGTGAGATACAACCTAACGACCAAGAAAACAACAGCAATGCTCCGTTGGAGAATTCATCTTCTGACGACGATGTTCCACTATCAAGGTACCGTAACTACTTTGGTAAGAACCGATTTCGTTGGTCTTCTCGTCCTCCAGTATCAAGATCAAGGACCATGCAGCATAACATAATATTGCAACCACCCGGCCTCAAGCGTGATTTTCAGAATGTTTTCCATGAAAATACCAGACCTGTTGATTTGTGGCGCTTATTTTTCACCGAAAGTATGTTGGAAGAAATAGTAAAGCATACTAATGAAAAAAATAGAAAAATTCGACCTAATTACCAAAGAGAAACAGCTGTTCATGATTTAGATATATTAGAACTGAAAGCTTTTATTGGTATGTTATACTATACTGCCATATTCAAAGAAAATCATACGCACTATACTTCTTGGTACAGTCAAGACGGCACAGGTAGAGAAATATATCGATGTATTATTAGTAAGAATAGATTTGAGATACTGCTAAATTGCCTTCGGTTTGACGATGCAAATACTCGTACTGAACGTCGCAATCTTGACTTAGCTGCACCTATATCGCAACTTTTTCATCACTGTTCAAGCATGGGTAAAAAAGAGTGAGTTTGGCATGACTTCAAACCATGATGCAATATATGATTCTAAAACAAAGACTCCAAGAGCAGAAGTAGAAACGAAACTTTCGATTTTAAACAATTTTTTTACAAGTTTGCCAAAATTGCCGTCGCATTACGCAAGAAATGATACAACTAAACTCTTCATAGAACCAATCTATCGTTCTCTTTCCGACTTATATAAATCGTATCAGAAATATTGCACTGAAACTAGTCAACCTTATGTCAGTAGATTTACATTTGAAAAGAATTTTCATGACAAAAATTTGTCACTATTTACGCTTAAAAAGGACATGTGTGACACCTGTTCAAGTTACAATTCGGGTAATTTAAATGAAGCAGATTACCAAATACATATAATTAAGAAAAACAGGTCTAGACAAGAAAAAGAAGAGGACAAGAAAAAAGCAGCTGCTGGAAAATTTATACTTTTGACTATGGATTTAGAGGCTGTGAAGGTTTGTCCTTACCTTACTGCTAGTGCTTTGTATTTTAAGACAAAGTTAACGTGCCATAATTTCACTGTTTTTAATTTAGTAACCAAGCACTGCAGTTGTTATTGGTTCGACGAAACTTCTGCTGATTTAACGTCTAGCACTTTTGCAACGTTTTTAATTGATTATATAGAAAGACATTGTATTCCACTTCAGTTACCAATTGTCATTTACTCCGACGGGTGCACATACCAGAATCGTAATTGTGTGCTGGCAAATGCACTGCTCCTTTTGAGCAAGAAACATAACGTTATCATTACGCAAAAAATTTTAGAACCAGGTCACACTTAGATGGAGTGTGACTCGGTTCACAGTGCTATTGAGCGAAAACTCAAAAATCAGGAAATACATTTGCCCAGTGATTATGTCACGATTACTAAAGAGGCACGAAGCACTAACCCTTATGAAGCAATTAATGTGGATCATGAATTTGTTAAAGATTATGCCCGACCTGAAAATATGCTTTATAAAAGTATTCGACCAGGCCGCAAAGCTGGCGATCCACAGGTTGTAGATATCAGAGCAATAAAGTACAATACTATGACAATCGAAGTTAAACTGGGTTTTGACGAACAGTGGATTCCTTTACCGAATAGACCTAGGTTACTAGCTTCGGAAGCAATCTATCCTCCACTACATCCTAACAGAATTCCAATTAAACTAACCAAGTACAACCACCTGCAACAACTAAAAGCAGTATTACCTAAAGATTGCCATAATTTTTATGACACTTTGCCATTTGTTTGAACCATTTAGTAAATTTAATAAAACATAATTTTTGAGACAACATAATTGTAGTTGTCCCAATATCATCTTGCCGCCCTTGCCTGATTTTACTTGCGGTTGGCTTATTATGTTTTTTTCTTCCATTGTATTTGTTCCAATAATATTAATTATAAGCTGATTATTCACTTTTATTTTAATTAAGTCTCAAGAGCAATGTAGCCATTTTTATGTTCTATCAGATATTTGATTGTAATAATTAATATGACAATATCATTTTCTAACAATCTGTAACATTTTTGAAGTTAATTAAAAATTATTCCATGAATATCACGCCTTTTCTTTAAAAAAATATAGAATTTCCTTACTAGAAATAACTTCTTTCTTTGCTATTATAATGTATATTTTCAAAGCTTAATCTGCAATATCACCTATCTACGTCTAAATCAAAAAGTTGACTATATATACACTAGTCGCACACAGCCCCATATACCCGCTTCTTATATAAAAATCAATTGCTGTTCGTTAGTCTCGCTAAAACTCGAGAACAACTGAACGGATTTACCTCATCTTGGTCTTGAATTGTTCGTAGAGGCTTAGGGAAGGTTTAAAAGGTGAGGAAAAATCGAATAATTGCCGGGCAAACCCTAAAAACAGCCCTCTTCTTTTTTCCACACAAAAGTTAAGGTCTTTTATTTATTGTTGAGGCAGTACAAAGTCTGCCGTGTCAGCTAGTTTAATATATATTCAATAACAGTATTTTTCATACCTTGCGTTTAAAATAAATAAAACGTTTTTTTCGTTTCCTGTAAAATCATGTTCTGGTAGATAAAGGTTCTTGTCACTTCATCGTCGATATGTCCAAATTGCATAAAACTCAAATTGTAAATGAAGTCTAGTCGGAAACAAGAAAATACTAAAAAAGTAAAAAGAGTTTAGTACAGTCATCTCGTTATTGCGTACGTAATATTTCATTATTGTAACATGCATAGTGAGATAAGTCGACTCGTCCCCAAATGCGTGTCGTCTTATTCTGCCAGTTGCATTTCGCGCGCGAAGTTGTCGTGTTTTGTTCATTATAAAAAATCTTAATTGTGTGTTTATTGTGTTTTTAAGTGTTGAAATTTATAGAAATGAAGAGAATTAATAAGATAATGTCATTGGCTCTAAGTGGAAATCCTATTGAGCGTAAGTATGATTGTTTTAGTAAAACTTTTACCTTTCTAACCTTCAAAATTATTAGTACCTACATTGAATGTGTAATATTTTGTTTACTAATTGTGTTTGGATATAATCTCTAGTTTACTGAATTATTATCAGGAATTAGTTGATACATGAGTTAGGATACAGTTAAATTTAAAATGAATATGAACGCGTTCTATGCAATCCGAGTCGGTAGGTACCGCGTCGCGGCGTACGTTGCGATGAGATGGTAAGTACCTACACGCGCGCGTACGTACGTACGTACGTGTGTTGCGAATATTGTAGGTATATTTACTAAAAATTCGGTAATTTACAGATTTACAAGGATTTATATCAGAAGACAATCTCAGTACTACGCCAGTAAATGTATCTGTAGTAAGCAGTGAGCTAAATGAAGAACCATTACAGGAGGTAATAACATTACAAGACTTGCTCACTCCTTCTGACTTAGGATTCCAGTACAGCCATGATTTTCCCGCTCGTTGGTATTTTATACTATGTTTAATAAGATTTTGAATGAAATAGGTATTTAGTTTGATAGAATCACTCTATCATTTTGTCTTTACTGACAAGAGTATGTTAAGAAATGCAGTTTTGGCGTAAAAAAATATTTTCCATTTATTGTACCTACGTATCTACCAAATGATGAATGTTTTGTCTTTTTTTAGTTCATCAAATATTTGAGGATGAAATAACTCCGAGGTTTACCCCAGAGCCCACTGAACCAACCGCTTATAGTTCAGATGACAGTGTGCGAGATACGACATTCATTCCTGAAACAGATGATAACAGTTCTTCCTCCGAGTCTTCTTCTTCTTCTTCAGAGAATATGGCATCAGTTCGTGAAAATGAGAACCATGGTGTTGGTGTTGAAGCCGCTGTGGAAGAAAATAGTCATCGGAGGACGCGTCAGGGAATAAACATACGGAAAATAATTAAAAATAAAAGGAACAAGGGATGAACGTATAAAACACATACAGGCAAAATAATTCAGGTAAGAAAAGTTACCCCTTTATCAGACTGCCGTAAAAAATGTTCCGAAAAAATTTGTTCTCGAGATCGAAAAGCACTTTTTGATGAATTGTGGGCACTAGGTGATTACAACAAACGTTCAGCGTATTTGTCTTCGTTAATTTTAGATATACCGAAAAAAACTCAACGCATACGTAATACATCAGGCGCACCTAAAATAAGGAGTTTGAATCATATCTACAACTTTAAAGTTAATGGCAGTATGATAGAAGTATGTAAAGGTTGTTTTTTAAAAACTTTTGGTATTTCTAATAAATGTATCGAGGTAGCAATAAAGAAAGTCTGTTAGAGTATTCAGTCTGTTAGGGAATTTCAAGACCTGATAAACGTGGATCACATATTCCTCCAAATAAAATAAGCGATGATGCAGTGCAGTTAATAAAAACCCATATAAATTCATACCCTTTATACGAATCGCATTATAGTCGAAGTCATACTAACAAAAAATATTTGCCAACAGGTCTTTCATTGATACACGTATTTTGGAAACGTTTTTCGCACCATGGGTTAGTCTTTTAAGAAGCCTTCGTTGGATACCTGCAATACGTGTGACTCATACAAAATGAAAATTAAACTGGCTTTGCCCTCTGATTCTGAAACTCTACAGAGGGAATTTGATATCCATTAATTGGAAGCTGATGCAGCTTATTCAATGAAAAGGAAGGACAAAGAGGAGTCCAGTGATGTGAAAAAAGTTTATTGTTTTGATCTCCAGCAATGTCTCCCAACCCCTTTTCTAAAAACTAATATCGTCTTTTACAAACGGCTTCTCTGGACTTTTAATTTAACCATTTATGACTGCCATAATAAAAAAAAGCTTCTGCTACATGTGGAGTGAACCTGATGGCGGACGTGGAGCTAACCAAATAGCGTCATGCCTGTACCATTTCTTGATGTCATTACCACCCTGTGCAAAAGCAGTAACCTTTTACTCCGATACGTGTGGCGGGCAAAATAAAAATAGCCACGTTGCCGCTATGTTTTTATGTATTAGTAAACTGAGACCAGATTTGATAATAGATCATAAGTTTTTAATACCCGGGCATACGCACATGGAGTGCGATTCTGTCCACGCCCAAATCGAACGTAAGAAAAAACGAACTGAAATGGCTATACATGTACCGAGAGATTGGTATAATTTATTAAGATTGACGAGTAATAACATTTCCGTTATAATTATGAGGAACGATATGTTTTTAGATTTTGCTAAATTGTTTAAAGGTCCATTGCAACTAAGGAAAGTAGATTCATCCGGTGAAAAATTCATATGGCATGATGTAAAATGGTTTCAGTTTGGTGGCGAATACGAATCAGGTGTTATTAAATTTAAAACAAAATTAGACACCTCGACCGAGTTTAAGGAAATTTCGTTCTGTCGAAGGGGCAAAGCAAATGAGCCTTTGAATCCTGAAAAATGTTATGAAGGTTCAGTGCCAATAAGTCAGGAAAAAAAGAAGGACCTTATAAGCATTCTTCACTTAATAGATAGTACTTGCCATGACTTCTACAATAAGTTAAGAACAAGTGCAAACACAAATGACATAGATCCCGATATTGAAGATTTCAGTGATGTTTAAAGACCTATTAAACTGTCCAATAAAATATGTTAATGTAATTAGGATATAAATTCTATTAAATATGATTATTGTAAACAAAATAAGAATAAATAAGTACCACAGAGAGAGACGAGTCAATAATAATAAGTAATAATGTGTTTTATCTTGTTAAAGAAAAACGAGGCATGTCAATTATGTTAATTACTAATACATAAAAAGATTTTATTTAATTACTAAAAAATAAGGAAACATTAATAAATGGAAATAATAACAAACTTATTCTAAGTATCTTTCCCATTTTGTAATAAAATTCATTTATCTCTTGAAATCATTGAGCATTTTATTTATTCGTCCCTAGTCAAAAGTTGTGTTCATTGACTTATCCCCTTTTACTTTGACAGCACAGATTTATGCCTCGCAATTTTGATAAAAATGCGATTTTATTGTGCCCAAAAATATTCTATACCATTCTAAATATATGTTATTTTTGATAAATATGTACGGATATCGTAATTTTAAGGATTTTTACTACAAGATCTCAAATTTCTCAAGATCCTATTTTTTTTTCTACAATAAGTAGACTTTTTGTTTGATGTTGATTTTTAATATTTTTATGTACACTTTTCCGCAGTTTAACCATGGAAAGTTGTAATATGAATAAAAACTGTTATGAACACAAAGCTTTGACTTTTATTTTATGCTATTATTTTAACTTTCTTAAGAATATGCACAAGCGGTCTCTATGACCGACGTCAGGTGGTAATGATTCTGAAACACACGTCAGGTGGCTAAGGGTTAAATAGTCAAATGAAACAAAGCTTTTTTTTTTTAAATAATCAACTATACCTTGTTATTATAAATATATGTATATAATATACGAAAACACCTGCATGTTGTATCCATAATATATATGACGTCGTATATATGATATATCAAATATGAGATTTTGAGTTTCGGGTCAATTATTTCGATTTCTAAAGATCAAAAAACAAAAATCTTTCTTTCTACGTACGTTTGCCCAGCACGGCCCCTCAGAATTTGCATTTATGGTGTACACCATTGCAATGTACTCGCCTCTAGCAGTATATGTACCGATTTCTTTTTCAATGTACCTCTATACTTTTGAAGAAATATGCAAAAAAAGGTGGCCGTGCCAGCCAAACGCTTTCAGCACGGCCCCCATGTAACTTGAATAATACATACCGTATTAACAAATGTCTATAACTCAAGAAATGTACTCTATTAATACGTTATATGTGCCGCAACAGTTATTGTGAATTCATAATAACAAATAATATACAACGTTGATAAAAGCGAGAGGCATTAAATGAAACCACATATTC
This sequence comes from Chrysodeixis includens, assembly GCA_941860345.1. Lineage (NCBI taxonomy): Eukaryota > Metazoa > Arthropoda > Insecta > Lepidoptera > Noctuidae > Chrysodeixis > Chrysodeixis includens. The sequence continues at coordinate 7,898,373 of OW796111.1, read as the reverse complement.
TGTATATCATTATAAGGCTACACAACAAAAATCAAATCAATGTAAGCAATATTTTAAAAGCTTTTATTTAACTTGCAATGTATGGATATTTGTGTGTTCGGGTGAAATCTTTGAACTAAATTTTGAAGTAGATTTATTCAACCGTTTGTGCTGAAATTTTGTGGACGCATTTTGTTTGGATGACAATATATGATAAGATATGTGACGTCATTCTAAATTCAATATGGCGGATTATACAAGATGTCAGAACAGTTATATTTAATCCACTAATACAATATGGGTATCAAATGAAAGGGCTTGTTAAGAGTAACTAGAAAAAGAATATGACGTCATTCTGAATCCAATATGGCGGACCATGCAGGATGGTGGAATAGTTACCTTTAGTCTACTTCTACAATATGGGTATCAAATGAAAGGGCTTGTTAAGAGTGACTAGAAAAAGAATATGACGTCATTCTGAATCCAATATGGCGGACCATGCAGGATGGCGGAATAGTTACCTTTAGTCTACTTCTACAATATGGGTATCAAATGAGAGGGCATTTTAAGAGTAATAATAACTTGAAAAAAGAATGTGTCGTTAATTTCGAACCTAGCCAGCGATAACTAAAAAGTAAAAAATAAAAAAAATTAAGTAAAAAAACTTTTTAAGAAAAAGCTTTTATTTATAATAACTTTCGTGAGGATGATTCATACTTAAAACGTTATAACGGTTTACTCACGCGTATTTATCGGGATAGCCCGACTAGTTTCGGACCCAACCGGAGCCAACTAGATAACTATGCCTATAAAACTTAGTCACCTAATCAGGAAGATACAGCATGTTCAAACTAAAAAAAACTAAAAAAATATCCTGTGACTAAACTATTGCTTACATTGATTTGATTTTTGTTGTGTAGCCTTATAATGTTGTACAGAATATGTGGTTTCATTTAATGCCTCTCGCTTTTATCAACGTTGTATAGATGGGGATAAGGGGCCGTGCTGGAAAAAATCATTTTAAGAAATATCTAAAAAAGACAAAACATACTTAGCCAAAAACTATTAAAAAATAATTGATGTTTAGCAAGTAACATATGTACCGCATTGATTTCTAATACAACTTGTTATATTGTGAAAAATAAATCTATTTTAGTTCATTCAGCACGGCCCTCTATAGTTGCCTATATCTTTTTAAATAAGCCGTGTATGTTTACAAAATTCGACTTCCTGAATAATATATAGGAGTACATTCCTTTCAACTAAATTGCAATTCTGCTGTATCAATACTTTAGAAGATGAATCTAAAATATACATACATTAAAACTGATGGGGTGACCATGATTTCATATATTTGGTAGGTAGGTACATAAATGTTCTATATTTATGTACTTATATTAATTAAATTATGTGACTACATTGAAATAAACATTCTTTTTACCCGACTGTACCAGAAGGACGGTAAGGTTTTTCGAGTGAATGAATGTAGATATGTAGCAACCTTCATTTCTTTGGCACGCTTTGTAGTCTAAACGGCTTTATTAATTTTAACTTGAGAGATGTCGTTGGATTCGTCTTAATTGTGAGAATGACACAGGGTAGGTATATAAAAATAAAAATAACTGATTCTTGGCGTCAAGTAGGTAATTAATCGTTTTCTTTTCCTCAAAGCCTATCTAGTGGGATAATACACACATCAACATTGTCTAGGGATATTTTGTATTTATCCAATTTACTCGAAATTTATTGAAATTAACCTACAACATATATATATTTTATAAAGCCTATTTATCGATCTACAGTCTAGAATGAAAGAAAATTATTTTTTTTGGTTAAACAATTTTTTATTCGAATAAAGAAGAATACGTGTAATAATGGTAAAAGTAACAATTAATGTTTTTTTCGAGAAAAAGTGAAAATAATGGAAAATTATAATGTTTCTAACAGTAATGTGAAATATCAATGGTCAGTAAAACCACCCATGACGTTAATGATGGTCCTACAACGGTTTTTCATGCTTGGGATTAAGTTATCGAAGTCCTACTGCGGTCTATGTCCCAGGTCCGACTAAGATGCAAAAAAAATGTTCTTCCGTCGCAATGTTAGCAGGAAAATTCCTCAAAGCCCTTCTTTGGAGCATGTCCCACGCGTGTTCTATGGGATTTAGGTCGGGCGATTAAGTGGACCAGTTTAAGACCGATGGGAAGTGCTCCTGTAACCAGATCGTCACCATTCTCGCTATGTGCGGGTGGGCGTTATCGTGCATGAGCGTGGTTTTTTGGGACCATTTGTAGTCGATGGGGGTAGATTATGGATACTAGCACCTCGTTACGCTATTTTTTAGCCGTCATGGTGTTTCTGATTCAAACGAGATCTGTTCTTCCACGAACACGAATTCCCGCCCAAACCATAATTGTCCCCCTGAGGTATGAATAGACTTCCTGAGGATGTTGCAGACGGGTCTCACGACCAAGAACTCGTCAAACACGTACTCTACGTATATCACTGTAGAAACTGATCCGGGACTCATCCATAATCAGCACTACAGACCACTGGTTAGCTTCACAGGGCAAAACTTCACGAACTCTCTCTAATCGTCGTCCACGATTTTCTCGACGTAATGCTGGAGTTCCAAGCGATCTGCGAGCATAAAGGTTAGCTTCATGCGGCCTTCTCCTCACAATCTGGTCACTCACAAGCAATTGGTGCTCTGACTGGAGCCTCTAAACCGCATGGCCGTAACATTTGGTTGTCTTCTCGCGACAACTTGCAGAAATCAGTCTCGTCGTTCACTGGTTTTGCGCTTACCGCCTGAGTGTCTTTCAGCCACTTCACCAGTAGCACGATTAAGTAACCATAATGTTGATATCACGTTTTGTCGTGTCCCTATCTCCTCAGCAACACTTCGTTGAGTAGCCCCAGCTTGGAGCATTCCTACTGCCCTTAAAATTTTCCCCTTCGATAAATGGCGCCGCAGCGTGATGCGCACAATAACAATAATTCGATATTAACAGATAAATTGTTATAAAACCTAAATTTGCTAGAAAAAATAGCCAAAAACCACTGTAGATAAATGACACCTTCGGACTTCGATACCGTTATGGCGCGTAAATCTTTTAATTTTAAATATATTTTTTAAATTCAAATTTGGAATCGTTGAAAAACCTTTAAAAAATAAGTTTTCTTCAAAAAAAATAATAACTAATAGTCAGTATTTTTTGAGTTTATGAATTTTATACAAAATATCCCTAGACTATGTTGATGTGTGTATATTAAATAAACGAATTTCTAAGTGGACTAGCTTTAACTTACGGTTCGGCTCGCGTGGTAGAAATAAAAAATATATAAAGCGTGCTTATAACCTTCCCCTAGAAAAAACACAACTTATATGTTTAAATAAATGTTATTCAGAATGAGAAATGTTAAAAAAAAAACAAAATATTCAATGTTTCTCAAAGTTTAAAATTTGTCCGCTATTGGGTAATTTATTTAAATAATTATGTGTTTATTCATTACATCTTAAAAAATAATCATTAAGTATAATAATATATTATCAGTTAATTTTGTCGTGTGCGATCGCTATTAGTTCACTGACGCTACCGTAATTTTTAATGTGGCGCTGGTGTCGCGGTTACTTCATGTTGCGCTTGAGTGTTTATTGACAGTCAGATCTCTACGCGCATAACAGACAGTAGTAAATATAAATACTGCTCAAATAATATGAATATTCATGGGTCGTGTGTTTGTGCAGTGAATTCTATTTCAAGGACGAAAATGGATTGTTAAAATAAACGGGTAAGTAAGTTTTAAGTTATAATATAATTTATTTGTTTTTAATACAAATAAATTATAGTTGACAGAATAACTATTTCCCTAGATGCTACTGGTTCTATTTATAAAACTAACAACCTAACCAAGAAATTATTTTTATACGTAGTAATGTTAACTGCTAATAATAGCTTGAAATCTGTACCTGTCGCCCAAATGGTTAGCAATTCCCATACCAAAGAAACTATTGCGGATTGGTTATCTAAATGGGCAAAGAATATCACTTCGCCCGCAGAAGTTATAACTGACGACTCATCGGCTTTGATTGCGGCTGTAATTAATTGTTTTACAAAATTTAACTCAACCAAGGATTATTTAGAGGCTTCTTTTAAAGCATTAGAAGGCAACTTCATTGTACCTAATTTATATATGAGAATTGATACAAGCCATTTTATTAAATCTATTCGTAAAATTTCTTTAGAAAACGCACCAAAAAAAGTGAATTTCTTATTTGTTCAGTGTATTCTTTACATTAAAAAAGCAGAAAATATTAATGTCATCAAAAACATCATCGATAAACTGCTAGCTATAATCCTGTCTAAATATCATTCCAAGGATTGTACTGAAGCCCAATATTACCTGAGAAGTGTACTTCAAAATGTAAATATTAAGGAAATACATGATAATATAACTGAAGATGACTCTTTATCAAGTGATGACCGTTACTGTTTACATGATGACGTTCATGTTGATACAACGTTTAATGAGCTGAATTTCGCGAAGTGGTTTGAGGAAACTGTTACACATCATAAAGAAGAAGTTTGTGTAACTGGCCCTCTAAATGATTTTTATTATCCGCCCTTATTAACGACAATAAAACGACTACTGCGAAAATTGCCCCTGTGGTCGAATGTCATGATGCCATTATATAAATCAGATAATAAAAATCCTTCGTCGAGTGCATCAGAGGATCATTTTAAAACTTTAAAACACTTGCTGCTGAAATCTGAAATAACAAAACATAGAATTGACGTTTTCCTGCAAAGACATATTAATTATTTAAAAGGAGAGTTAAATATTGCAGCGAGTAAATTTCATATAGAACCTAACACTGTAAAAAAAACAAATCGCAGGACGACAAAACCCATAAGTAAAAAACAACAAAAACCGAAACGACAATTTGTTCAAGACTCAATATTTAGCGATCAATCAACATTTGTAGAAAATTAGGGAGGTCAAGCAGACAAGGCCGTTAATGTAAAGCCACATACCGGTATAAAATTTATAAAAAATGGTAACATGATTAAAAATTCAACAGTCGTTAACACATGCGGTTTTGATGCAATAATGTTTTTGATTGCATTTGGCTTTCAGTCGTTTTCTAATTTCAAAATGGAAATTGAGTCAAAAGATAATAAACTTCGAGACTATATAAATCTCATATTAAATGAAAATGTTGACAAAGGTACTGTGTATGAAATGAGAAATTACGTTTGTCATGAATATTTTGACCGGCCAGCGCATGTAAAGATAATAACAGATTGTAAATGCAATGTCGCTAATTTGTATGAGCAAATGTTTACCAATTTATTTTACAGTGCTCAGTTCATAAAAGTTTGCACAAAAGAAGAATGTCAATATTATGTAGAAATCATAAGACCTTTCAGTGGCGAAGGGTCCATATAACTCGATTCCTACCGGCTTCCCTTTTGAAATATGGCAAATACTAAGATTCAGTTTATTTAAGTATCATTTAAAAATATCAACTATAACTATAATAATTTAAATTAATAATGTACGTGTATAGCCTTTGCTTGAAAATAACAATAAACGCCTAAACTTTTTTTTTGAGCAAAACGCATGCAATAAACGCCTACAACTTTTATTGTAAACCCACGATTCGCTTTACCGGTTAAAAGGTAAGCCGGGACGCGAATCGGGAATCGAGTACATCTATTTCATAGTGCGATCTCTTTTACTCCATCGAGTAAAAGTGAGACACTATGTACATTGACACATTGAACAACCGCGGCCAATAAGGACTTAGGGAAGCCGGTGCGGAGCGGCTTATGACAAAGACAGAAAATATAAATGCGTACGCCAGAAAGAGATGCAATATGAACTTCGTACGTCAACTGAACATGACAGCTGACGTTTACGTTCGCGCTAATATTATAAAAGTTTTATTTATTATTTTCACCGGTTCATTTGCATTAGATTTGGTGTATTCGTATCATAATTTAGAATCTTATAGTATTATTACTTGTGATTGATCAGTGTAGTGATAGTGCAGTAAAAACAAAATTACATCAGTTCAGTGTTATTGTTTGGTTATCGTCTATTCGAATAAATATTTAAGTAAGTCAGAATTACTAAGATTGTTGATTTAGTTTGTTGATCTATTAGAAAGTAGTTATTTTTGTTATTATTATGTATATTCGATAATATAGCGGCATTAGTGAATGCTGTCTAACAGATTATTTGCTGACTGAGTAAAAATCTTTTTCAAAGTAGAGTTTTAAAAAAGACCTGACATGATTTGAATTAATTACAAATGACGATCAAACATTTTAACAGTTCTTTGTACGACAAAATATCATTGGCTCACAGGAAGTTTTAAATTAAATAAAATGTTTTGTTTGCTTTGTAATTCTCAGATCCAATATTCAATATCTGATTTCATATAGTAATATAGATCAAAATTTAGACCCTGTCTGTAGGACAAGTTAGTAGTAGATATGCACAGCATAGTATACATATATGTGGGAAAGCTTAAAATATTGTGTTTATAGTTTCTATATTTATGTACTTATACTATTTGTATATTATTGTTTTAACATTACAATCTTCTCAATATGACAATATACATATAAGTAATTTAGAAGTGTTGTATATTGTTGTTTTGCAACTTAACAACAATATAAATATTCATATTTTAATTATAATATGCACTTAAGTCCATTTTATGTGGCCACCAACTATTATATATTTTGTATTCTATAATTTAGTTGCATTTTATTTTATAGTAAACATTTTAATTTGTCTACCAGTTAGATATTCATTTATTGTACTTATAGTAGCATTTTGATTGTAAAAAGGTTTTAAATTATAAATTATTACTGTATTTCTCTTATTTTTTTTTTTAATTTTCAGGGTGTTTATAATTCTAGTATTTAATAGAGCTACACAGGGTTTAATGCTCTTATTAATTCATCTAAAATACATGTTCAGACAAAAAAAACATATCCGTACTTGTTGCTTATCGTTGCATGATAATAATGCAATTTTTGGACGGGCTTCCCTTTTAAGAAAATTCACCCTTCGCCACTGAGACCTTTTATAGCTTTGAATATTAACATAATTAACACGTTTGGTATTTTGGCATTAGAAGAATCACTTGCTATCGAAACTACTTCTCAAATTTGTAAAAATAATTGCGGTGGAACTGTCATTTCAAGTTATAAATTACAAAGGATTATAACCTTTGATTTAAATGGAACAGATGCAATAGTTTTGTGTAATATCCCGGTCACTATTAATATTCAAAATCAAATTTATGGTGTCGTTGGTGCCATTGAATATGTAGGGAATTCAGAGGGAACTCTGGGCCATTATAAGTGCCATACGCTTAGCCATGATCTGTGGCTATGTTATGATGATTTGGCCTTGAAAATTAACAACAGTACAGTGGAGTCGATATTTTTACACACTCTTACTTACGTTTTAGTGAGTGATATGTGATATTTTATACAACTAAAAATAATAACTTTTACGAATATTCCGCTTTCACGTCGGAGCGGAGCTCAGGGTTTGCTGAATATGATCCTATGAGTGACGGCTCTGGTAATTACAGTGAAACCAGAATATGTTTTTGAGCCATGGTTTTTAAATACATGTATTTTGTAATAATTTAAAGTTAATTTTACACTATTTAAGAATCTGGTAAATACTAGTTGCTAAAAATATGCATATGAAACTGAACTGTTTAATAAGAAGTCAATACTGTTGTAATGTCATCTGTGATTACTTTTAATAAGTTAATTTATGTACTAGTTTTTCTATGATTATTCCATCGGTAACATAATATTAGTAACATAAACGAACAATATTCTAATTGTTATAGTCGTTGAAAAACATCTGTGATTACGTGGATTTAATTAATTGCCTGTGATTATACCAAATAATTAAAGCGATTCATGCAAATTAATATTAGTGTAATGTAAGGTTCAATCAATATGATTTATTAAACGCGTATCTGTGATTTTTTAAGATTTTTAAGCTCTGTAGTGTTATTGAGACATAGGTTGTTATTCCATGTAAACGAACTAATCTGTGAAATGTAATGAATCTGTGATTTTATTGTAATGTATGATTTTTAAGACTTTGAGCTATGTAGTCTTAGCGACACTAACTTGACACTTGTACGATTATCGACCTATTATGTATAAGTACCTAGTTATCGTTTATATAGTTTACCATATTGTTGATTTGTTTATTTTATTAAAGATTTACTCAATTTAAGCAGTATTTTTTATCCTATTTTCATGTAGAATCATGGTCAGTTTTAATGTATGTATATTTTAGATTGAATTTATCTTCTAAAGTATTGATACAGCAGAATTGCAATTTAGTTGAAAGGAATGTACTCCTATATATTATTCAGGAAGTCGAATTTTGTAAACATACACGGCTTATTTAAAAAGATATAGGCAACTATAGAGGGCCGTGCTGAATGAACTAAAATAGATTTATTTTTCACAATATAACAAGTTGTATGAGAAATCAATGCTAAACATCAATTATTTTTTAATAGTTTTTGGCTAAGTATGTTTTGTCTTTTTTAGATATTTCTTAAAATGATTTTTTCCAGCACGGCCCCTTATCCACATCTATATATTATTTGTTATTATGAATTCACAATAACTGTTGCGGCACATATAACGTATTAATAGAGTACATTTCTTGAGTTATAGACATTTGTTAATACGGTATGTATTATTCAAGTTACATGGGGGCCGTGCTGAAAGCGTTTGGCTGGCACGGCCACCTTTTTTTGCATATTTCTTCAAAAGTATAGAGGTACATTGAAAAAGAAATCGGTACATATACTGCTAGAGGCGAGTACATTGCAATGGTGTACACCATAAATGCAAATTCTGAGGGGCCGTGCTGGGCAAACGTACATTTCTTTCTGGGCGTGCTATGGCACCGTAGAGTCATGTAAATAGTACAGGTAAAGGGTTAATGTTTTTTCATAATTTAATTTGATAAGAAGTGATTATTGTGACATTTGTTTTTTGTTAAAATATTTATCAAATACAAGAAGAAAATAAGGCTCAATAAATAATATTATTTTTAAAAATGTTAGAATTTAGTGTTAAGCAAAAACTATTGAAGTTTGGTTAGCTGATAATTATTTTTATAACAAATATTGTTTTTTTTTTAAGTTTTTATATTGGTAAGTTTATATTGGTGGTAGTGACAAAATTTATGTTTTTTGTTAAAAGTTTATTTGTCTTGAGTTTGTGTATTAGTTATTTAAGTACAACTAAAATACTGTATTATAATCAGACAGACTGATATGTAACTTTGAGACTGTTTTCTCCAATAATTTTTCAATAAAATGATTAGAACTTTATTTTTTTTTATAAAGTTTGATTAAACATAAACGCCCAATGTTCATTTAATTGAACACGAGCAATCTGCATAAAATTAGTATAATTACATCCCTTTCCATCTTAGGGTACCCAGAAAAAAACATAAAATATATTGGTTTCATTTTTTCTTGAAAAAATAAGCTTGGTCTGCTTGGGCAGTAACTGTGTGAGAAGATTTTGTACAATATGTAGTACATCGGGCGTTAAGCTCATCTAACCTAAAAATTGCTTGGGCGTCACGAGGTTATATCAAATCTTCAAAACATAGAGTTGGTATTTCTTCCTCCAAATACAACTAGTATCTTACAGCCAATGGACCAGAGTGGGATTAAAAGCCTCAAGGGTCACTACAGAAGGAAATTATTGATGGAGCTAGTCGAATTTGAGGGTAAAACTTCTGTTAATATGCTGCATGCAGTAAATTTTTTATCTAAAGCCTGAGAAGAAGTGACACCCACAACTATACAGCACTCTTTTCGACATGCTGGACTTTGTATCAATTCTACGAATGATGACGTGGAAACAGAACCTGAGTTTGATAGCGATGACGACCTTCCATTAACTGAGTGGATTCAACAGGTCAACATGGCAGGAAATACAGTAAATTTTCAAACCTACATCGAAGTAGACAGCTGCCTGCTTACAACGGCTTCACTTACAGACATAGAAATTTTAGATTCAGTGACAAAAACTGAGGATCAAGAACAAGGAGATGAAGTAGATGAGCTTGTGCCTCCACCGAGCATTAAAGAAGCTCTGAAAGCAGGTAAATTATTGGAAAATTACTTCCTTTATCACCAAAATGACTCATTATCAAAAGATATGGATAAAATAATTAAAAAAATACAACAAAATTACTGGTGCAGCAAAAGATTATGTTACTTTTGATTTTCAGTTTAAATATTGTTTTTGTTTTTAAATAAAGAAGTATGTTCTATTTGATTTTCTAAAAATGTGATTGTTGTGTTGCTCGTTTCATTTAAATAATCTTGATTTAAGACAATTAGACGACATTTTAAATTTCAGTGTAATCAATAGAGTTGATCGATTAACGATCGATAATATAAGATTACTTAATCGATTATTCAAATAATGGAATCGGCACATCATTACTGAGCATGGTGCCGTCAGACATAACTGATCCAACAAGCTGATGGCTAATCACATAGTAAAGTTGTGATATTGATTAACAACCAAAAAATCTTTCGAACCAAAAAACACCATGGTGGATGACCTAAACCCAAAATGGCAAACAAAAAAGTACTGTATTATCGATACGATACGACCACAAAACTTACTACGTTACAGCCAAAAACCAAAACACCATTTTTTCTCAGTAAATTTTCGAACCCTAGCGAGTTACGACAAGTCACAAAATGTTTTGTTTTTTCACCTTGCGACGATTGTTATCGTAAAAAATTACAATCGAACAAGACCAACGTAGACCACGAAGCAAATCAGTTATCTTACCCAGGAACGACATAACAGTTAATTAAATGAACTTAGAATCAAATTAAATAGAAGCTGACGTAACTGTTTGGAAACTTTTGTAGGAAACGGAGACTATAGTCAAAAGGAGAGATAGATAGAACAAATAAACACTTTTAAACAGCAAATTATACACAGACAGTAGACACTGAACAGGGACAGATCGAATATTATTCTGACTCTGACATATGACAAGTGAGTTAGCGACGAGTGCGACGACGGACGACCGACGAGCGTCCTCGAGAATTCCATCGACAACCACACTGCCACAGACTGCATAGTCTTTAGACCATAGACTATACAATAAATGGTATTTTTGTAACAAAAATTATTTAAGAAAAATTAGAAATTCTTTAAATTACTCTTGTTTTTTCACGTATCTTTATAATAACATAATTGTTCCTAAAAATGCGTTCTATTTTTATACACAGACGTCGTATTCATGATTAAAAACTTGTTTTTTTTTTTAATATATATAGTAAAGCTGTCTTTAAAACGCACTCGCTACTGTCGCAGGTTTTTAATGTGCGTACTATGCACAGACCTATAATTATAATACATAAAAAATATGGAAATATGTATTAAAAAAAAGAATGATACAGTATTAGAGGTTGCGACGTTTTACATTTCTATTGATTATTTTAATAAAAGAAAAGTAATAGTTCAATAATGTAATAATGAATAAAGTAATGAAACGTAACTGATGCAAAACAATTTGGCTGACCACAAAAATGGCGATAAAAAGTATTTAACAATTATTTTGTTTTTAGTAGTATTCAGTAGTTTAGTTTTATTTTCAATGTTTGTTTTAAAAAGGAAGTACAAATAAAAAAACTAATTTTAACAGACATTAAACGTACCAAATTTATTAGTAGTTTACCATAATTTTATGTTTATTGCTCGCCATAAGATCGTTGGTACAGTCATTTAGCTGTGACGCTAACTGACATTCGTCTTGATTACGAACACTGATTTCAACACAACGATCCAATTTTTTTTCTAACTTCTTCATAAGTTTAGTATCCTTGGCAAAGAATTTGCTCACAAGCGATATTAAGTTACCTGAAAAGTAATCCAAGCACATTAAATTAAAAATCTATCGTAAAATTAGTCGAAAAGCTGTACCCTTCTTAAAATATTAATGGTTTTAAGGAGAAGTTATAAGACTTGCTAAATTACTATCACAAACTAAACACCATTCATTGAAAAAAAAAGGCATTCAATTAAAAATAACCATCGTCAAGTTGCCATATAAAAAATATGTCACATTTGAATCTGCCTTTTTTGAGCTGATAGCTGCTAGTTTATTGAGTTAATACTTTGTCAACACAATCGTAGTCATACGCCATTAATATTCAATTGCATGCAATGTTTCAAAAACTTTGCGTGACCTTTGACTAACGTGAAAAGACGTCCCGTTTTGAACGAGACTGCCCCTCTTACGAGTCCCGGTGTTCCCGAAATGAACTGTGTGACATGAAATTGTCCTGTTTTCAGAAACCGCGCGAAAATTTGAAGTTCTCCTAGATTTCCTTAGTCTTCCATTATCAGACCCTGACTTCCTTATCATGAGACATCTTTGGATATGTCTACTTTCCGACAAAAAAAAATTATCATAACCCGTTCATAAACGAGTTATCCGTGAAAAACATGAAAAAAGGATTATACGGTCGAATTGAGAAGCCGCCTCCTTTTTGAAGTTGGTGAAAAAATTTTTTTTGTCTGCCAATTATTAGACCTAATAAATTAATGGCCCGTTTTGAGTCAAAGAATAAATGGTCACGTTACCTTTGACCCAGATGTAGCTTGGAAATACATATATTTTTTTTCAAAATTACCAAATTCCTTTATTATCATAACAACTTGGTTTCTTACAGTATTTGAAATAACGCGTATGTGCGTTCACAAATAACTTCTGTGTAAATACTAATGACCTAAGGTTGAACACGTGCATCATAAGAGAAACATGCCTTTTATTGACCACACTATAATTATCAGTTTGACCAACATAATGCTAAAAATACCTTTATTAATTTTCATATTTTCTATAACACCGTTGCGTTTCAAAACACACGCAATGAGACATTCGCCGTGGACTGGAGACTCGGTTTTCGGAGATAGACGTTTTATCGGTCTTTTGTCGTTGGCTTGTACCTCTCTGAGACATTCAGTCATATTTCTTTTAAACTGATCAACGTGGTCAGCCACTTCCTTCGGGAACGGTTTGTACGACCAATCTGGTTCCTTTTCTTCGTAAATTTTATTTGGAGCCGCTGTAATATTAGGTATTAGCTTATGCTCGCCCCACATAACTCTCTGGTACCAAACTAGGCAGATCTAGTAGTATGATAACCAGACAATATTTAACAGTCAGAGAGAAAATAAAATAAATGATGCGTAATGCGTAAATGATGCGTAATTTATAATTAGGTATACCCAGTGCGTATGTGTGTAGGGACGTATATACAATTAATCTCGGAAAATAAATGATCAGCCGATTTTTTGTAGTAATATAAAGCATTTAAAAAGTCTTTTTAATGTTGGTACATCTTGGTTGTTCCATACTTTGTTAATTTAACGAGTATAAAAAAGTAACTTACGTATCGATCCACGACCTCGTTTCTCCAATTTCAAATTTCGTGTAATTATTGTGTCTTTATCAATTGGTTTATAACTATTATCGTGAACAGCGTCAATGCCCATCATTCGATTCTTCTCTGGTACTTCATCTTGCTTTTCCACATCGCAACTACATAAATGAATCACTGCCAGTATTACTAGTGTTTGCCTGAACATTTTGAATTTGCTTCATGCAACGGTTAAATCAGTAATGTGTGAAAAAGTCGATCTCAAATGATTGAAACGTATGTAAGTGATTGTTAGGGAGTTCGTTAAGGAAATTGCAATTATTTTTTATCAATGTTTTACATCTTTTAGTACTGCCATAGTATAATAATATATACAGAATAAAGTTTTCATATAAACGTGATGATCGTGGCATAATACAGCAGCGAACGTTACTTACCGCGCGGCTGTAGGAATTTACTTTTTAAACAGTCGAGTTAAACTACTATATGTATTTATACTGTGATACTACTGATGTAACGGGTCTGAAAACAAAGGAAGCGGCAGACGCTTTTAATGACGAACCGGAAACGCCAAACTCTCTTTGTCACTTCCCGCTGTCTGTCTACCTGTCACTACGTATGCTTAAATCTTTAAAATTCCTACAATCATTGCGCAGTTTTAATGTTTGAAACTATGCAATGTACGTGGTCTTTATTAATACATAGAATGTTTCAAGAGAACGCTTTACATGTGTAATACATTAGGATTGCACCCGTGCAAAGCTGGGGCGTGTGGCTAGTTTCAACATATTAATGTACTTGCATACAGTGTATGCCATACACAACAAAAGTACAAAATGGTTTCTGACTACACAAAGCTATTTTTCGGGATTAAATCGTAGACCGCAAAGTAGTCATTTTTTTGTCTGTGCTGTCAAAATGGTGATACAAAAAAGAAATAGATCTAAACAAATGAAAAAAGAAGTATGAAACTAGAAATAACACAAGCAAAGACACTTATATTCATTTATGTTATACTTTATTTTTAATGATTGATTAAGTTTTAATTATTATCTAATATTTACAAGCAGTTTCTACGTTGGAATAACTCTTCTTTAAAACGGAATGTACATGTTTTACATGACATTGACTTTAAACTAAACACCTTTGATTATATATTAATATGTCTAGATGACTAGATGGAGCGTCGCCCTACAATCATACCAAAGAAAACGAGTCAACTTTTTCAGGCATGCGTGCGTAAACAATGCGGAATAATTTAAACTACTCAAACATATTAAAATCTAAATATTCGACGCCTTCAACCTCTACTAAACATTGCGACGTACTTGCACCATCATTCGTGTCGTCTATTTGCAGCCGCTCTGGTATTGATTCATCGCTGGATTCGTCATAAGACACATTTTAGTCGACTGTTGGAATCTCATCCAACAATCGACTAAAATGTGTCTATGGTTTATAGAGGCAAATTAATTTATAGAATTTTTTTTATGGTCCACTGTTTAATCTGTCTGTTTTATCAAGCTTCAACAAGTTCAAACTACACAGTGTGACAGTGTACTCAATACTCATGTACTGTGTGGGGAAAGTTGTAGCCGTTTAGTGGCTTCGGCAGTAACCTATACGTGATTAATGATATAGAAAGTAAAAAAAATGAAAATGTTATCATAGCTTTAGTCTGTGTGGTTATTAGTTGAGTACTGTCTGCTTAAGTTTAGTTGTGTGAAATTGAGGAGTTCGAAGTCGTTTGTGTTGTTGCTTATGAAAGTTTGGTTTACAAATTCAGGGCGTAAAATTTAAAGAAGAAACTATTCTGTTGGTTGTATTGGGCTTGTTACCTACTTTGATGTTTTGTATTTCCATATCTCATTCAGCATGGTAACACGTAACACACAGTCTCGCTCAAATGTCTTGTTTGTGGCGGAATATCTAAATTTTAACTATAAATCGGGTTCTAAACTTGGTAATCTTCATTGTTTGTGTTCAAAGTTGTTCGACCTTCATGGTACTTAATTTTGTTTTAGGCGTTTGCTATTTTAACCCTAGAGTAGTAATCATACTTTACCTACTACAAATAATTTGTTGTAGCTGGGGTACTACCCCAGCTACAACAAATTATTTAAAAGCTTATAATTATTTAAAAGGGTTTAAAAGCAAAAACGCGTCTGTCCACATTATTAGGTATGGAGAAAAACACACTTTAACATCTAGGTGTTATGGATGCCACATTTTTTCTAAAACTTAGTTTGAAAACGTTCATTGATTCTTTGCAGTGAAAAAGAAAGAAGGAATTGGTAAATTTATTTACATTTAGCATTTGTGCTGAAATCACTTTTATATTTCAAAAGGTTTGATGGACAGTAGCGCATTTGCTTCTCAACAATGGATTGTGTTGTATTTTCAAGTTGACGGCAAGGACAATGTCAAGTATGCACCTCATGAGTCTACCATTTTGTTGGATTGAAAGTAGGGTGTACCTAGTTATGGGCAATCAAAAGTTTTTTTTTTGACATTTATTAAAAAAAATATAATGAACAAAGTTATCTATACGTAGGACACTTATTGTACACTTATTGATACCAATGAGATGGTAAAAAAAGTTTGGAACAAGATAATCCACAGAGGCCCTAAAAATCATAACATTAGTATAATTTTATACACATAATCCTATTTTGGGTGGATTTGACTCACAAATTTCTTCATTATCTTCTGCATCATCTTCTTGAGACCTTGAGCCAGCTAGTACTTCTTTAAAATATTGCAGTTCATTTGTTGTTTGCTATTCTGAGCTGAAATGTGTTTGTAACAATGTTTCAACTTCAGCAAGTTTAGTACTGTGTATTTTTATACTATATATATACACACTTTGTATTTGATCTCAGGCAGCCTGCTTGCTGCTTTATATTCTTGTTGCTTTATTTTGTTTTGTGTGATACATTATAGCTTGCTTTTGAATGTTGTCTGTTGTGTCTACATCTTTGCTGGCACCATGCAATATCTGATTGGTGGTTCTTGACCAGTTATTGTCAATGAATCTGCTAGAGAAAAATAACTCTATTAATTCTGTTTTATGATTATGGCAAGTAATAAAACTCGTGCTTAAATTAACATATAAAATTGTTTTCATATAATTTTTTAAATTGTTTATGTGGCTTTTGTTCCTTGATATTTGGTGCAGAGCATCTTGCATTTCTGAGAACATCTTTGTTATTTGTTTGCTTGGGTAATTTAAGAATTTCTTATTTTTAAAATATTCTCTTACCTTTATATATTTATTTGAATCAGGATCGTCTGTATAGGTACATATCGCTCATTTTGAGCGACAGTGACACAAGTGCAAATTAGTTAATTTTACCCTATGCCAAATTTAAGATTTTTTAGGAACGCTAATGAAGATTCTTAACTATTCCTACAGCTAATGAATATTTATATATTTTTTTAATGTAGTTTACCTTGGGCTTGAAAATAGGCGCATGTCTTTTTCAATACCCAATCCATATCTAAAGGAAAAAAAATAAAAAAAATTAAGACTTACAGTTGCGTCGTTGTTATCCTAGGAATAAAAAAATCGTGTAGTTATGACCTTTGTTATCTCTTAAAAAAAATAACCAAATTTAATCAATCAACAAAATTAGTTTTATTTGAATAATAATAAACAATGACAGCCACTGTTTACATAATTATGGCCCTTATTATAATTTAATAGAAGCTTATCAAACCATAGTTACAATGTAGCCAAGTTTTTTTCTTAATTACACTTAAATAGGAACTTTTCAATACTAAACTAAATTAAATAAGATTAAAATTCTTTATCTTTCTTAATTACTGCTATCTAGCATGGCACATGGCATCACAAATACATTCTACAAATTCTCTTAAAATCACCCTGCACATCCAAAAAGTTAGTCTTAAGAACTAGAATTAATGGAATGTTTGAACAACTTTTAAACATTTCAGTCTCATAATCATTTTTAGTAGTCAAATGACTTACATGACTTACAATAATTATAAAAAATATGTAAAATAAAAAAGAAATTTATCACAAAATTAAACATTTGTGCCCAAGTTATTTAAAACAAGCTTTCATAAAATCCAGAATAGCATCTGGGAACAATATTTTTTTCCAACAAAGTACGCAAATCCTGCTTTTTTTTATCAGAAATCGTAAGTTTAGTGTATAAGCTGGTCCCAAACGTATTTCATTAACATTTAAATTATTATCTGATCGAGTCTTACGCGTATCATTTTCGGTCATTGTCAGTGCTAAAATAAGTACACAATAATCTAAATTAAACAATTAATCTGAATACAACTACAACGCCACAATCACGAGAATCGAATCCAACAAATAGTTGTATGTAATGTAGAAAAACTGACTTACGTTGACTGGAGCAATGGCTATCAATATTTGTAATGATATTGCTACTTTCTTTTTGTTCTGCAGAAAATATTCCTGAAAAGCAAAGAAAGGTTACCACCCGGAAAACGTTGTTATAACATTAAACAAATGCTATAAATGCACATAGAGATTTATTTACCATTTGCACTGGTGAAAATAACTTTTTTGAGGCATCGGATTGATCCTCAATACTACCAGATTTTGAACATTCTTGCTCACACAGTTTGACTAACATTCGTGCTCGGCTTCCCATTTTAGTGGCTAAAAATATAAAACAAACAAAAAATGTATACAGGGTGTCCAAGAACCTGGCGTCCAACTGGATTCCCACGATGCCCCAAGTTCTAACATTACTCAGAAAAATATTTTAAAAAATCCACCCCATGTACTTACAGAATTATACTGATTTCAAAAAAAAAGGGGAAATGAGCACCCTGTGACATACTTTTGAATGCTGTGACTGCTAATGCTGATAATTTCGATATTTCTTGGAGGTTTTGTAATATAGGGTATTGCTGTGTCTAAATAGAATGTAAAAATAAAGTACTTTTTGTACCATTTTAAAATAAAATATTATTTTAACTAAAGGTGATATGGAAAACTATTGAATTTCGCAACTTTGACCGACTGTAGTGTAAAAAACATGTACCAAAATAGTATGGCAAGTGACGTCAAATTTTGACGCGTTTATTCCTCTTTTTAAAAAGGTATAATACTTACACATTAATTAAAAAAAAAAAATTGATAATATTTTTACTCAACAACCCAATTTTTACGAAGTGCCTACCTACTAACGGTAACTGTCGGACCCTTTCTTATCTTAGAAACTGTTATGTTACTACTATTATTTACTTCGGTTCCAAGAGTGAGCAAGAAGGAAATACACACAGGTAGATGGGTTCCCAGTAGAATAAAAGCAAAGAATGTTAGTTTAAAGATATTTTATTACAATAAATGTTCAAAATGTTGACCACCCGCGGCAATACAAGCTCTCACTCTCCTTAAAAAGAACCGCTTTATGTTTCGCAAGTAACTTTTTTGACGTATCACCTGCACTGCTTGTGTTATCTTCTCACGAAGGTCAGCGATGTCATTAATGGGCTTCGCATAAACGAGCTCCTTCATAGTTCCCCAGAAAAAAAAATCCAGCGGATTTAAGTCAGGTGAGCGGGCTGGCCACGGGATTGTTCCTGATCGCCCAATCCACCTGTTCGGGTATTGCTCGTCCAAAAACTCTCTAACGGATACGCGAAAATGTGCTGGACAGCCGTCGTGTTGGAACCACATATCTGGTGGGGTCTCTTCTAGTAAGTTTGGCAAATCATTTTGAAGAAAATTTAAATATGATTCGCCAGTCAAATTCTAGATTACATTAAATAAAGTAAATGATTAATTAACTATATGATAAATGGTAATTCTATGATTAAAGGTATGCATAAGTTAGCTTATAAATAATATTTAGTTACCTGCTAAATAACCCATCGTTTTCCCAACGGTCCGACTAAAGAGTAGTGAAGCATATTTGACTTTCATTTTGGGTATTTTACCTTTATTGCAGTGGTTTTTGGATAAGTGTTTTTATCAATTTTAATCATTTGTAGGTCGGTATTTTCATATAATTGAGTGATGTGCTGCAATTTCGCCACTTTCTCATCACCATCAATGACAAATTTAATTTTTTTTGTGAGAATATTATTTCTCATAACCTTTAATAAGTGGGGCACATCGTAAAGAGGAATCACTTGGACCGCTTTCTGCAAAAATGATTCAGTCCACAGAAACCTCATTTGGAGATAATAGAGTTTAAAGTTTAATGCGGTATTTCTCTGGCTATGTAATACTAAATGTTGTATTTTTAATTTTACGATATTCTAAGTGTACTAAACTAATTTAAATGCATGTATTTAGTTAAAAATTTTATAGTTTAGTAGATATTCAAGAAAACTTGTGCGTGAATCATTATTACAAAATAAATTTTGTATGGACTTAGCCGTATAAGGCGCAGAAATAAAATTGCAAAAATGTTCCATAGTATGACAAAAATAAAACTCAAAAATGTTTATTATTTAGGTTTTATTTAAAAAAATACAAAAGTTACATTACTCCTTCTCTAAATCAAAGTCAGGTGCATCACAATAACCATCTATATCATCTATTATTGCGTCGTCTCCCTTCAGTTTTTTATAGAAATCAATGCAATCATTTGGTATAAGATGGAATAACGATTTCAAATCGTTTAACTTCTTTTTGTTAATCCGTTTTCCTGAAGGCCATAATGCTTGCAAATCTTCTTCTACTACAGCCAAAGCAACACCTTTATACTTCTTTTTAATGCTCAATTCTTTGTAGTCTTCATCAAAGGAAGTTCTCATGAACAAAGAATGTGGACTCTTTTTTGTGATTAAAATTTCTTTTGTCTTTAGCCAGTTTACTTTGCTCTTATCATTAAATATTTTTCTATTAACTATGTTCTTCTCTAGTTTTTGAGATCCAAAAAAATCACAATTTTCCATTTTATGCACCTGTAAAGGGTTTTTGGTTTTGCATTGTTTCATAATAGAAATATAGTCATCCACGGAGTATATCCTTTCATATTGCTTGAGTCGAGTCTCTATTTTTGCGAAATCATTGTCATTCGGAAATTCGTGTGTCCTGATTCTAGGTACCGGAAGCTAATTGTCTCCAGAGTGGGGTGGTTACTTAATAAAGCTTTTAAAATCAAAACGATTTTTATGTTCCTATTTTGACCCCCGCAACAGTCACTCCACAAGATCAAATTTTTTACTGTAGGAAGTAGCATGCACTTAATATATTTTCTCAAACATGAACCCACTTCTTGGGCCCCTCGACCAGCCTCGCTTTCAGCCCAAACTAAACAGTGTCCAACATCGTTGGAAGCCGAGTGTATACCACAGTTATACACCCATAACTGCCGTTTGTAGAAAACGATATTGGTCGGTATTCTAGGTAACGGCAACGTTTTCTCCAAATCGTAAGTCAGACATTCAGTTTCTACACAAGTTTTAGCCTGTTCAAAATCTTCGTTCATCTTCTTCCTTAAATCTTCGGCAATTTTATGGTGTTCTTCTTTTTGTCTTTGGGCACTTGCTCTTTCAGTTGAGGTAGTAGAATTTTTCAATGCCATTTTATAAAAATCACATTTGTTACAAGTGTCTTTTTTAAGGCTCTTGCACCTCAAATTGAATTTTTGTACGAAAACTTGTCTAACAGTATTGAAGGACGGACATTTTTCATCTATTCCAAATATTTTTTCAAATTCTGTTTTGAACAATTCGTAAATTTTTGGTACCGTCATTCCTGGCTGCAGATATAAAACATCGCAGTTCTTTTCTCTACGATAATGTGACTCGTATTTTGGCAACCTTTTGATAACATCTATAATAAGCTCAATATGTCTTTCTGTCGTTTTATTCCATCCTCCTGCTTTCTCTCCTCTTCTATCTTTAATTTCATCTTCATTGCGTTTTTTCCGAAGAGTGACAGTAACTCTTTGAGGTGATATTTGCAGCGTTCCACAAAACATATCTCGACAAACAGGGATGCTGTTAAGGGTGTACTTGCGAATAAATTCTCGAGGTTTCCTCTTCGACGGTGAACATAATGTAACGTAACTTCGTTTCTTTTGGCTTTCTGTAATGTTAGATGCTATGTATAAAAGTTGAGATTCGTATAATCTAAGATGTACGAATTTATGAAATTCCCGTTCCCTATCTTCTTTTGAAATTAAATTAGCACAATCCTTTTTGCATGAACATTTAAAATCTATGAATTTTTTAGATGGAACTTCCTTCTTTTTAGTTTGGTAAGGTAAATTTTTGTATTTCCTTTCTTTAGTTTCCTGACGATTGTATTTTTGTTTCAGTTTTCTTCCTCTTTTTTTACAACCTTCATATATTTTGTCTTCTGGCACATTCTCTAAAATGCATTCTATATCGTTAGCATTTTCTTGTCCGTCATTAATTTGTTTTCCCTCTTCTTTATTTCCTTCGGTGTTCTTTTCTGTTACATTTTCTATTTCTTCAATAACATCTTTGATTCCATCATCAACATTAAGTCTCTCCGTTGATCTTACTTTTTCAGTTGCCTTATTCGAAGAATGGATTAATACCTCTGAAGTTATTATCCTTACTTTATCACAATCAGTGTCACTTTCTGAATCTGTGCAATTTTGTGCTACAAAATCTGGATCTTTTACGCTGTCATCACTGTTATACACCGTGACTTTTAGGTCGTCTTAGAAAAGCAGCCCATTTCATGTATCCAATGACTAGTAAACGTTTATAATAAAAAAAATATGTTTTTTTTAAGATTTGAATGAATAAAAATATTATTCATTATTATGACACAAGGCAGTTTTACGAACACTCTGTAGTGAGCGCGCCTTGTGCCAAAGGGACCGCGCGGGCGGCGCGGCGGCGTCTTATTACAGGTCATTCACCTCAGCGTAAAACAGCTGTCTTACTATTGCAATCATAATGTTCGCAGTAAGTATGTAGCAGTTAGTTAAAATCCACTTAATTCCAATTCTTCCTTCATACTTTTACGGGTTTAGGACCGTCAGAAACATTTTTCATAGGTAAAACTTACTCGTAAAACCGAAAAAAAATGATGTACCTAGTAATAACTGATCTATTTGTCTTTATTCGACCCTATTTAAGACAGAAATTTGACTCATATTCCTACACATCCTACTTACATTTAATAAATAAATCCAGAATTGTAATTTCTAACGTGATTAATTCGTAGGTATGTATTTATCACGTTAGAAAGTAATAATCAAAAAGATCGTTATGGAAATAAGTAGTAGGTATGTAAATTGTTTCCGGCGTATTTAAAGAATGGGAATCAACTGATATTTATACTAATAACTTATTTACTAATGATCACTTTTTGTTAACAAGTAGGTAAGTAGGCGTTACCTGTATTGTAACAACTGTTCAAATTGTCTACCACCTTGTTCGATGCACAAACGAGCACGTTTTTGGATGTTCTCTTTTAATTTATTTAAAATCACTGTGTCCTGTTTCATTACGTCAAAAGCAACAATTATTTTCACATTACATTCGAGTATTGATAGTTCCTATCACTCATTATTAGGTAGGTTCGAGATCGCGGACAAAGATAGAAAACCGGTAGCGCACGCGCACACGCTTCCAGTATTTGGACGAAACTAAACTGCAGTTAGATTGACCTTCACCGATTTCGAGGTGAAAGGGGCGGGGCGTCGCATGCGCGCCTTTGAGGCGTTAGGCAATCTGATTGGACAACAGTCCACGTGGACTATGCTAGATTGGCTTGCGATATTTTGTCTCGTTAAAAATGGAGATGGAGTGATCTGCTCGACTCGTTCGCTGGGTAGGTATCTTCAACAGTTTGATACGTAAACATTTTTAACAGGATGGTTCATATTTCCAATGTATTATTTATTTTTTTCATGCATATTATTTTAATTAATGATAAAATATTCGCGCCTAGAGGTATTTTATGACGGATACATTGTGTGGACGACTTTTCTAAGACGACCTAAAAATCACGGTGTATACATAAAGGACAAGCTGTACAAAATTGAGACATTAAGGGTAGAATATGCGTCGCAAACACGCAAGCGAAGGTTTCCTAAATTCTGGGTCAAAAGGAATGTTATTATCGGATAACCATGATTGTATTTCATGAACTCTATTTGCTGATGTTGGGGCTTTGTTTTTAATAACTGAATGATAGGGTGCGTTGTCCATCACAATTATTGAGGGCTCTGTGATATTGGGTATAAGTTTCTCTGTTATCCACTTGGTAAAATTATGTTTGTTCATTTCAGAATGATAATCCTCTTGTTTATTTACTCCGATTTACTAAATATCAAGAGAGCATTAGGTACTAAGCCTTTTTCATTTCCAGCATGAACTGTAATCCATCTCTTCCCCTTTGAAATGTCTGTAGTAATACCTTGCGTATTAATTGACTGCCAGCATTTTTTAAGTTTGTAGCTGGAGTGGATGTAGCTTTCATCTAAATATATTATAATTTTTTGAAGTTCCTCACGCAAATTCCTGTTATCCAGAATAATTTTTAAATATTGTTCCCTTTTATGTGCAATAAGAGGTTTCTTAATTAAAGCTTGCCTGTTGGTTTTGCACTTTTTATACTGGTATCCAATTTTTTTTAGAAGTTTCCGCAAGTGTTCTCTACTTCCGTCGTAATTAATGTCTTTTTTCAATTGAGCAAGTAACTTCCCAAAAGTTGGTACTTCTTTTTTTACGGTGTAAAAGAAATGATTTTTTTGCCGAATTGCACATATTATGTCAAAGTCATCTAACACCTTTGAAAGACGACCCTTTCTATGTTTAGCTGGCGTCGAGAATTTTCCGCCACTTTAGTTGCCGTGCTGCGCGATTCTGCGTACGGTACTTACAGAAGTACCTAGAACAAGTTAAATATACTATTAACCTAGAGTATAAGTACATGTATAGTTAAATTGTAATGTACAATTTAGAATACCACAACTATAATTCTTCATATACAGGGTTACTGGTTAAGTCGACCCAGATCCTTTAAGAGCTTTTAGTTTACATCATTCCTAGCTGATTTGACTATGAAACACCCCACCCAAACCTTACCCATATTAAGATATAGGATTATGATTATTTTTTAAATAAAGTTAAGATTTTTTGTATAATTGTCCATTTTTGCGGATTTTGTGCCTCTAATTTATAATGTTTTTGCTATTTTTGTGTAGCTGATAGGTTTTTTATTACTCTCAACACAAAATAAAACAGTAACTGAACCAATTGGGTACTAGTCGATGATTGAAAGTTTAAAAAATAAACGAATTTGTATAAACATTTTTTTTCTTTTAACTCTATTTCAAAAAATATCTATGACAGTTATGCTGCAGATGTACAAAATAAAATGTACGTTTCTTTAGCTATCCAACAAGGTATAACAAGCAAGGATATCATCATGATATTTAGAAAAAAACTGAAATGTAATGCTCTCAGGTAGTAGTAAAAAATAACTGTACTTAAGGACAAAGTTATCAATTGGGTCACCAAACGAAATAAAACTAACTAAATAGCTTTAACAACATTTATTACTTATTTTACAATACATGTTCCACATGTCCGCCTCTGTTCCGCACACATATTCGCATTCTGTGTCTTAGTCCACTTTTAACTACACCAGTCGTTAATCCTCTTCTAATTTCGTTTGCCGCATCGATAATTTTCTGTCTTAAGACATCAACAGATGAGATCGGATGAGGTTCGTTATAAACTAAACTTTTCATATGGCCCCATAAATAAAAATCCATGGGGGTTAGGTCGGGACTTCGGGCTGACCACGGTATGGGTCCACCTCTTCCAATCCATTTATTGGGGTAATTTTAGTGTCTACTTACTCTCTGACAGTTCTTCGGTAGTGTGCAGGGCAACCGTCATGTCGATACCACATATCTCGGATTAAATTGAGGGGTAAATCATCCAGTAAATCGGGTAAATTATTTCTTAAAAAGTTTTCATAATGTTCCCCATTTAAATTGTCAGGCAGAAGATATGGCCCAATCAAATGGTTTGAGATTATTCCCATCCAGACATTCAAACTGAACCGTCTTTGTGATCCTTTTGATCGCTTCTTATTGGGATTTCTGTTTTCTTTCGGAGCCCAATAATGAGCGTTGTGATAATTGGTGATGCCGTCTTTATCAAATTTTGACTCATCTGTCCACAAGATGTGTCTAAAAAACGCTGGGTTTTCTAAATCTGCGTTGAGCATGAATCTGCAGAAATCAAACCTCCTCACAGAATCTCCTTCTTTGATAACATGTACCGGCGTGTAATGGTAGGGATAAAGGCCTGCAGTATACACTGTGAACCACACTTTCCACTGCGATAGTCCAAGTTCTCGGGCGACAATATTAGTGGAAGTAGTTGGGTCCGATCTAAACCGTTGCACTATTTCATTGTCTTGCTCTTCATCGTCATCATTGACACGTGGTCTGCCTAGGTCTGATCGCCGCCTCGAAACAGAGCCAGTCTCTCTTAGTCGCCGGTAAACTCCGTCAAAGACACTGACATCCGGTACTCGGCGCTCGGGATAACGTGCAATGTATTCATCCCGTGCTCGCGCGGATACACAGTTGCAGTAACCGTAACAAATTAAAATATCCGCATATTCCTCGTTCGTGAAGGTCGTCATTGTCAACAGTTCCAAAACAATAGCACGTAACAAAGTCCAGTTAACATGCACAGTCACAAATCGAGGGGAAAACAGTCCAGAAACACAAGCCAAGTCGAGTACGAATCCAAGAGCACTAAGTATCACATCTACTACGGACGAATCGCGTAAGCAGACTAAAACAAATAAAATAACAACATCTCACTTACACCTACATAAATCGTTTCGCTTGCACGCACCACAGCTCCATCGTAGGACAAAGGTACCGTAATTTTTATTACTACCTGGGACCCTTTTATGAAAGTTTTTTCTAATGGCCCATCCAGACTCGCGCGAGGCGCTTTCTAAAGGCTCTAGACGCGAGTTTTGGCGAGTGGAGGCTGCAGGAGTGCTAGCCGTCCACACTCTCGATTTATTCAGTTCCAGTTGCCCGCTACGTTTACTACAAAATGGACGTGATTGAAGTGACTGCGTTAGCTTCTTTATGTGCCTACCAATATTATAATGTATTGCGTCTATATCATTTAAATAAAAAAAAGAAGTCAAAACGAACAAGGTGGTGGATGACCTCAATACACCGCAACAGGACGATGTTTTTTTTTTATTTTTTATTTAATAAAATCATGAGATCACAAACATTAGTGTAACTTATGTCTAAACTCGCCAAACTGTTACGTTTGAAGGCGAGTAAGTAGTAAGTACCTATTTGATGATCTTTTTTTATGAATTTATTATTATTTTTTTTTTTCTATGTAAGTAGCCAGTAGTCTGTATTTTACACATACAGAATGAATTTCATTTTATAAGTAATATTATTTTAGACCCCAACAAAAAATCATATTGATTGCATATTGTATCCTAGAGCGTTTTGAAGCCTATGGACATTCTTTTAATGGTAAGTATACACGATGACACTGACACTCGACAGAAATGTCAACACCAGTGTCGCTTGCGTCTACACGGTAAGCAATTTTTTGTGTCGACATTAGTATATACATTTAGTGTACCGGTTGAAGTGTATTTGTCGTCTACACGATTCAGTTTGGGACATTTCATCGCCATGAATAGACGTGCTGCTGCCGCGATTGTCGCGATATGTGTTTCTATTAAAATGCGTCGGCGTAAAAAGAGATCTGTATGGGTTAAAGATTGGATTAAAAGAAGAGCGCAGCTAGGGGCATATAACCAATTGTTGTCTGAATTAAAAAACGAAGATCCAGAATGTTACAAAAACTTTCTTCGGATGAAACGCGACGATTTTCAATATTTATGTAACAAGATTTCACCTGCTATTAAGAAGCAAGATACGAATATGAGACTAGCTATTAGTGTGGAAGAACGTTTGGCGATAACATTAAGATTTTTGGCGTCAGGTAAATATTTACTATCATATTTTTACACCATAAAATATCTATTACCACATTTTTAATGATAAATTTTATTCGTTACAGGAGATTCGTATCGATCGCTCTCATACCTATTTCGGGTACCACAAAAGACTATATCCAAAATAATACCAGAATGTTGCGATGCTATTTATAGATTTTTAAAACCAAATTACATGGAGGTAAGTAAATAAAAAAATATTTATATTTAAGTAATATTTTAATTTAGTTATTAATATGAAAAGTTGAAATTTGGTGAATCGACAAACTTATAAACTTATTACAAACTTTCGTACGTTACATTAGTGTCTTCCAAACTTTCCCAAGTCGCATTTGGCAGTGGAGTAAGGGGACCATAAGACTGTGAAGTAGATGGACGTGAATATTGATCGGCTTCATCCAATTCTTCCATGTCTAGAATGATACGTTGAATTTTACGTTTCAATTCTCTTTTACGGGCTTCTGACCTCATATTCCGTATCGCAGCAGCCACGAAATCACCAAAAATGGCAGCATCATCAGATTTGTCTAAAGGTGGGTTTAGACCAAACGAACAAAGAGCTAGAGCTAGAACAAGAGCATTCTTTCTTGATCTTTTAGTGTAAACGAAAGCCTGTTTTCAGCGTATACACCAAAATATCAACCAGCGAATTAAGAACTAGAATTCTTGCACAATATTCTTGCACAATATATAGATGTTTAGATGAGCCGAACGAATGCTCATTGCTCATTCGTGTCAATTCTGTGGTTGGTAGTGCTCCGCTATGTCCGACTCTGACAGCAATATTATAATTGCAAGTGCTGCATTTATTATTTTGTCTCAAACACTCAAAAAGAAAAGAAAGAAGAGACGTTGGTGGGTGACAAATTTAATGCAACGAAGGATACTGGATAATGTAGGTGAAACAATGACGAATATGCAAGAACAAGAAGAAAGTGGTCATTTCCAAAATTTTTGTAGAATGGCGTCAGAGTTCTTTGACCATTTATTATCTCTGATCAACGACAAAATTCGAAAATCAAGTACGAATTTTAGAGATTCAATTCCTGCATATGACAGGCTGGCAGTGACTTTAAGATTTTTGGCAACTGGAGATTCCTATGAAAGCCTGATGTATTTTACTAAAATGTCTAAATCTACAATATGTAATGCCATACCTGAAGTATGTGCTGCGATAATTGAAGCATTACATGACTACGCTAAGGTAAGTTAACAAAATTTTACTCACTACTTTCAAGACATTTATTGAAAAAAAATAAAACAATCTTAGAACTTAGGTAGGTACTTAATAGTATTTTTGAAACACAAAAAGAAAATATAAAAGAAACGTTACAAAATTCTTAAGGTAATAGACTAAAGTACTTCCGGTTTCTTCGATTTCGGTATCATCTGGAATGTGTAATTCTTGGTCTGTGTTTATAGTATTTTGTGAACTGTTTTCTAATGCTGTTGTTATCTGTTTAGGCGGTGGTTGATCTGTGATTACAGAATGCAGTAATGTATTTTGTGAACTGTCCGAATATGAAGACAGCAGAGTTGATGAACTTGGCTCTAACTCAAATTTCCCCAAATCAGCTTCGTACAGTATATTATTTATATAATGTTCAACATATGCTTTCGTCCTTTTTGAATATTCACGATGTTTTGAAGCTACATGATTTCCAAAAGCTTGACTCTTGTCCCTTATCTTTGATTCACATGTATCTTTTAAAATGCGGTAGGCTTCGGCTACTCGAGGGTCTTCAGGTTTAGATTTTTTTAGTGGCATCGTCGTGTGGCCAGATCCTAAGGAAGTCGAAGGTTGCGATTGTGTTGTCGTGTTGCCTGATCCTAATGAAGCTACAGATTGCAGATGTGTTGTTGACTCTGACTGTGTACCTCCGTTAAGGCTCACTACCGTAGCTCCTTCTTGTTCATTACGTCCATTCTCCCGCTCATCAGCCTAAAAAAAACAGTTTAATTAATATACACCCTAAAGTAAGTTTTTATTAATTTCAGACACCGTCAACAGAAGACGCATGGCTATCAATTGCTCAGGAATTTAATGAGAAATTGAATTTTCCAAACTGTGTTGGTGCTATAGATGGGAAGCACTGCATCATACAAGCACCTATAAATAGCGGAAGCTACTTTTTTAATTATAAATCCACATTTAGTGTGGTATTAATGGCCATTGTAGATGCTAACTATAATTTTATATTCGCCGATGTTGGTTGTCAGGGAAGGATATCAGATGGCGGAGTTTTCAGAAACACTACTTTCTATCAGAAACTACAAAATAATGAATTAAATTTGCCTAATGACCAAAGCCTTCCAGGAAGACAACAGAATATGCCATTCGTATTTCTAGCAGATGACGCATTCCCATTACAAAGACATATCATGAAGCCGTATCCTGGTATTCATGCCAAGGGATCCGAAAAACGAATTTACAACTATCGTTTGTCAAGAGCAAGACGAATAGTAGAAAATGCGTTTGGCATTCTTTCAGCAGTTTTTCGTGTATTGCAAAAACCTATGTTACTACAACCACATAAAGCATCTCTCATCATCATGGCCTGCGTACACCTACATAATTATTTGATGAAAAGGAAAGCTTCTAGGAAGCTATATAATTCACCGGGCATGATGGACAGAATTGAAGATGGTGTCGTTACTCCAGGCCAGTGGAGAAATGTGGACCGTTTATCATCATTTCCCCATTACCCAACACGGGACGAAGACATACTTTACAATGTGAAAATATACGGCAAGAATTTTCAGAATATTTTAATTTCAGTGATATTTTGCCCTGGCAAAACAATATTGCATAATTGCATACCTAACTAATTTTTATGAACACGTTTTCCAAAATGGTTATAAATGTATCTACCATTAAATCTAATAAATAAACATAAGTACCTACTCACCATGTTGTTATTTCGATTATTGTCGAAACACAATGTTTTCCTCGGTTTATATTTATCTATCAAAAAGTGCATACAGTGCAAGTGAATTATAAGTGCAATCGGCACCGCTGCCCGATTTAGTAGTCATTGCTTTTTGCCTTTCTCGGCGGTAAGATGCAAGAAGCGAGTCCATCTTCTTTTTTGCTTCTTCAACATTACATTCAAGTAAATTTGCAATTTCCTGCCAAGCATCTTGTTTGAAAGTTGTATTTTTATAGTGTTCAAAAGTCGGATCCCATAGACATCTGGCATTTTGGTAGGCTTCTATCATTATTAAACATTTTTCTTGATCCCAATTCATAATTCATTCGATCAAATCGCTAGAACACAAGAACACTTTGAAGAGACCGCTCCGGGGAGCGAGCACGTCCGAACACGTAAGAACGCTCTAAGCTACTGTTCGCGCGCTCTAGTGCCGTTTACATCAAGCGAGCGAACATTCTTAGAATATTCCATAGAATTTATGCGAACTAAGTAAGAACAATGAAGGAATGTTCCGTCTCTGTTTACACTAATAGAATTTGACGGAGAGGGGATAGAATGAGCATTCGCTCGTCTGATGTAAATCGGTCTTAAGGGTGCCTGTCCACCGGAGCGGAGCTAGGCTGCGGAGCGGAGAAACTCAGATTGATTAACCAATAGGATTGTACAAAATCTCCGCTCCTTGCTCGCTGTGCAATCCTATTGGCTAATATATCCCAGTTTCTCCGCTCCGCAGCCTAGCTCCGCTCCGGTGGACAGGCACCCTTACACGCTTATCGCTCGCTCTAAAGCTTCGTCTTCCTTCTTTCGTTTTTTAGAGGTTCGTTGAGATCGAGAGAGGTTGTCGGAGTTTGATGAAACTGTTGATTCCAAATTTTCGCTATTAGTAGGAGAATTCTGAAAATAATAATAATAAATGTTTATTTTAAAAACTATATTAATGCTCATAAAGTGGGTAAGCTATTATTTATTTAATATTAAATGATAATATTAATTATTGTTTTGTATTACAGGTACCTTCATCAGAAGATTGCTGGAAAAAAAATTCAGAAGATTTTAAAAACAAACGGAATTTTCCAAATGCTATTGGAGCACTAGATGGAAAACTCGTGGTCATAAAAGCACCCCAACATAGTGGGAGTCTGTACTGGATTGGCAAAGTAGTTGCGAAGATCTCTGGGTAACCATTGATATATCGCCCTGTCAAAAATATAACAAAATGGCTCTCTGCGCAGTTTACCTCCCTCCACCAGTAAGTCCGGCAACTCTTGAACACTTTGTCGAGCATAGTAACAGAGTTATTGATTCAACCAGTATTCCTATTTGCACTGTCGGAGACTTTAACCTAGGTAAAATTAATTGGGACTTAAAAACTGTAAACGATTCTGTGCCTAAAACTAGTCAAATTCTAATAGATTTTATGAATGTAAGTCAACTGGTACAGTGTAATCAAGTAAAAAACTATTCTGGGCGTACACTAGACCTAGTACTATCGTCAGTGTCATCGTGTTCAGTAAACGAATCCAACACTTCTCTGTCGATTATTGGTAAACTCCACCCCCCTCTTGACATAATTATATCATTAGTAAAGAACCGTAATCTTCCATATAACAGTTCCAATTTAAGACCTAATTTTCATAATGCAAATTATCAAGAAATTAATAATTATCTTAATGAGCAAGACTGGCATGGACTTTTCAAAAATACCAATCACGTAAATGACATGTTAGCAATATTTTACAAACATTTGTATGAAGCTATTAAAAATTATGTGCCAGTTAAGAGACAAAATAACAACCATTATCCGCCATGGTTTAATAAAACAATAATTAAATCGTTAAAAGAAAAAAATAAGTTGAGGATACGTTTTAAAAAGTATAAAAATCCTATGGATAAAATTGAACTTAATTTAATTTCCAAGCGGTGTGAAAAATTGGCCATTAATTTATATAATGATTACCTTAAGCATTTGGAGCAAGATATCAAAGATAATCCCAAACTTTTTTGGAGTTACATAAAAGCTAGGCGATGTGGAACTAGTACGTACCCACGGACTATGACTGACGGACAAACTGTATCATCTGATGGTTCCGAAATCTGCAATCTTTTTGCCACTTACTTCTCATCCGTATACATATCTGACAGTATTGAAGAAATATATTGTAAAACAACGTTCTTACAAGCTCTACACAGTAATAGTCAGTGTTTGAATACCCCGGTAATCGACCACGAGTGTCTGCTTAAGAAACTCAAATCAATTAATACTAACAAGGGGCCAGGACCGGATGGCATCCCTCCGATATTTATTTCGTCTTGTGCAACAGCTCTAGTTACACCTTTGTTAATGATTTTTAATACGTCGCTAGCCTCAGGGATTTTTCCGTCAGAATGGAGAAAAGCTAAAGTTGTTCCAGTATACAAATCGAATAAAAAAGATGTTATCCTCAACTACAGGCCTATTTCGATACTCTCTACTTTTGCAAAAATACTGGAATCTATTGTTTGTCCATACATTCAGCGGCACTTCAAGATATTCCTCAGCGACAATCAGCACGGTTTCGTGGCTGCAAGATCTACTGCTACAAACTTAGCAACCTTCACGGAGTCATGAATTCAGACAGTAGATAAAAATAAACAATTTGACGTAATATATACGGACTTCAGTAAGGCATTTGACAAAATGTCCCATGCCATACTAATCTACAAACTCGCAGCTTACGGTGTATCCGGGTCCTTACTAGAATGGTTTAAATCATACCTCACCGATCGCAATTTCTACGTCGTTGTAAACGGATTTAAGTCATCAGATTACATAATAACCTCTGGCGCGCCTCAAGGTTTACATTTAGCACCGATATTGTTCAATATCTATATCAATGACCTTCCCCAATGTTTCCGCTTTTCCGAGCCCTTTTTATATGCTGACGATTTAAAGTTTGCTCGAACGATTGAGTACCCTGTAGATAATGAGCATTTACAGGACGACCTTAATAGAGTCACTGAATGGTGTAAAATAATAGAATGCAATTAAATCCTGACAAATGTTATCACGTAAAGTTTACTAGGAAAAATAACTACCTAAGTACAGAATACTTCATAAACAAACTTAAAGTACAAGAACTCGAATCAATCAAAGACCTAGGAGTACTATTTGATAGAAAAGTCAGCTTCATACCTCACTTCAACTACATTATTCAAAAATCATCCAAAATGTTAGGGTTCTTGCTTCGTAATGCTAAGGGTTTTCGTAGTAGCAGTACTAAAATAATGTTGTACAACAGTCTCGTGCGAAGTGTTTTAGAATATTGCAGCGTTGTATGGAGACCACACTATGCCACTCATATGCTGCGTTTAGAACGAGTGCAGAAGCGATTTATGTGGCACCTAGCTTTTTGCGAAGGGAAAGTTAAAAAGTTACCCTCGTACAGAATACTCCTACATCACTTTAGAATGTATACCCTATCCACACGTAGAGACGTCACCGATGCAATATTTTTGTTTAAAATAATAAGAAGTCTGATTGACTGTCCCAAATTATTAAGTATTATTAGGTTCCATGCTCCATCCAGGTATCCAAGAAATCACATCACACCGTTATGCCCACCCCTACGAAGGTCTGTACTTGGCACAAACTCACCAATACCTAGATTATGTAAAATTTTTAATAGTTGCAGTGATTTAGTGGACATAAACCATGATAGTTTAAGTAAAATTGTTAAAGTATTAATAAATAATTCAGTCACTAACACTGATTAATCTCTACATACAAAAAATAAACTGTATCATTAAATTCAGTATTCAATTAATTTTAATAAATGTTATTTAATTTAATCAACTTTATGTATCTATCTACTTTAAAATTATTATATTTTTCTTTTTATAATTCATTATATTTTTTTTTAACTATGAATCTGCCATTCAAATCAGCTAAGTTTAGCTTTATGTTAAGCATATCAATTAAGCTAAAATTATGTTTGTGAATTTCAATGTATTTTATCTAACCTAATCTTAAGAACAATACTAACCACATAATTAATTAATTTATTTTGTAAATCCGTTACCTATAGTGCATGTGGTGTTAGCCTGTAAGTGATTGTTACACTCACAAATGTTTATTTGCCAATTTCAATGTAATGTTAAGTGTAAACAATTATTGGCTAACCTTAAATAAATAAATAAAAAAATAATTATAAAGGTACATTCAGTATTGTGTTAATGGCATTAGTTGACGCTAATTACAAATTTATTTGTGTAGACGTAAGATGCAATGGGAGGATCTCCGACGGAGGCGTGTTTGCAAATTGTTCACTTTCAAATGCTTTAAGCAACGGCAGCCTTAATATACCGCCACCAATGCCTCTTCCCGGTAGGGCTAAATATGTACCCTATGTCATTATAGCTGATGATGCTTTTCCATTGAAGCCTTATCTAATGAAACCTTTTCCTTTTCGTAACCAACCTGGACCTAATCGTGTTTATAACTACAGACTGTCGAGAGCTCGACGAGTGGTAGAAAATGCCTTTGGTTTACTTGCAAACAGATTTAGAATATTAAGGAAACCTATAGAACTATGTCCTGAAAAAGTTATAAAACTTGTAACTGCAATCTGCGTGTTGCATAACTTTCTCTTGGAACGGAGTTCACGGCATGTGTATGCACCACAAGGCTCCTTCGACGAGGAAATTGATGGTGTAGTAACTCCTGGCAGTTGGAGACAAGACCCCCCTCCGGATAATATATTGTTCTCAAACAGACCACTGGCATCCAACATGTTTAATGAAAGTAAAGAAATCCGTGAAGAATATAAAGAATATTTTGTATCTCCAGAAGGCGAAGACGGGTTTGGGTAAGAGATTGGATTAGTCGAAGGGAAGATTTTGGAGCAAGTAGTTGTCTGCTTAAAGAAATGCATCAAGAAGATCATGATGGTTACAAAAACCATTTGAGAATGCTCCCAGAGAAATTTGACGAATTGTTAGGAAAAATTGGGGACAAAATTACAAAGAATGATACTCACATGCGAAATGCCATCCCGGCAAAAACCAAATTGAAAATAACACTAAGATTTTTAGCTACAGGTGATTCATTTGTATCTCTAGAAGCATTGTACAGAGTAGGAAAATCGACGATTTAACAGTTCGTTCCAGTTGTTTGTAGTGAAATAGCTACTGCACTAAAGGATTTCATTAAAGTGAGTAAAACAATTTTGAATATCTTTCATGTTTTTTATTTACACTGGCCTCCAAAAAAATCGACCCACCAAAGTTTTTTCGCAAAGTGTCCCTATGGGTTTTCACTACAATCGATAGATATTTGTTATGTTGATAATGAAACTGCAATTATGGGGTTGTAAAAAACTTAAAAATTTCGCGTGAATCTGAATATTTTCCATAAAAATGTGATAAAATAATGAACAACATTTGGAAAAATTAATGATTTTACTGTAAAGGGCAAAATTTATTACCATTTTTTACCATTTAAAACATTTTCACTTTACTTTAGTATGGGGTATTTCCTCCTCTTGCTTTAATGACCGCTGCCATACGCCTGCTCAGTGAACTGATAAGCTTTTTGATGTCTTCTTGAGGTGTCTGTTCCCATTCTTCCGTTAACCCTAGAAAGATAATCATATTGAGTTATACATTAAAGATAATCATACGTAAAATTTACTCCCTTTTTTAAGTAGCTGTATTATAAAAATGTTTGTACTGATGCAAGTAATACAATACATACTTTTTATCTACAACATATAATGAAATAAAAAAATCGGATATATAGTTATTTATTATTAAAAAAAAAAATACAGAAAATCAAATCTTTTCAAAAAATTAACAAAACATAGGAACTTCACCTTTGTACTAAAGTTTTATAATATTCTTATCAATTATCAGTACTTTTTTCTTATGGGTATTCTAAATAATAAAATGTAATGTAACAATAACATGAAAATACTTAAAAAAATCAGACTAAACATTTATGGCACATATCAACGTTATGCTCTCGACAAATAATACCTTTACATTTTTTGCACATGGCACTTGCCTTTCTTTTTATTTTAGATGGGCAGTATTTTCAGTAGCCACGTTTTTTGGTTACTGGCTCGACAGTATCCTCTTCTATTGACTCACCAGCACTCACTGGCAATAAATTATTAGTAATAGTGTCCCGTAAATATCTTTTCAAAGTAGGTACATCCAACCGCTTTCTCATGTACTGCGATGTCAGGGACGTGTATAGATTTTTCATGAATCTCTTTCGGTTTAATGCCTTTTCACCTTTACTTACTGTATTGTGAACATATATTACATACGCATTTATGCAAGCAATATTTATCATTCCATAGAATAGTGCCATAGGTCATCTATTCGTTTTCCTGCTAGAAGACATAGTTGAACACATTTGGTCTAGAGTATCTACTCCACCTTTGGTTTGATTATAGTACATAACCATTTCTGGTTTACCGGTTTTACTGTTGATAGAGGCATCTTCATCGCACGACGATAGTAGGTATACCATTTTGGAAGGTTTCAGTTTATATGAGACAAGTGTCAGAGGTCCATCAAAACAAAACATTTATGTACCCACGGATCTAGATCTACTATTTTTCAATTCTTCTGGAATCTCGCGTTTGTTTGATCTTATGGTGCCTACAAGCAGGGATGTTATGGATATGGAATTCCGGATATGGATATGGATACGGATAGTGGAATTTTTTTATATCAGTTCCGGTTTCGGATACGGATAAGAAATTATTCCAAATTATCCGGTAGTTTCGGATAGTTTCGGTTACGGATATTGGATTTCTAAGGAATTTCAAAAGTAACATACAAATAGATAATCAAATGGTTTTATTTATAAATAGGTCATCATTTGGCAGGTACCTACTTCAATCTGCCTATAAGTAATAATTACTCACACAACTCATACAACAACCAATTGGTTGTTATCTAAGTACCTACTTCAATAAAAATGTTATAATTAATTATTATACTTACTTAATTATTAAATTCGTATCGTAAAGAGAGATTATTTGGAAATCACATTGCACATATTTATTTATTTACTCTAATTTTAATATGTATAACGTTTCTTTTATTATTTATTAGGTATACTTAGTTATTTACTTAACTTTCATTTAGTCTAAATCATGGTTTTAATAATCAAAACTGAGCAAAGGTAAATTATACTTAACAAAAAGTAACTTCGCAGCCTTATCCCCAGAAAGTCGATTTCTTAAGGGATCGTAAATTAACCCAGCAGCACTGAAAAGCTGCTCACTTGGTACACTACCAGGAGGCGGAGAGAGATACTGTCTTACTAAAGTACTTAAGCTGTTGTACTTGGTATGCATTTTCCACCACAAAAGTGGATTTTCATTGACTGTCACCCTCTTCTCTCTATTGTAATCATTTAGTAATGTTTTTTTAACAATGAGTTGATTATGCACAGCTTCATCACCATCTATATTTTGCTCTTCCTCGTCACTTGTGCTTAATATTTCAGCTAGACAAGACTGAATGTATGAATCTTTGCTTGAGCTAGCTAATGGCAGCTCACGCCGTGATCTCTTAGGTGAAGAAGGACCTTCATCATGAGAAGGTTTTGTACACCCAAGGATCCCTAGAATCTCTGACTGCACTTGTTCCTTAGTAATTTCTGTAAAAAATTTGAGCTTGTACCGTGGATCTAGATAAGTAGCTATTGTGTATATTTTATTAATCTCAATGTCCTGAAATCTGACGCTGATGTCCTGGATCATTTTTGCAATCATTAATCTAAAGTTTTCAGAAGTATTTTCTTCATTCTTTTTTTTTTCTAATGTGGTTTTAAGAGTATAGATAAATGGAATCACCGATGCTATTGTTGCATTAGCACTACTCAACTCCTTTGTAATTTCTTCAAATGGCTTCAGTACTGTAATACACTTTTCCAAGTCGTGCCATTCATCAGCAGTAAGAATTGGTATAGTATGATGCGCGCCAGAATACAGTATCAAGGAGTCTTTTAATTTCAATATTCTTTCCATCATATAATAAGTCGAATTCCATCTGTAAAAAAATAAAACATGTGAAATAAAACAACGCACAAAAAACATCACCTAATATAAAGTTTTGATAAAAGATAGGTGTAGGTAATAAAAAAAAATATCTCACCTTGTAGAACATTCCTGAATTATACCTAGTTCTGCTTGGTTCAGTCTTTCTGTTTGAATCTGTTTCAATTCATTTTGAGCAATTAGGGAGTGATTGAAGTGAGTCGCAATTTTTTTACACTTTGTAATCACTGGCGAGAGAAATTCTTCGGTTTCCATTGCCAACCGAACACATAATTGTAGCTGATGAATAGTACAGTTTGCATCAGTTAAATTTGCCATATTCATAGCTTTCATCATATTTGATCCTCTGTCACGTAAAATACAATGAACTGACTCAGTGCTTAAGCCCCAATCTTGCAAAATATTGTTTAAATTATTCGCTATAATTTCACCTGTGTGTCGACCCTCTAATTGTTCACACTTGAGTATTACAGAAACTCTTTCATAGTTATCTGTGATCCCATGAGCAGTTAAGCTAAGTAATGAGACATTTGCGCTGGGCTCAGACCACACATCTGTAGTAAATGATAGCTTTTCAAATTGCTTGAGTAATTCGAGAATCTTCAACTTCATTTTATTGTAGATGTCAGTACACAGTAAATTAGTAAAATACTGCCGACCTCTTAGATTATAACGTGGTAATGCTGCTTGCATTAATCTTTGAAACCCTACACCTTCTACAAAATTAAATGGCAAATTTTGTAACGCAATCATCTCAGCCACTAGTTTATCAATTTCGTTTTGTTTGGTATTACTTTGATCCCAGGCACATTTATTTTTTAAAGAATCTGTTAGTGACAACTGTTTTTTACACTCTTGCAAAGGTGTCAACTGTTTAGATGTTAGTGTTTTTTGTTGATTATTTTTTTCTAGCAGAATAAGTTCGTCGTATTTACTACTGTGTTGTGATTTAAGATGAAGTTTCAACGATGTAGTGCCACCTCCTTTTCGTGAAAAGTTTTTACCACACTGTTTACATTTTGCAGAATCTACATTAATTTGATCAAAAAATGACCATATTTGACTAGATTTAGGACGCATTTTATGCAGATTAATTAATACACATGACACACTACATTCACAACACTTATTTTTCGGTTTATCCAATTAAGTATTCGTAATTTGATTGTTGACTAGTTATGACTTGAACGTACAGCAGAAGGAAACAAAAGACGCGCGCCGCGCGCGGCGCGTGTCACTCAGCCGATCAAAACAACTTGTCGTAACTTGTCTCATCGCTCATTTAGACTCCGCCCCTATCCGAAATTATCCGGAACATTTATTTCAGTTTCGGTTACGGATATGGATATTTTTTTATTTCGGATATCCTATAGTTTCGGTTACGGATGTGGATATCCTTAACATCCCTACCTACAAGTGTCAATTTATAAGGTTCTTGAAGCAAACTCTTCGCCAAAGGGATTGAAGTAAACCAATTGTCACAGGTCACGTTACGGTTACTACCATGTATAGGTTTTGTTAGCTCCTTCACGAAATATTCTCCTTGGGGTAAGCCATTCGTTTGTGTTCCCTTTCCTAAATAAGGTATAGCATTTATCATATATTTGCTACCGCTATCACACATCATGACTAGTTTGAGACCATACTTGCTCGGCTTGTTAGGGATGTACATTCTAAATGGGCATCTCCCCCGAAAGGCAAATAATTGTTCGTTCACAGTGACATGAGCTCCTGGGTCATAATTGATGTTACATTGATTGATGAACAAATCCCAGATTTTTCGAACTGGCATAAAGATGTCATTGGCACGCAGTTCAGGCCGTAAACTTTTGTCATCGAATCTAAGACATCGGATCAAAAAATCGAATGATTAATTAATAAAGTTTTCAAAATGACTGCCATTAGCAGTAATGCACGCCAGAGTTCTAAATGACATACTTTTTGTTGTCCTTCTTATTTCAGAATGGTTTGCCGAAATCTCTGCCGCAGCTGCAACGATCCTTTCTTTTAATTGGTTTCTTGAAATTATCGGCACAGCGTAAACCTTTTGCTTCATGTAGCCCCAAAAATAGTAATCCAGTGGCGTTAAATCTGGAGACCTTGGGGGCCATGCCACTGGACCACCCCTGCCGATCCACCTTCGGTAGTTTTCGTTTAAGTACTCTCTAACAGTTAGCGTGTAGTGTGCTGGGGCTCCATCTAATTGAAAGTACATGTTTCGCCTTGTTAACAAAGGGACGTCTTCCAACAACAGAGGCAAATCGTTGCGTAAAAAATTGAGCATTACCTCTTGGGTAAGCCGATTTGGCAATTCGAAAGGTCCAGCGCTAAGACTTAATACACGCTCTAAATAAGCATGCTCATTACATTACACACGTGCTACTAATGAGCACTTGCTCAATAAAAGCATGCTTTCGTGCTAGTAATGAGCACGTCTGTACCTCTCAACGTCTGTTCAACTTTTGCCGTGCCCGACAGGGTTCACAATTGTTACCTATATACTTAACATAAGACCTATTATACATTGTGAAGAGCAATAAAGTATTGAGTATTGAGTACCTTTACACACTGGCCGTAGACGGTGAGCACCCACAGCAACGCTTAATAGGGAAGCACTAATATGTAGATGTGTTGCTGTGGATGTTCACTATCAGATACGGAGATGACAATAATTGCGGTTACTTAGCCGTTAATTAAACATTTAAAAACATTAGAAGCAAAAGTTTTAAATATGCAAGAATTATAAATTAAGAAAATAAGCGTAGAACTAAGAGAAACAGGTAGTAAGCGTCTAATAGGAATATGGATAAGCGCTAAGACTTAACACAAAAGCAGATACCAGCTAAGGCAAAGCGAAAGAAACAGTAACGGTTTCCTAAGCAACTGGCTAATTTAAATTGTGCAACACTCACCCAATCGGGGTTTAATTCACACACACAGAATATGTTCAGATGTAAATTAATTTGAGAATTGATTAGGTGGATGGTCGAGGGAACGTTAGGGACGCCTTAAAAACTTTTCGTGATTACTAATGTAGTTCTCGTGTATGCACCGTGAAAAAAACAGCGTGCGCTCGCCTCGACAACCAGAATCGATCTGCCGGCGACGTGAAAGTGTTCTGTCACTATGGCCTTTCCCTCGCGCAGAGAACAAAGGAATTCGTTTCTGGGAACCTAAATGACGCTTTTTTAAATACGTGCGCGGTGATAATCTGTAGCTGGCCAGAGATCCAATTTGCTGCGTTACTTATTAGTTCTTTTTTTATTTAAATTGTAAATAGATATTTTTTGTACATAATTTAATTTCTTATGTTTATTATAATTAAAATTAAGACATGTAACAATTAATGTTACGCTATTGTTCCGAATAATTATTTACAATAGTTATGCAAGCATAGTTGCCGTTGCTTTATTAAATTTATTTGATATTACTGCAATATCGGTGCAGTACCTCAGGAACAGCATGCAAAGTCCTGCGTGAAAAATGTTACCAGCTTTTCCTTCACCTTTTTTTCCCAAAAATCGTCATCATTTTCTGTTTTTAGTGGCTTGTTTTCACCACTCCATACAGCAAACAAGCACTTTTCCCTGCATGTTACATAGAGTTGCCCTTGAATTTGATAGTACTAATTACTGTTTTTGTTCACTTCAATCAGTTCTTTTTTTTATGTATTTCCAAATCTGTGTCTTGTTTTCTTAATACATTCTTCTAGACCCTTTTTGAAGGCCACCAAAGGACAGTTTACATCTACTACTGTATCTTGGCCTATCAAACCATCTGGCGTTGATTCAATAAAGGGAAATTCGTGGTCCACGAACAACCCGCACGGCTCAATGGTAGCATTTTCTTGGATCGCAAGTTGCTGTAAAGCGAGATGTTCATTTTCAACGCCATGTGCAGTTGCCGCTATATTATTGAGATTACATTTGGGACTTCCCTAAAAAAAATGTATGAAGTAGATTGATACTTGTTCTTCATTATCTTCTTCAGACTCATGTCAAATATGTTAATTTTGAATTGTTTCCGAATTCCCAAATACATCAAAAGCCTTAACCATATTTGAGCCATTATCTGTGACTGTTTTCACAATTTTTGATAATTTAAGGTCATGCTCTGAATGTATATCAGCTATCATCTCTGCAACTTTATCATATGTGTACACTTTTTCTTTCAAAGTTGTTACTTTCAATACGGTGGACTGACAAACTCCTAAATAACTTCTTCTAGAAGGAGACTAAATATCAGCTGTACTGCACACAAATTCAACAGCGTTCAACTCAATTTTAATATTTGTCTTATATTCATTGTACTTATCACTAATTTTAGTTTTAGCTGTACGACGGCACATAACTTTTGGAGGTTTTGTTAGTTGCTGAGCACCTGCAATCAAAGTTTAAAAGATTCTGCCTCCACTATTGATACTGGTGACATGGTTTCAACAATAAATTTTACAATCAATTTGTCCAAATTAACAGATCTTGAACCACTTGCAACATCAGTAAGAGTAGACTGCTTTAATTTTTTACATATTACTGCTGTTTCTGAACTGCTGCCACTATTTAAGAGATATGTAACGGTTTACTCACTCACTTTATATATCTCCTAAATATGAATCATTCTCTCGAAAGTTATTATAAAAATATCCTGCCACTATTATTCTGGGTATTCATGGTCTTATAAAAACGAATAACTCAAATACATTGATTTATCACTATGACATTACGTAAACATATTTAATATAAAAACATATCTGTATAAAAACCTAC
Organism: Chrysodeixis includens; assembly: GCA_941860345.1. Taxonomy (NCBI): domain Eukaryota; kingdom Metazoa; phylum Arthropoda; class Insecta; order Lepidoptera; family Noctuidae; genus Chrysodeixis; species Chrysodeixis includens. The sequence goes on along the minus strand of OW796111.1, from coordinate 7,855,165 downwards.
CTTTAAATGCTTTAGGAAATTCGTAGTAGAAGCAACCCTTATAACTTTGGAACATACATTACATGTTTTCCGTGTGGTGTCCGGATATAAAGAATAGCACCACCCCATATCCTCCACTGGGTGTCGTAAAAGGCGACTAATGGACCTTAAGACCCAGTGCACTGTACCAAGCACCTTGGGTCTCCCGAATGGTGGCGGGTAAACAACCAACAATCGCATTCCCAAAGAGGGTTAGTGTCAGGCAGGCGGCCGACTATAAAACCATAGCCAAAACTTTAAGCAACATGTCTAAAAGACGTGTTGCGCCGACCCCAAGTAAAAATTGGGATAAGGGCAGGGGAATGATGATGACATTACATGTTGCAGATATATTCACAGCCCTTCCGTCGACTTGTTTAATATCCTTATAGTAATGCTTCAATATTAGCGGTGCACTCAAATTATTCTCTTGGTCATAATCAAATGAAATGTATCAAAATGAAAACCTAAACAAGCTTTGTTAGAAAAAGAAATATGAAACTTTATTCCAAGAAGTTAACAGTGATCAAACCAACACTTCGATAAGACTGAAATGAAATTAATTCATGAATTTAAATTTAGTCATAAATATTTATCAATCACAATCAGGTCCACTTAAATTACTAATCAATTAGTAAAAAGATCATTGATGATTTAATTTCGTTTGTTGTTATTCCAACCTCATCTCGTTCATTATGCGATTGCGAGTTACATACCTACATATTTCTGCCATTCAGGTTGTTGCGAAACTGGCTAAGTATATAGTATAAAAAATAGATATAATAGCTGAATAAAATAAAACTTACGTTTCCATATTATTATTTGCGATCTCGAATTTCACAACACAAAACGAAAAGTAACTAACTTTAATTCAATTATAATAGCTGATGACATTTGTAGAAAGAAAGAGTCGCCATCTACCATTTTTTTTCACATTAATAACGACACGTTCAGTTCTACGCATTTATTTTATAAATGACACAAAATATTTTTTTTTTTTATTAGAAAATGTATTTTATCAGAAAAACGTATTTAAAAAATACTAAGATACTAAACAAAAGAATTTAAATATAAGATACAAAATCCTTTTTAAAAGTATTTTAGATACAGGATGAAAATGCGTATTTTGTATCTGTATTTCAAATACTTGTATCTAAGATAAGTCACATCACTGTTCATAAGGCACATTCATGCAGGTTTCGTTCAGTTTACTCACGGAACTATCTAAGTCTGGATCCGCAATGCTGTCGTCGTCATCATCAAAAGACCGGCCGTGCGCTATACGACAAACACATCGCTTCGGCTCTGCAGTGGTCCGATACGAAACGCATAAATTGAAAGAGCCCTTAGTCTTCGATTGGTGTGTTAACCCATTTAGCGCCAAAATGAAACTAGCAGAAAATCGTTTATATTCTACGTGTCGTAATTACTAGCTGTGCCCGCGACTTCGTCCGCGTGGAATAATTGTTTTGGGCATCATTTATTTTTGCGGACAACCGCCTTAGCTTTATAAATTATAGCTGTTACTCACGACTTTGTCCTCGTCATGTTCTGTTATTATTTTAGACAATTTAGTTTTTAAATTTTTAAAAGAACATAATTATTTCAAAGTACTTCTTAGTCCAGTAATTTGGTAGTTTTACCTGGAAAGTTTTCCGGGAGTTTTGAAAATTGGGTATTTTATAGATTTGGATATGCCCTTTTCGAATTTTAACTTTGTCACCTCGTACCACCGCCGCTCGCACCGCCATTTTGAAAAAATGGCGCCCAAGAACCGGTTTTTGGGAATATCTGTCTTCTGACGCATTATAGGAAAAAAATATTTTCTACCAAGTTAAACTAGTAGAAAAATCCTACAATTTATTGTGTAAGCAAGTCCATATGTCAGAAGTCACTGAAATAGCGAAGGCACTCGAAATGTTACGTTTGATTTTCTCGTAAATTCTGTTATATAAAGTATTAAGCAACTCAAAAGTAAAAAATGATTATACCTGATAAATTAAACGTTGGTACTGCATTAGGAGACAATAGTTTGCTTCTTGTATGAAACTTGGATTCAAAATGCAAGTGGCAAACACGGCGACGTTTAAAGGTGAAACCGCACTAGCGCGGCACTACAGCGGAGAGGCGCGTCGCGGCATCGGAGCGGCGCGGCATTACCTAACCGCACTGTACTGCAGCGGTGCTACAACGAGCGGAAAAAAATCTCATTTGTTGGATACCTGACGAACGAGATGGACGGAATAACCGAAGAAGTGATAGTGATAGCTTTATTATGCGAAGAGGCAGAACAACTGGAAAGACATAAAAACGGTCTACATGGGTGCATGATATTCCAAATTCTCGTTTTAAAGAAGGAGAATATCACACGCTTTTTCCAAGACTTTTAAGAGACCATAAACGATTCCATACTTACTTCAGGATGACAAAGGAGAAGTTTTATGAACTATTGCAAATTATTAAACTTCATATAGAATTGCAAAATACATCTTTTCGTCAAGCAATTGGTGCGGAAGAAAAACTCATGGTGACAATCAGGTATGTATTTATTTGTTCATTGATTAGATACATATTATGTACTTTTAGATTTTAATCCGGTTTTTTATCGTAACTGTAAATTTATGAAATAGCGATAGCGTAGCTGTGATTCTGACTGTAGAATACTTTGTGATGGTTGCAATATGTATTCCGTTACGTTGGCTGTCGTTGTTGTTGGCTGTTCTGACGCAGCTGTAGGTATCAAATTATCGGACTCTTCTTCTTGAATGAACTGTGATTCATTGTTCGGTATACGTAGTTCTGACGCAGTAGGCGCATGTCCTAAATTCTCGTATTCTGCTTGAGATACGATAGAATATATTTGGTTTTTTACCTTTAATTGCAAATCAGGAGACAAATTTACAACTGTATCTCCCATGGCCTTAAAAAAGGAATGTATAGGATTAACGGACTCTACAGAAGATGAAGTTGATCGGCTATCTAAATATTTCTGTAATACATTGGCTACTTGAGATTGCGGTATCTGTTTCTTTTTTCTGGCAGTCATGTTTCTAAATATTGATGTTTTTGAAGAAGGCCTAGGTATTTCGAGATCAGGTGTAGATGTTTCTCTCGAAGACGGCCCTGGTATTTCGAGATCAGGCGTAGAGGTTGTCTGAGAATTAGGTCTTGGTAAATGTACTGATGCAGAAGATGGAGAAGTGGGTATGTCAAGTTCATCATCACTTACATTATCAATATTTGTTTTTGAGGCTCTTTCCTGGAAATGAGGACGCAGAAACTCCATTTGACTTTCATATCGCCACTTTTTTATTTTCCTTGCTCCATCTCCACTTTTTGATTTACGTCTTTTAAGAGATCTGGGATAAGCATCCCTTAACGCCTTCCATTTCTCTTTGCAGATGGTATCTGGAAATAAATAATATTATTTTGTTTGTTGTTATTTGTTCCAGGTTTTTGGCTACCGGAAATTCATTTAAAACTATTGGAGAAAGTTTCCGTTTAGGATATACTACTGTTCAAGAAATAGTACATACAACTTGCGCAGTTATTTGGGAAGTCTTATCGAAAATAGTTATGCCTGAACCTACCGAAGATACGTGGAAAGAAGCTGAGAATGGATTTGCACAAAGGTGGAATTTCCCTAACTGTATATCAGCGATGGACGGGAAACACATTAAAATACAGGCTCCCCCAAATAGCGGGTCATTATATTTCAACTATAAGAAGTATTTTTCAATAGTACTGTTGGCTTTAGTAGATCCAAATTATAAATTCGTAATAGTTCATGTTGGTGAAATGGGAAAAAATAGTGACGGAGGAATATTTTCCCGATCAACTTTAGCAAGAAAATTAGCAACAAATACTTTGAATGTACCAGGGCCTAAAACTTTGCCCGGAACAAATTTTGAACTACCACACGTAATAGTCAGTGATGAAGCTTTTCCATTAAAATCATATCTTATGAGACCATATCCGGGGACACAAGTACGTAACGAAGATAAGACAGTTTATAACTACAGACATAGCCGGGCACGAAGAGTTTCCGAAAATGCGTTTGGAATATTGACTCAAAAAATTAGAATTTACTACCGCACTATTAACTCAAGCCCAGAAAACGTCGACAATGTGATTTTAGCTACATACTGCTTACACAATTTTCTTAGAGATGATTCAGTTACTTTTACAAACATATATATACAAAGATATTATATACAAGGCTTAAAAAATCGCATCAAAAAATTCGTCCGCATCATTGCCGGCCGGGAGTGTGCCCAAAAGGCTGGCGGCATTGCCACGTTGGATGGCAATGCTTATCCTCTGTACGAGGTAAACGCCAGCCTTCGGGTCACGAGGAGTGTCAACAAATCGCTTTGCTAGATCTTTAAAAAGCGACTTGGCACTCGGGCCCCACGGTCCGAGAGTTTCGACCCCAAACGGCTCAAACAAATAACTACCAACTAGTTTAGTATATTTGCGCCGCTTGAGGTTCTCAGCGGCCGCAGCAGCAGCGCCAGCACAGCTAGACGAACCGGGAAGATGAGATGGCGCAAGAGTATCGACACAGGTAGCGTCCCACACTAAAGGCCTACCCATCTTCCAAGGGAACAAGGACATACCGTCTGGTCTCTTGCCATCGTCGCGTGCCAAACCATTAGGTTCTAAAACGGCTGGTACGCCGACAGCAACAAGAGCACGACGGATGATGTCATTTTAATTTTAGTTTTATAAGTTTGTAAATATTGTGCATTTAATTTGAAATAAATAAAGAATTTGTTACTTTTACTAAGTTACAGTTGTTGGACCTTCCACGGGTTGGTGGTAATTTCACGAACAGTGCTTTCGAAGTGAGAGATAAATTTAAAAATTACTTTAATTCCGACGTGGGATCGGTATCCTGGCAAAGAGATATGATTCGACGAGGATGTCGGCTACAAAGGCAAGAATAAACACGTGTTTGATTGTACAAAATCAATCCTGACGTTTGTCAAACATTATCAAATAAATATAATTATTACAATAAAAAAATGTTTACTCACCAGATACACCCATTAATGTACTTATATTATGTTCCATATATTGTTTTTTCTCACATGATTCATATAATTTTCATTTTCTAAATCGTACAATTCCGGGTAATTACTAACAAGAGAAATCAATTTTTCTTCGTCCATTTTGTTTCGTCGTTCGCTAGTGCGGTATCAACGTGAACTGACAGGTCGCAACGCGCCTCTCGGCCGCTGCTAGCTATGCCGCACTAGCGGCAGCGGAGCTACGCGGCGCGACCGGAGCGGCAAAATATTCTCCGGGAGTCAACTTTGTCGCGACGCTCCGCGCCGCTTTGCTGCAGTACCGCTACAGTGCGTATTATTCCATAATAAACAGTGGCAATTATATTTTTTTGCCGCGCCGCTCCGATGCCGCGACGCGCCTCTCCGCTGTAGTGCCGCGCTAGTGCGGTTTCACCTTAAATATGATGTCATTTTGAAGGCTCAAAATTTCACCACCAATATTATAAATCCAAGTTCGAAATCGATCCGGATCTTTATCAGGATTAGGAAACTTATGGAGAGTTTGCTGTTGCGAATCTGTAAAAATGAACACTTTTAATTGCTTTGATTATTTTATTCAAGTAACTTGTTGAAAAGCTATTTTTTTTTCCTCGCCTATAGTGTCCCACTGCTGGGCAAAGGCCTCCCCCAAGACAGAATCGTGGAAAAGCTATTAATAGTGCGAAAATCTGAGGGCAAACACAAATATTATTTTATTTGCGAATAGACGATAACTACAAACATAATATTAAATAGGTACAAGTAAATACTCACCGCAAAATGGTACGCAGCACACTTTTTCCGAAGTCATGTTACCATAGTCCATAAAACGTAGCCGGGGTCAATACAAAAATAACACGATTGTCGGAGTCCAAAGAGAGGAAAAGGTTATCGTAAAAGAACACAGTTACAAAAATCCATATAACACAGCAGAGTCGTCGTAAATTTACAATCGCACGAAACATAGGAATTAAGTTCAACGCAAGTAAGAATAATAGATCATTACCCATTACTGTTATTGACCTTAATGACATTATGTTACGTTAAAACTTAAAACCGGTAACATAACCAATATGGCCTCCAGTGACGTTCCATTTCAATTCTGGGTTCATAGTTTAGTGATAAACTTTTATTTTTATTAACGAAACCACAAAGTAGGAATAATAATACAAGTAAATTTTAATAAAAATGAATAATACAAAAAATAATAAAACCGAAATAATGATAATAAACCATGACGTAAGTAGATTCAAATTGTTTCGAAAAAGCGTGAAAAGAAACGAATGCGCAAATAGTTTTCAATAATTTCTTACAGTGTTGCTATTAAGTATAATTTAAACTATGTTTGTTTATTTTAATTTAGATTCATTTTCATATAGTTAAAAAAACTAAATTACCAAATAAATAAAAAAAAATATATAATATTTTGTAAAATTTAATTACAGTAAGATGTTTATACAAACGCCATCTTTTGGCGAAATATGAAACTAATGCCCACGACTATTTTTCCATACAAGTTACGAATGTACTAAGTGAAAAGACCCTGACAGCGGCCTTGTCTTTATTCACTGCACGAAATTCATCTGGATGTTTTGATTTTAAATGATTTTTCATAGCAGAAGTACCTAGAAAAAATAATTAAATACTTAATGTAAATAAATACTTTAAACTTGCACTTAAACATGCAAGATACTGTACTCGATAAATAAAGAATTGCAATTAGATTATTACTAGCTTTCCGCTCGCGGCTTCGCCCGCGTGGACTACATGACGTCATCCTGCGGGAATGTAATATTGTTTCGGGATAAAAAGTAGTATATGTCTTTTTCACTTTCCAGCCCCTAAACTATCCCCATGCCCCATACCAAAAATCACGTCGATCCGTTGCTTCGTTTCGACGTGAAAGACGGACAAACAAACAAATAAACAAACTGACTTTCGCATTTATAATATTAGTATGGATAGTATGGAAGTATGGACTATTAGATTTATTAGATACATACCTGCTTTTTTGCCTTCGCCGCCACGTGAAATGTTAACATTGCATAATAAACAAACAGCTAACTTATTATTTTCACTGTTTATATCAAAGCACGATAAGGGCGACTTTTTCTTCGCCGATGCCATTTCTCGTTGTTAAATCTTTTAAAATTCAACTTGAAATTTTCAAATGTATATGACGACGAACAGCATCACCATCAAAACTGTCAATTGCTGTCATTTTAAAGGGCTGACGTTTTGTCTTACTTAGACGTTTGTACTTATTTGATCTGTTTATTTATTACTTAAGGTATCCTGCGGTTTTACCCGCATTTAACCCGAACTCGTGCCAATATTACGATAAAAAGCCTGTTTGTTATTCCAGGGTGTTATTATTATTTATTTATTATTATTACAGAGTAACTTAACCTTAGCTTAATATATAGGTCCACAAAACTGTTCTAAACAGTTTGTCTGTGGACTCAGGTGAGTCTTTTATGTTTAAAATTGAGTAATGTTAACTAACTTCATACTAAATTTCATCCAAATCTGTTCAGTAGTTTTTACGTGAACGCATTTATAATATCGCTGCTTCAATTCAAAACTGCCACAAATCAAAATAACACTATTTGACAGTAGAGCAAATTAAAGAAAAAAAAATCTTTTATCTGACATTTTCTGATATTATTACTCCAAATACACACATCAACATAGTCTAGGGATATTTTGTACTTCTCCAATTTACTCGAAATTTATTGAAATTAACCTACAACATATATATATTTTTATAAAGCCTGTTTATCGATCTACACTCTAGAATAAAAAAAAATTTTTTTTTTTGATTACACAAGTTTTTATTCAAATAAAGAAAAAGACGTGAAATAATGTTAAAACTAACAATTAATGTTTTTATCAAGAAGAAGTGAAAATTAAGCAAAATTATTATGTTTCTAACTGTAATGTGAAAGATTATTGGTCATTAAAATGACCCATGACGTTAATGACGGTCCTACAACGGTTTTTTATGCTTAGGATTAAGTTATCGAAGTCCTATTGCGGTATATGTCCCAGGTCCGACTAAGATGCAAAAAAGTTGTTCTTTCGTCGCAATGTTAGCAGGAAAATTCCTCAAAGCCCTTCTTTGGAGCATGCCCCACGCGTGTTCTATGGGATTTAGGTCGGGCGATGAAGTGGGTCGGTTTAAGACCGATGGGTCGTGCTCCTGCAACCAGATCGTCACCATTCTCGCTATGTGCGGGTGGGCGTTATCGTGCATGAGCGTGATTTTTTGGGCCGATTTGTAGTCTATGGGGGTAGATTATCGATACTAGCACCTCGTTACGCAATTTTTCAGCCGTCATGGTGTTTCTGATTCAAACGAGATCTATTCTTCCACCAACACGAATTCCCGCCCAAACCATAATTGTCCCCCTGAGGTATGAATAGACTTCCTGAGGTTGTTGCTGACGGGTCTCACGACCAAGAACTCGCCAAACACGTCCTCTACGTATGTCACTGTGGAAACTGAACCGGGACTCATCGGTAATCAGCACTACAGACCACTGGTTAGCTTCACAGGGCAAAACTTCATGAACCCACTCTAGTCTTCGTCCACGATTTCCTCTACTTAATGCTGGAGTACGAAGCGGTCTGCGAGCATAAAGGTTAGCTTCATGCGGCCTCTTCCTCACAATCTGGTCACTCACAAGCAATTGGTGCTCTGACTGGAGCCTCTGAACCAACTGCATGGCCGTAACATTTGGTTGTCTTCTCGCGGCAACATGCAGAAATCGGTCTCGTCGTTCACTGGTTTTGCGCTTACCGCCTGAGTGTCTTTCAGCCACTTCACTAGTAGCACGATAACGTAACCATAATGTTGATATTACGTTTTGTCGTGTCCCTATCTCCTCAGCAATACTTCGTTAAGTAGCGCCAGGTTGGAGCATTCCTACTGCCCTTGAAATTTCCCGCTTCGATAAATGGCGCCGCAGCGTGATGTGCACAATAACAATAATTCGATATTAAGAGATAAATTGTTATAAAACTTAAATTTGCTACAAAAAAATAGCCAAAAACCACTGTAGATAAATGACACCTTCGGACTTCGATACCATTATGGCGCGTAAATCTTTTAATTCTAAATATATTTTTTAAATTCAAATTTGGAATCGTTCAAAAACGTTTACAAAATAAGTTTTCTTCAAAAATAATAATAACTATACTCCATTTGTTTAGGTAATTAACTAAATGTAAACAATTTTGGTATGTCTTTTAAACAAAATGTGATCTTTAAAAATGTAAAATACGTTTTACAACATGAAATACATTCAGATTTTCTAAAACTATAGTTAATTGATTTATAAGCAGTAATATCCAAATTAAAAATTATAATTTGGTTAAAAAGTAACGCCAAGATTGTTTACATTTAGTTAACTACCTAAACAAATGGAGTATAGTCAGTATTTTTTGAGTTTATGAATTTTATACAAAATATCCCTAGACTATGTTGATGTGTGTATATACATTATTATACTTCTTTAGAAGCGTATTTTTAAGCCGCGTGAAATGCTTTAGGTAGTTTTATAATAAACTTAATACTAGAGGAGCTATAAGCAGATAAGTTACTTTTGAATATAAAAATATGTTTCAGATATATTTAATATGGAATAAAACAACCATAAATCTAAAAATTAATACTTTTAATCATGTTTACTATAAACCTTTTTTGAGAACATAATAAAAATCGCCATGCAATTTAATAAAATAATTGAAATCTATCTAAAATTAAAAACAAATCAACGTTTTCCTCAAAATAACAAATTCTAATTCTTGAAACTGTTGTTAAAATAATCGCTTATTATTTTTAAGTTCTGTTTAAACAATGAAAACATAACAAATATCGAGCTAATTCGTTTTAAAATTAAAAAATAAAACAAAATCTTTATATAAACTTAAAGAAAACGATCACAACTATCGAAAAAAATATCTATTACGTTATACTCTTACGTTAAAATCAATAATAAATTTTAAAATCTTATAACTACAATAGTATTTTAAATGCAATTAGGAACATTTATGAGATCACAAAATCACAACCATATTCTGTTGTAATCTAAATTGTCAGCCTTATAGGTTTGCAAAGAACGATTCATAATATTTGGGAATAATATTTTAATTAATAAGATTAAGAATGCCTTGTTTTTTTGCTTGCGTAACATTTAATTTTTGGTTACAAAGTTTCTTTGGTGTTCTAATATTTTCAGATGGATTCGTTTTCTGCTGCCTGCCTTTATTAAGAGTGGATACTGATTTAAATTCATTATCTTGGTATGAAGTCTTATACAGGAATTGGTTCTTCACGTATTTATCTATTTTTAGTACTTTTATATCAGACCATTTAACCTTCTCTTTGTCTTCATTAATAGTATAGTTACCGGAAGCCAAAGGTTTTAAATCAACAAAACTATCATGGGCAAGTTCTTTAACTAAGTAAGGCGAGCCTTTCCTTTTTGCAGTTTTAATTAGAGTTATATATTGGTCAGGTACATAAATGGGCGATGATTTTAAAGCTCGAGTTATATTTTTTTGGATAGTCGAATGAACGGCATCGCCTTCGTTTTGTGTGTGACCCTTAATTAAAAACTTATGCGTAACACTTCTTAGTTTTGGTAACGTATTTGTGGCATATTGATACATGGATACCATGAACTTATTTTTCTGCTGGCCGCAGCAATTATCACTATAAAATATCACATCAAATTCCTCAGTAGCTATGTTATTCAAATCTTTTAAATACATAAGCACACAGGATCCAATTTCGTTTACTCCTCGAGCCCCTTCTCCTTCGTGCCATACAAAACAAGTAGTATTTTTAGAGCCTAGCTCAGTAATAGTAAAATTAAGCACATTTATTTTTGATACATAGTAAAAACTTGATACTTCGCCTCTTGGACAAGGCATTACAGCCTGTAGATCATATACAGCGACTTTTAGATTCTCGCTAACATTTCCTTTATCCTTTTCCTTTTCGGCTCTTGCAAGAACTTTCTCATTTAAGTGTTCTTGGTGTTTTTCTTCCAATGTGGACTTATCTTCGCAATTTTTGAAAGCAGTGCATTCTTCGCATTGGTCTTTTTTTGGCTGCCAAAAGGAGATATTAAATTCGTTCATGAAAATATTGTAATATATTTGATAAGAGACGTACTGTTTGTTTTCCGACACGCAATTTTCAACATAATCGCGATGTAAGGCCGCTAGGGTAAAGCCACCTTCAATGTATTCGCGTTTTGATTGACTACGACAGTAGTGGCTTTCAATTCGTGGGATGGAATTGATATGGGCTCTGACTCCGTGTTTTAGGGATGGTTCAAGCTGATAATGATTGGTATGTTTTCCTCTTTGTTCTTTGAATTGAATGACTGTGGGGTTAGATTGGTATTTTTTAACAACAGTTCTAATTACTGTATCAGAAATTGAAAGGGTATTCATAAAAAAAGCTTTACATACTCTCGTGCGGTTGCTGTTTAGAGGCAAGTAGTAGGCATTATTATGATTTTTGCGAGAACTACCAACGCGAGTGTATCGATATTTGGGTTCTATTTCAGTCAGGTTATTATAAATAAATTGTCTTTGTGCTTCCAGATCACCAGTATTCCAATATTCGTTAAAAATAATTAGTCTATCCTCGTGAGTAATTTTTGTAGAACACTGAAACTTGCATTTAACAGAACAAACTGACCCCATTTTCTTTTCTTCTACCTTTCTCTTCGTTTTCGACATCGAGGTATATGCTTTGCCACTGTTTCTTAATAGTTTCGACATATTTTTCTGCCATGAATTTGGATTGGCTTTCCGTTTGTGACCTCTTTTTTCAATGTTTTCGTTTTCAACATTACAAGGAGAAGCCGTTTCAACACTTGATATACCAACACTGCCAACTTGCATGTTATCGTTGTATGATTGTAAGTCGCTTGGTTGAGGATCAATAGTTTCAGATTCCAGTCTCATCGGTACATCGTCGAAAGAAATGTCTGCTAACGGATTGCTATGGCCAGATGCTTTAATCTCTTTATATAAACCAGAGGGTCTAGGTTGAGGAGACAATTGTAGTAGTCTGCTTTTTGTTAAAAGGTTTACATTTTGAATGCAATCATTATCCGAATCTGAATCAATTAACGCTAAGTCCTGCCTCATTAGAAAATCTGGGTCTTTAACACTATCGTCTGAAGAGAAATCTGAAACAGAACTGGTCGAACTCGTAGACTCTAAAGTGTCGCTATCATAATTGCTTTCTGGAACAACTAAGTTTGGTCTCTTTTCTAAACATTCATCATCAAGTAGAGACAAACTGATACGGGATTGAGAATCAGGTATAGAATTACTATCCAAAGACTCATTCAGAGGCACATCTGGTTCTTCTAACACTGGATTGTCAGTTTGCGAATGTTTTTCCATGACTAGAACATTTTCTCCAATACTTCTACTGTTATCTCTTACCATGTTAAGTATTTTATGAACTCTTCTACTCATTCTGTAAAAAAGCAATAAATAATAATGTAATGGCCAATACATACTTAAGCTACCCGTGGAGCAAAGCCGCCGCCGGGTTCCGTTTAAACAATAATGCTAACATGATGGGAGCCTGGCGTTTTTAAAATGATCAAACTTAATACTACTAAAACAGCATAAAAAGATCTGATAGACAAAAAACTCATTAAGTAAAATAAATAAAATTGCATTTATTTAACGGAAAAAGTCCTACAACCGACCAACACGCCGGCCGGCCGTTCAATGTACCTACGGGATATAATACTATACGTAATAACATACCTACAATATTTTTAATTTTTTTGAGATAAGGTCAGGTTTAATACATACTACTAAAACAACTCTGTAAAAATAAAAACAAAAGGAGTGTATTCCTGAATAAAACCCACTTAATTTAAAATTATAATAGTATAAAGTAGTTTTTTTATACTCAAAACAAACCATTTTTAAATATGGTACATCATATTAAATAACATAAATTCAAAACAAACACATTGTCTGAGAAGTTTATTTTGATTAAAAAAAATAGGTTCATATAGTTATATTATCTATGCAAAACAAACAGTTTTTAAATATGGTTCTTTTGATTTAAAAATAATATCGTACTTACGTGAATCCTTTATTCAAAACTGCAGTATTCCTAAATGTGGCCGTTTTCTTTATAAAATTAATAAATAACACTGGTTAATTTTTGAGATGTGGTTCTTTTGTACAAAAGAGACGTGCTTTCAGCTCGTTTGTCGACGCGCAACTAACAATATGGCGGTTTCGATTATATTTCGCGCGTTTAAAACGAAAATTCAAAAAAAACGGTTGCGTCGGTTTTGTATTTTAAAGTGCAAAAACAATGGGAGTCTTTTATAAATATGAAAATATAGAGGCTTACGATTGCATTTTTGCAATAAAAACATTTTTTTTTTTATTTGTGGTACTTTTGAATTGAAGCAGCGATATTAGTAGGATAGGATAGTAGGACTAGTAGGATACTAGGCTAGCAAGTAGGATTATATTATTACCATGACAGGTGTGAAATAAAATTGATAAATTATAAACATAATTATATTTTTAAATACATCTGCTTAATTTAATCAGTCAGATTCATTGTTTAAGTATTCAATGCCAGAAAAACCAGCCTCAAGAATGGAGGTTTCTACAACTTCATTTAAATCGGATTCTGATGTGTCATCACTGCTGCTATCATCTCTGTGATTTATTGTCAGTTGCTCGATATCAGTATAAAGTGTTCTACCTCTTATAAAAGTAAGTTTTTTTCTATTTCCATAACATGTCTGCATGAATCTTTCCCATTTTACACAATAAAACTATTAAATACTTCCTCAGCCACCGCCTGCAAAAGACATCAATTACGAATATTAATATTCATATAATTAAAATACGATGAAAACATTAAAATACTGAGTATGACATGTATACCTTAATATTAGTGGAACATACATTATTTGAGGCGATTTTGTGCTTTGCGATTCACCAAATTAGTTCAATGGGGTTTGGGTGACAATGGTACGGTGGTAGCCGCACAACTGTATGACCACTCTCTCCAAAAATCTCATCGATTTCATAAACAGGTTCTGGTTTATTCCGTTTCACAAGTGCCAACAGTTCTGGCTTGCGCATAGACGCTTCAAAAGTTATATTGTTTTCCTCTAGCCATAGCTTAATATCGGCGACTTTTGTTGCAGTTGTTGGTGCTTTATTTAAAACTACAGAGTGGTATGGCGCTTTATCCATAACGATAATGGAAGATTCTGTGAGATTGGAAATTAATTTTTCCTTAATCCATTTGGTGAAATTGGTTTTGTTCATCTCGGAATGATAATCCTCGTTTTGGTTATTTCCACAAAAGATCAATAAAGCATTTGGCACAAATCCTTTTTCACTGCCCGCATGTACAATAATATACCTTTTGCCTTTAGACACATTTTTTTTTGACTCCACTTATGTCTACTGATTGCCAGTACTTTTTTAGTTTAAATGAAGAATGAACATAACTCTCATGTAAATAATATTTATTTTGCAGCTCCTCAGGCAAATTTCTATTATCCATAAAAATCTTCAAGCATTTTTCTCGTTTGACCGCAATATTCATTTTCTCTATTAATGCAGACCTATCACTGACTGACATTTCTTGTAGGAAAAACCTAAAGCCCGTAGCAATTTCCGTAAATGTTCTCGACTTCCATTAAAACCGAGATCTTCTCTTATCACAGGAAGCAGGTTTTGAAGAGTGGGAACCTAAAAATAATTATTGATTATTAAAATTTACGCTTAGCTTTTACTAGCCACTTCGGGCTTTTATGGTTGAACTGTATGTACTCGCCTGTTTTCTTACAGTGTAGGAGAAATGGACATTTCGTCTTATGACACACAAATATTACGCAGGGTCCAACATATTACACAGGGTCGAATTCAGGGACGCAAAATTAAATAAAATGAAACATCCATTAAATCGAGTGCTTTATATTTTTTTCAAATTACTACACAATTAAAAGCGGCGCCTCAACATTAATATTATGTTCACATTCTAAAATATTCTCTGTAACATCATTACTTTGGTCAGGTTGAGTTTCTGCTGCGATAATAATATTTGAGTAAAACTGTAAAGTCTCTAAATCCTGCCAGTTTTCTCCAAAATGATTGGAAAGCAATTTATTTATATCTCTTATTTTTAACACTTTTACTGGTATATTTTGTTGTAACACATTGGGAGCAATCACATTCATGATTTTACCTTGCTTGCAGATATTTTCGAACTTCCCAGTTTCAGTTTTATAAATTTATCCGCCTGAACCAACACATTTTCCGATTCGCTTTGATCGCTTTAGAAAAATCTTTTACATTGTGCAAATTGCACTTTCCATCGCCCAGGAGGTTTTAAAATATTGTCAGCTTCATTTTTAAAATCGTACACAGGAAAGTCCTCGCCTACTTTCACAATAGTAGGCTGCTGTGAAATAATATCTAAATATTGTTTCGGCTCGACTATTGTATCTATTTTTCTAAAACGCTTCTCACTATTGCCGAAAACACGGACAGCAGGAAGATAGGAGTGGCCTGTTACCGGAAACACGAGTTCAATACTTTTTATTGAGGGGTGTTTTAAAATCCACTTGGAGCACATTGCAATTACGGTGGTATTTTTATTTTGACCACCGCGGCCATCTGAGATTAGTCTTATGGTGTTAATGTTTGTAATGTCGCAATTGTTCAGATAGTCGTACACGGCCGATGCTATAGTGTTTGAATTTTTAGCGTTTGTATTTTCTGTCCATGCAAACACATTGTTTGTATTAAGTGGAGCCTTGGAAGTGCCTTCTACAATTGTGAAATTGAATAGGTAAAATTGTCTGCTAGCTGTTAAATTGTATAGTAGCATGATTTGTCTGAAAGTTTAGGAAGATTCATATTTTTTTTGGCAATCATAGTATCTTTACGGGCCTGTTGGTCTAGTGGTTAGTGACCCTGACTGCTAAGCCGGAGGTCGTGGGTTCGATTCCCACCCAGGACAAATGTTTGTGTGACGAGCACGGTCATCTGTTCTGTGTCTGGGTGTAATTTATCTATAATATGTATGTATTTAGAAATATATAAGTATGTTTATTAGTTGTCTAGTACTCATAACACAAGTTACTGTCGTATACTTAATTTGAGACTAGATGGCGTTGTGTGAATGTGGAGGAATATTTATATTTATTTATATTTATATTTACACCCTCTTCTTCAGTCTTAAGCAATGAATAAAAAGCCTTTGCCCTCAAGCTATGTACTCTTTTTTTAATTTTGTACAGATCTTTCTCTTTTTCGTCTTTTTCTAATTTTATTTTCTCCAACAACTGTATGCATGTAGAGCACATATCTGTTTGAGTACTACCAAATCCAATATTATATTTAGTATTAAAAATGTGTCGAAAATAGGACTCTTTAGCTGGTATTGGATACGAAGAATTGGCTGCGGCAGTAGTGTGGTTCCTTACACTGTAATTTTTGAATAAACGTATGTACCGATGCCTGTATATCTTTATGTAAATGACTTATGATTTCCTCCTCGTTTTTCTATTGGAAATTCGCCTGTTTTAAATGATTTTGATACCAAATTCAGAACACGTCCTTTTTTTAAGCAAAGTGCTGCTAGATTTTTTTTTTGGCATACATGTATAGATTCTATTCTTATTAACTTTTATATAGTATTTTATGGTAAACTCTTAAGTTGCTTTGGAAGAAGTTGTATTCCTGGGTCTTTTTCTTTTCGTGGGAATGGCGACACAACATTTTAAAATAATTGCATCTTGGTAAGATTTTGTAGGAACTTTATAAAATGCCGAATGAAACTTCCACAATACAGCACCCGTTACTTCATTGCACTGATTCACAGTCACAGTGCTGATTTTCAGCGAAAGCCGAAATTGACGTAATTGACGTTCGCGTGGTATTTAAATAAAAAGAAAAAGATATTAAAAATCATCATCATCTTCCTGCCCTTATCCCATTTCACTTGGGGTCGGCGCAACACGTCTTCTAGACGTGTTGCTTAAAGATTTGGCTATGGTTTTATAGTCGGCCGCCTGCCTGACACTAACCCTCTTTGGGAATGCGTTTGCGGATGGCTTACCCGCCAGCATTCGGGTGACCCAAGGTGCTTGGTACAGTGCACTGGGTCTTAAGGTCCATTAGTCGCCTTTTACGACACCCAGTGGAGGATATGGGGTGGTGCTATTCTTTATATCCGGACACCACACGGATTAAAAAAGATATTAAAAATAAATACAATAATAAAATATGTTAATAATTAAATATAAAAAAATATGTTTACTGTTTTGGCAACATTTGACTCAATCGCACGGCAGATTCGGTTCACTCATTTGTCTATAGTATGATCTATGATAACGCGATGTCAAAAATCGTTGGAGGTTATGATCAATGAATGAATGTATGAACCAATATCACGGCGGCGCTCAACATCGAATATTACGTAATGTAATATTTACTTATGTTTTGTGTGTTATGTGTTTATGATTTAAATGCTATGTGCTTGATTGTGTAAAGAAGATTAAACTTGTTGAGATCGCAATGTTTTTCAAGGGCCATACCCAGGGTAAGAGAATAAATTATAACTATTGTTTTTCGTGACCTTTGACCTATGTTTCAGATGAATACACTTTCACTCCAAAGTATAATGTGGAAAACTCTTACAGGAACACGAGGATAGTGTACTGGAACATGACCAACGCTTTTTGGCCTCAGGAAAGTAAAGCTTTTTCGCTTTCAGGAACAATGCAGGAAACAGAATCACAATCACAACACCCACGGTATAAAGTTTGAATCAGATTTAGGGTACACCACGAATTATGCGAATATTAGAATTAGAATATGAGTTCGGCGACACTGACACTTTTTTGGCACTTTTATACTTTATATATTGATGAGTCCAGAAGGAGACGTCCCAAGGATACCTTCACCTTCGGTATCCCACCGCTGCAATAGGAGTATTTGCATCTAAAATCCGGACAAAATTATTTAATGACTTATATAGGAATAAAACATTGTAATACGATTTAAATAATGTTTAATGATAATAAAAAGTACATATCGACGACCTTTGATCTAAGCGACATTATGCAAAACTTGCAGGAGAACGGATCAAAGTTTTAATTTTTGAAAAAAAAATCATTAAAAATCAACTACTTGATAGACTTTATTTTTTTAAAACAGCATATCCCTAATTATATAAGGAAGTTTTTTAAGTTGTAACTGTTGAAAATTTTGTATTATTTAAGAAAATTTATGTTGGTTAGCCCAAAATGCATCAACTTTTGTTATTTTTTGAGAAAGGCAAAATGGTTCAAATGCCTACTGTAAATAAAATAGTTGAAAGTAAACTGGCTTAAGCATCGATATAGAATAAACGAATACGAGAGAAAATGAATTTAGCGCCAAGCTAACTAACAGTAGAATATGCCCAATGACCCTAAGCAACATGATGGTGTTGCACCAGAGTGAGATAATTTGATATAGATGCCCATAAGAGGGACTGCAAGATGAAACTAAATGAGCCCTTGAGCTAGATTATAGTAGATATTGATGCTTAGGCTATCATAATTCAGCAACGTCCATGAGATATTTTTGAGGTTGGTATGCCACTTTATATAATTTTAGACAGTGTCTTGTATATTTTTAATATAAAAAAATGTGTAGAGGAATCATTCAAGATGTTGATTCAATGTGTCTTGGAATAAGGTATTAGATAAGATGGTATATCACCCTAAGCCTATGTAGTAGTATCACCACTGTACTTTAGCATCACTTTATAAATAAAACAACAAATAAATTGCTATTAATTATAATTTATTCAAAATCAGTCTTAGACATGGACGTACAGTCAAACATTAATGTTATAAAAAAAAAAACTTCAAAAAAACTCTTTTCAGTAACTTGTGATAAATCAGAAGTAGAAAAAAATAACAATTTCGTCAGAAAGCAAATAAAAGTTAACATTCTCTATCAAAAACAATACAATATCGACATTCTTAATAAGAAGAAAAACAAACAAATATGGATTTAGTATCTATCATTAAAAACCAAAAAGAAAGAAAATGTATCTTTATAAAAAAAAAATGTTGAGAATGACAAAGAAAGAACCTTATGCTTCTATCTCATCTTCAATATCTGTATCTATCAAAACATCTTTACCAACGCGGTGCGGAAAGTTAGTGTATTCTAGGTGAAAAATTTTAGGAATAACCCCTGTATCACACAGCTTCTTAAGATCTTTGTATTTGGCCGTAGTTATAGGCACAGGTGTTTTATACTTCGGCTGCACTACCTTTGGTCTTGATATTATGGCTATAGAATCGGTCTCAGCATCTTTATCCATGCTTTATTTGACAGTCATGACATTGGGTGACGACTTTTTGAATGTCGCCACCCGAATCTTACTAATCTTTCCACTTAAATTGCCTTTGAAATACTTTTCTGAGAACTCTTCGTAATACATGAAATCGTTGTGCGTAAGAGATTCTACGTAATATGGGCCAGGATCTTTACGAGCCAACTGAAAAACAGTTGGCCACTGCGATGGTGCCCATATTATAGTATTTCTAACAGAATTTTCAATTGTGGCATGGATGCTATCGACAGTCATTTCAGTATGCCCTGGAAGCAGATAATTCATTTGTATGGTTTCAATGTGTTTTGTTTCAAGCAGCGCGCTATGTATGGCGGCTAAAACTATTTTGTTTTTATTCTGCCCTGGGCATGAGTCTGAATAAAGAATTAAATTTGTTACAGATCCACGGGAATCAACTTCAGCAATATATTTTTGTAAGATTGTAGCTATTTCGTTGCCTCCTCTTTTTCCTTCGGTTTCTCCCCGCGTATAACAAAATCCATTTCTGGTACCACTTTCGTAAAAACAAAGGTTATACACTGTATATTTTCTAGTATAAAATAGCAGCATACTCTCTCCATGTGGGGTGTTCAGTACCTTTTGTAGATCAAAAGAAGTACAAAGCATTGCGTTATTTTTTTTGCTTAGTTCACAGTGAAAAGATAATCTATCTTTTGATGCCTTTTTTTCTTTTAAATGATTTAACATTTCAGGATTTTCTTTTTCATTCTGGCCTTCAAAACGTAAACATTTGACACATTTATCCTTCTTTGGAACGTGGAAACCAATATTGAAATCTTTGTTAAAAATCTCACGAAATATTTTTTCACCAACAACATCTACACTCTCTGATGTTTTTGACTGTTTATAAATCCTGTATAGGTTTTTTATGTTTTTAAATTCAGTGGGGATATATAATCTGGTACTGTCTTTACGACAGTAATGGGATGGTAATGCTGGTAAACTTTTGATAAAATTAACGGCCGACTCCTTTACTGAGTGAGGTGTTTTATTTTTAGGAACAGTTTTACCTCTGCTCTCCTCTTTTGCCAACCCAGACGATGCATTGGCTAAGGTATAAGTAACATATTTTGAGCTAACACCCAAAGTGTCCACTAGAAATTTTTTACAAACCTTACGTCGGCCTTCACCATCATTAATATAGTAGAAATATGTATTGTTCCTCACACTAGAGTCCTTTGACCTTTTTCGTTTTATGTCAGTTTTAGCAGTCATGCCAACTAGCCAATCTTTTTTTCTTTGGGATGGTAGTCCCCAAAAATAATCAAAGATATTTTTTCTTTTTTTTTTTCAGAAACATCATTGCAGGCGTTACCACAGTTTTTTCCTAGGCATGGATTAGGCTTAAGTGATCTTCCACTTACAATACTTCCG
Organism: Chrysodeixis includens; assembly: GCA_941860345.1. Classification (NCBI taxonomy): domain Eukaryota; kingdom Metazoa; phylum Arthropoda; class Insecta; order Lepidoptera; family Noctuidae; genus Chrysodeixis; species Chrysodeixis includens. The sequence goes on along the minus strand of OW796111.1, from coordinate 7,834,273 downwards.
TTTTTTTTGACATACTCTTTTCCTTTTTCTCGCAAGTTTTTAGCTTCTTTGCGTTTATTCTTTTTTTTCTTTTTCAATCCTGCTTCACTCACCTTGCCGTTTTCCGGTGTTACTTTTTTTAGCCATTTTTGAGGTTCATTGCTTTCATTTGAAGAAGATTCATCTCCAGTTTCTTTCCAAGAAGAGGAATCCCATACGAAGTCCTCTTCCTCAGATAGAAAATCGACATAACTTTTATTAATTTTGGTTCTCTTGTTCCTTTTCTTGGATTTGACTTGATCATCAATTGTATCATTATTTTTCTCTGCTTCCATGCCATCTTCATCTGCTTCAAGAGACTTTCTCAGCAACTCCATCTCACTCTCAGCAATTACTTCCGTTAATGTAGAAATAAGTTCAGGTTCTTTTTCATTTTCATTTTTTCAGTTCGTCATGATAGCTTTCTTTTTGTGGAAATGTTTCACTCGAGTTTTCGTTATTCCACAATCCTTCAGTATTCTCAGTCTAAAAATAAAATAAATCAGAAATGCTATTTCCACACGGATGAAGTCGTAGGTAAAAGCTAGTATTATAATTAATTACATACCGACTCAAATTCAATATCTATTTGTATATGTTCTATATTCTCTGTATAACTATTTTCTTTGGTTAGGTATTTGTTAGTAATATCTTCTAATAGAGCTTTGGTGGTACTGTTATCCTAAAAGAAAAAAAAACTTAAATGAACGAGAACTCATGATAGAATAAAAAATAATAATATGGCTTTAAAGCTTCATTAACCTGTGACTCTTTTTCCATATTGCTGTTATCTGGTTTTGAAGGAATCGTTTTCACACATGAAAATTTTTGGATTTGGTCATAGTAGGATTGACTTCCTAAAAATGTGAGATCACAATCTTCATCAGCTTCAATATTTTAATTTTCGGCAGTTTTAAGTACTTCAGTCTTCTGTTCAGACAACTCTTTCACTATCTGTTTCTTAAAATACAATCGCCGTTGTGATTCCATAATTGCTGAAATGAAATAAACACAGATTTAAGAACATTTTATATTGATAAGTAATAGAAATAAACTGGGGATGAATCTTCATCAACTGAAAGCGATGAACCTCAAAAACCTAGAATACTCTAACTTTCCGCACCGAATGCAGACGAAGTACAAAACATCTGTTAAAAATAATTACCTAACTACTCGTATCAGTTTACCTATTCAAGCATTGTTGCAGTATTAGTAGGTACTGCAAAGTACTTTCACTATTATCACATACAGATTTTCTAGTTACAAGTAGGTAGATAAATAATTATTTTTTCACTCATCTAGATACATACCGTCGTTAAAAATATTACTATTACACAGTTACGTACAAAAGTTATTTCGTGAACAAGTCACGACACGATCCTAGCTTGAATTTAATGTAGGTACCTATTGTAAATCATAACAATGTCTTCTTTGTTCTATATTCCTATCGTAGTTACAGATCGTTTAATTTATTATCACTTAGATTAATCAAAATAATTTGTACTTACCAGAAAATCAACCGTCTGTTTTCACAGCTCACTCGCACACAACGCACTTCCCTTAGTGTTGGCGGTAGACTGACGCGCCCGCGCGGGCGGGTGAAGTACTCGTAACGGACACTTACACAGAGCGCGAAATAAATTGAACTTAGTTTCAAGCGTCTAAGGAGTACAAATCTCATTATTTTTTTAGATAGCCTATGTGTTAAAATCGATTTGATAAAATGATGGAAATACCAATTTAACAAATACTGACGTTAATCAAAACGTTTTAACCGCCATAATACTAATGAGGCAGTTAGGTTAATTTAGCCGAAGTGGCATTACTCACTATCCTCAATAGAGGCTAAACGGGTCAAGAAACATAGACAATTATTATAACTTAATGCAAAATGGTTGAAGCGACATGGTATTTTAATGTAGTTGAGTGCAAAATGGGCCAAACGACATAGCTTATTGTTTTAGTTTAATGCGAAATAAGCCAAACGACAAAACCACAAAAATGGCGAAAAAGCTAAATGCCTTAATCGACACACGTTATAAAAGTACGAAAAAACAAATTAGTTTAAGTCATCGAGTCCTCAAATTTGCCTAATTTTCTGTCGTATAGATGATGGGCTTAGAAATGAGGCCTGTTTTGCTGTAAGGGCTAAGCGCCAAAAAAGTAGTCAAAAAAATTTGAAACCTGATTCAAACGATGGAGAAAAATTTGCTGATTCCGAATATGTATAAAACTCAATATCGCAAAAAATGTCGCTTAGACCAATTGGCCTGTCAACCGTCGATATGTACCATTAAAACACGTTTATTTAACTTATTTTCCTAAAATTATCTTAATTGAACGCTTCATCTTCATCATCTTCATCTAGATCTTCGCAGCTGATGTTGTCTTCTGCTGACGTTGATGGACAAGGTGGCGGGTCATTTGCGACCATAAGATCAAGCGCCTCTTTCGAAAAAGCAAACTTTTCTACATTTACACTGATTCCGCTGGCAATTACCTCTAAAATTACTCTCAATCTCTTGATGAGGTCTAAATCAACTCCAGTAATGTGAGTTGAAGTTTCTGGGTCTGCAAAAAACCTTCGTAATGTATTTCCATCATTGGTGGTTCCAAATCCTGCTTTAGGTACGTCTACGAGCAGTCCCATTTGTTCTATAAAATCTTTTTGTATTTGCTCTTTCGTTTCCTTAACAGTTTTTTTTTCTGCTGGTGTTCGTGCCTGCCATTTTTTTAATGGGAGTTTATAGGCGAGGTGGAGCAGAGACTCAAAAAACCTTATTTTGGCGTGAAGCACAGATAGTCCAAACTGCAAAGCTTCGACATTTACTTTCTGTACTTCTTCTAACTTATTAAAATGTTTTGAAGTCTGTCCACAAATATAACACCGCATAGTTGATGCTGTGTCAGTAGCAGCATTGCAGACTTTGCCATCAATTATTGTAAACAGCATTGTATGTTTAATTTTCACTATTCCACCAGGAGCTGTAATTTCGGTTTTTGATAAATTCTTTAATTGGCCATTAACATAACTTATTTCCTCCTTAGTAATATCTTTTGATTCACTGATAAATCTGATCCGTATTGGTCTACAGAATCTAACTGAAGATGGCATTGGGTTTTGCCAAATTATTTTAATTTCACCATTTAAATTAAAAATTAAGCGCAAAGGAACTAGGGAACTTTGAAATAAATTAGCGTCACTATCTGAGCTGTTTTGAAACTTTTGCTTAAACTGCGATTGCTGCGGTCCATCGCATCGCATTTTGATATAAGTTCCATATTTTCTCTTTCTTCCTTTGTAAAAGTTTCTATTACCTCTGCAAGGTATTTGTATAGGCGAGATGCTGTGTGATCTAATAATCCTTGCAGGTGGATTTCCATGCACGTTTCTGTGACACGCATTGTTTCTTCATTGGGGTAACAATCCTTTTTTGCCTTTTGTATTAATGAGTAACATGGATAGATACTCTTATTAGCATTGTAAAAGATTTCCCATTGCCTTCTCGTGAAGTCACCTTCAACGAAAATTGATAGTGCTTCTTGTGGCGTATGCTTTTTCACACTTATTTGGTTTTGGGATGAAGTGTAAGATTTACGAATTTTTGACGCTCTTGTTGGCGATGCCACTAATTCTTTTATCATAACTGAGGCATCAGTGTTTCCAATATTGCGTTGACTGACTCCAGCTGTACATGCAGCTGGAGTCAGTTCTTCAGCAGGTATTTGCTTCCGTATCTCACTAGTTTTTCGTCGCTTACTTCGCTCACTTAGGTGTTCAAAAGATTTTGTAGGGCGACCCGGTTTATATGTAAGTTCTGCAATTTACGTTCCGTAATTTCTGCATACCTGATTATTATTGGCCTTTGTAAAAAACGAGTCACAGTTTGGACCTGGAAAAATTCAAACTTACTAGTGTTTTTTCGCTTGGTTTACTTTACATTTATCGGGTTTATGACCTTTCCGGCAGATGCGATCTACTTCGCTTTTTTTGGCGCTGAACCACCGGCTTCCACCCACTGCTTCGACTGCTGTTTCGTTTCTGGCGTGTAGTGGTGGGCCCACGTTTCATCCATGGTGACAAATCGCCGTACAAAATCGGTCGGGGCCCTATTGAATCGGTCCAAACAATGCTGCTACAATTAAACAATACAACAAACGCATTCAATAGAGCCATTACTGCCATTAGATGGCGACAACCACGGTTAGTCCACGGGAGTCCCTTATAAAACGGCCATTCACAGCTTCCACTACCCACCAGTTTATAGTAACACAGCGTGTTCTGTTGACTTCAAGAGTTGTAAGCTGCGATTGGTCGTCTTCTCTGGTCTCAGGCATATGACCTATGTACCCTTTCTCATGCAGGCTATCCATGCAGTCACGAAAACCCCTATCTAAAATAAAAACATCACTTTCTCTATAAAAATCATTAAATTCGTTTAATAAATCATGCATTATGGTCGCATCATTTGTAGTGGCACTGTATGGTCCGCGTACATCTATGATATATCCATCAGAGGCACAGAGGATAAATGGCTTTAATAAATTCCTATATTAATGTAGGGAATATGTATCCTTTTCGAATAAGTAATTACTGCTTTTTTGTGTATATATGTATGTTGCATCAGCTATTGTTATTGCTGGTTTTTGTTCAGCTGGTGCATCAGGCTCACCAAAAATGTGATTGGCAATGTAAGAGTTTCTTCATGCCACTTGCTTCCTTTTTAAATGAGAAAAACCAAGAAATTGTGGAACATAGTCTGTTAGCAAAATATTTCTTGCCACAGACATTAATGTTTCTAGGGTCCTGCTTGGTACTTGGAATAAACAAGACAACCTGTCTCCTGAATCGCCAGTTCTTAACTTGCACAGTAAGGCAGTTAATGCTAAACTACTCCGACGCATATTCCTAAGCCTGGGTGTTGCTCCTAATATTTGTTCATGTTCTTCTTTACTTATGCCGATAAAGTACCTCACTTGGTTTACCGGGTAGTTTTGAATATTCTCATATGAGATGTTTTCGAGACCTTCCATTAATATAAAAATAATCTCTTCTATATGTGTAGAAGTAAAATTGTTGAGACTATACTCAGCAATATATAGGTTTTCATAATTTGCCTCCTGTCTGTGCAGAGAACAAATACGAGCACCTCTTGGTATAAAATATTGATATTTTATTTAAACATCTCGCCTGGTTTCTTGGGGCACAATATTTCTTTCTGGTTCCAAGCATTCTTGAAAAATGCAATGCCTTGGTGTTTCAGCCGCTCTTCTTATATTGGGCAACACAAGATATTGGACACTTTCTTGTTGTTCTTGTGTTACAACGAAGCTCAAATCTTGAACTTGGACCCAGCAAACTCTACAAACTTCATCTATAAATAATTTATTTCATGAGATGACAATAATAATTGAAATAGCATTAATGAAATACAATGTAAAACATACATTTACAAATATGTTTAGTTTGATAGACTAAGTTGTGCCTAACATGTTCAAGCATAAAAGAAACACAAACAGAAAAGAGGTAGGACACAGCAAGACTACAAGCCTACTTGAATTTGAGCAATCCGAGGTGGACACTGGTTTGTGAGATACAATAATTGATTTCCTTCACCTTATAGAAACCTTTAACCAAATAGCTATGTTGTGTAGAACTCATTTGACAATCATTCAATCAACTCATTTGATCAATATCCTTTTGTTATTACTAAAGCAAAACTCATGAGTGTCCCAGAGTTAGAAAAATATAGATTAATGTCCTTTGCATGGAAATTGTTAATTAGCTAGTTTCTATAAATATATTTTCTCATATGGACCTGCTGGTGCTCCAACAAACGGGCAGTGTTGTCAGGATTCCACACTTCATCCAATGTTGTGGTGTACAGAATCTGATCACATACAGCACACATTAAAAGAGAATGATCAACATCCACATGATCAGGTGAAGGAGGTTGAATGTTTTCAACTAGTGGAGCAATCCTAACTCTTTTAGCTCTTAGCCAACATGGCACATAAGCTTGATCTCCAGTACGAAGCTAAAATAAAAAATACAGAAAGCAAGAAAGAAAAGCTTAAATTCAAACATGCATATATGGAAAATAATAAACTCAAATAAAGACAATTAGCAATAAGTTTTATCTACTATAACTATGTGTGTGATAGGTACATGTTTTTTCAATACCTCTCGTGGTTGAATCCAAGCAGAGATTGTATTAGCCAGTCTTTGTTCTTGTTCGTTCGGCCCTTCAATCATAATTTCGCGTCGACTAATTCTTAGTAGGGATCGTCCGCAAACAACACAAACAATTTGATGGCCAACCTGTCTTCTCTATTCTCAGATAAATGTGAGTGAGTAGCTAGCTGCTAGCATGCATGGCAAACATGGTCAGCAGATAACAATGTTATCTGTTACTTTCCTTTCAGAGGTCATACTATCAGAGTGATACTAATTCTAACACTTAGGCAAACCAAGTAATATACATGTGAATAACAATAGCAGATTAACTGGAAAGACTACTTCTTAACACGTAAAAATCAGAGTTATTCGTAAACTACTTACTTCTCTAGGATATGTCCACTGTCGAATCGTACTGACAACATCTTCACTCTTATCGGATAAAGCGTGCCTTCTTATACGGGACAGTCGAACGTTTCTATTAACACATTGCAAACTCGACAAAATAACAAAACTTGTATTGAAATAAACCTACATTATGTTTACTCTTACAAATAATATTTGTTTAACTATTCTAACATATAACAATAATAATATTTAATTTGTAATGTAATTTGTAAATATAATATGCAAAGCACAAGACATTATGTCATTCTGGTAAAACAGTATATGCAAAAGCACAAAACATGTCATGAAATATTTAAAACAATTATATGCAATAATGCACAATAGAAGAGAGAAAACAATAAAATAAAATGTCAGCATGCATAAGAATAATCAGACAGCGAAAGATAGCAATATTAGCGAGCAGCTTAATCCCGAGCGTTATTATCAGATATTTTGTAATATCCTTTTTTGGATAATTTGGTTTTCAGAAAAGTTTTAAACTTGTTTATCGTTAATTTGCGAACATCGATGGGAAGGTTATTGTAAAAGCGTATAAAGCGGTCACAGCGGACCGTGCCAATTACTGTGAAATTAATGGTCAGATTTATATGTTCTCTGAGGCGGAACTGCCAAACTAGGGAAATAAGAAACACAGTTTTTTTTTTCACTTAAGAAAAATACATAAATAAACATTTTGGTGATACCGAAGTACAGTTTATGTTGTATGAAAATTTAAAAAGTAATTTCTGGGGGCTTTTCCTGTCACGAAACATAATCTTGTGTTGCATTTTATGCAATGTACGACAGTTTTCTTTTGGCAGAACCTGCAGCGTCCTTCTTCCATGGTCGAAGGGAAATGTCCTAAATTGTCGTATTTTAATGAACTCAAAGGGCGGGCGGGCGGTGCATGCGGCTTTTTTACTTTGACGGATTCAGTCTGTTTTCTTTTAGCCGACCTGTTTGCCTTGCACAATAAGTCATAAATATCATATCTAAATGCTTTCAAAGGTTTTTTAGATTTTACGTTGCCGGAATGCTTTTGGGGGTAAAATATCAAAGCATTATTTATACAAATGTCAATTATCTGTGCGAATATAGCTAAATACCATCTCCTGCTTTTGAAAGGTGTTTTGTAGAGTGATATGAGCATATCAGAAAGACAGAAATGACACTTTCCATATGTCTATTGTATTTGCGCACAATTTGTGGACATTGGACATCGATTTTAGCTTTTGCATCTTTAGAATACCGGCGTATTTTTTCTATAGGCTTACTATAATCAGTGCCATCGAATATTGGAATATTAATATCATTATTTTTAGTCGCCATTTTAGTTTTCTTTGTTCTCGTTTGTTTAATAATTTCGTCACATTCAATTTTTTACTTACCAACTTTTAAACTACGGTTTACTACCATGTTAGTTTTATACCTTAGTATTAGACCAATAATAATAATGCCTTTCAAATCACTTTAACTGTATTTTAATACCTTGGACTTTTTACATGTATCTATCCGTCAGCCATATTTGGCAAAGGTGCTCAGATTAAGACACAGATAATCACAGAGAGAACTAGAGGTGGTGTTGCCAATATAAATGTATGTATAATACTTAACAAAAGTATCTAAATATTTCTTCGAATCGATTACGTCTCATAGATTTGGACTCCAAAACATTATGGGTATCTTCATTTGTCTCTCAATACATGCGTCTTCTGGGCAGAGGCGCATAACCGCTAAGAATGAGTATGCCCAAAACACTGCACAACTCATCCCCGGAGAGACAAAAACAATAATTGTGTTTTTTAACAGCATACATTACACTGTGCCTGACAATATATCTAATAACATCGTCGTTTTATAATTATTCAAAAAAGTCTATTGGCTCGCTTTCTTTGCTAAGTGTGAGTACAACTCGTGGTGGTGGAGATAACCATTCTGTTTGTGCGATACGACGATCTCGTTTTATCCATTTACGTGGCCCGACGTTGCGTTGTGTATTACGTCGCGTACGTTGGTTGGTCGCTACCACTGTGTGTCCTAGTAGACTGCACATTTGAGGAAGATGGTTCATCATTACTAGGTGTACTCGGTGTTTGAACAGGGCAACGTCGTGAATGGCGCAAACTTATAATAGATGTCGTAGAAATGGGTTCACGGTTTTGAGAACTATTACGACTGACCGTTATCGATGGTGGCTGTATGGTCATTATC